>CM077347.1:36787044-37531578 GCA_039655645.1 Ammopiptanthus mongolicus
GGCCTGCTGGCCCGACATAGGCCTATACTGGGACAGCAAATCGGTCTTGGCCGGTTCTGCCATCCGGCTAGGCCGAACTAGGCTGAGCCGCTCGATTTGTCAGTTCTAACTCGTATGCTCTTTTTAGCTTATTATATAAGCATCCCTCACAAGTTTATCGACATAAGCTAAAATGAACTTACAGGAATATAGAATCCTAGTCCTCATTAAATAAGAAAAAATCAGGAAATAAATCCTAAGAAATCAGCTAGGATGCTCTAAAATATTCTAAGATATAAAATAGATATTATGCTCATCCTTTTCAGATATTCTAACAGTTCTAATTTCTGGTTTCTAGGGAGAAGTAAAACAATGTTTTATTGGTATTTAATTTTGATCTGTGATTAATGTAGAAGGTTGCAGACCATACACTACCTATGAACCATATGCTATTTGAAAAACTATTAAAAGCTTTAACTGCAAATAGAAAACGTTAGGTACTAACTTACTATAACAATGTGATGTTTCTTGTTTACTAGTAGTGTAAAGAGTATTGCACTGAAAGAAACCTTTTATTTTGATGCCAGCATTCCAATGTCATCCCTGAATGCTACATTGTTATAAACTTATAATTGATGAAAAGCAGGAATTTTGAATTACTGTTTTTGCTAATTGCACATTGTGGGACAGTATATCCTACATAGGGTGATGTGCTAATACTTTTGATATGCTTCTTTGATCATTTTGCAAGCGGGCATTACCATCAGTATCGTTATTTTCTTTTTCCATTATTTTCTGGATTCTTTTCTCTCCTGAGAATTTCTGAAAATGATATCATTTTCAATTTCCTTATTTAGCCCTCTCTTTTTTTTTTCTGGGGAGGGGTATCTATCTAATCCTTGAAATCAATTTGAGGAGCAATGCAGGGCAAAGCTTTTCCTACAACAGGTTTTGAAAATTTACAGCTCAAAATACATAAATGCTTCCCGCATGCTGGGTGATCAGTTAGCTCTTGCTTGGGTTGTGAAGTCAAAACCTCACTTTGACGCCAGCAGGTTTGCTAAAGCACTGGCTTTCTCTGAAGATATTGGTGGTACTTCAGTATTGTTCTTACCTTGTGCCCTATACAACTGGACTCCGCCTGAGGGTGCTGGTCAATTTCATGGCATGCCATTAGATGTTAAGGTATAAATATTATGCGCAGACAACAAAGTATTGAAGTCTGATCATTAGCTGAATGCTTGGAAGTTAGATTTGGAAGTTTGGTTATATATTATCCTTATATCTTTTAACACTGTATTTTGTTCCTGTTTTATTTCCGGGATGCAGGTTGTTCATTTTAAAGGATCAAGAAAACGTCTAATGCTCGGGTCTTGGAATTTTTATTCGTCTTCTACTGACATTGAAGACATGTTATGCCTCATTTTGGGAAGTGGAAGAACAAAATATGATTTTTAAAAATCACTCGAAAAACTGCATCTTGTCAAATTAATGGCTCCCACTTTTAGTACAGAAAATGCCAGTTGTTCCGCTTGTGCCGTTACCCTTTTTTATTGGTGATAGGGCACTGATAGCTGCAAACTAGAAGGTGGAACTGGACCATTTAATATGTTGATTTGTTCTTTTTACATAGGTGAGCTTTTCAGTACGCACAGTATTCCACCACCATATCAAGAATGTGATGTTGTTTAGAAATGGTACGGAGATATGCACATTCTTATGCAATTGGAGAAGGTACTCCATTTGTTTGAATTGCTTCCAGCGGGTTGGACTTGATCGATGACAATGTATGAGCATGAAGGTTGCTTGTTTTCATAAGCATGTAAATTGGAAGTGTAAGAGGGCACTGAAAATTGTTATTCTACAATTTCTAATAAACAAAGTAGTGTTATGATTATCGACAAACCATCAACATTAACTTTACAATCATATGGGTTAGAGGTGGCCACGGGCTCGGGTTTATCCGCGAACCTATACATTCGTTCATATTGGTATTCCAGTTTCTGCATCGTCGTTCACGACATAAAATGAACTTCCTCTTTCTATACGTTCATTCATATTGAGGCAAAATTATTTGTTTGGTATCTTAAATTTTTTTCTTTTTTCGATGTGATCTTTTAAGTTTATTTCTTGTTAAATAGGTTTCAATAAATTAGGTTTGGGTGATGAAGTGTGGTTGTTTTTATCATTCCTACACAATCTCTTATATGTTGACCCATGTGGCGTATCCGAATCTTGTGGTACATTGATTTGATAATTAAAATAATAAATTAATAATTTAAAAAAATTAATAAATAAGTAAGTAATATTTTTTTTTTCTTTTTTAATCTTCTCTCCTTCTCACAACACATCACTTTGCTGGTGGTGTCGGGCTTGTTTTGCGTCCAACCATGTCACTCTCCTTCTAACTATTCCCCTTTGTCTCTTCCATATTAGCCTTTTCACCCCCACAAAACCTTTCCTCCACCGAACTCACTCTCACAGTGAGTGATCACCTTTTTTTTTTTTTACCCTTTTAATTTCAATTTTCTCTGTTGTAACCACGTGCTGTTTTCTATGGTGTTATTAGATTATTTTTTGGTCAGGGAATTGGATTCTTTTGTTTTCTCCTTTTTATTTTCCTTTTGTGATTAATTAATAATTAATAATGCTTTGTGTCAATAACAGGTAAGTAATTTGCAAAAAAAAAAAAATAAATAAAAAACGAGAAGCCGTGAGTCTTAGAAATGGAAGTGGTCCAAAGCTTGACTTGAAGTAGAACCTATCACCACCTAGGTTTGACCGTAGAATAGAGTCATCACCAACACGATCAGAAATGGTGTCGCCAACGTTACCACCAAGATCTTGTGTGTCTTATGAGCTCAACCAAGAGGATGACAACAACAACATGAGATACTCTAACAGCCCTGAAAGCCACTTCCATGGTACTTGTAGGTTGCCCTCGCTGCCTCGTGTTTGTCATGCTTCTGAAGATGACCCCAAATGCAAAAGCACCGTGTTGCTTGATTTCCTCCATGTCGAGAACAACAACAAAAGGATATAAAGTTTCAGGCTCCCCTGTTTTTCCCCGCCCAGTGACCCGCCAGAGAAGAAGAAAATTGAAGAAAAAGAAGCAGAAAAGATTAAAAAAGAAAAAAGAAATATTTATTTATTTATTTATTTATTAATTAGTTATTTTTAAAAAAATATTAATTTATTATTTTAATTGTCATATCAGCGTGCCAGCTCGGCTCGGGTGCGCCACATAGGTCATGAGGTGAGAGATTCTGTAGGAATGGTAAAAAAGTCACTTTGTCACCCGAATCTAACTTATGGGGATCTATTTGACATAAAATAAACTTAACGGACCACATCGAAAAAAGAATTAAACTTAAAAGACCAAATCAAATAGTTTTGACCCTTTCCTGAACCAAAACCGGGGGGGGGGGGGGGGGGGTTGAGAGGAAAGAAAAGGGGATCCAAATTTCCCATCAATAAAGTGAGGGCTTTCCGGACCTTCCCCACCTCTCTTTCCATTCCTCCTTCCCTTCTCACTCCCCCTTTTTCAAGAAAGAAGCCCCGCTCCCTAAGCCGTCAGAAGGGGCCCCTCTCTGACAAGGAAGGAAACGAAAGAATCTCCATTTTATGACAAATCCGGTCCGAATTCATATTGACCAAAATCTTGCAACAACTGTTTAAGCAGAAAACATGAAACTTCACAGTGCCATGTCAATTTTCTATTAGAAACTCGACCTTATTGCATTAACTCTTGCAGAAGAGAGGTTCTCAATTCTTCAACGCAACAAAAACTGCTCTGTAGAAACTACTGCAAGAACCCTTTGAATACAATATCGAATATCAAAGTCTTCAATTACTTTAATGATATCGTCAAATGTGACTTCTACGGTGAAGCTTTAAACAATTGCTACACCCATGTACAACTAATATTAGCTGTTAGATATAATAATTAAATACTCAACAGTTCAGATTTGCTTGTCCAAAAAAAAAATTTGTAACCTTTACCTAGTAATACAGGTAACCAAAAAAAATGAAAATGACATCTTTGCCCTTCATCCCTCCCATCGTCCATCGCGTCTCCTCCGCAACCACCGCGCAGGTCACCAAATATCACCGTCGCCTCCGTGACGACCACCATTGGCCAGTAATCGCACCCCGCACCCACAAATTCTGGTTCAGATCCACACAACAAAATTTCATGGAAGCTCTACAAATTTTTTTTGGGTTTTGTTCAAAATTATCGTTGCCATCAATTCCAATTGGAAAACAACAACTATTCTCCCACCCAGGTCCTCTTGATCTTAATCAAACGTATTCAAAACTCGTTTAACTCAGTAAAATCCATTTAGGGATTTAGCTACTAGTTACCAGGCAATGTATTGTGTATCAATGGCAGAACGGCGCACGGTAGCAAAACACATTTAGGGTAGGGTAACTTGCGAACCAGAATGAAGCCGCCATGCCCCTTCTCCCACCGTGCGCCGACCATCCCTTCTCTTGAAAGAAGAGAGATTTGAAGTAGATCTGAAGCATATGTGAAAGAAGAAAGAGAAAATAGAGTGATAGTTTTTGGAGGAGGAGGCAACGACGGAGGTGGTTGCAATGGTGTGGCTTTTTGAGGACGGCGGAGGAGTGCGAGACAGAGATGAAGGCACAAACCTCTTCGTTATGGCACTTCCCTCCTCAGAACATGCATCAATTAGTAAAGGAGGGAAGATGAAGGGTTTCATCAAAAACCTTGTGCATTCGGTGTGGAAACCATGGCAGCAGAGTGGGAGGAGGTGGAGGAGGTCGTGGTGGTGGAATTTGGAAAGGAAGATAGCACAGTCGGTGGCGGCGATATTGGCGAGAAAATGAACAACGGGAGTGAGTCGATTACGGAGGAGGGAGGTATTTCTGGTGAAATGGGCGACTGGATGTGAAGATTGTGTTGTGGTGACGGAAGATGCGATGGAGGAAGGGTAGAGACAACGGAGGCATCGACGATTGAGGTGACGGAGGATGAAGCAGAGGGCTAAGGAAACGATAACAGTGAGCGTGGGGGTGGGGTAGAGATGGTGGTGGTGGTGGCTGGTTGGGTGGTGGTGAAGGGTAAGGGTCGGAATATAATATGCGAATAATTTTTTTTATTTATAAATATTAGTTATGTTACCTATGATAATAGGTCATATAGGTTGAAATTAGTGCTACACAGGTGTATCACATTATTTGGTGCTTTATGCTAGAAGCCACTATCATATGCTATTTTACGATTATAGTTCCTCATGGAGAATAAGTCTCCATTCTTCCTTGGTACTCCCTCCGATCAGTATTATAAGTAAAAATTTAATGGAACACACATATTAAGGAAGTTGGTTAATCTCATTTAATATTGTTAAAAAATTAGGTGTATTACCTAAAATAACCTTCATAAAATCATTAAATGAAGGGACTTGGGACTTAGAACTTGGGACTTGGGAATAAAATGAGTTATTGAAAAAAAAATGGTAATAAATGAAAAGAGTATTTTAGGAATAATGTCATTAAATAGGAGCGAAGTAGTTGTCTTTTGCTTATATATTTGAACAAAAACTTTGAAACTTTTTTGCTTATAATATTGACCAGAGGGAGTATATCCTCTTGAAAATGCTCATCTTAGCCAAAAAATATAAAACGATCATTACAAATGAAATGGTGCCAAAGTAACAAAGGATGACAATAAGATCATCATTGCATGGAGAGTATTTGGGAAATATTGATTTTTCCTATTTCTGCTATTTTTTTGGCTAAAAAGTTGTGTCATACATAATTTATCATGTTTAATAATTAGCTTAAATTTATAAAAACTTTTTTTGGGGGGGTGGGGGACTGTTTTATGTCTTCTTGTTTTAACTTAAGATTGTTGTAATTTGATTAATTTTCATTCTCAAAACTTTCTTCTCTATTTATCCCTACAAAACTAACTTCAAAGCAAATATTATTAAATTATATAAATAACTTCATACATTTTTTCGTAATTTACTATGCAGAAGTTTTTTTTTGCATCACCCAAACAAAATAGATCATCTTAAAATCGTTTTTGAGCAAACATATATGTGTAATCGATTATCACAATAATCGATTACACATATAAGCGATTATCAACATAATCTATTTTTTCTAGTTTTCCCAAACACACTCGGAGTAGGGTAAAGTGATAAATCATTATTGATATCCTCCTTTGAGAAACTCTTGCCTAGACCGATGTTTAGAAAATTGGATCGGTCATTGAATCGGTGAAGGCATTGGTTTACGGTTCACTGGTTCAACCGTGGTCCAACCGGTTGTAATTATATATACGTTTTAAACTTTATATAATATATATAATTGAATAATAAAAAATAATCTAATATACTAATAAAATCTATGTTTAAACATAAGCTTCATCTTTAGCAAAAAGATTTTGCACTTATCCATGTCTGGGCAAAACAACTTCATCGCCTGGGTATATAAAACGTCATTCATTTTAGGTTTAAATATGTTTTTGGTCAGTAAAATGAACTAATTTTGTTTTTGGTCCCAGTAAAATATTTTCTTTAATTTTCGTCCCTCCAAAATCTAAAATCACAATTTTTGGTCCCTGCTGTCATGTGACATCCATTAACTACTTATATGTCTAACAAAAGGTCATCTGATCATCCCAAGTGACACCCAATGACCTTTGTGGTGTCATGAGCATATGATTTCCCTCAAATTTTTTTGAATCCCTAAAATGAAGATATTTATCTACTTTAAAATGAATGTTAGGTACTAAAACAGTGATATTAAATTTTAGAAGAATGAAAATCAAAGAAAAATAATTAATAGGGATCAAAACCAAAATTCGTTTATTTTATAGGGACCAAAATTAGTAATTTCATATTTTAGAGGGATGAAAACCAAATAAATTTTTTTACAGGGATCAAAACCAAAATTATCTCATTTTTTTAGGGACAAAAAACATATTTAACCCTTCATTTTATTTATAGTTTTTATTTTTATACTTGTTTCCAATAGAATGAAAACAACTTTATAAGGCACACAATACCCTTTCACTGCCTTGCTTACTCATTCTTTTGTGGCCACATGCGAATTGTTTCAGATTTCCTCTATAATGTTGTTCGATGATGAAGTTTGATTATTCTGAATTAGTTTTTGAATTTGATTGGTATTTCTAAACTAGTCAAGTCTTTCATCATTATTTGTTAGTTATCTTTCATTTTTGGTATATGTTAATACCATCCATACCTGTTCCGTTTCACATCGCCATCATGTTTTTGTTGGAATTGCATTTTAAGCTCCAACATCCATGGAAGCACCTCTGTAAATGTCTTCTGACTCTGCTTCATGATTCTTGTTAGAGTTTAACATCTCTTAAGCTATTAGTTTACTGTGAAAAGGGCACATTATTTCCGAGGTTTAACAACCGCACATGGGTGAGACTAAACACCGTGAAAGAGCCATCTTTAATCCCACGTTTACGAGTCCCTCATGGGTGAGACTAGAGAAAGTAGTGTGAAATGAGGGTTATAAAAATAAGGCGTGTGAGCCATCTTAAATCCCAGGTTTAAGTTACATGTTTATGTTTATGTTTACTTGGATTATTATTTGGATTGGGTTCAATTTTTGGAATCGGCCATAACCGTTGCACATCCAGTTTTTACTGGTTATACCGGCTTTAAACCAGTTCAGTTGGTTTTTAAGAGGTCCGGTTTTAAGAGCCTTCTTGACCGGACACCTGACTGGTTCATCGGTTTTTCGGTTGAACCGATCGGTTTGGTCTAGCTTTTACAACCATGGCCTAGACACAAACCCAACATGTCAGCTATGGGCACAACCAATGATGAGTTGACAACACATCAAAATTTAACATATTTATTTTAAAATAAAAATAATAAAAATAAACTTAAAACTCATATCTTCTTTTCCACCTTGCCACCTTCCTCTCTCATCTCTCTCCACCCTTCAAACTCCATTGTTTCCTCCTCATCAGTTGCAAAGTGAAAAAAAAAAAAAAAAACAATTTTTGTATTTCTGTTTCTTCAAACTCTCACCTTCCAACGAATTCTGTGTGTTTAGATGAGCTTTTGACAAATGTGATTTTGGGAGGAATTGAGTTTTTAGAATTGATTTTGATTAAAAGTGAGTTAGAAGTGAATTGATTTATGTTTAGATACCTTCATTGAAAAAATGTTTTTTTATCAAATTTTAGCTACAAATTTTGGATCAAACGTGAAAACTACAAATTTCAGCTTCAAGATGAAAGTGATTTTGGGGCTATAATCACGTTTGAACATAAAAACCAAACATCAAAGGGAATCGATCAAACCATGTTTGACTATAGCAGAAGCACTTCCAGCCCTTCAAACAAAACACACACTCTAACCATCTTTCTCTCACACTTGATCATATCTAGTCGCCGGCGGCAATAGGCGATAAAATAGAGGAACCACATCTTTCTCTCCAAAACAACCATTTTATTACGAAATAGAGGAAACAAATGAAATAAAATACAAGTGATAAAAATAGAGCAACAAAGAACCATGTCTTTCTTTAACAACTTTTCCACATTAACTAAATCTAAAAGCAACCTGGATGTCCTCCCTCATCTTTGTGTCATCAGTGATGGAAATTTTATGGAATAGCATTTTTCTGGTTAACACATTACACTTTAGATATGGAATTTTTTAATGGAATTTTTCAATTTTTCTGGTTAACCCATTATCCAGTATTCAAAAAGCTTAACCCATCAAGCTTCAGATCTAGAATTTTTTTGTCATTCTTATTTGTTTTAATTTTATTTCTTAACATGGAAAATGTTGAAATTAGGTAACTGAAAGCAAGGTTTTGGAGGAAGAAATTAATGGCACCAATTAACACTGTCGAGAGCATAAAATTGGCACCACCATCTAATTTCCTTTCCGGGTTTTGGAGGAAGAAATTAATGGAAGAAATGGGAGAGGAGAAATGGGTTTTGGAGGAAGGTAGGAAAAGAGAAATGAGATTTGTTATTTTATTTTATTTTAAAATAAATGTTTTAAATTCTGATGTGTTGTTAACTCGTCATTGATTGCGCCGAAAGATGACATGTTGGGTTTGTGTCTAGGCAAGAGTTTCTCTCCTCCTTCAGTCTTTGCTTGTGCGCATCATATTACTATTGTTAATGAGGTGACAAAATCATTATGAAAAATCACATTGGTTGATGGCTCTAAATTTAGAGATTTTATTTAGTTCTTATGAACTCCACTATATATGCACTCTTGTGAGTGTAGGAAGAACATTTCTCTGTAGTTCATTGTAAATACACTCGTGAGTGTTGTGAGAATATTTCTATGTAACCTTAATCAAAATTCAATGAACCTGAAGAGGCTAGGAAAAAATAATACTGGCAACAGTCTGGAGAGTCTGGTTAAGTAGAATACTCATTGAGCCTGGAGAGGCTACGTGAAAAGAATACTCAACGGCCTGAAGAGGTCGGTTAAGAACAATACTTGTTGAGCTTGGAGATGCTAAGTTAAAATAATACTCAACGGCCTAGAGAGGTCGGTTAAGAACAATACTTGTTGAGCCTGGAGAGGTTAGGTGAAAAGAATACTCAACGGCCTGGAGAGGTCAGTTAAGAATAATACTTGTTGAGGCTGGAGAGGCTAGGTGTTCAAAGAATACTCAACGGCCTGAAGAGGTAGGTTATGAATAATACTTGAGCCTCGAGAGGCTAGGTGTGCAAACAATACTTGAGCCTAGAGATGCTAGGTGTGCAAAAAATACTCATTGTAGTTATCTGTTTTGATAATGAAAGAAAACTCAGTGAATACTGGGGACTGGATGTAGCTCATGGTTTTTATGAGTGAACTAGGATAAATCGCTTGTGTTTTTATCTTCTCTTCTCTATCTCTTTTACATTTGATTATTTTTATTGTATCGTACAATAACAATATTTATATCGTCCTGAAAGAATCCTTTATCTATGTTCTTGTTGCTTTAACTAACAGGGGATTGAATAAGTTTCTTTTAAAACAAAGCATCTTTATGTTTTAAACTCAACGAGCTTTATCAAGAATATATTCAGACGAGTCATGCGTCTGATAATCTGTCAGATGAGATCTGTTTGCGAAAAGTTTTTAAGTAATCACTATTCAACCCCTTTTGGTGTTTGTTTGCTGTACTTTCAACCCAATGGATCACGCATTACAAAACAAGAATCACATAAAGCTATTATGTTTACCTCTTGAAGCGTGCTTTCAAAACAATCCTGATAGCCTACTCCAAATCACCAGTGCCGCGATAGGGACAACATCTCTACTCAGTCCAGCGAGCAAACGTCTGTTGGAGGAATGCGTCTTGTACTAGGTGATGGCTGACAAGGTTTAGCGTGATGTGAAATATGACAAGCGTTATGTCTCTTTTTTTCGATAAATAAATCATTTTATACATATAAATCTAGCATACCCCTGCTGCAATACTTCCCATTCCCCTGTTACATATCCTTTGAGAAATATGTATTAAAAAAAACCCCCATGCAGCCACAAAGTCCCTTACAAAAATGAAATAGGATCACGGTTACAATTAAAAACACCGAAACATGGCACACTTTTCTGGTACTTGATCACCTCCTCTTCAACACCATTTGAGCTATTGCAGTATACTTCATCCAAGCCTCTTTTGGCCATGTATCCAAACTGCAATCACAAGAACCTGTTAAGAGAATTCAATGGAACTCGACAACATGAAACAGCTACTCAACTCATCATTTTAGCTCATTATAAAAATCTAGCAACTCTTGACTTTGCATTACTTTGCATTATTTTCAATTATTGACTTAAGGGAATATAAAACTGAATCAGAACTCCAAATTTTGCTTAAAACAGAATAATACCCTTATAGCAAATATAATCAAGAGCATTCATCAAACTCGTAAAGCTACTACAACCTGAGAGAAGCACTCTTGCTCTGCACTATGCTGCATCTATGGGATTTAAAAATAAGACATAAAAAACTAGAGAATTCCTGGCCAGATAACATCTCACATAAACTGACACAATATCGGGTCGAGACTCACAACCCCCAGACAACCCAAGCCCAAGTTGCCAAGCTAACTCAAGTGAGAGGCCCAGAAGGGTCAGGAAACAACCTTGCTGGATGAATGACTATCAATAGTCATTATTCACACTTGACCCATGTGGAAACTAATTTAAATTACAGCAATTCAGTTAAGCATTGTAGCTAGAATATTCTCAAGTTAGTTTTACATTCCTGATGTCATGGATCGCTGGCCACTTGGTAGCAGCTGATCCAATACCTGTAATAAGCATCTTATAAAAGAGAAAATAGCAATAAAGAGAAAAGGCAGAAAAGCTTGGACAAATTCTTTGTTTGTGATTTTTCCCTTTCTTCCCTGGAGCTGCTCCTGCTACAAGGAGACTTTCTTTGATTCAGCTAGCATCATTGGTGCTTTCATTGAGAGTTGGGTTACGGAAAGGGCTACCTATCGGCTGGATTAAGGTACAATACCGAATACTGATAGATGAGTGGAGCCGCCAAAGGGGAAAGGGCTACCACCGGGTCAGTGCCGGTAGAGTGAAGCTGCCGTGGACGCCTGCTCTTAAAGAGGGTTGCAATGTTACGAGTCCCACATTGGGTAAATATGGAAGTTCAATGTGGTACTTAAGCCATGAGGCTCTCCCACCTGATGGACTAGTCTTTTGGGTTGGGCTCTCCTCATGGGCTTAAGTCATAACAATTGGTGCTTTCGTTAGCTTCTCATTATGCCTCCCAAACCTGACAAATCAGAAAAATCCAATGAAGATCTCAGTACCCAACTTCGAGACATGCAAATTTCCTTAGAGACCAACCTACAAACCTTCGTGGCTACCCAAATTACCCACCAGCTTTCCTTAGTCAGAGACCAACTAGCCTCCATTCCCCCACACACCGCCCCCCACCATCCCCCGCACCAACCCAAAACCCCAAAAATTAACCTCACCCCTTTTGATGGCACCAACCCCTTGGATTGGATTTTCCAAGCAGAATAGTATTTTGAACTACACCACACTACCCCCCCACAGAGAATGTCACTCGTCCCCTTCTTTATGCAAGGACCAGCTCTTGGTTGGTTTAAATGGCTGCACTCCAACCATCAGCTTACCACTTGGGAAGCTTTTACTCGGGCCTTGGAGCTTCGTTTTGGTCCTTCCACCTTTGAAAACCACCAAGCGGCTTTATTCAAGCTTCACCAAACTGGCACCGTTTCGGAGTATCAATTCCAATTTGAAACCCTGTCCAATAGAGTCGATGGGCTTACTGCCGAACTGCTTCTCAACTGCTTTATCTCGGGATTGCGTACTGACATTCAACGGGAAATCGCTGTTCTTCACCCTTACACCTTACCTCAAGCTATGGGCATGGCCAAACTCCTTGAGGCTAAGTTCTTTGATGCAAAACCTTCGTTCTCTCGCGCCTCCCGTTTTTCTACAGGTACCTCCGGGCAGCCTTCTTCCTCGGTTTTGGGCGCAGCACCCCAATCTAGTCACCCCCTGTCCGCAAATTGTCCCCAGCCGAATGGACCGACCGACGTGCTAAAGGTCTTTGTTACAATTGCGATGAAAGATTTGTCCCTGGTCACCGTTGCATGAAGAAATTCTTATTGTTGCTAGCTGATGATGAACCTTTTCCTCCGCTTAACTGCCCCTGCTTGATACGGGTCCCCCTGAGCTTCCTCCTGACTCACACCCCTTGGATGCCACATTTGATTCCGCACAGTTCCACTTATCCCATGCTGCACTTCGGGGACCTCCTTCCCCTCGTACCCTCCGCGTGTCAGGCTCCATCGGTGAAATTTCCGTCACCATCCTCATTGATTCCGGCAACTCTCATAACATAATGCAACCACGCATTGCGGAGTTCCTGCAACTGCCTATCGTTGCTATCAATCCCTTCTCCGTCATAGTCGGCAATAGAGATACCATACAATGCTCGGGTTTTTGTCAAACAGTCCCGGTAAATCTCTCGGGGCAGGTATTCACTATCCCATTTTACATACTTCCAATACACGGTGCAGACTTAGTGCTGGGGGTGCATTGGCTTGCATCTCTGGGCCCATTTTTATCTGATTATTCGGTCCCATCTATACAATTTTCTTATAATAACCAGCCCATTACTTTGGTGGGCGGTCACCCTGTGGAACCTCGACCTGCCTCCTTCTCACAGTTTTGCAGATTTGCTTTCACTAACTCCATTGATTCCATGCACTCAGTGACTGTTGCTGAAATTGAGCATGTTTTTGGTCCCGATTCTGTTACTGCGGGCTTGCTGTTTGACCCAGCTTCCCTTGACTCCTCCATTGCTGAAATACTGCTTCCTTATGCTCACATCTTCAACAAACCGCAAGGACTGCCACCACACCGAACACAGGACCACCATATTCACCTTTTCCCGGAATCAGCCTCGGTTAATGTGCGCCCTACAGGTACCCACAATGTCAAAAAGACGTTATGACACAAATGATATCCGAAATGTTGCACGATGGTATCATCAGGCCCAGCTCTAGCCCCTTTTCCTCACCAGTGTTACTGGTCCACAAAAAAGATGGTACCTGGCGGTTCTGTGTTGATTACCGAGCCCTCAATTCGATCACAGTGAAAGATCGCTTCCCTATTCCAATAGTTGATGAGCTTTTGGATGAATTACATGGTTCCACGATTTTCTCTAAGCTTGACCTCCGTTTCGGTTTCCACCAGATTTTACTTGCTCCTCATGATACGTTCAAAACGGCTTTTAGGACCGTTGATGGGCATTCCGAATTCCTTGTGATGCCATTTGGGCTCACTAATGCTCCTTCAACCTTCCAAGCCACCATGAACGACGTCTTCAAGGAATTTCTCCGGAAATTTGTGATGGTCTTTTTCGATGATATCCTTGTTTATAGTCTTGATTGGGACTCCCATTTATACCACCTGCAACAAGTTTTAAATGTATTAGCCACTCATCAATTATTTGCTAAGTTTGCAAAATGTCAATTTGGCCTTAAACAGATTGAATACCTCGGTCAGATTATTTCCCGCAATGGCGTGGTAGCTGATGCCGCCAAACTGCAGTCCATCCAGGAGTGGCCCGTTCCAAAATCAGCCACTGCCATCCGCGGTTTCTTGGGGCTTTCGGGATATTATCGCCGCTTTGTTCGCAACTATGCGGCCATATCTAGCCCATTAAATGATCTCCTCAAGAAACACCAGCTCACTTGGTCCGCACAAGCCCAAACAACATTCTAGTCTTTGAAGGACTCAATGACATCCTTATCCATGCTTGCCCTCCCTGACTTTTCTCTGGTTTTCGATGTTACCACCAATGCTTCTGGTACCGCCATTGGGGCTGTCCTTTCACAGGCTTCCCACCCACTTGCATTCTTTAGTAATAAGCTCTGTCCACGAATGCAAGTTGCCTCTGCCTATGAAAGAGAAATGTTTGCCATCACCTCCTCAGTTAAGAAGTGGCGGCATTACCTTCTAGGTCGGCATTTCCGCATCTTCACGGACCACAAGAGTTTGAGGGGACTTTTGGCATAGACTATCCATACCCCAGCTCAAGAAAAGTGGCTTTCCAAGCTGCTTGGGTTCGATTATGAGATCCTCTACACTCCGGGTAAGAGCAACGTCGTCGCCGACGCCTTATCTAGCATTTCTGAACCAACAGAGGCTCTGTTTACATCTGTGTCTTCTTGCCAACCATTACTACTGGGTCAGCTCCGCGATTTCTATGTCACCAACCCCATCGGGCAGACCCTGTTGTCCAAATTCCAAGCTTCCACAGCTCAGTCCACACACTTTCATATTCAGCAAGGGTTACTATATTTCAGCAATCGTATTTTCATACCTTTGGAGTCTGGGTTGCGTAACTCCTTGTTGGATGAGTTTCACTCCACCCCTTCCGGTGGCTATTCTGGGGTTAAAGGTACCTTGTCCAGACTTGCCGCTTCCTTTTCATGGCCCAATATGTCTAAGGATGTCAAGACCTTCGTTCGCCGTTGTACGACCTGTCAGCAACATAAACCACTCACTCAGAAACCATATGGCTTACTACAACCTCTACCAATACCACAGCAGGTGTGGGAAGACATCTCCATGGATTTTATCACTTACCTTCTATCTGCTAATGGCAAGTCCGTCGTTTAGGTTGTGGTGGATCGACTTTCTAAGTACGCACACTTCATAGCTCTGCCTCCACAAATCACCGCTGCCACCCTTGCCCCAATCTTCATCTCTGAGATTTATCGGCTCCACGGCATGCCCAAGTCAATAGTGAGCGACCGCGATAGGGTCTTTGTCAGTCGCTTTTGGCGTGAGCTCTTCAGACTCCATGGCACCAAGCTCGCCTTTAGGGCATACCACCCTCAGTCCGACGGGCAGACCGAGGTTACTAACCGGATTCTGGAAACATACCTCCGCTGCTTCGTGAGTGATTCCCCTCACCTCTGGGTCTGCTACTTACCCTTGGCTGAGTTTTGGTACAACTCCACCTTCCAGTCATCACTCCGGTTGACCCCTTTTGAAGTGCTTTATGGCCAGCCGCCACGGTCCCTGCGAGCCTATGTCACCGGCTCTACGGATGTGGCTTCTCTTGATGAAAGCCTGACCTAGCAGCGTCGTACACTCTCCCTCATCAGAGACAATCTCGGTCGCGCCCAACTTCGCTTGCGCTACCAGGCCGATGCCCACCGCCAAGACAAATCATTCCCGGTGGGCGATTGGGTTTGGCTCCGTTTGCAACCCTATCGCCAATCTTCAGTTCGCGGCCGCTACTGCCCCAAGCTCGCCAAACGTTACTTTGGCCCATTCCAGGTGGCACGCTCGATTGGCAAAGTAGCTTATGAGCTATCCTTGCCGCTGGCGTCTCGAGTTCACCCCGTTTTTCACGTTTCAAAACTCAAGCCTTATTTTGGGTCACCTCCTTCAGATGTGAAGCCTCTACCTCCGTCTCTCCTGGTTACTCGTTTAGAGTTACAGCCACTCAAGGTTTTGGGCACTCGCACCTTGCTCACCCCAAACGGCACTCAAACACAGCTGCTAGTTCATTGGGAAGGTTTGTCAGAGCATGAAGCTACTTGGGAGACTAAGTCAACACTCAAGACAGCTTACCCTAGTTTCAACCTTGAGGACAAGGTTGTCTTGGGAGATTGGGGTATTGATACAATATCGGGTCGAGACTCACAATCCCCAGACAACCCAAGCCCAAGTTGCCAAGCTAACTCAAGTGAGAGGCGTAGAAGGGTCAGGAAACAACCTTGCTGGATGAATGACTATCAATAGTCATTATTCACACTTGACCCATGTGGAAACTAATTTAAATTACAACAATTCAGTTAAGCATTGTAGCTAGAATATTCTCAAGTTAGTTTTACATTCCTGATGTCATGGATCGCTGGCCACTTGGCAGCAGCTGATCCAATACCTGTAATAAGCATCTTTTAAAAAAGAAAATAGCAATAAATAGAAAAGGCAGAAAAGCTTGGACAAATTCTATGTTTGTGAGTTTTCCCCTTCTTCCCTGGAGCTGCTCCTACAAAGAGACTTTCTTTGACTCAGCTAGCATCATACACCCTCCTCTTTTCTTTTTATCACTATATTTTCAGGATAAGGTAGCCTCTTTCAAATCCACAAGGTCCACATGCCTCCCATTTGAAAACCTTCCTTTGCAAGATTATCGGCATCAAAGTTTGCTTCCTTATTCACCATCCATCAGAAACCAAGAAACCATATTCCAGTAGTTTTAACGCCTCTAATTCTTCCACTATACTAGATTGATTCTCCAATCTCATGGCAGTTGAAGTAGGGGTGGCAAAATGGGTTGTGACTCGCGGGTCAACCTGCCAATCTGCCAAAATTTGGCGGGGTGGGTTGGGTCCTTAACCCATCAACCCACTTTGACCCACCCCGCTTATAGAGGTCGGCCAGCTATTGTTGGGTAGGGCATGGCAATTCGATAGAACGGTCATACATGATGGTAGAACCAACACTTTTTCCTTTGTGCATAAAAAGCATAAAGTCACTCTTTTGCCTCTTTGTCCCAAAGAAGTTTGTCATGATCAAATTGCTTTGAAACTAAAGAGGGAACAAGAGCAAAAGGTGGAAAATGGTAAAACTTTCTTGAATGTCCATAATGTTAGAAATAGCAATGAATGTGGCCCATATCAAGAAAATTATCAGATTGATTTTTGTGTTGCTTGATATTCATATAGCTATTGCAAATTCAATTGGAGCAGCAGTTACCAATTAAGGTTTATTGGCTTTTAATGGAGTAGCCAATGAAGGAGCAGTTACAATTCTGCAATCATGAGAGGGGTCCCTGGTCTTGCCTATAAAAGCCTGTGATGCTCCATTGATTCACACACTTCAGAAAAGGCTAAGGCTAGAAGAACTCTCTCTTTTCTTTCTATAATCTCTCTGTTTTTCTTTTGAGTTTTAGGTGCTCGATATTTTTCTTGTGAGAGTTTGTGAGTGATAACAATGGCTTCCAGTGGAGGTAGGCTTCCGCTTTTCGTTTTTATTTGATGGACTAAGGTCCTACATTATTTACAGTTTTCCAATTCATGTTGATGGTTGGTATTATGAACCAATGTCAAATCATAAGAATACATAGTATGCAAGATTGAGGTTCAACATTTGGTATTAGAGCTACCTTGTAGCCTTGTTATTCAACTTCTGTTATTTGCAGTACAATGTTCTTTTGGTTGCGTATCAGTTTTGTTTTACGGTACTCTGTTATGAGTTATAAATTTTTTTTTGTCTATCAATGCAAAGGTACGAAATATGATACTGCAGTTCTGTACTTGCAGTATAAAATTATTTGTTTTGGTTTTGAAATTAAACCACTTTTAATATTATATAATTGCTTGAGTTTTGACTCATGAACGATTGAGTATCATATAAGAAAGTTTCAAAATAGAGACATTCACGGGATGCCATGATATCACTGGGAGGTCAATTTAAAATGCTGCTATTGATTTAGGTGAATTGATTCTGCCGAGGATTTGGTTTTGGCATTACTCTGATTACATATTGGATTGCCTTGCTGCCTTATAATGAAAGCCACCATTTATTGTTTTAAAATGTTGGTTTTAGTATGAATCCAATTGATTGATGGTTTCCTTTACGAGATTGGAAACGTGAAGCTTTCTTTTTTATTTTTTTATTTTTTTGTATAGATATGAATGATGTACAGAATGTGTTTTGGCCATGAAATTGATTTTATTGAAATTTGGCTTTATTTTTTTTTTTTGTGTATCAATATATATTTATTGTATGAACTACATGTTTAGGAGTAGCCATAGCATCCTAGGCATTGTAATAAAAGGATTATTACTTGGCCCCAAGGGAAGTAATAATTAATCAAGGGTATAAAATAGACTAAAAAATCATAATAGGGTATTTCTAAACCCACAGGTGTGCTTTATTTTATTATGGTGTTTAGTGTCCATATATAAAGTTTGTAAATTCTATGCATGATTTGCACCTCTGCCCATAGAAAGGTTTGAATTTACTTGTTAAATTTTTATTTTCGTAGCATTGACATGTGTAGTCCTTATATTGCAGTTGTTCCTACTCATTTTCTGGAATCTCGAATTCCTCTGTTGATTGGTGACAATTATTCTGATTGGAAAGAACTAATTCTCTTGACCTTGGGGTGTATGGAATTAGACTTGGCACTGAATGTGGATGAACCACCCATCCCCGTAGAAGGAAGTGCTCAAGAAGAAAAGGCTAACTATGAGCGATGGGAGCGATCAAATCGCTTAATTTTGCTGCTCATTAAGTCTCATATAAGCAAGAGCATTAGGGGGATCCATTCTTGAATGTGATAAGGTAAAAGCTTATATGAAGGCTATTGAGGAGCAATTTGTTAGCTCTGACAAGTCGATGGCCAGCACCCTAATGAAGAAGCTTTCAAGCATGAAGCATGACAAAATTAGGGGTGTGCGTGAGCACATCATGGAAATGAGGGATACTGCTGCTAAACTCAAGTCCCTTGAAGTAGAAATTTCTGAATCATTTCTTGTGCATTTCATACTCAATTCTCTTCCTGCTGAATATGGTCCTTTCAAAATATCCTACAACATACATAAGGATAAATGGTCAATCAATGAACTTCTGATCATGTGTGCTTAGGAGGAGGAGAGATTGAAACATGAGACACCTGAAAGTGCTCACATGGTGACTCATGATAAAGGAAATGGGAGAAGAGACAATGGTGATCCTAGAATTCGCAAAACTGTTCAAATGAAGCGGAATGGGAATAAGGGCAATTGTTTTTTTTCTGCAAAAAGGCTGGACATATGAAGAAAAATTGTCCTAAATACAAGAAATGACTCGAAAAGAAAGGTAATTTTGCCTTCACTTGTTTTGAATCAAATTTTATTGAAGCTCCTAGCAATACTTGGTGGCTTGATTCACGTTCTACAATTCACATTGCTAATAATGTGCAGGGCTTTCTAAACTTGCGGAAACCAGTGGGAAGTGAGCAAAGCATCTATACGGGAAATCAGATGAGTTCACATGTGGAAGCTGTTAGGACTTATAAACTTGTTTCGAATTTAGGTTTTAATTTATGTTTGGGGAACACTTTTTATTTTCCTTCGTCTACTAGAAATTTGGTTTCTGCTTCTAGACTTACTCGTACTGGTTTTCAATTTCATTTTTGTGATGTTTCCTTTGAACTATTTCATGATAATAAAGTTGTTGGTTCTGGTTATTTGGTTGAAAATTTATTTAAGTTTGAATTAGATCCTATTTTTGAAACAAGTCTCATAGCTTTACATACCACCAATGTTGGTGTTAAGCGAAGTATTGTGAATGAGGATTTCTCCATGCTTTGGCGAGGTTAGGGCACATTTCTCTTGAAAGACTTAAGAGATTAGTAAAGGAAGGAATTCTTCAGAATCTTGACTTTACCGACTTTGGTACATGTGTGGAATGCATAAAGGGAAAGCAAACCAACAAGACCACTAAAGGTGCCAATAGAAGTAGTGAGCTTCTTGAAATTATTCATATGAATATCTGTGGTCCATTTCCTACACCTTGTTTAAATGGTCAAAGATATTTTATCTCTTTCATCGATGACTATTCAAGATTCATGTATCTCTATCTTTTGTTTGAAAAGTCAGAAGCACTTGATGCTTTTAAGGTTTTCAAAGCAGAAGTAGAGAAACAAAAGGAAAAGAAGATAAAGATCGTAAGATCAGATAGAGGTGGGGAATATTATGGAAGATACACAGAAAAGAGACAACAACCTAGGCCATTTGCTAAGTTCCTTATAGAAGAGGGCATTGTTGCCCAATATACTATGGCTGGTACACCACAACAAAATGGTGTTGCTGAAAGAAGGAACCACACACTTATGGACATGGTTAGAAGCATGGTTAGTAGTTCAAAAGTATTACCTATGTCCCTATGGAGTGAAGCCTTGAAGACCGCTGTATATATGTATTAAATAGGGTGCCATCTAAAGACACCTTTTGAAATTTGGAATGGATGGAAACCTAGTTTAAGACATTTACACGTATGGGGTTGTCCAGTTGAAGTTAAGATTTACAATCCAAACATTGGGAAATTGGACTCAAGAACCACTAGTGGCTATTTTATTGGTTATCCAACTAACTCCAAAGGATATAGGTTTTATTGTCCTTCACACACTCCTAGAGTAGTTGAAGTTAGAAATGCAAAATTTCTTGAAGATCATGAAGTTAGTGGGAGTGGAAATTCCCAACAAGTGGAATTTGAGGAAATAAGGGAATCAACTTTGATACCCTTAAATTGAATGGACTTGGTTAGTGTTCAACACAATCAACATGATACGGTTGAACATCATCCAACTCATCAAGAACCACATGTTGAGGATATACCACATAAGGAACCTATTAATATAGAGCCCATTGATCAAGAACCAATAGAAGTAAGAAGATCTACAAGAGCTAGAAAGTCAGTAATTTCTAGTGATTATATCGTGTACCTTCAACAATCTGACTTCGATGTTGGACTTAAGGATGATCTTACTACATTTTCACAAGCCACGAGTAGAGAAGACTCTAAATTGTGGTACGATGCCATGAAAGATGAAGTGGAGTCTATGGCTAAAAATCAAGTTTGGGATCTAGTAGAATTACCACATGGAGTCTCTCCTGTAGGTTGTAAATTGGTTTTTAAAACCAACCGAGATTCAGCTGGTAATATCAAAAGATATAAAGCAAGGCTTGTAGCCAAAGGCTTTACTCAAAAAGAAGGTATTGATTATCATGAAACCTTCTATCCAGTTTCTAAGAAGGATTCATTTAGAATAATCATGGCCTTAGTAGCTCACTTTGATCTAGAGTTACATCAAATGGATGTGACAAAGGTAATCACTTAGTTTGCAAGCTTAGAAGATCTATATATGGGCTAAAGTAAGCATCCCACCAATGGTATAAAAAGTTTCACAATGTCATTTCCAAATATGGATTTGAGGAAAATGTGGTAGACCAATGCATATACCTTAAAGTCAGTGGGAGGAAATTTATCTTTTTAGTCTTGTATGTAGATGACATTTTACTTGCAAGTAGTGGTTTAGGTCTCTTGCATGATACAAAACTTTTTCTATCACAAAACTTTGATATGAAGGATATGGGTGAAGCCTCCTATGTCATTGGCATAGAGATTCATAGGGAATAGATCCCTAAGAACATTAGCACTATCTCAAAAAGCATACATAGAAAAGGTTTTGAAAAAATTTAATATGCAGAATTGTTCATCAATTGCTACACCTATAGTTAAAGGGGAAAAGTTCAATCTTAATCAATATCCCCAAACAAAATTGGAACAAGAGGAGATGAAAGGCATTCCTTATGCTTCAACAGTGGGAAGTCTCATGTATGCTCAAGTTAGCACTAGGCCTGATATTGCATTCGCGGTAGGATTGTTGGGCAGATATCAAAGTAACCCAGTCATGGAACATTGGAAGGCAGCAAAAAGGGTTATGAGATATCTTCAAGGAACTAAGGATTACAAGTTAACATACAAGCATTCTGATACATTGAAGATAACAAGATATTCAGATTCGGATTTTGCTGGATGCTTGGACTCTAAAAAGTCCACTTCAGGCTATATTTTCTTTTTAGCCGAAGCTGCTATCTCTTGGAGAAGTAAAAAGCAAACAATTGTTGCATCATCTACTTTGGAAGCAGAATTCATTGGTTGCTACGAAGCAACATCACAGGCTAAATGGTTGAAGAACTTTGTTTCTGGTCTTAAGGTTGTAAATTCTATTGAGAGACCATTAAAGCTATTTTGTGATAATTCGGTAGCAGTATTCTTATCAAAGAATAATAAAAGTGGAAGCCGAAGTAAGCATATAGATATTAAGTTCTTGGTTGTAAGAGAAGACATCAAGAGAGAGTTAATCTCTATAGAGTACACAGACACAAAATCCATGATTGCTGATCCACTAACTAAAGGATTGCCGGCTAAGGTGTTTCAGAATCATGTGATTCATATGGGTCTTACTAGTTTAAGTTAATATTTGTCTTTTCTTTCATATGACTTTGTGGACTTTAAGTTTGCCATGTAAAAGTTTTGATTTAAATCAATAAAGTTTGGACCCTGTTTTATTCAGTTGGGAAGAATTATGCATTGTAATACATGGAAGGAAGTGCTTATCTTAAAACATAACTGTCATGATTCTTGTGTAGTAATTTCTAAGGTGACTTTCAGGTATATCAAGCTTAAATTGACAATGAATTTTTGTGGCCATATTTAATTATCTAAAAATAAGGATTATCACTGATAATATATGGGCCATGTAACACCCCCTTGCGGGTGCTACATACACGGACTCTAATGCGGAATAAAACAAGAAAATAAAACGCTGGTTATTTTCGGAAAATACTTTAATTAAGTAGCTACGTTCGAAAACGCGGTTCTAAAAATTTTCTGCATGCATAGGCAAAACAACTCAAGGTGAAGAAATAAATTTCATATCACACATTGATATTCACTGTTCATAAAAACATAAACATAACGTAAAACCTGGTCTAATATATATCAGATTACAGACTTAAGAAATAAGTCCGACATACGTGCAGTAATAATATAAGACTGTTCAAAAACAAAAGACTCCTAAGCTGGTCGGCTAAAAGTAGCCATTGGGGTACAACCCAACGTCGGCTCCTTCAGAAGTTTCCATCGTCCGAGTCCTCATGTCTCCGTGGGGACCTATGATCAACATCTGTACATGTGTTCCAAAAACACCACAAGGTGTCCAACATGTCAGGCAAAGGTGAGATACTCATATAAAGTTTATCACGATAGCCGCACAGGCGACAAACAGCATAAAAACAGTTATATGAACAGGTATTTCTATTGTACAGCATAACGTCTCAAAAACATTCATCAGTTATATTAATGCATGACACTTCAATATTATCTTTCTAATTCATATACTCCGGAGATTCTAACTTTTCAACATCGAGCGATAGGCCGTAGTAACACCCGTAACACAATTGTTCTCATGAGTCGGCCTCTCTATTTAGGTCCGAACTCCAATTGTTCCAGGGTACCACTTCATAACCATATCCTAAATATGCCAGTCTCTGATCGAGTTCATTCGTGTTTGGCAGCCGATTTACCACAACACGGGGTTGCTACGCCACCGGACACTTGTGGGATCTCGAACACAGAATGCCCCTATAGACCTAGTGGTCGTGACTGATTTTATTCTCAACTACTAGAGTTGTAGCTCGGTTTCAAATGGCACGTTTGCCGGTTCATGCCTATACACAGAAAGTTTTCTGTTTTCTTTGCGTTCATTCTTTCAAATGTCGAGACATAAAGTCCACAATTCATTTCAAAAAGGCATTAAGCCCACTCAAATCAAAAACACAGGACACGAAGTCCGAGTGCTCAATCCGCAAAGCACTAGCCCCGACGTCTCGGCCACTAGGTTTGGGTTCGTCTCAAAGGTTCATCATTTTTATTTTGGTTCATTTTCTCAAAACACTTTGGAAAACAAAACATACTTTGGTTTCCTTGAAACAAAACACCTTTTTTGATCAAGAGAACATTTTTCTGTGAAAAACACCTTTCTTGAAAACAAAAACCGTTTTCTAAGGTTTCACGTCTTTTTAAACCGTTTTACTGAAATAAAATACGTTTTGCACGACTTTTCACAAAACCACTTTTTATTTTCAAGGAACATACTTTTCAAAAAGGAAACTCAAATTTTCTTGAAAAGCAACACGTTTTCCAAAAAATCACTTTTTAATTTCAAAACGCGTTTTTCAAAACTTTGTTTTCGATTCCGAGTCTTTTAACAATTATCGAGACATAGCCAGTCCTATGCTCATCCAGGATATAAATATATGTATATATATATATATATATATATATATATATATATATATATATATATATATATATATATATCAATATCACAATAAGATATCATCCAAGGCATCCATGCCACAGTTATATCAAATAACCAACTATGCACAACACTTAACATCCAATCAATCCAGGATATAAGTATACATATACATCAAGTCTTAATCCACACATTAATCAATCATATACCATGAGGCTAACAAAATCAAAATGAACTACGTCCCTTTACCTCACAAAGGAAGTTCAATGCAAACTCGATCGATTCTCGGCTCCGGCTCCGGTTCCGTTCGCGTCGCCTAAAACAATCAAACACAAATCAATTCAAACAACAAATCAACATCAATCTATAACATAAGAACACAAGTTTTCCTTCCCCTAAAAGGTATAGGGTTCGGCCATGAAAGATAAAAAGGGTTAGGGATCTCATTTGGTTCCAAACTTTTGGATGGTTGGTTCATGAACTTAGTTAACACCATTTCAAGTCCTATGACTCAAAAATGTGAAACAACACTCATGGATTTTCCCCATGAAGCTCTCGGCCATATTGGGAAAATTAGGCTAGGAATTGATTTGGTTTTCCATCACTTGGATTCAAGAACACTAGGAAAGCTAAAGATGGAATCAAGAGTTAGAAATCAAAAATTTGAGCAAAAACACTATTCATCACCATTACTAGGGTTCGGCCACTTGGGGTTTTAGAGCTAGGATGAGACTTGGATCATGAGCTCTTGGGTTTAGATAGAGGGTGATGAGATGAGTTCAAAGAACTTGGTTTCACATCCAAAGGATTTTCCTACAATTTTCTATGGATTTTCAAACTTTTGGATCTAAGAATGAGTTTCATGAAAATGGAGTTTTGATCTTGATATTGAAAGAGATTCAAGGAGATATGAGACCATAGAAGTGATCTTACCTTAAAATGGAGGAAGATTGATCAAGAAATCAAGTGATTTTAACAAGATTTCAAGGTTTTCTCAAGGATTCAATGGAGGTTTTCAAGGAGGAAGAAGATGGTGTTCTTGGCTCTCAAAGGGGGCTGTTTGTGTGTGGAAATGGGGCTGGAGGAGGCTGTTCCAGCCTTCTAAAAGGTTCATTAAGGGTAAAAAGGTCATTTGGTTCATAGGGTAAAATGGTAAAAGGTGAAAAGACTTAAGTTAGGGGTATTTTGGTAATTTCGCGTCTCGAAATGCCCGATCGTCATGACGACTCTGGCATGCTCTCCCAAGTGAGTTGACATGATGTGATATCAAGATTATCCGTTGTCGGGTCCAAGTAAGTCCATACGTGGCTTCGTTCTCCACCCGATTGAAGATTTCGTTCGAACGGAGGTCAGGAAGTTATTTTTTTGAAATTTTTTTGAAATTTAACCAAAACGTAGAGAATCGAATGCTAAGACTTACTGTCTCGTTCACGGGTCCATCTGAGGTCTCCTGAGCAGTAAAATCATACTGCTAGTGTAAAAATGCAGACTGGACTCCGTTTGAGTTTTTTACTCAAAACTTAATCGTAACTTCCTACGATATCGTTGAGAATGATTATGGCCTCAGAATATTTTATTTCCATTCCTAAGACCTCGAATAAAATATAAGTTCATAAATACTGATTAAAAGAAAAACTCGAAAATCGGGGTGTTACAGGCCAAGTGGGAGAATGTTAGAAATAGCAATGAATGCGGCCCATATCAAGAAAATTATCAGGTTGTTTTTTGTGTTGCTTGATATTCATATAGCTGTTGCAAATTCAATTGGAGCAGCAATTACAAATTGAGGTTTATTGGCTTTTAATGGAGGAGCCAATGAAGGAGCAGTTACAATTCTGCAATCATGAGAGGGGTCCCTGGTCTTGCCGATAAAAGCCTGTTATGCCCCATTGATTCACACACTTCAAAAAAGGCTAAGGCTAGAAGAGCTCTCTCTTTTCTTTCTATAATCTCTTTGTTTTTCTTTTGAGTTATAGGTGCTCGATATTTTGCTTGTGAGAGTTTGTGAGTGATAATAATGGCTTCAAGTGGAGGTAGGCTTCTGCTTTTCGTTTTTATTCGATGGACTAAGGTCCTACATTATCTACAGTTCCAATTCATGTTGATGGTTGGTATCATGAACCAATGACAAATCATAAGAATACATAGTATTCAAGATTGGGGTTCAACACACAAATCAAATAAAAAAGACAAATATGCACCAAAGGTCGAGAGCCTATTTGTTAGAGAACATGTGGTTAGGAAAGCATTGTTGACTAGACAACCTATGTACTTCCTTTATTACAATGATTTGTGCCTGTCTTCTTTACATGATGCTTTGCCTAGTTCTTTGGAATGTCTATTGAAAGAATTTGATGGTGTGTTCCCTAAGGATCTACCCTATGGCCTACCCCCTTTGAGAGGCATTGAGCATCAAATTGATCTCATGCCAAGTGCATCTTTGGCTAATAGGCCTCCTTATAGAAGTAATTCGGAACAAACAAAAGAAATTGAAAGACAAGTCCAAAAACTTTTGTCAAATGGTTGGGTTAGAGAAAGCCTAAGCCCTTGTGCCATGCCGGTTATCTTAGTACCAAAGAATGATGGTACTTGGCGCATGTGCACCGATTGCCGCACAATTAATAACATCACCATAAAATATCGGCACCTAATTCCTAGACTTGATGACATGCTAGATGAGTTGCATGGGGCTAGTGTCTTCTCTAAAATTGATTTGAAGAATGGATATAATCAAATAAGAGTTAGAGAGGAAGATGAGTGGAAAACTGCTTTTAAGATTAAATTTGGTCTATATGAGTGGTTAGTCATGCCATTTGGCTTGACCAATGCCCCCAGCACTTTTATGCGTTTAATGAATCATCTCATAAGACACTTTATTGAAAAATTTGTTGTGTACTTTGATGACATCCTCATTTATAGTTTGAACATGCATGATCATATTGAGCATTTGAGGAGTGTCTTGAATGTTTTAAGAAGTGAAAAGTTGTATGGGAATTTGGAAAAATATGTACTTTTTATAAAAATGAGCTTGTGTTTTTGGGTTTTGTAGTGAGTGCACAAGGTGTTAAAGTAGATTGGCCTACACCTAAGTGCATGAGTGAGGTAAGGAGTTTTCATGGCCTAGCTAGCTTCTATAGGTGCGCTAAATTTAGCACCTTGGCCGCCCCATTGAATGAAATTGTAAAGAAAGATGTTGTCTTTCATTGGGGAAAAGAGCAAGAAGCGGCTTTCATTGCTCTTAAGCTTAAGACAAATGCACCCATTTTGGCTTTGCCAAATTTTGTCAAAACATTTGAGATTGAGTGTGATGCATCTAATTTGGGTATAGGGGCTATTTTGTTACAAGATGGTCATCCTATTGCCTATTTTAGTGAAAAATTGAGTGGAGCATGCTTAAACTGCTCCACTTATGACAAAGAACTTTATGCACTAATTAGAGCATTACACACTTGGCAACACTACTTACTCCCTAAAGAGTTTGTGATCCATAGTGATCACGAATCTTTAAAGTATATTAAAAGCCAAGGCAAGCTTAATAAGAGGCATGCTAAGTGGGTGGAGTTTTTAGAGCAATTTCCTTATGTTATAAAACACAAAAAGGGGAAAGCAAATGTAGTGGCAGATGCCTTTTCAAGAATGTATTCCTTGATCACTACACTTCAAACTAGACTCTTAGGATTTGACCATGTGAAACAATTGTATGCCTTGGATGATGATTTTGCTTCTCTATTTCATGATTGTGAGCTCATGGCTGATGATTCTTTTTATAGGCATGATAGGTATTTGTTTAAAGAAAACCGTTTGTGCATCCTTAAATGTTCATTGTGTGAGTTGCTTGTGAGGGAAGTGCATGAAGGCGGTTTGATAGGACACTTTGGGGGACATAAGACACTTGACATGTTGCATGAGCATTTTTATTGGCCTCACATGAAACATGATGTGCATTTGGTATGTTTTAGGTGCATTGCATGTAGGAAGGCTAAGTCCAAATTAATGCCTCATGATTTGTATACTCCTTTCCTCGTTCCTTCTTTCCCTTGGGTTGATTTCTCTATGGATATTGTGTTGGGCCTTCCAAGGAACAAACATGGCCGAGACTCCATCTTTGTGGTGGTGGATCGATTTTCCAAAATGGCCCACTTTATTCCTTGTCATAAGGTAGATGATGCTTGTCATATTGCTAACTTGTTTTTCAAAGAGGTTGTGAAATTGCTTGGCATTCCCAAATCCATTGTGTCAGATAGGGATTCAAAATTCTTGAGCCACTTTTGGAAAACATTGTGGGCTAAGCTTGGCACTAACCTTCTATTTTCCACCACTTGTCACCCTCAAACGGATGGGCAAACCGAAGTGGTTAATAGAACTCTTGGTACCATGCTTAGAACCATATTACAAGCAAATTTAAAGGCATGTGAGGAATGTTTACCATTTATTGAGTTTGCATATAATAGAGTACCTCATGGCCCTACTTCTCATTCTCAATTTGAGGTTGCCTATGGATTCAATCCTCTAACTCCTATTGATTTAATTCCGTTGGCTATTAATGATGAATTTTTGAATAAGGATGCTGAGGCTAGAGCACAATTTGTGAAAGATTTGCATGCTCAAGTCAAGGCAAACATTGAATAAAAGGTACGACAATATGCACAAAGTACCAACAAGGGTAAGAAAAAAGTGATCTTTGAACCCGGTGATTGAGTTTGGGTACATTTGTGCAAGGAAAGGTTTCCCTCTCAAAGAAAGTCCAAACTTCTCCTAAGAGGAGATGACCCATTCCAAGTCTTGGAGCGCATAAATGATAATGCCTACAAGATTGATTTGCCCGGTGAGTATAATGTGAGTGCATCTTTTAATGTTTGTGACTTGTCTCCTTTTGATGTAAGTACCCATGAGGACACCATTGATGAGGACCTTAATTCGGGATCGAATTCCCTTCAAGAGGGAGGGAATGATGCGGAACAACCTAGGATCAAAGAGATAAAGTCTCAAGACTTTGGATTGGATGGACCAATAACAAGAGGAAGGGCAAAAAGGATTAAAGAACAACTCAAATACCAAGTGGCTTACTTTCTCAAGGCCAATGTTGATGTTAAAAGAGAACCATATTTTGTAAATCTTTTAGTGGTAGATATCATGTATTTTCTTAGATATTGGTTTGTAATAAATAAATACATTGACTTTTGTATAATTAGCTTGTTTTAGGGAGTTTGGCCGTGGGGCCCTTGTGTTAGTTATAAGTTGGCTTAGCTTTGGAACCTTGCATATAAAAGGCTCCTTGTAAAGAATATTTAGGTTTTTTTAATAATTAGAAATTGAGAGTTTAGAGCTTGGTGCTCCTTTATATGTTCTTTGTGAACCTTCAAGAATCTTATCAAGAATTTCATGTCTTGTGATGATTCAATTGCACTTATCATTCATCCTTGCATGTGGCGTGTTGCATCAATTTTCCATCTCCTAATATTTCCCATTTTGTAAGATTTTTCCTCCTTTCTCTATTCATGCGATTCTAGGGCTCGATTTTGTGCATCCAATTTGTGCATCCATTCTCTTAATTCAAATTGAAACAAGAATCAAGGAAAACCCATCTCTATTTCGTATGAATGACTGATCCCAAATCAAAACCAGACCCCTACTACTATTCAGCGTTGGGACATCCTCCCAAGAAAAATTATCATTTCCCCACTACTTCCTGATAGTTTATGTATTCAAGGTCGAGTGTTTGGTCTCAACCAACCCCATAACAGTTGGGTTCCTAGATAGGACCAGGTTATGGAGAGCAACAACCTTACCCGAACCTCATAATCCTCTAACATTCCAAACCACAATATTCATTGTAACAATTAAAGGAAAAACCCCATACCTTGGCAGACAATCACTGGCCCTTCAAGAGCTATGAATTCGTTGCCTAGAGCTTCTTCTGTGCTGCACAATCTTCTGCACAACTTCCTCATCATCACGAGCCACCATATAAAGCTCTTTCCCTATCTCCCACGATCTTCTTGCTTCAAGATAATCATCACTAATCTCCTCATCAGTGCTAGGGTTTTCTGCAATAGTATTGCTCTTTTTAGTGTTCCTTTTTGATGCCTTTCGTTTCTTTTGAGTTACTTTTCTCTTTTGTGTGGATTTAGCATTTGACGGGTCTTCATTGATTAGGCTATGTCCCACTATTCTTGAGGCACTAATCTGGTCAACATTGTTTGATGAGCCAAATTCAGTGAAATCGGGGGGGCCAGTAGAGGTGTTTTTCTATTGCTTTAGGATCTCCTTCTCTTGATCCATATCGTAACTTACACGAGCCGAGACTGTTATATTTTGTGTCTCTTCGAATTCCTCCAAACTCTCAACTCTGTTAATATATGAATCGGAAAACATATCCTTTCCATATTCTCGAGAAGGCAAGTGTGCTATGTCATCATTAGCAACATAACCAATGTCTCTCCCAGTTGCATGCTTCATCACTCCTTGCTCTTCTTCTCTCACAACCTCAATTCCCAACGACACGTCATTTAAAGCACCATGAAGATTTAACGGTTTGCTTGCCACATCATCATCTTCCTTGTTCCAACTCTTCCATGGTGACTCCATCTCTGTTTCTGGAACCCTGTTGCAAGATTGATCACCATTAGTGGCATCTGCCACTGAATGCTTAGGGTCCCATACTGGGATTTTATCTGTTTCTTTAACAAAAATCTCAAATTTTTTATCTCTCCCTTCTAGATAAAAAATGATCTTCTATACAGGGCATCAAGGATGTGATCACACAAATCTTTGTTGATTCCATGGAATAACCCAATTTTGCGTTATGTCTCTTGTATCAGCGATGATGGAGGCACATCATCTATTTAAAGAGTGACGCTCCTTCATCCTTCATACCACAACCCTGATGGGCTTATGCACTACAAGCCCAAACTGGAATTAATTAAGTAAATCATATTTATTTAATTAATTCTTGTCCAACTATTTGCTCTATGTGTATGACCATGTAGATTCCCATTGAATTGGCAATAATATTATAAATATTATAATAATATCACATTAATTATAATATCAAATATTATAAATAATAAATGGCATCTAGCAATGGATCATTGCTACCCAATTTATGAGAAAATTGGTGATTCGATTTTAACCTTACTGCAACCAATTTACCGTGTAGTAAATGTCCCTTCGTCCATATGTCATAATTGAACACAAGACATAAATGTGTCATCCTTATTAAGTTTAATTATATGTTCCTCAATCTCCGATAGAGATGATAATGAGTAATAGACTCGATGGGTACCCGCAAATATTACCCATGTTAGATAATGTAATTACCCACTTAATGGATATTGGTACAACATAAAGATGCTTGATTGTTGATATTGATTCAGTACAGAATATTTGAATATGGATGAGTAACCGAGGAAACCTATGTGCTTAGTACCTCATCCATTGAGTATATTTCAATATGGATGAGTAACCGAACAAGTGAATACTGATTAGTACCTCATCTATTGTGAGCCCATCCAAACTATTTTCTATGTGCTTTGCTCTGTCAAAACTATTTTCCCACATTATTTCAAATTACTTTTGGGAAGCTCTATTAAAACTTCTGTGCATTTTATTTAAGAGCGCTTTCTCTCGAAATCATTATTAAGTGGGTGTTATTAAATCCCGAATTTGAGATAGTGGTTTGATTCAACGCATTGATATGACGATTTTGTTTAAACAACACTATACTGAAGTTTAAAAAGCATAAAATATAAGCCATACACCTATATTAGCTAGGAATATCTCCCATAATTGTAAGGTTTCATTTGGCCCATTACTACTCATGAAAGAAGTCATCATCGCTTCCTATATCATACTTCATACACGGTCTTTAATCACCACTCTTTTTGGCGCCAAGTAACTTAAACGAGATGTCAGATCCATGGCCAATTGTCAAATTTGATATCATCTTGTTTTTGCAATGGGCGGGTCATTCTTCAAATTAATTGTGGGGATAGCAATTCTTCTCATTGTGGACCCTTGCAGTACATATAATTTGGCGTTAATAATTTAGTGAAAATGACCACAGCATACACACAAAGAATTAGTACAAATATGGACACTGCCAACTAAAAGCAGTGGTGAACCAAGGCCTAGCAAACAATGCCAAGTTAAGGGGGGTACAATAGTAGTTGGCGTAAGTGACTGAATAGGGACAAGAATTATCAGGTCAATGTTGAGGGGTAAGTGACTGAATAGGGACAAGAATTATCAGGTCAATGTTGAGGGGACCAAGGGATAAAAAGGTTGGTTTGGTAGTTAGGCGTGAGAGAGTTAAGGAGTGAAGTAATAAGTAGAGAGAGTTCAACTCTCACCCACTAACATTTCTGACAAATCTAACAAATACTAAAATTTGCTTATATGAAAAAATGTTGAGGGGACCATGATGAACTTTCAATTTCCCTTAATTTTGGTAAAAAAAAAAAAAAAAAAAAGGTTTTGAAAATGAGCAAAGGAAAAAACTAAATGCGAAACATTCATTATTATAAGATGTATCATTATCAAATGAGACATAATATAAAGACATGAACACTTTCCTTTATGTGAAGATGACAAGTAACTGCAAGCACCTTGAATGTGCATATAATTCATATATCCAAGCATAATTAGAATAACTTTAAATAGTTTAACGATTGAATTTCTATATTTAATGACCGAATTTAGTGGTCGCTAAACATTTTTTTTTTTGTAATGTGGAAACTAATTTGATGTCAACATAATTAATAAAAAAATTTGATGTCAACATGTTTTAAAGGATGAAATTGTAATTATACTTATATGTTTTGAGAACTAAAATAAAGATTTGAATAAGAAAAATATAAGTCCAATATAACCATATCCCAAGTGACACCAAATTTTTTGATATAAAAACATAACATATAAAATATGAACACGTACACTACTAAATAAAAAATCTTGAAGCATGTCAATAAATCTAAGGGAGTGTTTGGTACAAATGAATGAGGGGAGGGGAGGGATTTTAATGGAGGGGAGGAAAAGTAACACTATTTGTGTTTGGTTCACAAGGGGAAGGGAGAGATTTCAAAACTAACTTACTTTTATATCCTTATAATTTTAGATTTTAAAAATACATAAGTAGGGTTATTAATTAATTTAGTCATTCCATTCAAAATATTTTAAAATCCCTCTCCTCCCCTCCAAACCCCCCCACTTTTGGAGGGGAGCCAAAATTGGGTGAGGAGGGATTTTGCTCCCCTCCATTCCCCTCCCCTCCCCTCCTAAAAAATGAACCAAACAACAAATGTTTAAAAAAATCTCTCCCCTCTCCTCCCCTCCAACCAAACACTATGTAAAAGTATTTATTGTGTTATGTGTAGTGGCACTATTGTCAATATGAGAATATTGAGATAATGGCATGAATGAGTAGATATTTATTAAAAAAATCACAAATGAAAGTATTTCGAAAAAAAGGTTAAAGTGACATCTATAAAGAAGATGATAATAAGTAAAGAAGAAACAACCTAGAGCAACCATTTGCTGGAATCCTCCACCACAGATGAGACTAAAGTGGAGTGTTGATGGATCCTCCAAAGGCAAACCTGATCCAGCAGGCATAGGAGAAATTTTAATGGATGATTAAGGAACAACTATAAGGCCCTCTTTGCTGCATCAGTGAGCATAAGCGATTCCAATGAAGCTGAATTCATGACTATAGTATTTGCCACTACAAGAAAAAGCCCATTACCGACGGTAGGGCTGGACAGCGGTCGGTTTCAGTCGGATTTGCGCCGAAAAATCCCAATCCTACCGAAACCGAAGAGCATAATATTGAACCTCCTGTCTTCCGTTTGGATGACAGATTGGGCGGGTGACGAGTGTCGGGCGGGTGGCGGATGGGTTGGGAGGGTGGCGATTCCAGAAAAAAAGGTCAAGAACTGAGAAGAAAATTTGAGAACTGAGAAGAAAAATACCATAAAAACAGAGGAAATACCAAAAAAAATAGAGGAAAAAGGGGATTCAAACCACAAACAAAAATCATCAAGAGAGGAAGAAACATAAACAAAGAAAGTTTCAAACTTTCAGAGGAAGATAGAAAGCATCAGTTTTAAACCATAAACAAAAAGCATAAAAGTTTCGAACTTTCAACCAAAAACATCAAACCCAGATGATTTCTTCACAGACCTTTGTTTGCACTTCTTCTTCACAGATCTTCGTTCGCCTTCTTCTTCACAGATCTTGAGATCTTCTTCACAGATCTACGCGCGACGACTCCAGTGGTGGTGCACAGAAGAGAGGAGCCATGGTTGATGGCGGTGGAACGGTGGTGCAATGGCTTCACACCGTGGAAAGCCTCTGTCGCAAGCCTCTGCCACGCCGGAGAAGAATGAGGAACGTGAGACCTTCTCAGAGATATTGAGAAGGCAGAGAGGAGAAAGAGACGCGAGGCTAGGGGAAGGAGAGGGAGAGACGCTGGCGGCTAAAGGAGAGAGAGGGAGAGACGGAGATTATAGGAGGGAGGGAGGGAGACTGAGAAAGCTAGTGACGAAATAGGGTTACGTAAATGAGTATATGAAATGGGTTAGAGTATGAATAGGTATATGAAATGGGCCGGTCGGGTTCGGTTGAAAAGGAAATTTTTTTAAGCAATCTGAACCCGCCCGCCCGGAGCCACACTAAACCAAGTTCCTTACCCGATGACCCGCTGGACCGACCTGACCCACCCATCCATTTATTTTTTTGTTCGATTTTTTTGGGTTCGGGCCGGGCCTTGGTTATTTGTCCAGCCCTAACCGATGATAATGACAAAAAGCTATCGATAATGAGCCTTTTCCGACGGAAAACTGATAGTAAAAAAATCCTCGGAAATAAGCTCCTTGATAACTCATATCGACGGCCTTGCGGAAAAGCCGTCGGAAAGTTACCGACGAGCAAAGTCGTTGGTAATTACCTACACAACTTATCGACGACCAAAGCCGTCAAAAAGTACCCGTAACCTAGTACCGACGGCCCCGACGGCGAGGCCGTCGGTAACGTTCTACACCCATTACCGACCGATGGCTTAAGCCGTCGATAACGCTAATTTTTTTTTAAATTATATTTTTAATTGATTATTTATAAATAAATAAATAATAATTAATTATATTTTATATTTACTGAATAATTATATTTCTTATTAATTATTTACAAATATTAATTAAATAAATATTGTACAATAAAATTGAAAATAACATTAAAGAAATTAAAATTATACTCAAATAATAAATAACATATGTTTTTATAGTACATAGAAATATAAATAAAAAAAACTAACATATAAACCTAATAATTCCTATCATATTGAGGAGAAGACCGGATAAGATCTTCGAATGAGTCCTCCTCATTGTCCGCGGTGTGACGGGTCGGCTGACCAGGCTGCGGGGGCTGCTGTTCGGGGACATTTGTTGCATGGTCAGTACCATCTGCTGCATCATCGCCTTCATCCGATGCTCACGCTCCTCGGCACGCCGCTCGGACTCAGCCAGTCTCTGCCTCAGCTCAGCAATCTCTGCGGACTTCTGAGTGCAGCAGCTGCCTTCGGTGGATGCCCCGACATTGATATCTAAGCATGAAGACCCTTTCCGATAGTTGCCGGAAAGGTCTCCTGCACCATACAGACGACCCTTCTTCTTGCCGCCAACAACATCCGCCCTAACATGTAGCGCAAGCCGCTCCTCCTCCTCGGGGTCATGTGGGGTGGAGGAAGAGGCTGATACCTGAGACATCCTCTCCTGAAAGTCCTCCTGTTATACATAATCAAACAAATCAGTGCATTTATAATATATAACTAGATGATGTACTCGTGTGATGCATGGGTGAAATATACGTCAATGATATAATTTCATATTATTTGAAATGTGATTATGTTAAATTTGAAATAAATAAATAGAAACATGAATTACACAATGCATTTTCTAAAACATAGCCAACATGAGCGATCAACTTTTTAAATACGATGTGGTTGATCATCAATGTCCCTCTAAGTATCCCGATTGGTGAAACAAATTCAGCTTCATGAATAAGGAACCATCCAATCGGTTAATAAAAGCTTTAGATGCATTGCTAGTTACTTAAAAATGAAACTACCATGTTCAGAAAAGAAAGATTGTGAAGTAGGATTCATATTATCCCAAAGGGAATACAAAAGATAATAGGACTGGTGTAGTGAGGCAGTATCAAGCAAAAGAAAAAACTTCCATTCATAGAGCACATTGCTCCATTTTCCTAGAAAACAACAAACTATAAAAAAAGGTACGAGATGTGATGGTAGTATATCCAGCTTTAAGATCTAAGGGGTAGAACTAAAGAAACATAAACAAAAATTCTCTTTTTTACACAAAGACTCTGTTACTTTACAATTGATGAACTCTTGTGCCTTCATACTTGAGGAAATGGACAACAAAGAACAAAGAAACTCATGGGATACAGAAGTCCCTTCTTGTTGAATGATATTCAACCAAGACTTTTACATGCATGAATGAGTACTAAAAACTCACTGAAGTCATATCATAAATACTAAATTGGAAGCAAAAGCAGCAAAATGCATTGTATAGTGGGAGAGGAAGGAGAGTGGTCGAGGAAGGGAGGAGTGGTCTGCAACCTGGTTCACACGACAGTGGGGGCAGGTGGACGCTCTAGTGGCAGGTGTGCAATGGAGGGAGGAGGGTTGCAGAGAGAGGAAGAGGGAAATGGTCGCTGAGTGAAATGAGAGGGAAAGGTTATTGTGCGCGTTTTAGTGACTCTTACCGACGGCCCTATGTACTGACGGCTAAGTCGTCGGTAATAATTAATTACCCTTTTCGACGGCCAGGGTCGTCGGTAAGTGTCTTTTGGTTTTTTCGAGGCAACGGTCTTTTTTTGGTTACCGACGGCCTAACCGTCGGTAACTTTAAAGTACCCTTACCGACGACTCTGACCACCGGAAACACAACAGGAATAATTTGCCGCCTGCTTGCACCAAAATTAGCGAAGGACGTACCGACGGCCAAGGTCGTCGTTAACCTAGTTAGATATTTATTCACTTGATATCGACGGTCACACCCGTCGGAAATGAGGAAGTTACCTACGGCATTAAGGCCGTCGGTATACGCAGGTTTCTTGTAGTGGTGAAATGTCTATACAACAAGAGTGGGTTAAGAATAGAAAGATCATCATAGAATCAGACTCAAAAAATGTCGTTGTCTGGGTCAACAAGAAAGAAGGATGCCTATGGAGCTTGCGCTTTTATTGTAATAAATTACAAAATATATTGCTAATCTTAAAGGGTATTGTTTTTGTACACAGACATAGCGAAGCAAACCAAATTGAAGATAACCTTGCAAAAGAAGGAGCTAAAATGGAAGGAACCTGGATAATGTGGATGTAGGAAGTGGGATTATAATGGCTACCCTTTTTAATTTTTTGTTTTCTGGTTGGCTAATGTTATTTTTGCAGGGATTTAGCTTGGTTTAACAGGTAAAAAGGAAGTACAGGCAAAAGAAATAGGAAGGATTTAGTGATAAAGGACTCGAATTTGCTGTAATAAAAGGGAGCTAAATTAGATAAAGTTAGGTGGTCGTGCTATTATGAAAAAGGATAGTTGCAGAACATGTGTTTTTTCTGCTACTATGTAAAATGTACCTATGCTGTTAGCTGAGGCCAAAAGACACTGATGTAGCTTTGAAGAATTTGAAGCTACTGCATTGAGAAAGGGATAAAGGGGAGTGATGTGTAGGATTAACATCATTCTGGATTTTGTATCGGGTATGGGTACTTAGCTTGTTTTAATGGGTGAGACTTTATGTATAAGGAATGTTTTGTGGGGTTCTGACTATGTTGTAATGTGTAACTAGATTTTTCCCCGCGCATTGCGCAGTTGTAATTGTTTTTTAAAAATTAATAGATGAGTAAAAATGTGCTATTCAAAGAGGAATAACTCATTTTGCCTTGGTCATGTACATCTTGTACTCAATCTATTAATATATGTACTTTTGGTTTTTCAAAAATAAAAATAAAAAATGGAATAAAATAAGAAGGTAGGAAACAGACATGTTAACACATTGAGTCGGGACCATTCATGCATCCTCAACATAATCAATCACACTTTAAAACTCAAGTATGCAGTAAACAGCCCCATTACAACATTCAACATCACTCTTATAAATTAACAACTGAGGATGTGGGTCAATTGACCATACAGATCCATTATATATAGTCATTGAACATATTAAGCAAATATATCATATTTTCAATACCAAGAAAGCATAATACTGAGTTTCTGATGAATACATTATCAAATGTTGGAGGTTCTTGCAGGAGATGGATGAGACATAGAAGAACAATAAATTCATTAAATTGTATGCCCTTGCCCCATCAATATCACAATAATGAAAAAGAAATAATGAAAAAGAATTTGAATGTCCTCCTTAGGAAGATGAAGTTGCAGATTTTCTAAGAACCTTTTTAGTTCATTGGGCTCTATAGATCCATTGGAGTCCTCATCTGTGAAAGATACAACATAAAGTATGTTTGTTTGTTATCACAGGATCAAGAGCTGTGATATATAAGGAAAATAAACTTAGAGTAGCTACTGAGACTGACCATACTGTTCAAACATTCCCCTTAACATTTTCAGTCTTTCCTTGAACATAGGGAACAACATAACTATGCTATCAATTGATTTAAATTTTCTCCGTCGAGTTTTATATCTCTTCATTTCAACTATTTTCCTTTCAAGCTTCCAATCCAAGCTCTTTTTCTTGCTTGTCTTACTAATACAACAAATCATGGCTCTCATTTTATTGGGAAATGACTTCAGAGGTAGAAAGGTAAGATTGAAATTCCTTTGAATGAGGGACAAGGAAACAAAAAACAATTCAGCAAAGAATATGAGTTAGAGCATGTTTAAGATTAACTATAAGTTAACTTTTCACTAGTTACACAAAATAAATTGCTCTACTTTTAACAATAAGACAATTTCAACAAAAATCAAGAATCAAAATAAGTAATTTTAATTTGAAAACTACAAAGTAATATTCAAACAATAGTGTCAATGATGCAAATGTAACATTTATCCAAAATGTTTTAAAATGGGATAAGAAATTCTAAGACAGCTTTTGTTCAAGTTTTATATCTAGTAGAAAAAGATGACCACTCTCCCCCAATTTTTTGGATGAATGAAAATAAGAAGTTAGTAATGAAATATTAAACTCTTCAGCAATGAGGCAAGAGCTACTTGTATTCCCCACCTTTTGTGTGCAACATTTTTGTGTATTCAACTTCCCCTCAATCAGTTTTCTCTAACACCTCTGGTTCCAAAATTATAATCCCATAAAAGAATTCAATAAAGAGAACGAAAAGAACATAAAAAAAAAAACAAAAACAAAAGTATGATAATATTTTTCCCTTGCTGTTCTTAAGAAATTTCATATACTAAAGGAGCAGAAAGATGAAAAAATATCATCTTAAAAGCTATACGAAATATAAGCACACTGTCATTGATTCTCCCTTGAAAGCACAAACTAAACAAATTAAGTCCATAGCTTAATATGTAGAAGTCACATAAAATAATTTATTTTTGTTAGTTTCACTCAATCTCAATTTCAAAACCAACATTATATATCTATACAAGTTTCACAAGAAGTTCTCAATTACCATAAGTTTTCTGTTTTCAAACCATTTGCAGTTTGATATTTTGGAAAATTACAAATTCCAAATATTCTCCAATTCTCTACAAGACATGCAGTACTTCAATCAATAGAAAGAAATTTGACAAGCAAAAGTAACTTACAGATTTCGTGGGTCAATCTTGAGTGACCATACACTTTAGAGAACATCAACCAGCTATGAAAACAATTCACATTAGAGATACGGATTCAACTCATGAAGTTGAACAAATATGTTAAGAGCAAATCAAAATAACTTGTTTGTTCATGATTCAAGAAGGAAGCCAATTTCAAACTATGAACATATCATTTGATTTCAATTTTTCATCAACACAAGACCATCCGAACCTTTCACAAATAAGATAGAATGCATTTATATACAACACATTAACCCAGCAAGCCTAAAAATTCATTAGCCTTCAAGAATTAATATATACTTGTTCAACCAGAATTTTAACAAATTCCTTTTCAGTTCTTTTTTCAAATATATGGTAGGCAATATACAAAGAAGGTATGAATGCAAAATGAATCTTCAAATCATATGTTAAATATCCATCAACCAAAACCAATTTAGAGTTACTTACATTACTGATTAACATTCATACCAAAAAAAAAAGAATAGGAAGGAAAAATAGGAGCAAATGGGGATATAGAAATACTGCAATGTCAAGCCTCACCCTCTTTCTACTGCGGTTTTGTTTCGTAATTCTTCATCCAGATTTGCCTGTTCCTCCAGATTTGGCCTCTTTCAGTCCCGTGTTGTCACTGTTCCACCCAGGTTCGCCGTCGCGAGTGGCCATTCTTCTCAGCAGAATCGTCGTGGCCCTGTCTCCTCCGTAGCGTCCTCGTCAAGCTTGTACCATATCTGCAAGCTGCCACTTCCAAACTAGTCTCGCTCAAGTGCGACGCTGCTGTGCACCCAGCACTACTGCCTGCTCCTCCATCGTCACTTCAGTTGTTCCAGTCACGTATCAAGCTGCGCCACCGTAGAAGAGCCTAATTTATGGCAATACTGAGCAGTTCCAATCAGTGAGGGACTGTGGGGATGCGAAGGTGTGGCGGCGAAGAGGTTGAGGTTGTTAGGGTTTGATGAGGGAAAGAGGGAAGGGGCCAAAGGGGCATCTAGTGCTGGTGAGGTGGTTGGGTTTGGAGGAAGAAGTGAAAAGGAAGCAGCGAGAAAGAGCTTTGAGGAAGATCCGTTAAGGATGGGAGGTTGAGGAGTGAAAACAAATTGCAAGGGTTTATTTTCTAAAGAGCCTAGACATAGCCACATAGGACTAAGTGATGATGTGGAAAATAATGTAAGAGTTGTCAAAAAGCAGGCTGAGATGTCATTGGCAGATTTTGAGGGTGAATTTTAATAGATTATAATAGATAATAGACAGGATACAAGTTAAATTTGGCCTTTGCTGTATTGTTTTTAGAGGCCTGTACGTGGGGTGTCTAGAAGGGAGATAACCTGGTATGGTTAAAACACTATAATAAATTTGCCATATAACTATGGACACTTTTAGTGACGGTAGTTAAAATTATAGGTATAAGTATTAGTGTCAGTCAAATCGTAGGTAAAGGTAGATTGACCGTGTGTAAAGCCTATTGACAGTCAAATATAACTGTAGGTAAACGTATTTGGATCGTAGGTAAAACCTATAGTGACAGTCATTTCTCGTTGCTATTCGTCGCTCATAATGGACAGCTGGACCAGCCGTAGGTGAATGTATGTTTTACATCTACATACGGATTTTAAGTATATAGTGACAGATTTTGTCTGTCACTGAAAGGCAAATTTCTTATAGTGGAAATGACATGGATGTTTGTTATGATTGGAAACTTGGGTATATTTTGTTTTTTGTCTAACTTTAAGCACATGATAATATATAAGCTCTTCAACCCTTCCTAAAAGGTGGGGAGAGTTTTCACTTTGATAGTATAGCTAGATTCTTTTGAATAAAATTGTTACTTATTGGGAAAAAAAAATGTACTCATCGAAAGTAGGTATTATCACATGAGAAAAATAGCGGTTTAGTAAAAAAAATAAGGATTTGACTCCTCTAAAGTGAGAAAGTAAGGGTGTATCTACCCTTGGATCATTTTTTGCGGGTTAAGATCTCTATGCATTTATCCAATCATTGGTGGATGCACCCTTACTTTCTCACTTTAGAGACTTTCTCACTTTAGAGGAGTCAAATTCAAAAAGTAAATTGGATCAAATGACGATAGTCTACACAAAAGGTTTGAAGAAACATGAGAAAATAATAGTAAAAACTACTAAAAATGATTCATTCTAAATGATTTTATTAAAAAATAGTTTTTGGATTTTTAAATAAGTTTTATATTATATTGTCAAAAAAAAAGTTTTGGTTCTGTTTGGCAAATATAGTTGATAAGCTAGCTTATGGCTGATAAGCTAATTTTTAGCTGAAAGCTGATAGCTAAAAAACTGACTGATTGCATTTGAAGTGTTTGGTAAAATTAGCTTTTGAACTAGCTTATAAATGTAAAATGACATAAAAGGACATATTTATGACAAACATGTAAAGCGAGAATTTCATTAAATAAATGAGGGTAAAATAAGAGAAAAGTCAATAGGTTATAAGTTTTAACCTATAAGCTAAATAAAATAGTTTATGAAGAAAAACTATAAGCTAATAAGATAAGCTTGTTTACCAAACACATTTATTTTAGTCAAACAAGCTTATAAGCTAGTCAAATTAGCTATAAGCTAGCTTATTGAACTTGCCAAACCGATCCTTTATATTATTTGTATAATTATTTTAAACATTAACATTGTATAAATATACACCAACATATTTGTTTTTAGTTTTTTTCCTCTCCACTTCAAGTGGCAAAAAGTGAGACGCTGTCCCATATTTTTGGTAATACATACAGTATACAGGCAATATTTTTGGAACAAGATTCTGGAATAATTGTGGTTGCATTTATATATTGTGATTGCGTCGTTTTGGTTCAGTAGTGCAGAGATATTAAATTATTATGAACCATAAGTATAGCGTGATAATTTAATATCTTACAAAGTGGTGCAATAGGAAAATTAAAATGTGCTTAACGCATGTTCAAATATAATGCTTTCATAATGGAATCAAGAATATAAAGTTTCATCAGCCCAAGAGGGGGAACACCCATTAGTGTTTGTTTAATAATATGTAGATAAAAAAGCAATGTCCTCATATATGACATGCGAATGTGACTTCAACCGTATTGGGATTTGTCTGAATTAAGTGGATTGTTAATTCAATAAATTTCTCCTTATGCACATAGAGCACAATATAGTACCGGACTAGTCATGATTCTTTCAACTTCATCACAAGATATCTTGAGTCACAATGTACAGAATCATTCAACGGAAACCTTGGTACCCAAAATCATTATGATCGTTTATTTTGCTGGGAAAAAGCCAAAAACTAGTGAGTTCTTTTGTTGCACCCATTGTTTTACATGATGGGACAAAGTGGCACAAAAGCTGCCTATATGGATGTCTCATCAACTAGTCCAGTCCTTGTTTATACTATTGCCAAGATACCCTTCTTCTCATTGCATGGAAATATATTACTTAGAAACCAAGTTGCTTCCCTAACTTTTGTTTAGAAGGGCAACCAAAAAAAGAAAAGGAAAATGCTTCCTACACATCCATTCTGTATATCTTTCACATTTGTTTTAATAACAGTTCATAGTTATCGAATTCTCTCATTAATTTTATCTGTTGCGTACTAAATTCGTTGTATTGTGTATTTCGTATTGAGTTTACTTCAAAGAAAATTTTGTAATAACAACATAAAAAGTAGAGAACCGTCTACAAAATGAACCATGTACTACGTATCCGATAACTATGGGGGATACTATTAAAGTGTAGATGTACAAAATAAAATGAAATCGGTTATAATGAGATAGCGTCTCACTTTATTATTACAGCCGCACTTCGAAACACGAATATAAAAACTGATGTGAAGAGTTTCAAACCATAAAACGGATAATTTGTAATACGTGTTTGGACTTTCTAAGGAACAAGATTAAAGTGAAGTATACTTCCCGCAAGTAAAAGCTTTATACCCTGCACATTATATATGTACCAGTTCAAAGTGCATGTAAGGCTATTAGTACTGACAGCGAGCAGATCAGGTAAAACAAGATATGATAACAAATTTACAAAGTTGAAGCTTTCAAAACAAGAAAATATGAAGGAAAATCAAGTTATATTAATAAGAATAAGAATCTATGCTCGAACATGTATGGCACATGTTAATTAGTGTACATAAGAGTCAATGAAGGAGAACACTGAACAATTATTTTTAATTTGAAGAATGACATGTACGAATTTGGGATAAAATTATCTGAAACTAGTATCTGTGTCAGAGATCACAGGAAGTGTACCTTAAAGCAAACCTTGCAGATGAGTATATCAAGTTAAAGAAACCCAAATGATAGAAAGCAACCACACTCATGACCGTTGTTTTCAAATCTTATATACAACAATAAGAACAAATTAATCTGATATTTCAAAACCATACATGGCCTTCCCCAAAGAAAACACCTAGATAACATGGATATCATAGAAACTTAATTGCAAGATAATTTTATTTAATTTTTTTTTTATAAGCAAAAAGTATATTGATTCAGAACCATATAGTTGTGAATGCAAGCATATACAAATGTAAACAATTTATTTTACCTCCTTGAAATCCTAAGAATGGAACCACAGGAACCATCAGATGAAAGAATTTCTATTCTAAATGTCAGAATAAAGAACACTTTACTTCGAACTTCGATTTACTTCTTTTTCTTATATATCAGCTTCCTGCGATGCAGACTAAATAACTTCCAACAAATATTTTACCAATTAACACAACCAATAAGGGATAAGGGTTTAAGAATCTTACTTCGCAGGTACTTAGTTGAGCATGAAAGTCTATCAAGAACCCATTTTGAAACCTTAATTGCTGATGAAGAGTTCGATGCAAAGCAAAGCAGCAACGGATCCAAGATCCCTATATTGAAAAGATACAATTTCTTGAATCATTTATTGCTGATGCAGCATCATCAAGATTCTCAGCACCAAAACAAAACTACGCCCCCAGCCCAGGAGTTACATCAAAGACATCCTGGGAGGAGGTAGAATTTGTGTGTGAATCTTGATGCTGCTGCACCTGCAAAAAACGACTGTGTGGTTGGACTTCCAGTAATTGGCCGCAAAACTAAAGATTCTCATCAAGATTCCCAACACAAAAACAAAACTACTCCCCAGCTAGCCCAGGAGTTACAATTTACATCAAACACGTCCTGGGAGGTTGAATTTGTGTGTGGGTCTGGAACCTCCTTTGTTATGCTATAAAACTTTGGGTCAATTGATTCAGCGAAAGAACAAGATTGCCACACACAAAATATCATGACCCTCCAATGGTATTGGTATTTTGCTATACGACAGACACAGCAGAATAAGTAAATAACTTAAGAACCCTAACAGAATATACGGTTTCATATATATAATAATAATAATAATAATAATAATAATAATAATAATAATGTAAAAATATGTATATATATATATATATATATATATATATATATAAAAGAGAGAGAGAGAGAGAACAGATTTAAAAAAAAGGCTATATAGAGCACCAAATTAAGTAGCAAACGATGGAGAGGGGGACAAATAATAATCTAGGGAAGCAAGCTCAACTACACAAACTAAAACCTCAACAACACTTATTTGGTTGATGATTCACGGGTTTAGTGTGTTTCTGGGTATGATGAATCTTTGGTGATAATTAATTTGGTATATATACATATATTTGTATTATATCATATGTATGTATATATAAAGCAAATAAAACAATTTAATTTTGTGGTTTTTGATGATCATGAACTATTTAGATTGCCCATTGGAGACCTATCTATTATGGGTGGGATATATAGTAAGGTAGAAAAGGAAGATTTAAAAAAAAACAGAAGAGCAGGAGAAACAGTGAAACACTTTGAAAGACACCTAGCTAGCAGGTCAAGATGTAGTTGCAATTCAATCTCTATAAATAGAGGAGAAGAGATAAGAGTATGTCAAGGAGGGTTTTGTTTGAGGTTGTTAATTACATACACACAACGCTATGTTGTGTACCCAACAACTTCACATACATATCTGCTTTGAGAAGATGGATGGATGAGTGTAGTTTATTGATTTTGTTTTTTAACAGAAAGAAATATTGGTGCTCTCTTCTTTTCAAGTATGTGGCCACGTGAATAGGGTACGGAAATTGGTTTTAAAAATAAACGAAACCAACGGGAAACAAAAGGAACCAAACAAGGAACATAACAAATTAAAAATAAAAATCAAAGCACCCATGTGAAATGGATTTTATTTATAGGTGTATTTTTTTTGATTTCGTAGGGTATCCTTCGCATGCAACTATGAAGACTAATCTCTCAAGGTACTGAACGATATTTAAGGGTTGATCTCTCCCAATCAGGTTTTTTCCGTATGCAAGAGTCAGGGATCGAACCCCTAACCACTTGCTTAAGGGATCCGAGCTCGTTACCACTCGAACCAACCACATGTTGATTTTATCGGTGTATTTTAAATCTACTTTTAATTTAAAGAGTTTTAAATTATCCAGCAATTTTAGCGTGAGTAACATGTTTAGTATGGACAAAGCAATATTTTAAAAATCGGACTGATTATTGAATCGATGAAGGTACTGATTCACGATTAATTCACTGGTCCACGTGATTCAACCATGGTCGAACCAAATATATATTTTTTATTTTATATAATATATTCAATAATAAAATAATAAACTAACATTTTAATAAAATAGTTTACATTTATAATCAAACAGGGACACAGAATGATGCGTTTAATTACTAATTAAAGATGTCAATATCTCCGGAGCAATGCTAATAGAAAAAAATACAATGCTAATAGTCATAGACATATAGACACTTAGATATCGCAGTGGTTGCACAAGTTTACAATGTATTCAAATAATTCACTACAACAGAAAAGGGCTTTACCAGCGTTTTTTTTAGGCCTTCGCTAGCACTTTCGGGCGCTAGCTATCTATCCGCTAGCAAAAGGGGAAAAAGTTCGCTAGCGCTTGAAAAAGCGCTGGTAAAGGTGCAAAATTGTCAGCGCTTCCTTGGAAAAGCGCTGGCAAAGGTGCACAATTGCCAGCGCTTCCTTGAAAAAATGCTGGCAATTGTGCACCTTTGCCAGCGCTTCCTTGAAAAAACGCTGGCAATTGTGCACCTTTGCCAGCGCTTTTCCAAGGAAGCGCTGGCAATTGTGCACCTTTACCAGCGTTTTTTCAAGGAAACGCTGACAATTCCCTTATTTTTTTTTTTTTTTTATATTTTACATTTGTTTTATCTATTTCCCCCTGGCCTACAAATCAAAATAATTTGCAAAATCAACACAAGCAAAATAAACAATTAAGATACAGATGATTTAAAACTAAACAGGTGAAATAAATTGACACAAGCATAATGAATGTATAATAGGTGAGAAAACTATGGCAGTAGTTGAGAAACTCTAATTTGCTAATAATCAGAATCAAAAGCATTGGGTGGTAGTTGAGAAACAACCAAAATTTCAAGCATAAAAAAGAACAAAAAAGGGATTTCTAATAATCAAAATCAAAAGAACAATGGCAGTAGTTGATAAACTCAAAACTCAAAATTAAAAAAGGGAGAAACTCACAAAGAGAAACTCAAAAGAACAAATGGCAGGAGTTGAGAACCCAAGCAGAGAGGAGTGAACCCTCGTAATGGAAGCAACAATGGCAGCGAGAAGAGAGAGCAGCGAGCAGGAGGTTGCGCGAAGGAAGAATTAATGACAGGAAATTAGGGAAGGTTTGAGGGTCGCGGTGGTCCTTTTGGTGCAGCGAGCAAGACGATGGTGGGGCGGTGAGGGGCTTAAGGTCGCGGTGGTGCACGAGCAGAACGACGGTGGGGCGATGAGGGTCGCGAGAAGGAATACGGAGCTCTAGGCGCGCGAGACTAGATTGAAATTGAAAAGTAACTTGTAGGTGGGAAATTGAAATATTAGAAAAGGGACATTGCCAGCGCTTTCTAAAGAAAGCGCTAGTAAAGGTTCTACACCTTTGTCAGCGCTCTCTTTAGAAAGCGCTGACAATTCCTATAATAAGAGTATTCCCATCGTTTTCTTAAGAAAACGCTGGTAAAGTCTCGCAATTTGCTAGCGCTTCCTTAAGAAAGCGCTGGGAATACTCTTCCGCCTCATTTTTTCTAGCGTTTCACGGGGAAATGCTGGTGAAAGTAGCGTCAATTATTCCCTAATGTGGCGTAGTGATTCTTATAAACTTAAGATTTAATTATGAGTTATTATGATTGAAGTTTTTTATTTTACATTTTTTTTAGAGATACATGTTTTTTATTAAAAAATGGTATCAGGATCCACATTAGAAATTATTATCTGAATACACTCATGAGAATAAACAATATATCTATTAGTAAATACTATGCACAGGGAAGATGTCGAAGTACGAAGAAAACAAACTTTCTTTCAAGGAAGAGAAAGAAGAAATTGTCTTGAGAGCGGCTGTAGGAGAAACGAGGAAGACAACCTTTAGTCATTGGTAAGTTTTCATGTAATTATCGATGTCTTATTCATCAGTAAAGTGACATTCACTTACCGACGACCTAGCCGTCGCTAATATATTTAATTTTTTTATAACCTAATTTTTTAAAAAGGTATTCAATTCTAAATATAAATCCTATAAACACTACGCCACATTAGGGAATAATTGACGCTACCTTCACCAGCATTTTCCCGTGAAACGTTAGAAAATATGAGGCAGAAGAGTATTCCCAGCGCTTTCTTAAGGAAGCGCTAGCAAATTAGGAGACTTAAGAAAACGCTGGGAATACTCTTATTATAGGAATTGTCAGCGCTTTCTAAAGAGAGCGCTGACAAAAGTGTAGAACCTTTACAAGCGCTTTCTTAAGAAAGCGCGCGCTGGGAATACTCTTATTATGGGAATTGTCAGCGCTTTCTAAAGAGAGCGCTGACAAAGGTGTAGAACCTTTACTAGCGCTTTTTTTAGAAAGCGCTGGCAATGTCCCTTTTCTAATATTTCAATTTCCCACCTACAAGTTACTTTTCAATTTCAATCTAGTCTCGCACGCCTAGAGCTCCGTATTCCTTCTCGCGACCCTCACCGCCCCACTGTCGTTCTGCTCGTGCACCACCGCGACCTTAAGCCCCTCACCGCCCCACCATCGTCTTGCTCGCTGCACCAAAAGGACCACCGCGACCCTCAAACCTTCCCTAATTTCCTGTCATTAATTCTTCCTTCGCGCAACCTCCTGCTCGTTGCTCTCTCTTCTCGCTGCCATTGTTGCTTCCATTACGAGGGTTCACTCCTCTCTGCTTGGGTTCTCAACTCCTGCCATTTGTTCTTTTGAGTTTCTCTTTGTGAGTTTCTCCCTTTTTTAATTTTGAGTTTTGAGTTTATCAACTACTGCCATTGTTCTTTTGATTTTGATTATTAGAAATCCCTTTTTTGTTCTTTTTTATGCTTGAAATTTTGGTTGTTTCTCAACTACCACCCAATGCTTTTGATTCTGATTATTAGCAAATTTGAGTTTCTCAATTACTGCCATAGTTTTCTCACCTATTATACATTCATTATGCTTGTGTCAATTTATTTCACCTGTTTGGTTTTAAATCATCTGTATCTTAATTGTTTGTTTTGCTTGTGTTGATTTTGCAAATTGTTTTGGTTTGCAGGGGGAAATAGATAAAACAAATGTAAATATATATAAAAAAAAAAGGGAATTGCCAGCGCTTCCTTGAAAAAGCGCTGGTAAAGGTGCACAATTGCCAGTGCTCCCTTGGAAAAGCGCTGGCAAAGGTGCACAATTGCCAGCGCTTTTTCAAGAAAGCGTTGGCAATTGTGAACCTTTGCCACCGCTTTTCCAAGGGAGCGCTGACAATTTTGCACCTTTACCAGCGTTTTTTCAAGCCCTAGCAAACTTTTCCCCCCTTTTGCTAGCGGATAGATAGCTAGCGCCCGAAAGCGCTAGCAAAGGCCTAAAAAAACGCTAGTAAAGCCCTTTTCTGTTGTAGTGAAATTATATAAAATGATATAACAATTATAAAAATAATATAAAATACCAATTATAATACAAAATAAAATGTCAGCAAATAAAAATTCGAAAAAAATCAATTAATATACAAAAGTAAATATCAACAAGTCTAATTAAAATTTAAAAATAAATACACAAATCCTATAAATGTGTAATACTTCTCATAGTCATCACAGTTGGGTTGATGGTGATCATCCCTCTGTTGCGCAACCTGCTACTACATCGCTTGGAGAGTCTCTTGTAATTGACGATCCTATCGTCGTTGGCAACCACTCGCTCTCTGAACTTTGCAATCTCATCATACTACTAAGAGCTTTGCGATCTCATCAGAATGATGCATGCCTTCATCATCCTGAAACTCATCCTCATCCTCCTGAGGCGGAGCGTCAACAGTAGTCAATGGGGTAGGGCGTGAGGAGGATGGACCGTCTCCTAGAGATTGCATGGGTACGTAGCCCTCGGGTAGGAATGATGAAGATATAGGGGGTGAAGGTAGACGATGGGGGTGGATGTGGTGTAGACATTTGGGCTGGTGGGGGTGCAGTCGACGGGGCCAAGGTGGATTTAGATGGTGAGGTATGTTGTATAGGGGCTTATACGTATTCACGTATAACTGTGTGATAACGGGTCCTCCTATTATGATCCGTAGCACTCACCTTCCCTTTTCCCTTATCACGTGGGTGTAGGGGACCTCCTTCTGATGACATGTCTATTAGGGATGGCAATGGGTAGGATACTATAGTACTAGTTCCCGTACCCGCGTTTTGAAAAAGTACCCGTAGCCGGACCCATACCCTTGTGGGTAGTAACTTCAATACCCGTACTCTTACCCTCTGGATACCTAAGTATCCGTACCCGCAATTTAATATAAGAAATTTTAATTAAACAATTAAATGCCTAAACTCTTGTAAACTCTTGCATTCCAAACTAAAAAATGAAATTTGTGGATCTAATAATCAATTTGTTAACATGAAAGCCAAAGGTTTTAATACAAAATATTCAATAATCAATCTCCAAAACATTAAGTAAATATTACAATAAACTTCTAAGAACAATAATTCATAAACTTGGCGCTCCTGAGCTACTGGCACTTTTCAAAATCTGCTAAAAAAGATACATTACACTAATTAAGTGTAATTGTAAAGATACCCATTAATAACACATCGTAAAGTAAACAATGATACATTACCTCATCATCTGAATTAGAGTCCCCAAAAGACTGCAAATGCTTATCTTTCAAATGTAAATATTGTTTTGGTCCAATAAGTAAATAATTAGTCTAACTAATTAATTAAAAGTAACAAACACAAATTTAATTAAGGATCGCAAGGTGCAGTGATACTGAATCAGTGGCGCCGATCACAATGAGATTAGAAGAGTGAGAGTGAAATAGGTTAGGTTAGAGGGTTTCTTACTTTCCTTAAGTTTTTTTAATTTTTAAAATTAATATCAGAATATAATATATTATATCAAATATCAGATATTCAGATTATGTATATATAAAATAAATATACAAAAAATAAATAAATAAATAAATAAATATATATATATATATAGTGCGAGTATGGGGCGAGGCGGGTATTAAAGTATCCCTAACCGCACTCATCCCTATTAATTTTTACGGGTAATTACCCGTACATACCCAATTAGCAGGTAATTACCCTACCCATAGCGGATAAATTTTGCGGGTACCCAACGGGTACAGTACCCATTGCCATCTTTATGTCTATATAGCAAAGTACGAAATTGATCGTCTTAAAATAGTTCTTCAGCAAACATATATATCCAAACATAAAATTGATTATATTATAATCGGTTATATGTATAATTAAATGTTAAAATAATCTATTTTTTACGACTAATCCAAAATACTCTTAATATATCCAAGGACCATGGTTTCTTGATCAAATGAAATACCTAATTAATTTAAATTTTTCACTTAACCTTCCATCTTTTAACCTCCTCTCGTCACCACCATCTCTTAAATTAGTCTAACCATAGCTCCCCCTTCCCAAAACCTGGAGCATATTATTTTTATTCAAACTACCCGTTACAATTAGGAAAAATTAATTATCTACTTGTTCTGTTGTTCATATTCAAAACTCCAAGAGCCGGGAATAACCCTATGACCAAGACTATATTCTTCTTGTTTATATATCTATAAGAAGACTTCCTAGTTTATAATTACTTCAAGTTCCTTCCTTGTTTAAGGAGAACCTCACGACACAAGGCTTCAAGGAATCAAGAAATAAAATCATAATATCCATTTAGTCCCACAACTAAAAACAGAAATCTTTATATTCATCTCTTCATCATAACATTACTTTAGAACACAAAACACCCACCACAAAACACTCCTATTAGACGATGATAGTATTTAGTAAGAGCAAGAACTAGGCAGTATCAATCACGCAGAAATGAATTTGAGGTTGAGTTTTTGGCTCAAAAAGTGGAACCAAAACTGCCCATATGGACCAGGAACAGTTGCAAACCAATTGGATTGTGTATGAAAGTGGAACTGTAAGATTGAAAATAGACCAAAAATTAGTTGCTGCCCACCACCACAAAACATGCTGAAATTGAATGTGGATGGTTCATGAAAAGGTAAATCAGGGGAGGCAGATATATGAGGGTTATTTAGAGATGCAGAGGAGGCCATTAAAGGACTGTTTGCAACCTCAGTAGGTATTAGGGAGGGGAAGGGGGTGAGTGAGACGAGAGACGAGAGTGAGGGGACGAGAGAGGGAGATGAGAGTGAGTGAGGGTGAAAAGGGAAAAATATTCACGACATCTCCATTTATTTCATTTTACCAATGGTATAACAACCAATATTCTCGTCATTATCGACAATCATGTCGTTGGCAATCTCCGAAAACAATCATATTTATTGTCAACTTGTCTGTCAATAACAACGAACAACTGTTTGTAATTCAGACAGTCACCCAACTGATGGACAAGTCGTCATTATTGTATTGATTAATGCAGGCTTGATCCGTTGGTAATTTTTGGCATGTATGAATTCGTGCACTATGGCGCCAAACATGTGATGAATTTGTCGATGGCTAATCTCCCAGAAATTTTATCGTCCACACTGCAAATTTGACTGATCTTTATCAATGATTTTTTTATTGGTAATTCTGAAATTATCGTCGGCTTTGAAGCCCACGATAATACCCAAATTTTTTGTAGTGATTGAGAAGGTTATTGACTTTTTTCAAGTCTCTTAATTTAGAAATATTAATATTCTAAAATTTCTATTTGAATGGCTTCAACATTAAGAAAAATGTTCGTATATTTAATTCTGCTGTCATTGTTCCAACACTTTATTTCACCATTCTTTCATATTGGGAGACTTGATGTTATCTTATCTAGGAGATTTGGCCGTTATAAAAGAGAGTACTACACCTGTTTATTAAAATTACAACAAATAGATGCATAATCATATATGATGTTTGAATTAAATTTAAAATATAAACAACAAAATCTGAAGTCTAAACTACATTTCAACCCTTTGGTGTAATATTTTGAAAAAATATAAAACATTTTCACTGAAGGGGCTAGTCACCGTTATTGAGGATTAAGAAGATTGGCTTGACCTTCGCGGACTAAGCATATATTTGGTAGTGCATTGCGCCACACTATCCTGGGACGTGCTTTTTTCATGGTAGGATCAGCCTCAGGGTGAGGTACCTAAAATCCTAGTTTTAGGCTCATTAGCGAAAAAAACTTATTTACTTTTAGTTTTTATAAAATAAAAAGGTCATACATGCTAATAAAAAGATCCAACCTAAAGCATAATTTGATCTAGGAACACTCTCTCACTTAAAGCAAAAAGGTATCGCTTAAAGTTTGCTTTAGAACTCACTCACTCTTGGACCGGCCCTGTTTCACCGCAAAAACAACTAGAAGTTGCTTTTCAAACACGCCTCAAGACATTGCTATCCTACCACGTTTCCAAACATGCTATAAGAAAATAAAATTAGTTGATCCATATCTTTTTTCTTTTAGTTTGTATATTGTTGTATAAGAATTAAAAATCAATCAATATCACAGGTAATAAGTAAAAATAATTTTATTGACTAAATTTATCTACTAATAAAATATTTCAGATATTATATTATTTTCCCCTTATTTATTATTATAAAAATTTAAAAAATGATTGATATTTCATTAATTTTTAAGACAACATATAAATATTAACAAATGTTTTTTTTCCTGATACTAGTGTATGGACCAGTGCGATGCATGAAAAATATGCTATTTTTTAAGATTTTATCGAAAAATATATAGTTGATTAAACGTTTTTAGTTTAAAATTTTTGTAATATACAAAAAATTCTTGATTTATAAGGTTAATTATGCACAAATATTTGAAAATGTTGTTATGTAAAATATAAAAGACAGATCTTCATATAATTTTAATTATAAGGTTTTTTTTGTAATCTATTTGATTTATAAACCTTCTCTCTTAAAAATTTATTTGATTTACTTTTACTCTCTTTTTTTATTAATTTTATTTTTACTCTTTTCCCGTGCAAATTTTTGTAAAATATATTTATCTATCATATTATTTTTTTCTTCTCTCTTGAAAATGTATTTTATTTATTTCTCCTCTTTCCCTTGTGCAAGTTAACCATTTTTAGAAAGTATATTTATTTTTTATATTATTTTTTTTCTCTCTTGAAAATTTATTTGATTTATTTCTACTCTTTCCCCGGTCAAGTTAACTATTTTTAGAAAATATATTTTATCTATGATATTATTTTCTCTCTCTTGAAAATCTATGTAACTTATTTGTCCTCTTTTTCCTTGCAAGTTAACCATTTTTAGAAAATGTATTTATGTATCATATTATTTTTCTTTCTCTCTCTTGAAAATCTATTTGATTTATTTATCCTCTTTTCCTATGCGAGCTAACCATTTTTATAAAATATATTTACCTATCATATTATTATTTTTCTTCTCTGTTAAAAATATATTTGATTTATTTCTCTTCTTTTTCCGTGCAAGTTAACCATTTTTATGAAATATATTTATCTATCATATTATTAATTTTTTTCTTTTTTGAAAATTTATTTGATTTGTTTCTCCTCTTTTCCCGTTTAAGTTAACCAAATTTATAAAATATATTTATCTATCATATTATTATTTTTCTTCTTTCTTAAAAATCTATTTGATTTATTTCTCTCTTTTTCCGTGCAAGTTAACCATTTTTAGAATATATTTTTATCTACCGTATAATTTTTTTCTTAATGCATTGCACGAAAGATATATTGGCCTTTACTTCTTCTTAATGCACAAAGAGATATAAGATGCATTATCATAAAAAAAAAAAAAAAACTTTAACCATAAATTAACTTTTAAATTGACTTGCATAGTCATAGGTTCCCTAAACAACATAAAAAAAAAATTGATTTCTTATAAGTGATTTAAGACATTCAATTTTGATTGATTCACTGTTATCACAGAAGCAATATACTTTCCTTTAAATTGGTTCAATTGATACAATCAATTGGTGACATATTTAAAACTGATTCAATCAATTGATTTTCAATCATATCCAATTTTAATTGAATTGATTCATGTTAATTATTTTATTTTATTTTCATTTTTTTGTTCTATTGATGCAATCAATCGGTGATATATTTAAAAACTGATGCATTTAATTTATTAATTGCCCTATTTCAAATCAATTCCCGATTTGATTTGAATTGATTCAACTATTTTACTTTATTTTGTATCTTTTGTTCTATTAAGCCAATCAATTTGTCCTATCATATTATTTTTTCTTCTCTCTTGAAAATCTATTTGATTTGTTTCTACTTTTTTTTAGGCAAGTTAACCATTTTTAGAAAAGGTATTTATATATCATATTACTTTTTGCTTCTCTCTTGAAAATGTATTTGATTTAATTCTCTTCTTTTCCCGTGCAAGTGAATCATTTTTAGAACAATGGAGTGTTAATATATTATAACAAATTATTATGATAGAACAATTATTATTACAGTTTATTACAATCATAAATTTTAATAACGATAGAACAATTATTACAAATTTATTTCAATTGGTGCAAGGTCAATCAACATTTTCAATCCATTACTACTAAATTTATACAATCGGCATTTTACCCTTATATAAATGTTTCCTTCTTTACATCTCAATTAGTATTAAAGTATAAACAATGGCAATATAATAAATATTAACAGGTATAATCTAAGACGTCATCAATTAATTTGAAAAATTTCCTTCTGTATAATATTTTGCCTATTAATTTTGTATTGTCAAAATTTGTCATAACTAAAAAATGCAATAAATGACAATAACATATCAAATATTTTCAAAAAAGAATGCAGCTAAATCCAAATTGCTCATAGCTTGACACGTGGCGTATGGGTCATTAGGAAGTAGGAGGGGGAATAGGCCAGGTCGCTCGTCAGGGGCTTATGGCGTAGCCTATTTAACAAAAAGGTTACGTTAAAGCTTTTTAAATAGCCTATATATAACTAAATAAGTCAGGCTAAGGCTTTAAAAAAAGCCTATTAGACCTATCAGGCCGTTCTATTTAACACACACACACACACACATATATATATATATATATATATATATATATATAAATATATTATAATATTATAATATATTATTTATAATATTTATAACATTTGAAAGTAAAAGTCTATTGACAATTTTAAATGTTGAGGTCTAATTGCATATTTATTTGTGAAGGCCTACCAACTTCTTTATCAGTATAGGCCTACCAACCTCTTTATCATTAGAGGCTTACAAGCCTATTTACAAGTGAAGGCCTATGACATATTTATAGGTAGATGCATATTTAAAGGTCTTGTTGAAAAGTAGGCTTTTAAATAGGCTTCCAGGCTAAGCCAGACATTGAAGAAGGTTAAGTCAGGCTTTAAAAATTGGCCTATATCAGGCTAATAGGTCAGGCATAGGCCTTGAACATAGGTCAGACTCAGGCTTAGCAGGGCCCAGCTTAGCCTAGCCTATTCCCACCCCTATTAGGAACCGACAAATGTAAATGCAGCATTTGAGAAAAAGCCTTGAATGTATAGATATAGGTATAGATATAGATATAGATAGATAATAGATAATGGAATAAAATGCATAATAAAAAATAAATTTGAATTTATTAATAATTCTATTAGTAATTAAATAGTTCAAACGTTTATATAAAATATATTCATATATTAAATAGTAAATACCATAAGTAATTATGTAATATCGTATTTAAATTTAAAAAAATTTCGTATTTAAATTTAAGCATAATGTAACTAATAAAAAATTGATGAGTTCTTATTTTTACTTTATTTGTTGTGTTATTCAATAATTAATTCAGATTTATTATTTCACTATAATAATCTTCAAGTTTCCTTTGCTAGATAATAACGACAATCATAGCAAAGGTAATTAATGTACACACTTGAAGAAAATTAAATTGAAGGATATTAGTCTAAATAATTAATTTTCATAGTTAAAGGTAAAATTGATAGGAAAAGTTAATTTACATAGGATCAAAGATAATTAATTTGGATTATCAAAAAAAAAAAGATAATTAATTTGGAGTATATTTATTAAATTTCGTATTTAAATTTGTAAATCAATAAATAGAAGGGGGAAGTAAAAAGCTAACAAAATTAAGGTTCATATAACTTCTTAAACTATATGTCATATAAATTTGAGTTTATTAATCTTTCCATAAGTAACTAATAAGTTCATGCAAGTATATAACTAATAGAAATAACCGCAATGATATGCATGTTATAAATGATATATAATGAGAATAATATGAATTGTTATTTAAATTTATTCTTTATTATTATTTATTACTTTAGATATAAACTATAGTATATAAACAATCTTTGATTGATTTACATTAATGCAATAATAATAATAATAATAATAATAATAATAATAATAATAATAATAATTAATCAATTAATTTGATAATTTAGCAAATTATTATAAGAAAAGAATTTGAATCTCAAATATATAATCGCAAGAAACAAATTATTTTCAATGTAAGGTCAATCAGGATATTTTATTGATTGTGTCTCATAGTAAATTGTAATTAGTTGTATCACAAATTGCTATCATGAGTGATCATTTTACGTGGAGCAAATGACAGGTATACTTTAATGAAGGGTCGTATATCCTGACAACATGAATTCGCAATCTCCCATTAGAAATTGTTATATTTTATTTTAATTTGACAAAATAAATACTTTAATGATAAAGTTTCACAGCAATAAAACAACTCTAAAATTTTAAAAAATATTAAAATATATATCTAATCCATTAGAATTCAGCTTGATCACATTTATATTCTCTATCTTCATCCTTATTCCATTCCTCTTATATTTCCTCTTCATTACATTTGGAACAAAACAATGGTATAGTCTAGTGAATTTTACAATTAAAATATGTAACATGAAACAATAAAACATTGAATTATAGGTTAGAAGCTTTTGAAATATAGGTTAAAAGCTTTTGAGGTATAGGTTTCTAAAGTCACATCTATTTTTTTTTTTAAAAATAAGAATTCAAGAATAAAATAAATATGATAAAAGCATATGATACAATCAGGACACAACCAACTAACCGAAGAACCTGCACGAAGAATTAAAGGACTGCAAGGAAGCATCCCAAGCATGTTCCTGATGCAGAGACCTTGTAACACCCCGATTTTTCGTGCTTTCTAAGGACGATAAACTCAATTAATGAGTTTATATTTTTATCTGTGTTATAGAAAATGATTTTGGAAAAACTAAAATCATATTCTTGTTTCATATAATCATAGGAGTTTACGGTTAAGTTTTGGGCCGAAAACTCAAACAAAACCCGATCTATGTTTTTTTCAGATGATAGTGTTTTTCTACTATCATGACCTAATCTTGACTAATGGACGAGACCATTAGTCTTAGAATTCGATCCTCTATCTTTTTTCTAAAATGTGTCCTGACGTCCAAAATATAAATAATATTTTATATTCGGGCCGATAATCGACCGAGGAGATGTTTCGAGCTATCTTAGGGTTTTTCGAGACCCACGATCGAATGTTTTTCATGCCAGAATTGTATCAAGTTATTTGAGGACTCATACCAGTGTCATAATGATTTCAAATATCGGGATGTGAATTGACCAAATTGCCCTTGGTTAATTTTTTTTTTTTTTACTAATTACCTTTTCCTATTATTAAAGTCTTAAAACCCCTAAATATCTTCATTTCACCTTATCTCTTCCCACTCATTTTCGGCAGCCTCTCTCTCCCCCAACATTCCATCTTCTTCTTCTCTCATTTCTTTACTTTCATTTCATCAAAAATCTCCATTTTTGAAGGCATACAGCTTGGGTTTTTGTGAAGCAACCTTCACCAATCTTGGAGTAGAGCATCATAGGAGGTATTATATCATTTTTATCTCTCTCAATCTCTCCTTTCTCTCCTCCATTTTCCATGATCAAAGGTGTTAGGGTTTTGTCCCTAAAATATTTAAAAATCCATGAAAAATTGTAGGAAAATCGTATCTGTATCAAACCAATTTCTATAGCCTAGGTTCATGGCATACTTGTATGATCCAAGAGCTTAGAGCCAAGAAATTTCCCTAATTATATTTTCCATGAGGAGGCCGAAACCCCCTATGTGTGTAGGGTAGGGTTTTGGTTGGTTTTTGATGTTCTGATCTGATATCTAGGGCTGTCACACTTAGTTAGGGTGTTATCCAGAAAATGAGAAATTTTGGAGCTCTCTAGCTACCTTTAGTGTCATAGGGCCGAACCCTAGGGGTGGTGCATTAGGATAAATCTTTGTTTTGTGAGTTAATGCCGCTATGATTTGTGTGTATGTAGTGATCGGCAACATGCTGGGCCAGTGATCAAGTTGAACGGGTGTTCAAAACTTAGCTGGAAACTACAAGACGTAAGGGGATAAACCTGAGGAACTCCATTTCCGACAGCTATGTGCTGCGTCGATGTTTGTATTGTATTTAAATGTTCTGTATCTGATTGTTGGTTGATTGTGTGGTTTAATGCTGTTGATTTGAATATGTATGATATAACTGCTGACATATTTGAATACATGCTATAATTGTTGAATGATTATATGGATGTATCGTGTGCCCTGCTGTGGGATTTAAGGCATTAGAGGACCTAATTTTAATTAGGATCCGACATCGCGTAACTTAAAAGCTTTAAAATTCTGAAATGTATTTTAATAATGAAAATCGAAGTTTAAAAGCAAATAGGGCATTAGAAACCTTCAATTGTCCTAAATTAATAAATTGACCATTTGAGCAAAGGTGTTTTGAGAAATGTAGTTTTCAAAGTCATAAGAGTTTATTCAAGAAGAAAAAGGTTTTTGCAAGCTTTGTTTTAAGTCAGTGTTTCACCGAAAAACAACGAAAGAAAAAGGAATGGTCTTTAGACCAAGTTTTGTTTTATAGAAAATCGATCCCGATGACTTTGTGTAAGTATCGGAGATTTGGGTTTTTGGTTTTCGAGTTTTCAAGAAAAGTGGTTTTAAAGTTTAGAAACTAGAAACCGAGACGTGGGGGTTCTAGGGTTCTGCAGAGCACGTGGATCACGGATCCGTGTCAGTTGTAATCCTGTCGGCTTAGGGACAATCTTTGTGGTCCTGTAGGCTTGAGGATGTTTTTATGATCTTGAATCCAACGTCCTGGACTGGTGCATCGGTTAGGGATGTTTGGGATTTGAGTTGTTTTTGGACTAAATGTCCTGTTTTGAGAAAATGTTTTTGAGGCTTAAAGAGTCTAAGACATTATGGTGGTTGTTAGCGTTAATGCTACAACGAGGAAATATTGATGCGACAAAGATCAATTATCGGAAACTAGATAGCTTCTCATGCATTTTGTGTGTTGGGCAGACGTACCGTGAAATGGGGGACCTTGATAGGCAAGGGGAACCTAAGATGACTTAATGTCATTATGTAACATTGTGCCTTGATGGACAATGATGTCATACGAGCTAGGGAGAGCGTATTTTGCCCAGTGAAGAGGACAATATAGTATGACTTATACATCGTGAGTACCACTGATATGCGCGTCCATGTATTATTTCCTGGAAGGTTACGTGCTCACGTTTGGCCGAATGTTGATTCTGGCGTTTGTTATTGTATCCTGTGGGGCAATGACGTTGAGTCTGATTCGTATTTATGGTGATGGGATTTCCGGAAATCTAGTTTGAATATTAGTTGAGATATATGGATGTGACATGCATACGTTTAGAGAATAACGTTGATTGTGGGGTACAAAGCCCTTGTGCCTTTACTGTTGTTAGTACTTGATTATACATGCTGTATTATGTGATGTATGATGATTTGAGTGAGTTACATTATATGAATCTGCTGTTTGGATTGGGCATATAGTTGTCGTTTTTGGATTCATATATTGGTTTCTCACCCTTGCATGTTTTCTGGACTGGTTTGTCCTTTTGGTATATATATTATATCCTGTTTACAGATGGAGCCGATGCCAGACCATCTTGCGCACTCGGGGATGCAAGCCCTGATTTTTGATCAGAGAACTGACCCAGCTGCGTGGGTTATTCACCAGGGAGTGGGGAGCATAGCATATACAGGACCAGTCTGCACCGTGAGCGGGACGACGGAGATGGGACCTCGCAAGAGTACCCGCACTGTGGAGACCGTCCAGGTACCTCTACCTCCCATTGGGATGATGCTGCATGCCCTTATGCAGCAGGGTGTGATCGAGCATTTCGCCCCCGCTGCACAGTCCCCGCAGCAGCAGCCACCACAGACACCTCCCCCGCCTTTTGTTTTAGTAGCGGGCGAGCATGTAGTGGAGGACGTAGAGGAGGAGGAGGAAGATCCCGAGGAGGATCCTCAGTAGGACCCGGAGTATCATCCTTTGGATGCTCCCGAGCCTCATCCACAGAAGAACGGGAACGTAGGTTCCCAAGGTTCTTCTCCTGGTTCTAGCATTGGACCTTCCTCTGGAGGATTGTCCAATGGCTTCCATTAGCTGGACCAGCTTAGGGTGTAGACTTTCTTTTGAGGCAGCGGTTTTTGGTAGTCTGTTAACGGCTACTGATGGCCATAGGTTTTAGAGATATGGTTCCAGACTGTCGCTGCCTAGTTTATAGCTTTTTAGAACCATAGCTTTAGTTGATGTGTGTATATATATATATATATATATATATATATATATATATATATATATATATATATATATATATATATATATATATATATATGTTTTTATATATTAGTATTTATGTTCTTTTTGGAGTGGTAATTTCATGGGAAATAAATAAGAAAAAATTTTATCACGTTTTTTTTAGGACTTGATGAAAACAAAGGAATCGTTTTCCGAAAGTAAAACCAGCAAATTTTATTTATCGTTTTAATGTATGTTTTGGGTTACAAAAAGTGGCACGGGTTTTGAGGGTGTCACAGACCTGAATAAAGAGATTGGATTTTCGCTAATGCAGTGACAAAATTATCATAACTATCATATACAGTTGAACTGAACCAACCAAAAACACCAAATTAATCTTGTATTTTCAATTAAAATTACATAAAAATTTAAAATTTAAAATTATTTAATTGAAAAATAAAAATAAAAAATGGAATAGAAATTCACACACCACGTAACGATTGGAATATTGTAAAAGGCAAATTGATGTCGTTATTAGGGTTATCGTCAAATGTGAAGGTTTGCTTCAACTCCACAACGAACCTCTTGCAAGAGTTCTTCAAATAAGGTTCAAATTTATCATCAACACAAACAATAACTCTTAGTGTCGTAAATCTTAAAAAGGAAAAGAAAATTTTGGGTTTGAAGAAAAAACTTCAAATATTCATCGGAGACAGCTTTTTGGAATGGATCATTGAATCAGATAACGCGGTCAAAATCAATGAACATGGTGTTGGATTCATTGGCTTTGATAAGATCTATCTCTGCCTTGTAATGGAGCTCGTTCCGATTTCTAGCCGATTTGAGAGAGAGAGAGAGAGAGAGAGAGAGAGGAGGTTGGTGGGAAGCATAGTGGCTGAGCGACGACAGTTTCCTGACAACAGTGATGGTCTCGACTGAGAGGGAGAAAGGGAAAACTGAGAGCTAGGGAGGAAGGGAAACGAAAAACTTTAAAATAGAGAGAAAAGACAGAGAGAGAAGGTTGAGAAGAAAGTTGTGAATGAAGATGAAGAGCTCCTTAAAGTGATTGAATGGAGAGAATAGTACCATCATAATTTTAAAATTTGAAATCTTGAAAGAATCCATATTGAAGGTTTTAATTTTTATTACAATTACAATTAGGTGAATTTTATGTAGGGATGGCAATGGATACTGGACCCGCTGGGTATCAGCAAAATTTACCCGCTATGGGTAGGGTAATTACCCGCTAATTGGGTAAAGGTACGGGTACAGATAATTACCCGCAAAAATTAATGGGGATGGGTGCGGGTACGGGTACTCTATTACCCGCCCCGCCCCATACCCGCAGTATGTATATATATATATATATATATATATATATATATATATATATATATATATATATATATATATATATATATTTACATATACATAAATCATAATCTGATATATTAAAATATCAAAATTAAAAGAAAAATCAATTTCAAATTTCCAATCTCAGTAAAAAATACCAAGACCTGACCTAATTCCCTTTCAGGCTGCTTCATCCGTTCTAACCCTTTTAGGCAATTCATTCTACTCGTTCTGCCCTGTTTCATGCGACCCAGCGTCGCTGCTGCATCCGTTCATTGTCACTCGGCCGCTGCTTCATTGTCACTCGGCCGCCGCTTCATCTCGTCACTCCAGCACCGCCGCCGCTTCATATCCTTCACCTTCATCCGCTTCATCGTTTCATCTTGCCACTCTAGCGCCGCCACCGCTTCATCTCGTCACTCCAGCGCTGCCGTTGCTTCAATTCTTCACTTAGGCGTGTAACTCATTCTTCACCTTCATTCTTATGAGGGTCATTTTATTTACTGTTTACAACATATTTCCATTTGAGTAAAGTGATTTTGATGATTAGATTCATGAATGTGCTTCCATTTTTATTACCCTGTTTCACTATTGTTCTAATTTTAATACCCTTTACACATGCTAATTCCCCTTCCATTCTTCACTTTGTGTTTGTTACTTTTAATCAGTTAGACTAATCATTTACTTTCTTGTTATGTTCAAGCTTCTATTGGCATCACTAGACCAAAGCAATACACTACAAGAAAATCCGCTTATACCGACGGCCTTTTACTGTCGGTAATTTCCTAATTTTCGACGATCTAAGCCGTCGGTAACAAGTTAAGAAAATTACCGACGGTCTAAGCCGTCGATAACATTACCAAGGGAAAAACTGTCAGTACTTGCTTCGCTAATTGTGGCGCAAATAAACGCATAAATATTCCCGCTCTGTTCCCAAAGGTCTTGTCGTCGGTAAGTGTATTTTTTATTTACCGATGGCTAAGCCGTCGGTACGGGCAACGGTTAGTTTTTTTTTTTCCAACAGTTTAGGCCGTCGGTAAGGGTAATTCATTGTTACCGATGGAATAGGCCGTTGGTAAAGGTATTTTAAACTTACTGACAGTCAAGGGCAACGGGTAGTTTTCGTATTTCACCATCGGTAAGGGTAAATCATTTTTACCGACGGCATAAAGGTATTTTAAACTTACCGACGGTTAAGTCGTCTGTAAAGGCAACGGTTACTTTTCATATTTCCGACGATTTAGGCCATCGGTAAGGGTAATACATTGTTACCGACAGCCTAACCGTCGGTATGGCCGTCGGTATAGGTCACTAAACTACGCTCAGTACCCTTCCCTCCCATTTCTGTCTGTGACTTCTCCCTCCCATCCTCCCTCCCTCCCTCTTCCTCTCTCAGCCACTGCCACCACCATCGTGAGGCCACCATTTCTCGGCAACCACCGGCCACCGGAGCTCCGTTCCGTTCAACCACCGATTTGCAACCCCTCCTCCCTCCCTCCCTCTTCCTCTCTCAGCAGCTACCACCACCACCACCATGAGGCCACCATTCCTCTGCAACCACCAGAGCTCCGTTCGACCACCGAGAGGCTCCCCACCGCTAGGTAACTCTCTGCTCTCCCTCTCTCATTTCTTCTCTTCTGTCCCTGTCTCATTTCTTCTCTTTCTGTCTCTCAGCTCATCTCATCTCAGTCTTCCATTTGGAGCTCCTTCGAGGACTACCAGGCCACGGCAGTCTCCGTCTCTCTCAGGTACATTTTTCAATTTCCGAAATCCTCATTTACTATTGCTGATTGATTGTTGTTTGAGTTGAGCTTAAACTGTTAGATTTAATCTCAATAATCATATACAAGGCATGCTATCATAATTCTTTATTGCGAAAACATAATAACCATATATATAGCATGCATCTCTATTATCAAGAACAACTAAAACTTGATATCCTTAGGATCTACAACATGTTGATTTATCAAAGATATAGGAATACCTGAATCCATTGTATGTTCCTAACCTCAAGCGTTCTTCAGAGGATGAACTTGATCACCAACCTTCACGAACGGAGGGCGGTAATCCTGAAACGCAGAGAGGGGGAAGAGAAAAGAGAGACGGGTAATGAACACCCGTTGGCTTGTGGTTCTTCCTCAACCGGGACTCCTTATGCCTTAGTCGCTCTTCAGATGGGGAGAGGAGGCGGTATGCGATATTGTCCGGTGTATTGGGGACCATAGCCTATATATAGGGTGATGGCCAATTAGGGTTCCCATTATTCCGAAATGGGCCATCAATGACATCCACTCATATTTAGTCCATATCAATTAACTAATTTATTATCAAATCAGAAATTTAATTAGCCGTATCACCTAATTTGATCACATATCAATTAAGGCTCCTAATTGACAAATAGCTAATATAATTAATAAACGATATCTGCCCACATTATGACATTGGAATATAATTAAATATTCCAACAATCTCCCACCTGGGCAATATATCGTAATAATTATATCAGAATTCTTTAGGCGCGCATCCGAATGCTATTTATCTTTAAATTTCCCCTTTACAATCTGGTCCACCTCATACATCAATAATGGGACCACCGCGGCTGTCGCCACTAACCTCTATTGTGACTAAACCCCGACGACCACCACATCAATGCACTTGATGACATAGATCGATAGGGATGAGTGGTATGGAAATTTCATGCAATGTGATATCTGAATAATGCCTATTTCCAACTGGTCCAACTTAAGTCTTTAGTGAGATCTATTTTGCAAGTTTGCAAACAAAAGTCCTTAATGTGTAAATAAATTTTACACACAACAAGATACAAACCAGTTCATAATGAACTCATAAACATAACTTTATTTCCGCAGAAAATCTAAAATAACAAAAGGTTTGTATCTCAAACATAAAACACAAATAGAGACTCCCACTAAACTAAGGCATCCTCAGTGACAACATGCTCGTGAAAAACCTTAGGTGTCAAGCATTTAATTAGTGGATCTGCTAGCATAGAATTTGTCCCTATGTGCTCCATAGAAAACTATTTTTCCTGAACTCTTTTCTTAACTACAAGATACTTGATGTCGATGAACTTCAACTTTGTAGAACCCATGTTGTTGTTGAAGTACAATATGACTTGACTTATTTGTCACAACCTAACTTGAGTGGTATTTCAATACCTTTTACTAAATGCAACCAAGTGACAAAAAAATTACTCCAGTCATATCCCGTAGTCGGATGCCTACTATCTTGGCATCCTGTAAAATCGGAGTCAGAATTCCTCATGATCTCTAAACTGTTAGATCTCCGATATGTGAGCATATGCCCTTTTGTTCTCTTTAAGTATCTCACATTCCTTATGGTTGCTTTTCCAATAATCCTTAAATTGTTCAAGTATCTGTCTAATAATCCTACTATGTACGCTATTTCCGGACGCGCACAAAATTGAGCATACATTAGACTTCCCACAACCGAAGCATAGTGAATCTTTTACATTTCCTGAATTTCCAGATTTTCATAGGGGCATTTAATTGAGACTAAAATGTCTCCCTTAGTGACCGAGGTATCTTCTGGTTTACTATCTTTCATGTCGAACTTATCCAAAACTATATCGATATAGCTCTTTTGTGATAACCCAAAAATACCTCGAGAATGATCTCTAAGTATCGAATTCCTAAGACAAAAGAAGTGTCCCCAAGATCTTTCACCACAAAATTCTTTGTCAGAAATTTCTTGGTTTCGCGCTATAAGCCTATATCGTTCTTGGCTAGCATAATATCAACATATAATACCAGAAAAATGAACTTACTCCTACTGAACTTGTAATACCCACAGTTGTCCTCGATATTCATCTCGAAACCAAATGAGACAATCTCTTGATGGGACTTGTGGTATCACTAACGAGACGTCTTCTTTAGCCCGTAGATAGATTCCGTCAATTTTCAAACCATCTTCTATGTGTCTTTCGACACAGAGTTTCCCGGTTTGCATTATATACATTTGTTTCATTAATGTTGCCATTGAGAAACACCGTCTTAACATCCATCTTGTGAAGCTCCAAATTATAATGAGCAACGAGAGTCATGATTGTCCTTAAAAGAGTCATTCAATGGTATCGAAGAGAATGTCTCTTTACAAGCAATCCTTTCTTTCGAGTATAGCCTTTTGCCACTAGACAAACCTTATACTTCTCCATATTATCCTTTGAAACCTTCAGGTAACAGGATAAGTTTCAAACCTTATTGTTTAGCTTGAGCTTGTACTCATACCTTCAATCAACTTTTCCGAATAGAAACGTTGGTTTGATGGGAGTTGATAGAATCATCTTCCATTATACCATTTATCTTATGTTCCTGGAGAAATACTATATAATTATCCAAAGTAGTATTCATCCTTCTTTAGTGGATCATGGCAAAAGGCATCGGCTCCTGATGCTCTAGTTCTTGAGGGTGTTGAGTTTGACCTTCAGGAATAATTTCCTTATCTTGAATGGGAAGAATAGCAACAATATCCTCACAAGGATCCAAATTTGCTATACCAATAGCAACTATATGAATTGGTTCAGGGATTAGAACCAATTCTTCCTCAAAGATAATGTCTCTAATCTTATCTCCCCCCAAACTCAATATCCTCGAAGAATTAGCCAGTTCCTGTCTCAAGGTTTCTTTAAAAAAAAAAAAATCACATACCCCTTTGACCTTTCGGAGTATCAATACTGTTGCCGCTCACTATTTGGGGAGCTCCAATTTCCTTCGCGAGGCTTATAAGGCCTTACCTTAGTTGGATGTTCCCATACTTGAAAGCGATTGGTCAGTTACTTTAGTTGGTACTCTGTCAAACATTTAAGCTGCAATCTTTAGTGTTACTCCCATAGTGACTCTGATAAGGTAGAATGACTAATCATACTCCTCACCATATCTTTAAGAGTCGTTAATAGGACTTAACTATATTCTTGATAGCCATGTTCTGATCTGTCGTACGATTCCTCACTCAATGTTTTGTCACAAGAGGTCTCAATACCAAGCAATTATAGCTTGTCCAGCCCATAGCTTAACTGGTTCCTACAATATTTGAATTTAAAAGACAAATTGAATCCATTGTTTCTAAATGAACAAAATTATCCTGATTTGTTCAATAAGAAATCAAAACCAAATCTAAATAATGACTAAACCAAAATGTCTTTTAATTTCAAGTATTAGCCAGTAACAACAATCTGAAATGTCAACAGCCTTTTCAATATGTGAACTTTCCCAATAGGTGATTCTATAGTTCTAAATTTTGGTCCTTAGAGTCTGGACTCATATCGAAATATTGCCCACAACCATAGGTAAACTATTAGAAGTTGCAATACTCTCGAAACGAATCACTCTAAGTTAGGCCTTCGTGATAACCAAACAGGATGTACATCCAGAAGGCTACCACTACTCAACCTCTTCCCTATCTCAAGTTGCACTCAAGCCCGGGTATAGGGTCTCACTCATTAATGTATGAGAAAAGTGTAGATGTAAAATACAAGCAACAAAAGTGTTGCTCCAAATCTTTACAGGCGCTTGCCACAAATTTTATCAAATAACCTTCAAACATCAGGTATATTCATATACCATAAAAACGAAAACGCAAAGATACTTGATGCGATTCAAAACTTTCCAGAAAAATACATATATATTTAATATGCAATTCTTAAATTTCCAGAAGAAAAAAAAACATATATATAACATACAGGAACCTTTTACGTCATCCATATATGTGAAAGGTCAACACATTCAAGTTTCCAGATTATATATTCTTTCAAGGCATCAATATTTTATAATTCCTAATTTTCAAAAAATTAGGATTCATAAAATAATCCCAATAAATCAAACATGAAGACCCGCTCTGATACCACTTGTTAGATTTAATCTCAATAATCATATACAAGGCATGCTATCATAATTCTTTATTGCGGAAACATAATAACCATATATATAGCATGCATCTCTATTATCAAGAACAACTAAAACTTGATATCCTTAGGATCTACAACATGTTGATTTATCAAAGATATAGGAATACCTGAATCCATTGTATGTTCCTAACCTCAAGCGTTCTTCAGAGGATGAACTTGATCACCAACCTTCACGAACGGAGGGCGGTAATCCTGAAACGCAGAGAGGGGGAAGAGAAAAGAGAGACGGGTAATGAACACCCGTTGGCTTGTGGTTCTTCCTCAACCGGGACTCCTTATGCCTTAGTCGCTCTTCAGATGGGGAGAGGAGGCGGTATGCGATATTGTCCGGTGTATTGGGGACCATAGCCTATATATAGGGTGATGGCCAATTAGGGTTCCCATTATTCCGAAATGGGCCATCAATGACATCCACTCATATTTAGTCCCTATCAATTAACTAATTTATTATCAAATCAGAAATTTAATTAGCCGTATCACCTAATTTGATCACATATCAATTAAGGCTCCTAATTGACACATAGCTAATATAATTAATAAACGATATCTGTCCACATTATGACATTGGAATATAATTAAATATTCCAACATAAACTTTTTAGGGTGTTGTGCATTACTTGTACAGTTGTGACTGAACATGCATTTTACTGTTGTTTGCCTTGCATTTTTGTTAAATGACAGTATGCAGGTTGTGAGTGCTTAACTATTATGATTAAATTTAATTTCGTTGCTTTGATTAATTTGTGTTGAACCTGGTATTGTCATTATGTCGGAAATTATGTTTGGTTGCATTTTCGTTGAACATGTTAAACCTGCTTAACTGGTATTTTCGTTGCATTTTCGTTGTCACTGTGCTTGCATTTGACCTGGATTGCATCTGAAAAATTATGTTTGATTTTATTCTAGTTAAGGGTGTATTGGATTTGGATTTTGATATTAGAACTACAAATCTAATTAAATAGAACTAATGCATAAGATTTTACTTTAAAAATAATTAGAAGTAATTTTAATAGTTTGATTAAATAATTATAATAAACTTATCCAAAAGACTTAAATTTTAAAAAATTAAATAAATTATTTTTTAGACAAAAAATTGGATAATTAAGAAATCATAAATTGTAAAATAAAATACCAATGCATAAAATATCAAAATCTCTTAACACTTGTATTTGTATTAAGCCTCATAAGAATTATAATGAAATAATAAATTATAAAAATAATTAGCTTAAGTTAGAAACCTGGACATGAAAAAAATGCCTCAACGGTGGTGACTGAGTCATGACAAATTGCAGATGATTCGGCAGCGGATAGTGCGATGTGGCGAGACTAAATAATGTATAAAATTTAAAATTTAAATAATTAAATAAGATAGAAATAATAAATAATATTTTAATAATTGAATAAAGAGGTTAAATATTTGAAATTAAATTACAACAATAATTAAATAATAAAATAAGTTAATAAAATAAATAAGCTCGCAACAAGGAATACAATATCAATTTTTCTTAGCACTAAAAATAGGTGTTAAGACACATAAGACTTAAAACAAAAAAAATAATGAATAAAATTTAAAAATTTAACAGTTTGATTCAAGTATGACATTTTTTTTTTAGATGAATAATTTTTTTAGAATAGTTACTTGTTGATTTGTTTGCAACTTTGATCCGTTCTTATGCACTTTATGTTGCTAAAGTGCGGGAGATTTGAACAATTGCATTTACCCTAAGAACTTGACTTTCAAGTACAAAAGGTAAAATTACCTCATAGAGGTTAAAGTTTTATTTTCGAGACGAGTTATTAATACTAGAGCAAAACCTTAGCTTCCCGTTTGAGGTTCAATATTATTGAGCAGGCGTGTAATCGCATAGAGGTGCCGCTCATTGTATTGAACCTTGAATTGTCCAAGGAGGACAGTTTGGGAAAAACTTTTTCTTCACTTGTATAATAGTAATATTGCTTATTTCTAATGCTTTATATTTGACGAAATGTCGGTCCAATACATTTCCTTTTGTTCTCTGGGTGCAAACTTGACCGCAGTATTGTGGTCAACTATTGTACTTAGAGACCAATGGGAAATGCTGCCGAAATTTCGCCAAATATAAGGCATGTGAATTAAGTAATAACTATTAATACTAGGATCGGGTGTTGAAAAAGTTTCTTCTCGAATGGGATAGGGACATACAAAATAAAGAAAGTGAATGTGGATATATCTAAGTTGGCATGTTGTCCAAATTTAATGGTTTTGCAATATTTTAACATGCAGAAGATGGATTTTTATCCTTCGTAGTTGGATGTATGATAGGGTATTTCAGGGAAGAAGGGGTCTGAAATGATCCTTTATAGATGGGGTTGAAGAATTTGTTGCTCACGCGAACGACAACAAAGTTTGATCGATGATGGGGGAATTAGATGTTCGTGCCTTAAATGTCAATGTCGACGGATTAAGAGCAATGATGAGGTGAAAACAGACTTGTATAAAGTTGGGTTTAAGGACAATTACTGGATTTGGACTGATTATAGGAAGAAGTGCCAAATGTTGATTTAGGGGTTGATGAGAATTGCACGGGTGGCTCAAGCAGTTGCGCAAATATGGCATATGGGGAACAATTTGCGTCAATGCAGGACATGGTGGGTGATGCTCTCGGAGTGAATGAGGCGCATGATTATGATAACACTGAAGAACTGCCGAATAAGGAAGCACAAAGATTTTTTAATCTTTTGATTGAGATAAATAAACCGTTGTATCAAGGCGCCTCAGACTCTAAATTATCGATGTGCGTTAGACTGTTAGCTTGCAAGTCCATTTGGAATGTTGCCGACGAGTGTTTAGATTATTTTTCCAATATGCTTTTGGATGTGACACCTGTAAAAAACAGTTTACCCAAAAATTATTATGAGGCGAAGAAGTTAGTATCCAAGTTGGGACTCCAGACTAAGAGGATTGACTGTTGTGTGAATGGGTGCATGCTTTTTTACTATAATGAATTCGGCAAAAATGGCGACGCGCTGCTTGAATGCAGATTTTGTCAAGCGTTGAGGTATTGTCCTCGCAAGACCAGGACAAGTAAGAACAAACCAGTTCCTATTAAGGCAATGTTCTATCTGCCGGTAATTCCAAGGCTACAGAAAATGTTTGCATCAATGCAAACTGCAGGAAAAATGACGTGGCACTATGAGAACAGAAGAAGTTAAGGCATGTTATGCCATCCTTCTGATGGCGAAGTATGGAAGCACTTTGATCAGGTACATCCAAAATTTGCTGCGGATCCCCGTAATGTAAGACTTGGTTTATGCTCTGATGGTTTTACATCGTATATCCAAGCATCGGCTACGCCGTATTCTTGTTGGCCAGTAATTGTTACCCCCTATAATCTTCCTCCTGAAATGTGCATGTCGAAACCTTATATGTTTTTGATTTGTCTCATACCGGGTCCATCGAATTTGAAAGCTGGTATTGATTTTTATTTACAGCCATTAATCGATGATCTGAAGAAGTTGTGGACCGGCGTGGAAACGTATGATATTACAAGGAAGCGAAATTTTACAATGAAGGCAGCTTTGATGTGGACCATTAATGACTTCCCTACGTATGGTATGTTGGCTGGTTGGGGTACTAATGGCAAATTTGCATGCCCACATTTCATGGAGTATACAAAGGCTTTTACTTTAAAACACGGAGGGAAAAGTTCCTGGTTTGATTCGCATCATAGGTTCTTACCAAGAGATCATCCTTTTAGACGAAACAAGAACGCCTTCAAAAAGGGAGAAGTTGAAAGAGATGAGCCGCTGCCTAGGTTTACACCAGAACAGATTTGGACGAGAGTAATGGAACTGCCCAAAGTCACTGACAATGGTCGTGTGTTTAGATTACCGGGATATAGGGAGGTGCATAATTGGACAAAAAGAAATATTTTTTGAGATCTCCCGTACTGGAAAGATAATTTGTTGAGACACAATCTCGATGTCATGCACATAGAGAAGAACTTTTTTGACAACATTATCGACACAGTCATGAATGTGAGTGGCAAGACCAAAGATAATGAGAAGGCAAGAATGGACTTAACTTTGTACTGTAGGCAACCAGACTTGGAGCTGAAGCAGCATGCTAATGGGAAAATGTTAAAGCCCAAAGCCAATTATAGTTTATTTGCTGAGGAAGCAAAGTTAGTTTGTGAGTGGATAACAGAATTAAGGATGCCAGACGGTTATTCTTCGAATTTGGCAAGATGTATCGATGTCAGCAAGGGAAGGATGCATGGGATGAAAAGCCATGATTGTCATGTATTCATGGAAACTTTACTTCCTATTGCTTTTAGTTTGTTGCCAGTCCATGTCTTGAATCCGCTTACTGAATTGAGTCAATTCTTTAAGGATTTGTATTCTGCAACGTTAAGGGACGATGAACTGATAAGGATGGAGCGAAACATTCCAATCATTCTATGCAAGTTAGAGAGAATATTTCCCACCAGCTTCTTTGATTCCATGGAACATCTCCCAATTCATCTCGCATATGCAGCAAGGCTTGGTGGACCTGTTCAATATAGGTGGATGTATCCATTTGAAAGGTATATATAACTATCATACAATTTTAAATAGATTTGTTTCCATTTGAAATTAAATGTAATATATATAACTATCAATGTGTTATTTTATAGATTCATGGATGATTCAAAACGAACGGTGAAAAATAAGGCTAGGGTTGAAGGATTAATTTGTGCATCTTACTTACATCGCGAGACAACTCATTTTTGTTCTCATTATTTCAACAACTTCATGTTGTCACCGAGAAATAGTAGGAATGAAATGGAAAATGAAAGTGAAAGACATCTGTTAGCCTTGTCAATCTTTTGTCAGCTAAGTCGTCATTTCGGGATGGAGTTGACCCATTGGTTAACTGATACAGAGAGGAAGTCGACTCATGTCCATGTGTTGATTAATTGCACCGAAGTTAAGCCATACCTTGAGTATTGCATATCCTTTTCTTTTTCAATTACATAAAATAATAAATACTACTCTCCTAAAAATATGAATTGTCCAATTTGTACAGAGCATTCTTGTTATCTGAAAACATAAGTGAGCAAGAATAGTCTGCTCGTATACGTGCAGATTTTTCAGTGTGGTTTAAGCAACAAGTAAGTATATTCAAATTTTGTACGTAGGATTACATAACTTTTTTGCATCTAACATAAGGAATTTATCCATACGTAGGTTTCCCGTGAGGCACCAACTCCTCTCAACAGACACTTAAGGAACTTATCCGACGGTCCGTATTCATGTGTCAAAGAATGGCACACATTCTTCGTGAACGGGTACAATTTTCATACCCATTCATGGATAGAGGGTAAAAAAACAATTAACAGCGGGGTTTACGTGAAGGGCATCACAGAAGGGGGTGAAGATGACTTCTACGGAGTAATCCAACATATATATGAATTGGCGTATACTATTTTAGACTATACTAAAAGAATAGTTCTATTTTATTGTAATTGGTTTGATCCATCCATCAGAGGCACAAAATTAAATCCCAAATATAATACGGTGGACATTTGCATGGGTATCAGATATCAGAACTTTGATCCGTTTATCCTAGCATAGAATGTGAGACAGGTGTATTATGTCCCGTACCCAGCAACCCGAAAGGACAAACGAGGTTGGTGTGTCATCATCAAGATGAAACCAAGGGTCGCATTGAAGCTGATGATCAGCAGGAAGATGTGTCTTATCAAGTGGATGAAATGTCTCATGTAAATGAAGGCATTGAAGTTGAGCGTATTGTTGGTTTACGGGACTTGGAAGCTGCTGGTGAAGAAGTGGATACTGAAAATTTGTCATCCGTTCAGGAGCATTTGGATGAAGAAGACGAAGTCATTGCTTCAGGAGAAGAAAATATTGAAATTAGATCTGAAAATGGTGGAGACTTTTTGCCAAATTTTGAATAAAACTTAAAATCATGCAACATTTATAATTAGATCATGTAACTTGTCAAAACTATGAATGGAACTTAGATAACTATTGTTCTATCTTAAATGATTATTCGTAATTATTTTATTATGTTATTATTTTATTATTTCATCTTTACATTAAATTGCTTTATAGACACATGACATCTGGAGAACGTGATCCACCGCCACCCATACCACCCACAGGTGGTAAGGGTAAGGGTGTCGACATTGCTTCTAGTTCGACTCGTCGTCGGACCAGGGCACCTCGCATTGTTACTCGTGACGTTGCAAACGGTTTCGTGTCTATCCCTTCGACATGTGTCCCTGCTGTGTCTGCACTCCCATCATGCCCGCCTACACGTACACAACGACCACATACACCGCGGGAAGCACCGCCTCCACCGGCTGCACCTACTCCATCGGTTTTACCTACGCCATTCACAGCATCCGGGATCGATATGATTCCCACCCCGGGGTTTGTGACACACACACATCAGGGCGCTTCTAGTTCAGCTGGTGTGGGTGCATCGTCACCTGGTCATCAAGCTACAGAGCAGGAGCAGGAGTATAGTCCAGGGTATATACCCTCACCTTCAGAGGCGGATGTGGAGGAGGGGGAGGTTGAGGTCATGGCCGATGGTCGACCTATCATCAAGCCATCTGGTAAAGGGTAAGAATTAATAAAATAAATTTATTCAATTTTAATTATATGTTTTTACTTGATATTGATTCACATGCTTTTATTGTTAAGGTTACTTCCTTCGAAGGTAGCTTCGAAGAACATCACAACTGTTATTGAGTCGATGTTCCATTATCCTTAGTTCACCTGGGGACAGCTCGATGACAATGGGAGGTGGAGTTTCTTTGACGCTTATAAAGTAAGTTGTAATTTTCAATTTACTTAATATGTTTTGACTTATTATTTCATATAAATTATTAATATAATAAATTACTATTTATGTATTTATAATGCAGACAAAAGTTGCTTGGAGAGCCGAGCATGAAACATTGGTCGAGAGGAACTTTCATATGAAGGCCTCCCATCGCCTATCCGATATGCTCAGGGTAGCTCGCTTGAGGGGTGAGCAACCCTCATGGATGGGAGATGCAGTCTGGGATGCTCTATGTCGCCACTGGGTTACTGCTGATTTCCAGAAAAAATCAGTCCAAGCAAAGAAAAATAGGGCATCAGAGAAGGGTGGGAGCCTGTATACAGGAGGTTCCGTTAGCCAGGCGGAGTACTTTGAGCGTCTGGTACATTTATTCATATTTAATACATATGTTATTTGTATTGTTTTTTAATTATTGTTTACTTATAATTTATGTTTGTGTACGTACAGGTTAGGGACAGAAGGGGACCAGTGCCGATTACGAGCTCCACAGCCACACCCATACTAGGAAGGCTACTGGCGAGTATGTAGATGAGCGTTCTAGGCATACTCAGGTAATGCCTCATTTATTAATAGTTTTGAAATGCATGGTTTTATTATATATAGTCTTCATTAATTTGTTTAATTATGCATAATAGGAGGAGTTCGAGGAGAGGATGTCTCAGGCAACAACATCTTCCTCCACCCCACTTGAGCCCGAGGAGCAACAACGGCTTGCACTGCGTGTTTGGGCTGAGGTTGTTGGCGGCAAAAAGAAAGGTCGTCTTTACGGTGCAAGAGACCTTTCCGATAACTATCGAAAAGGATCTTCGAGCTTGGATAGCACCACAGCATCCACCGAAACCAGTCGCCATGCTGATTGGGAGATTGCTCAGCTGAGGCGGAGACTGGATGAGTCCGAGCGTCGTGCCGAGGAACGTGATCGGCGTGCCGAGGAGCGTGAGCGGCTTGCCGAGGAATGTGAGCCTCGGATGGAGCAGATGCTGCTGAGCATACAACAAATGCACCAACAGCCCCCACGGTCGCAGCCCCCCATCCAGATCAGCCGACCAGGGCCGGCGATGATGAGGACTCTTTCGATGATCTTATCCGGTCTCCTCCTCATCATTATGATAGGGATTATTAGATTTTCATATTAGTTTTTTTATTTATATTTCTATGTATGTAAAAACATTTATTATTTAGATATAATTTTAAATGTTTTAATGTTATTTTTAATTTTATTTTGCACTATATATTTAATTAATATTTATAAATAATTAATAACAAAGAAAAATATTTAATGAATATAAAATATAATTAAATAATAATTATTAATCAATTAAAATTTAAATTAAAAAAGAATTATATATACCGACGGTCAGGCCGTCGGTAATGAACATGAACACTTTATCGACGGTCTAACCATCGTTAATTATTATCGACGGTCTAGCCGTCGGTAAGCTGTCGGTAAAGTTACCGACGGCTAGACCGCCGATCATAATTACCGACAAGCTTCTTTCAGACGGATAGTAGGCCGTCGGAAATCCGTCGCAAATGTGCTGGTACCGACGGTTTTTGGTGATTACCGACGGCTTTAGGCCGTCGGTAATTAACTGTTTTCTTATAGTGATATTTACATTTGAAAGATAAGCGTTTGCAATCTTTTGGGGACTCTGATTCTGATGATGAGGTAATGTATCATTGTTTACTTTACAATGTGTTATTAATTTTTACTTTACAATTACAATTAATTAGTGTAATGTGTTATTAATTAGTGCCAGTAGCTCAGGAGTTCCAAATTTATGAATTAATTGTTTTTAAAAGTTTATTGTAATGTTTATTTGCTATTTTGGAGATTGATTATTGGATATTTGTTATTAAAACCTTTACATTTTATGTCCACAAATTGATTATTAGATCCACAGATTATATTTTTAGTTTGGAATGCAAGAGTTTAGGCATTTTAAAGTTTAATTAAAATTTCTTATATTAAAGTGCGGGTAACGGGTGCGGGTACAGATACTTAGGTACCCAGACGGTAAGGGTACGGGTATTGAAGTTACTACCCACGAGGGTATGGGTCCGGGTACAGGTATTTTTTCAAAACGCGGGTATGGGGATAGATACTATAGTATCCTACCCATATCGTACCCATTGCCATCCCTAATTCTATGGTACCCCAAGGGTAACTTTACCCTACCTAGGTGGCCCAATCAGATGGTGACAATCATTTGACTTGACCCACTAATATGACTCATTTAATTAAGGTAGCGCATTCTGATTAATTGGGCAGTGTAACTTTTATCCCAAAATTATTGGGGGTACCAGAGAATGTACCTTACAATTATTACTAAACAAATTATGAGCTAGCTGTCAAATTATTGTGTACGATGAATGTGGAAATCATTAAAGGTTTTTAATTTGCGTCACTAAATAATTTACACAAGCATAAAAAAATAGTTTACACAATTCACGTCATTATATTGACATTTGTTTCTATCTTTGAAAAATAATTGAACATGCATTTTTTTCAATTGAATTACTTCAAATTGATTTGATTTGAACGTGCATAATTCAATTGCATTTAATTTAATCAGTATTAATTGAGAATTGTACATCAAATATTTTCATACTAAATTGGCAATCAGTCAATTGTTTCAAATTTATCTATCAATCAGTATCAATTGTTTTCATTCATGAAAATTTTAAATTCAAATTATATTTTTTTTTAATTAACAAAATTATGACCATTAACACCATTTGTCTTCAAATCAATATGAGCGCGATACATCAGCAAATTTTGGAGGGAAGCAATGTGGTGAAGCCAAGTGTGAAATTTTTCTTGGAGGAATTGCATGAGAGGTTGGCACATGGAAGAATATTCAATGAGATTATTCCTAAATGCATATAGTATAAATAGATGACAAATAAGAAAAAATTGTGGGAATTGTGCTAATCAGCTCCCTGAAAACATTAGTTAAGAAATCAAGAAAACAACATTGTTTGATTGAAAAACTAAAAACTATGGGTCGCTTCTACCGTGCGCGACTAAGGAAGTCGCTCACAGTGCACCACCTTTGAATACCATTAGATCATGCAGTCTCATTGATTCTATCATGTACTCTACCACACTAGAACTTTTTTTATTTTCTTCTGACTTATTCTCTCTCACTGTGGTGACCGTCACCACCACCCTGTTGTCTCCCCACCGCGGTGTCGTCTTTGAGCTCCGGTCGTCTTCTCTGGCCATCGTCGTCATCGCGCGCCGCCCCTCCCCTTTCCACTGTGTCGATGTTGCCTCTTTGCTCGAATCCGCAAATGATTCGGATCCGCGACCCATCTCCGTTCAACTACGCCCACTGTCGTTCACCCCGACACTACCGCGAAGCCCCATCGCACAACCACCACGGCTATAGATCTTCCACCGTGCACCGCCTAGCCAGAACTTGGCATTCTCCTATGCTCTATCCAGCCGCTCCGCCATCGTCGTACACCTGTCCTAGTCGCACCGCACCTAGGTCCCTCACGGAGCAACCATTACCGTCGTGTACCCCTATGCACACGAAGTCTCCAGAAGGTACCCAATATGCGTGGTGGGGATAGGGGTGGGGGACGGTGGGTTGGGGATCTAGTTAGGGTAACGAAGTGCTAGATCTGGTTTTTACTGTGGGCTTGGCATCGAGGGATGCGGAAATGAGACAGAGGAGGGGGTGGCAGGGGCGGATAGAGATGGAGAAGGCGGTGGGACAGGGAGGCTGAGGGATGGGTTGCAGAGGGAGCGAATCGAAGGAGGCCGAACTCTTGAAGGCCGTGACGGCTCTATCGACGGAGCCTTAGGAGTAGAGGTCGACGAAGGCGGTGGAGAGAGGGGTGGAGACGCCGGAAATTGTTCGGAAGGTGGTGGTGGTGGTTTCCAGTGAGGGGCTATGGATGTAGTTAGGATCTGGTGTAGCGGTTGTAGGATATTATCATGAGGACTACAATGAATCAATGGTAGATAATAGTAGTGCATGGTGAGAGACTTGTTTTGCTCTCTCACCGTAGAATTTGCCAAAAACTATGTAGTACTCAAACTAAACTTTCTAACTCTACCCACATTTATCTCACACTAACCCCCATTAGGTCTAGGGCCCATGATCTCAAATACTAAAACTACATTCACGTCAACCGATCCACCCATCATCCCCCGCATGAGAATCTAGTAATCCGCAAGAAAAGGGGTCTCCCAACTCTCATGTATATTTAGGTGATAAAATTAAAGCATTAGTGCATAAAAAATAAAGAATTTTTTTAATTAAATAATAAAAATTAATAAGAATATAAAATAATGTGTGTGTTTATAGCATTATTCAATTTGAAAAAATTAACTCTACCCTTTCACGTGGCTGAATGTTTTTCTCTTCCTTACACGAGTTCGTGTTTTTGGTGCACACAAGGGTATCCCTCAGCCAATAGCCGGAGATTAAGCCCTTTCAAGACGTAGAGATCATCAAAGTGAGTAATTTTGTCTCTCCCAACAAAGCTTTTTCCATACAAATGACAGGACTCGAACTCCTGACAATATGCTTAAAGAACTTTGTTATATACCAACTGTGTTGGGAACAAGTTCGTGTTTTAATCCCCCGACTAAAGTACTATGTCTTCTTCTACTCTCAAGTAAAGTTATTATAGTACGACCGAACAAAAAATCGAAAACGGTTTCGGTTCAGGTTCAAACAGTTCAACCGGATGGTCTAACCAGAAGATGTATAACATAAAATTTTCTCATAAGTTATTACATGCAATACTAATAAAATACATAATTATTAAAAGTTAAAACAAGAAATTAAAAAATGAACTTACCATCTCTATATAAATTTATAAGCACACAAAAAAAATTATACGTTTTAACTTTTAACTTTGCGAGGATTGAAGAGTTTGTTTGTATTATCAGTTTCTCAATATCTTATAACTCTTACTGAAGTCAAGTGCATGAAGACCGAGGAGGCGAACGAATGAGCGACTACGCGTAGGGATGGCAACGGGACAGGGCGGGGGCGGGGAGTACTCCCCCACTCCCCGTCCCCGCCCCCAATTTTACTCCTCGTCCCCGTCCCCATTCACCGCCACGGGGAGTTTTCTTCCCCCTCCCCATTCCCCACGAATCCCCGCGGGGAGTTCGGGGACCTGAAAGTCAAAAAAACCCAGATAATTAACTAAAATACAATAAAATATAAAAGTACTAAAAATCTTAAATATTTAAAATTAAAACACTCTCCAAGACATTACAACAAGTTCAACCTTAAATGGTACAAATAAAGATTTAATAAAATTATGACAAAGTCAAATACTATAACATCAAGTTCAGTTCTTCTTGTCATGTCCAACATGTAAGGTGAGAGAGTTTAAATTTGTCATTCTTGCAATCTTATTAAAAAGAAAAAAATAATGATATTATTAAAATAGTATTGTACATATAATTAGTCATAATATCATGTGAAGGAAGAATTGATGAAGCATTTGGAATTAAAGTTTGAAATGTTTTTAATATTTTATTTATTTAATAAAATAATATATATTTAAAATTAATAAAATTTATTTATAATATATATATTTATAAGGATATTTTAGTAATATTTTCAGGGACGGGGAGCATGTGGTCGGGGATCCCACATGCTCCCCGTCCCCAAGTGCCTTCCAGGGGATTTTCTTCCCCGTCTCCGTCCCACGAGGAAAAAATCCCCACCCACGAGGCCCATTCGTGGTAGTCCCCGCGGGGATCCCCATGAATAGGTACAATTTGACATCCCTAACTGCGCGCAGACGAACGTCATATGTTGCTTTTTTCCACATCGTTTTAAACGAAGTTTTACTATAAAATTCCTTTAGTTTGGATCCGATGATCACCATGAGCGACTGCAAAGGAACGGAGATGAAGGGGATGAGAAGTAGGATCGGGCAAACTACAACAAGGACTGACTTGGACGGAGCAAGAACCTTGTTGTTCTTCACTGCCGCAGTTACAAATGAAGAATACTGGATCTGAAATGGAGAATTAGGCAACCAATTAAGTTTTCTCTTATCAGTATCACTTATATCATTTTTTTGTTTTTTTTCTTCAGTTTTTAAGTTTTAAAATTTATATTCTAGAAAATCGGTCAGATCTAGTTTAACCCGGTCCAACCGGATTTTTGAACGGTTTTGATCTGTTTAAAGCTGTCTAATCATAGAAACAATTTTGATTCTGACCAGGATCGGACAAAAGGCCGATTCACGGTTCAACCGATCGCTCCTATCCGATTTTTAGAACCTCTTGCTAGCTCTCAACCTAAACAAGTGCACATCACATAACGCTTGGATAGAGAGTAATTAATGCTACCAACCTAGTATTGGGAGAGTTGGTAACGTGACTCTCCCCCAAGAAAAAGGACGTAAGTTCGATTCCTGGAGTCGCCCAGTTGGGAGGCAGCCCAACCCCATGTTCCGTCACTATCGAACCGAGGATTAGTCTCATAGACGGTCCAAAGGACCGAAGCTGTGGGGACACCCCGGTAAACCCACTGAGAAGCCAAAGATCCTAATTACGGTGGGTTTCGAACCAAAAAAAGAGAGTAGATTAATGCTAGTGTCTTTCATTAATATAATAGTATTCATTTATAAATACCACTGTAAAATTGTATTAAAGTTAATGGCCTGATTTTAGAATATGATGATGCAACATTTCCTCTAAGTACTTAAACTTTTATTCCAAAATAAGAGATAGATTATATATTATTTTAAACATTATCATTGTAATCATCATTATGAATTGTAACATTACTGATAATGGTTATGTCGTTTTATTTTTTATTTTTTTTATTAAAAAAGATATTCATTTATTCAAATTGGTAAAATATATCGAAAATAACACAAATTCAACATCGCTAAAAATTGAAAAGGATGAATCTGCGAACAAACTCATAGCACCCAGGTTAATAGCATAAAACGGAAAAATGCTTCTGAATGTGACAAAATCAAAGTGATCGGAATACTCTTGCCACCGGATCTGTAACGTTGACATCCAAATCTTGATTGAATCTGTAATGAATCGAAGCTGATCTGTCAATCTGAACCAAATGAATACCGCAACAAGACGGGAAACTAAACAACGCCGCACCAAAACGACGAATAAAATAACGTCACACTCAAACGATAAAATCACGGAAAAACACGAAAGAAAAATCAGATCTATTTGGAAAAATCACTTATTTAGATAAAAGGAGAGAAAAAGGATGTGGAGAGATGATTCTAGGCCAAAAAATTGCTCAAAATCATCCCCTTCAATGAATGAGGAAGAAGGAAGAAGGAAGAGAGGAGTAGAAAAAAGATTAAGAGAGAGAAACGGCTCTAGATTTTCTCAATTCGCTTGGTTCTGTCGTTTTATTGATGTTGTCCTTTATTGCCATAGAAGTAAATTCAAACCGCCTGTATATTATTGTGAAGAGAAATATTAGTAATACACTTTATAACATTTTTTTTTTAACACACTTTTTTTTTTTTTTGAAATTCATGTTGATTCTAATAATTTAAATGGATCCCACTTAAATTTTATAAATCTCATATAAATTTCAACTAATAAAAGATAATATATTAAAAAAGAAATGTTAAAAAATATCTTGCTAACATTTCGGAATTGCTTCTTGTCAGCATTGCAATTGTTACCACGTTACACATAATAACACGACCAATTGCCAACATCGTAGGGCACCCATGTGTCCCACATATAGTGATTGCGTCAATATCATCGGAATTCTTTACTTTTACAATGAAGACATCGAAACAGGAAAAAACAAATCTGAAAAAGTAAAAGTAGGTATATTTTCACTAAAAAAAGTAAGTATATTTTGTGATGGGTAATTCAGCGGTAGTTGAGTCATTTACACATATTTAAATTAAGGATTTAATTATAATACATTATTAATATAAAAATTCTACATCATGTCAACCAATTATATATTTCAACATCTGTCGCGTTTATATTAATTATATTAAAAGCGAGATGGTAAGATCAGAAAATTTGCACATATAAACTTTAGTTTTTACCGTATGATAGAGAAAAATTTTATTTTAATACAATAATTTACACTTGTATATATTAATTTAACGATATGTTGCCATTTTATATAATTATTAATTATTAACACAGTCAAACTCATTAGATGATTGTCAAAATAAAATTCGACGATTGTATAAAAAATGATTTCCACTAATATTCTATCAAAATTAAACTAAAAAATATACCTTACATTAATAAATAAAAAAAGGACTATCACTAAACATAGTATAAACATTATTTGTTCTATCAATATGTGCTAGTCCGGATAGAAGATATTTTTTCCTTTAAATTTATGTATAAAAAAATGTTGTTGCACTACAAGAAAAATCTCTATTACGGATGATCAAAATTTCTTGGAACAGCCCTAAAGTCGTCGGTAACCCTTAGCGATCAATCGACAACCTCATATCCGTCGAAAAAACGCGCGTCGGTAATCATTACCGATGACATTTTTTGTCAAAGCCGTCGGTAATTACCTACGGCTGCTCGGTCGTTGGTAAGCTCATTTGTATTACTGATGGTTGTGCCTGTCGGTATGCTCTCATCCGTATTACCGATGGCTTTGCCCGTCGGTATGCTCCCATCCCTATTACCGATGGCTTAGGTCGTCAGTTCGCTCCCACCATATTGCCGACAGTAAGCCGTCCGTAATGATAATTTATTTTTTTAAAAAAAATATTTTATATATTATTTAAATATTTATAATTAATTAAATATTTTAATTATATTCATTAAATAATTATATTTTCTATTAATTATTTACAAATATTAATTAAATAAATATTAAAAAATAATATAATATAACATCAAAGAAATTAAAATTATAACTCAAATGATAAATAATGTGTTTTTTAAAATAAATAGAAATGTAAATGATATAAACCTAACATAATTATCTATAATCCATATCCCTATAAGGAGACCGGAGAAGATCCTCAAATGAGTATATCTCGTCGTCGTTCTTCTCGGTGCGTTAGTCGGCTGACTAGGCTGCGAGGGCTGCTGCTGTGTGGGTTGTTGTTGCTGCATATGTTGCAACGTCGCCAACATCTGTTGCATCGTCGCTGCCATCTGACGTTGCTCCTCATCCCTTCGCCTCTCACACTCCTCGACAGCAGCTAGTTTCCGCTACAATTCAGTAATCTTTGCGCACTCTTGAGTGCGGTGACTGCAACTAGTGGACGCTCCATCACTGAGGTCGAAGATACATGAGGACCCTTTCCAATAGTTGTCGGATTGGTCTCCAGCACCATACAAACGACCCTTTTTCTTACCGCTAACAACCTCCACCCAAACATGTAGCGCTAGCTGCTCCTCCTCCTCGAAGTCAGCTAGGGTGGATGGGGAAGAGGCTGATGCCTGAGACCTAACCTGAGTCATCCTAGCCTCAAACTCATGCTGTTATGCATAATCAAACACCTGAGTGCCTTAAGCGCTTTTCTACATACTCGTCAGTACCCTTCCTGTAACGACCCAGACTGCTTTAGGGATTGCCGACTGTCCCCACAAACGAACACGGATCATTTTAGCGTGCTTTGTCCTTACTTACATGCTTTTAGTGAAACTTCCCAGAAGGTCACCCATCCCACAATTACTCCAAGTTAAGCACGCTATAGGTAGTACAAATCAATTTTTATAAGTCTTCCTTCAACTGTACAGTCCCATACCTGCACAGTCTCAAGATCCCTCCCATTCCGATGTGAATTCGGTTCATTCATGTATCCCTTTGCCTAGAAGCTTGCCAGGAGTCGCTCCTTGTCCGTGCCTCATGCACCAGCGATTACTCCCTGACCTCGTCAGCCTCAGGCGTTATATACCCACCAGCTTCCGCCTGGTTCGTCCCCGAACCACATCATATTGGGAGAGTTCTGCTCTGATACCATTTGTAACGATCCGGATTGCTTTCAGGATTGCCGACTGTCCCCACAAACCAACACGGGTCTTTTCAGCGTGCTTTGTCCTCACTCATATGCTTTCTGGGAAACTTCCCAGAAGGTCACCCATCCCACAATTACTCCAAGCCAAGCACGCTTAACTATGTAGTTCTTATGTTCTGGGCTCCCGAAAAGAAGATGCATCTTGTTGCTATAGCCTTCCTTCAATTGTACAGTCCCATACCTGCATAGAAGCCTACCAGGAGCCGCTCTTTGTTCGTGCCTCATGCATCGGTGATTGTAACATCCCGATTTTCATGCTTTCTAAGGATAATAAACTCTATTTATGAGTTTATATTTTTCTCTATGTTTTAAAAAATGATTTTGGAAAAGCCAAAATCATATTCATGCTCCATACGATCATAGAAAGCTACGGTTAAATTTTGGGTCGAAAACTCGGACGGAGGCCGGTCTACGTTTTCACTGATAGTAGTATTTTACTACTATAAAGACCTCATTTTGACTCGTGGACAAGACCATTAGTCTTAGAATTCGATTCTCTACAAATTTGCTAAAATCAGTTCTTGACATTAAAAAGTGAAAATAATATAAACTATTCGAGCGAATACTCAAATCAAAAGACGATTGGAGCTGTAGAAGGATTTAACGGGACCCGCTAACGGATAATCTTGAAGTCACATCAGGTCAAGTCACCTAGGGACTCGTGCCAGTGTCATGATGATTTTCAAAATATCTGGACGCGAAATGGCCAAAATGTCTTTGGTCTTTTAATGAAATTACAAAATAACCCTAAGATAAATGACTCATTTACCCTTAATGAAAAAAATATCTTAAATTCACTCTCTCACACTAGGCCATTCGGCCAACTCTCTCTTTCATCTCTTCTCTCACTTGTTCTTCATTTCTCGATAGTTCTTCAACCTTTTCTCTCCATTTGATCTTGAAACTTGAAGAAGTTTTGGTGAAATGAAGTTAGTTTCTCTTAAGACTTAGCATCAAGGAGGTACTAACACTCTCCTAGCTCTCTTAATCTCTCTATACATCTCTTAAAATTCTAGATTCATGGAGCTTAGGGTTTTGACCCATAAAGTCAAACCAATTTTCTTGCATTAGATTCATGATCATCTATGATAATCTAAGAGATGAGAAATTTTGGAACTCCCTAACTATTTTTAATAGCATGAGGCCGAACCCTAGAGGAAGGGGAATAGGAGAAATTTTGTGTTTTGTGTTAATACATTGATTGATTGTATGTGTGTAGTGATTGTCGGGTAATCGAGCGAAAGATCGGACGACGTTCAAGTCAATCGGGAGATTCGTCACTACACGAGGAACTCCGAGAGGTAAGGGGAGATAACATGAGGAATTCCAAATTCCGACAGCTATATGTTGTAGTTGTGTATCTGAAGTTTAATTATTTATCTGTGCTTGATTGATTGTGGAGTGGTTTAAATTACCTGCTGATAATTGCCTATACCTGAAATTACCTGTTTATGCCTGATTTATTTGTTTGGCATTGGATTGTGATGTATGGATGTATAATATGCCTGTCGTGGTGATTATTATGTTAAAGGACCTAACATCGGTTGAGATTCAAAATCGTGTAAAGTTAAAAGCTTCAAAAAGCTTGGAACATTGGCTAAGGAAATAAAATGATTGAAGTTTCAATGGTTTTTGGAAACAAAAGGAAACAAATACCTTTTTAGAAATAAAGAAGAATAAGTTTTACTTTATTAAAGGTTGAGTTGACATAAAGGGAAAAAGAGAAAGAAATGCTTTAATTGAGAAAAAGCAAGGTTTTGCAGTAAAAAGTACGTTTTGGAGACATCGATCGTTTTCAAAGCAATAAAGTGATTTGGCTCAAGCAAAAGTGCCTTTAGAAAGGTTGTTTCAAAAATAAATTGTTTTATCCAAGAAAAAGGGTTTTTATGAACCGTATTTCAAAGTTTGTGTTTTACCGAAAAACTACGAAAGAGAAAAAGGTGGTCTTTAGACCAAGTTTTGTTTTATGGAAAACCGATCCCAAAAGCTTTGTCTAAGCTTCGGAGATTTGGGTTTTGGTTTTGAGTTTTCAAAAGAGAAATGTGGTTATTAGTTTGGAACCTAGAAACCGAGATGTCGGGGTTCTAGGGTTCTGCAGAACACGTGGATCAAAGATTCGTGTTAGTGTGTTGGTCCTATAAGCTGGTGAACATTCTTTGTGGTCCTAGGGGCTTCGCGGACGTTTTTGAACTGTAAAATTCAAAATCCGAAACTGGTGCATCAGTTAGGGATTTTTGGGTTTGAGCTGTGTGGACTGCGTGTCCTTTTTGAGTTTTGGACTAAGTGTCCAGTTTTTTTTGAGAAAATGTTGTGAAAGCTTAAAGAGTCTAAGACATTATGGTAGTTGATAGCGTTGATGCTTCAACAGGGAAACAATGATACGACAAAGATAAACTGACGAAAACAAATGTTTTCCCATGCATACATGTTTTTGGCAGACGTGCCGTGAAATGAGGGGACCTTGATGGCAAGGAAACCTGGGGATGACTTATGTCATCGTGTAACATTGTGCCTTAATGGACAATGGTGTCATACGTGCCGTGTGTTAGTATTGCGCCTTGAGTTGGACAATATAGCATGACAAAATTACATTGTAAGTACCTCTGATTTGCGCGCTCATGTGAGGTCTCATGGGATTCATGTACTTACGTTTTAGCAAGTTTGTGCTAGTCATTACTGCCTGAGGGCCAATGAATTTTTGAGCCTGATCAGCTCGTTGAAAGATGATGGGATTTCCGGAAATTAAGAACTAACGTTAGTTGATATATGTGGAAGTGTTCATGCATACGTTTTTGAAAATAACGTTGACTGTTGGGCACGAAACCCTTGTAATTTACTTTAGTATCTAATGTGTTATACTACGTTATGCATGATGATGATCATGTGAGGCAAGCTTATATGAATCTACTGTCTGTGTTTGGGTATATAGTTGTCATTTTTGGATTCATATATTGGCTTCTCATCCTTGCTATTTTCCTAGACTGTTTTGTTTCCTGTTGGATATATATATATATATATATAATGTACAGATGGACTTGGGGTGCGAGGGACTAGCTCATTCGGGAGTCCGCTCCCTCACCTTTGAGCACAAAGAGGACTCGGGGGTGTTGGTCATCCACCCAGGCGCCAACAGTGCGACGTACACTGGACCTGTTTGCACACTCCGCGGGAACACTGAGGTGGGACCTCAGGAGAGAGTACATGACCCCTTCCCCTCCGTTCGTCTTAGTGCCAGTGGGGCCAAGGGAGGAGCAGGAGGAGGATCCCGAGGAGGAGGAGCCTCAGGAGACGCCTGAGTATCATCCGCTAGAGAATGGGGATGCTCCGGCTGGAGGAGCCAGAGGTGCAGGGATGATCGATGGGGATGTAGTTTCCCCTGATCACTCTTCTGATGGGAACATTAGGCACTCCTTTGGAGGACTGTCCAACGGATTCCACTAGACAGTGACCAGCGTAGGTGTTAGACTTTCTTTTGGGGTAGCGATTTTTTGGTATTATGTTGTCGGCTACTGATGGTCATGAGTTTTAGTGATATGGTTCCAGACTATCGCTATTCAGTTTTTAGAGTTGCTAGAATTTTATTTTACTGCTAGTTCTTTTGAAAGGGACATGTTGTCCACAGTTCTTTTGTACATGACCATCGGTTGATGCATATATATATATATACACACACACACACATGAGTCTTATGTTATTGATCTGAGTCTTTAATGTCTATTGGTGTAAAAAGAAAAAAATTTATTACAATTTTCGGGACTTAATAAGATATAATTAAAAGTAACATGTTTTCCGAAAGTAAACCAGCAAAGCTTTAGTACGTGTTGGGCATGTTTTGGGTCACCATGTGATGCCGGGTTTAGGGTGTCACAACGATCACTCCCCACCCTTATCAGCCTCAGGCGTTACACTTCTTGGTATGGGTGTGGTAGTGGAGCTCATCAATCCACACTCCTTGATGGCACTTCCTACGCTGTAACACAAGCATAGATGGTAAATTAACAATAATTAAAGAACTATAAAACAATATAGCTATTACATAAAGAATGAGAGTATGAATGTAATGGCCGATCTGTGTGCTCCGCTTGACAAAACCATGAAATGCAGATCAAGAGGCAATGCAGAAGCCATTAAAATCAAACAAACAAAAATAAAATTTAGATTCAGATTCAAGAGGCAATGTAAAAACCAACATATTCATATTAAAAAAAAAACAACAAAAATAAAAATAACATGAGAAGAACTCTACAGAGGGGGGAAAATGAGATGTAAAAGGGGAAAGGTAATGGCGGAGAAGGAAGGCAGAGGGGGGAAATGATTTTCTTACCTGAGAGGACCTCTTATGGTGGTGGTTGGTTTGTGGTGGTTAGAGAGGAGACACGGGCTTGAAGTGATGGTGGTTGGTTCGCAGTGGTGGTTCACGGTGGTGGAAAAGAGGGAGGGAGGGTGAGAGTGAGAGGGAAAGAATGGGAGCGGTGGCCGGAATTTGCATCAAAAGGCAGACTCAGGAAGAGAGGGGTTTCAGGCAGAAGAGATGAGAATGGGTTCATGGTGGTCAGAAGATGACTGGGATATTAGTGGCCGAAGGTGACTGGGGCAGAGGGAGACGACTGGAAAAGAGATGGAAATATTGAGAGGGAGAGGTTCTAAGAGAAGAGAAAGTGAAAGTGAAAGTGAGGGGAGTGGTTCGCGGTCACACTTAAGTGCAACATTCCGATGACTATCAACCAATTACCGATGGCCAAGCCCGTCGGTAAGTTAAAAAATCAATACCATGAACCAAACTCGCCGATAATGCATAAAAGATACGTTGAAATTATCGACAGCCTTACCCTTCGGTAATTAAAAAATCAATACCGAGGGCCAAACCCGTCGGAAATCAGCCACACTTCATAAATTCAACCGTCTGTTTCCGATGAGCTAGGCCGTTAGAAAAGGTACTACCACTTACCGACGACCTTGCCTATTGATACTTATCATACGCCTTCGGTACTTTCATGCCTAAAATTTCGTGCAAAAGCGTGCAAATATTAGCAGCGGATTTTTCGACGGCCTTTGTCAATGTCATCGGTAAGGGCGGAAAAATCAACCGTTGTCTTTACCAACGGTCATTGCCGTCGGTAATGGTCTAACTACCGATAACCACGTTCCCGTCGGTAATTATCCGTCGGAAATACCACTAATTCTTATAGTGTTGGGAGGATCTTCACTTAAAAATCTGACTATATATAAGGAGATTACCCTTTTACTTATCAGTTAGGAGAAAATAAAAACAACAATATATACAGAAATTTTCTTATTTTTACAATGTTAGCAGGTAATTATTTATTAAATCAACTATATTATTTAAAGGTGACTTCTCCGGTACCCCCAATAATTTTGGGGTAAAAATTACTCGGTACAACTAGAATGCGCCACCTCAATTAAATGAGTTATGTTAGTGAGTCAAGTCAAATGATTCTTACCATCTGATTGGACCACCTAGACAGGATAAAGTTATCCTTGGGATATCGAAGAATTCACCTAATTTAAATTATTTATTAATTAATTATGATAATTATCTGATATGGTCATCAGGACCAACTCTACCAAATTAGATTCCAACTCCTCGAACTGTGGTCACTTTTAGGGCTGGTAACCGTTGTGGGACTCAGGTGATGATGATTAATTAAATATCAGTTTCGTGCAACCAACTCACTTTAGTATCTAATTTCTAACCTAATATGCCAAAATGTAAAGAAAGGAGAAAGATGCCTCACTGATGGCGAACAACCTAGTACTACTTTATTTTATCCTGAGGTGGCTCTCATATTGCGATCTGACTTTAAATTTATAAAAGGAGAAGATATCAAATCCCCATCGTTTAGATGAAAGCTATTTTTTAAATCGTTCTTTTCTTTTTTTTCTGGGAGAAATATGGTAACTTTATGGTACTGTATATTTAAAATAAATAAATTAGTTGGTATTTCCTAATTCATCCAAAAAAAAAAAAAAGTTGGTAGTTCGTGCATTGTACTCGATTTTTTTAAATTATAATCCGTTTATAAATAAATATCCTTAATTATTAATTTTTTTTCATTAATCCTCAAATTTTGAGCTTTAGTAAAATTGGTCCTTCTGTTAATTCATTGTTAAATTAGTAATGTAGATTGAGTCTAATCGTTCATTTTTTTAAATCTCAACCATTAATTATTTTTTATTTTATAATTTTATTATAATTTTTTTTAAAAAAAAAAGGCAAAAAAACCGAGAAAAATCTCCAGCTTTCTTTCTCTTTCGTGCGTTTCTTACTACCAATTATAAGGCTACATGCTCTTGGGTTGATTCTGATTAGAAGTTAAAAAAAATAAGTTGTTCAATTTTAATTCACTCACTTTAATTTCTCTCCCATGAGGATAATAAATAATTATGCTGCATCCAATATTTTGTTTAACTGGAACATGGCCCCCTTCCCGCGGCCATTGGTGGTGGTGGCGCAGCTACAACTAATACTGCTGGAGCTCAACCTGGCCTGACTGCTGATGAGGCTGGAGCTAAACGCACTAAAAAGAAGGAAAGCTGGAGATTTTTCTCAGTTTTTTTCCTTTTTCAAAAAAAAATATAATAAAATAATAAAATAAAAAATAATCAACAATTGAAATTTAAAAAAATGAATGGCTAGATTCGATAACCGTTACTAATTTAACGGTGGATTAACAAAACGATCAATTATACTAATACTTGAAGTTTAAGGATTAATTTAGAAGAATCAATAGTTAAGGATATCTATTTGCAAACATGTTATAGTTTAAGGGTTGTGTATGCTCTTTTTCCTATATTTAATTATTATTTATTAACTAAATATTTTATTATGTATGTAAATTATAATTTATCATGATATATATATAATGCATTTTGTAGGGGCGGATCTATATGTTGTCCAGGGGGTGCACTTGAACCCCTGAATTTTTAAAATCATTTACTAATACCTTAGGTAAAAAAATATGCATCCATATTTATCAAAAATTGCACTCATGCCATTGGACCTTTTGACCCTTTGACCTCTTCTCTCTCTCACACACTCTACCTTTTGACCCTTTAACCCTCTCTTTCATACACTCTGAAATTAGAGTTTTGAATCAAATTGTTTACTCTATTGTTTTATGATTATGTTTACTATATTCTTCCTCTGCATATTTACAAAGAGATAAGATTCGAAGAACATATTTACAAAGAGGACCGTGCCAACCTACTCAACATAATTTTTCCCAAAGAAAATTTGTGAAAAATAGGTTGCGTAATCGAATGAGAGATGCATGGATGAATGATTGTCTGGTGACTTATATTGAGAGAGATGTGTTTAATAACGTTAACAATGAGATGATTATTCAACAATTTCAAAACATGAAATCACGTAGAGAACAATTATGAGGTATGTAATTTATTTGAATATATATATTAAATTTTTATTTCTTTTATCTTCATATGTTTGATGGTATTTCTTATTGATTTTTTGGGAAATAGATTGTCCTTTTGGAAATAGATTGACCTTCTGACTTCGGGTCATAGATCTGTTACTGGCGTTATAAATTTAAATTAGTTGATTTGTTAACATTTAATTTTTAAAAAAAATTACGTGAAATTCTATAAAAACAGTAACATGAAAAATTGTAAAGTTTATAAATTAGTCAGGTTGTGGATGAGAAGTTATAAGGTGGTCAAGGTGGTTTGGGGGGTGGGACAAATGAGTGAGAAATATAATGTGTTGGATTTGATTCTCACCTCCCACTAACATAATAAACAAACAAGAGTAATATTAATAACATACTCTCTAATATTCTTTCTTTTATCGGTTAAAATTTATATAGGTCTCACTAATTTAAGTGGATCTTACTTGAATTTTGTAGGACTCACGTGAATTTCAACCAATAAGAGTGTGTATTGAAAAGAGAGTGTTAGAAATTGTGTTGCTTGCACTTTTCAACAAACAATTAACATTTGCCTCTAAAAATAAGTCTTATTGCCAATGAAAATTACATGTATTTATTCTTGTATATATAAACAATTAAATAATTAAGTAATACTATATTAAAACTTAAATTGTACAACAATTATGTTGTCTTTATTAGTCAAATATATTGTAGTAGATTGAATTATAAATTTTAAGAGGAAAAGTTTAAAAAAAATAAATTAATTAATTAAAAAGTGTATATCGTTTTTTTTTTTTTTTTGACAATGTTGGAATAGAAAACTTTTTACCCAAAAAGTTTCAAATTGTTTTATTTTCCAACCTTTTTATTTTATTTTTTAAATGATAAGGATAAATTAGAATCTGTCCCTCTATTTGTTTATATATTTTGACATTATTATTATAAAAACAATAAAGACTTGAGTTCTTTAAAAATAATATGCGATTTAATGGGAGGGGATATATAGTATATGATAAATTACTAATATGATATATTTTATTGGAGATAGAAGGAAGTAATATATTATAATATATTAAATAAAATTTTTGAATGAGGATAATAAAAAGAGTAAATCATCATTTTAGTTCCTGAAAGTGTGAGGCATTGTCAATTCAGTCCCTGAAAGTAATTAAATTACGAAAAGGTCCCTGAATGCTAATTTTCTTAGTAAAATTAGTCCCTGACAGGGACTAAATTGACTAGTTAAATTAACATTGAGGGACTAATTTGACTGACAAAATTAACATTGAGGGACTTTTTCATAATTTAACTGCTTTCAGGGACTGAATTGATAGCGGCTCATACTTTCAGGGATCAAAATAATGATTTACTTATAATAAAAAGGTTCAAACACTAACATATTGATATTGTTGATTATAAGTAATAAAAAATGAAGGGGTACTTGATTTGCTTTATTGAAAAACAATCAATAAAAAAGGAGAAAATAATTAATTGACATGTGTTATTTTGGAATAGAATAATATGGTGTAATTATGATATATACTAAATCGAAATAAAATAAAAATTAAAATAAATAATACAATTAATTAGAACATTTAAAAATGAATAATACTACTAATGACTTTAAAAAATAAATATTAATAAAAGATATATTTGATGTAATGTGAAGTACGTTTCTCACTAAGAAGCAAAGTATAGTCGATAAGAGTGTCCCACGTTCAAGAGTTGTGGCGATTCAAACTTTTTTTTTGTCTCAGCCTCTTGATAGTTATAAATCACATTGAACTCGATCCATTTGAATTGAGTCGGAAAAACCAATTTACGTGGACAAAGTGCTCCTAACATTTTTTTTTTTTTTCTACTCACAAGGCTCAAACCCTCGTTACTTAAGGGAGCTCTTTGTCACTCAGACCATAGAAAGTGACAACTAAAATTTAATATGTAAGAGTTGGTTATTAAATGATTATTAATTATTAATTTCATGATAAATGTTTAGCAGACAACTAAACATAATTAACAGCTGATATATAAATGCTTAACAACTTATGGTGAATCTTTATATATAAAAGTAAGGTAGTCTAGGATTAACTAGGGGTAATTTTGCAGATTATCTTAGGGGCAAATTGGTAAATTCAATAATACTTATTATTAAGGAGCAATTTAGTAAATTAAATAATAATTATTATTAATCTTTTTTTAAAATCTTAAAGTAGGCAAATAAAACCAATATAAAAAGTAAAGTATCTTTATATATAAAAGTAAGGTAGTCTACGATTAACTAGGGATAATTTTGTCGATTGTTTTGGAGTCAATTATTAATCTTTTTTAAAAAGTATTCAAATAGGCAAAAAAAACCAATATAAAAATAAGGTATCTTTTTTTAGGAATTCATACGGGTTTTTGACAATGAAATTTATTGATGCTTTATCTCATAAGAATGGTTAATTTTCTAAACACTTTCTATTATAACAAAATATCAAACTGTCAGCAGTTTTTTATTTTGTTATTATTTTAAATTTATAAAAAAAAATTGTCCTTACAAATAATACATAATTATATTCTTTATACATTATTTATCCTTACATCTCACGGGTCTATAGTCTAGTATTAGTATATATAGAAAAGGAGAAATATAGATACCAAAGCAATCATTTTATTTGTAAAATTAGTCCCTGACAGAAACTAATTTGACTAACAAAATTAAAATTAAGGAACTAACTTGACTAATAAAATTAATATTGAGGGACTTTTTCATAATTTAACTATTTTTAAGAACTGAACTGACAGCGACTCATACTTTCAGAGACAAAAATGATGATTTACACTAAATTATTCAAATAGTGTGTGGTTACTTAATTTAAATTTTGTGAGCAAGAATTTATTTGGGGAGTTATGATAATTTCTTTAAATAAATTGTTTAACTATTTTATTTTTTAAAGGAGAGCTTATTGGACCTGAAGGATGTGTCAAGAAAAAGGAGATCTTATTGGACCTTGAAAGAAAATGAAAAATGAAAGATGTAAAAGATGGAACTTAGCTACTACGTATTTAAGGTCCATTTGTTTTATTTTTAGTTATCCATTTTTATTTTCTGTTTTCATACATAATTATAAAAATGTCACATTATTTTCATTTTATTTTTTGTTTTTAAATATTTATATAAGAAACATTAAAAACAACATTTTGTTGTTTTCATTATTTCCTGTACAAATATTTAAAAATAGAAAATATAATAAAAATAAAGTGATATTTTTGCAGTTATTAATGAAAACATGAAATGAAAATAAGAATCTGAACACAAATCAAACAGACCCTTACAATCCTGAAAAAGACCAGTTAACCTATGTTCGGCTGGTGAATTATTAAATATTTATTTATTATTGTTTTTACAAATTTGTAGGTTTATTAAATATAACTAATCACTAATAAATATTTAACAACTTTCTAAAAATATTGATAGAAAATAACATTTGGTTATTTAAGGATTGTGTCCATCACAGTCTGATTATTTCTTATTATCTATCATTATTTTTATGTTTTTCTTTTATTTCGGGAAAATATTTGGATGTCCGAGTACTCTCCGTTTGACGTGGGTATATACCTGTAATGACAGTACGGCATGCACCGAAGTCAATGTCAAGTATATACGTGTGTGAGAGTAAGTAAAATCATACTTACCTTTCTCCACCTATATTTATAGTTGAGGAGTGAATCAATTTGAGCCATATGTTATTTAGGAATATGCTAAATTGAAATAATATGGCGCAATGGCGGAATATACTAAATCGAAATAAAATTAAAATTAAAATAAATAATGCAATTAATTAGAACATTTAAAAATGAATAATACTATTAATGACTTTAAAAAATAAATATTAATAAAAGATATATTTGATGTATGTGAAGCACGTTTCTCACTGAGAAGCAAAGCATAATTGACAAGAGTGTCCTAAATTCAAGTGTTGTGGGGATTCAAACTTTTTTTTTTGTCTCATCCTTTTGATATCCGTAAATCACATTGAACTCGATCCATTCGAGTTGAGTAGGAAAAATCTATTTAATAGGACAAAGCTCTCCTAACATCTATTTTTTTTATTCACAAGGCTCAAACCCTCATTATTTAAGGGGAATCGAGCTGCTTTCCACTCACGCCATAGAAAGTGACAAATAAAATTTAATATATAAGAGTTGGTTATTAAATGATTATTAATTATTAATTTCATGATAAATGTTTTGCAGTCAACTAAACATAATTAATAGCTGATATATAAATGCTTAACAATTTATGGTGAATCTTTATATATAAAAGTAAGGTAGTCTAGGGTTAACTAGGGGTAATTATGTAGATTGTCTTAGGGACAACTTGATAAATTCAATAATAACTATTATTAAGGGGAAATTTGGTGAATTAAATAATAATTATTATTAATCTTTTTTTAAAATCTTAAAGTAGGTAAATAAAATCAATATTAAAGTAAGGTATCTTTATATAAAAAAGTACGGTAGTCTACGATTAACAGGGTTAATTTTGTAGATTGTCTTAGAGTCAATTATTAATATTTTTAAAAAAATATTAAAATAAGCAAATAAAATCAATATAAAAGTAAGGTATCTTTTTACGTCAAAAAAAAAAGTAAGATATCTTTTTTTAGGAATTTATCCAGATTTTTTGCAATTAAATTTATTGATGCTTTATATCATAAGAATGATTAATTTTCTTAACACTTTTTTATTATAACAAAATATCAAATAGTCAATAATTTTTTATTTTATTATTATTTTAAATTGACAAATAAAATTTATCATTCCAAATAATACATAATTATATTCTATATATATTATTGGTACATCTCAAGGGTCTATCTTCTAGTATTAGTATATATAGGAAAGGAGAAATATAGATAGCAAAGCAATCATTTCTTTAGTGTAGGTCGGCTAAGATTCTAAACTTAACTTAAATTATTCAAATAGTGTGAGGTTAATTAATTTAAATTTTGTCTGCAAGATTTATTTGGGGAGTTGCTATGATAATTTCTTTAAATAAATTATATAACTATCATATTTTTTAAAGGAGAGCTTATTGGACCCGAAGGATATGTCAAAAAAAAAAAAAAGGAGATCTTATTGGACCTCGGAAGAAAATGAAAAATGAAAGATGTAAAAGATGGAACTTTGCTAATGTGTGTTTAGGGTCTATTTGCTTTGTTTTTAGTTATCCGTTTTCATTTTTTGTTTTCATTCATAATTCTAAAAATGCCACATTATTATAATTTTGTTTCTTATTTTCAAATATTTATATAAGAAAAATTGAAAACATCATTTTGTTGTTTTCATTATTTCCTGTACAAATATTTAAAAATGGGAAATGTAATGAAAATAATGTGATATTTTTATAGTTATTAATGAAAACATGAAATGAAAATAAGAATCCGAACACAAAGCAAACAAGTCCTTACAGTCCTGAAAAAGACCAGTTAACCTATGTTCAGCAGGTGAATTATTAAATATTTATTTATTATTGTTTTTACAAATTTATAAGTTTATTAAATATAACTAATCACTAATAAATATTTAGCAACTTTAGAAAAATATTGATAGAAAATAATATTTGGTGATTTAAGGATTGTGTCCATCCCTGACTGATTATTTCTTATTATCTATCATTATTTTTATGTTATTCTTTTGTTCTGGGAAAATATTTGGATGTCCGAGTACTCTTCTCGAACAAGTTCCGTACTCCTATTCTCCGTTTGATTCTAAAGAGGGTATATGCCAGTAAAGTTGCAGCCGATGGCTCCTCATACAGAGATCCCTCAAGAACGTACAACTTTTTATCATGCTGGAGGACAATTCTATAATTTCTGTACCAATTCAGAAAATTTGTTCCAGATAGCTTGTCCTTCTCAAGGGCTGATCGCAGTAATTGATTGCTAGATGTGTTAGATGTCATATGTATCTACATAAAGAAATATGCAACTACAAGTATCATACATTTAAAACATATTTTAATAAGTTTTTTATTTTTAATAAATACGCTCCCACTATTTTACTCAAATCAATGATCATCATCATTGACTCGGAAAATCCCGTTGGAAGATTTTCTAATAGGATCAAGATCCATATTTCACTTTGTTCCGAGTCAGCTTTGGCTAATCACCCAAAACTTAGTTATTTAGGTAGGAAACTTCTTTCCAATTACATCTCATGTAATTCTTGGATCATTTGTGTGAATAACACTCATTCAAATTTATCTAATAAATTGATGCCCAACTCTTTTGCCTCTAGGCCTTTCAATCCTATTGAATTTGCCACAGTTAAGTCAAGCCCAATGGTTGGCAATTGGATATTATACTATTATCCCATCGCGCCTTACCAAAATAAACCAAGGTGTCCTGCTTTGTCAGACCCACACTTATTCAATTCTGGCATTGACGAGTACCACACATCAGAAGACATTTAAGACTTAATATTAATTTGAGGGAGTTTTTAATTAGTGATCTCACCGGCGTTGTATCTCATATAAAAACGTCTCTCATCATACATGGCATACATGCTATCATACATTTAACAAACATATATAGCATACAAGATATACATGCATACATAAACATACATCTCATACATTTCATGCATCTCATACATAAACATACAAGATAGGTATAACGGTTATGGCCTCCTTAAGTGCAAGAATTAAATAACTAAATTATTACAATTCTTTGACGACCCACGAGCAAGCTTCCAAAGCCTCTACCACGACGTCATCATATGGTGTTGCCTCTTCTTCAACTCGATCAATTACATCATTTATAAAAATAAATAGAGAATTAAAAGGCATGACACGCAGGCCGTATTTATATAAATAAACCACGACACACATGTCGTATTTACCAAAATAAATAAACACCATAAACTAAGGTCATAACCATATTCCTTCAAATATATAAATATTTAAAACTGCAATAAAATTGCATAAAAACGCATTCTGACAGAGGTGCACGGTCGTGCTCCGTTCTCGTTTTCAGATATCTGAACGTGTGCAGTGTACATGACCGTGCTGGATAGGTGTGCGGCCGTCCTCAGCGCCACATCACGATTTTTGGGTACGTAAACACATCCCAGAAATCCCAAAACGTTCCCAAAACGTTTCTAGATGCATACAACAGATTCATAGGCATATTATACACGTATAAAACATATTATTCATGGTATATCATGCTTTTTAATCAAATCATCAAGAACATCATCAAGAACATCCAAAAGTTCATAAGCGATAACATGCATATCATTGAATCATTCAAGGCAGAAAAAACATGTTATCATACAATGCAAACAAGCACTTAGGATTCAAGGTAATAACGACCATACTCTCTGACACCACTGTTGGGTTTTCATGAGACAATCCTCTTTTAAAATCATGTCTCAAGGCGGAAGAAAACCATACCCCATGGATCGCGCATTACAAAATAAGAATCACATAAGGCTATTGTGTTTACCTCTTGAAGCGTGATTTCAAAATAATCCTTGAAACGTGCTTTGAATCACCAATGCCACGACAGGGGCAACACCTCTACTCAGTCCACATGAGCAAACGTCCGTTAGAGGAATGCGTCTTGTGCTAGCTGAGGACTACAGGGTTTTGCGCGATATATATTATGTCTAGTGTATGCAGTGAAGGAGGTGTGTCATCTATTTAAAGAATAGCGCTCCCTCAGCCTTCATACCACAACCTTGATGGGCTTGTAAACAAAAAGCCCAAACTGGAATTAATTAATTAAATCATATTTATTTAATTAATTCCTCTCTAACTATTTGCTCTATGCGTGTGATCCTATAGGTTCCCACTAAATTCATAATAATATTAAATATTATAATAATATCGCATATTAATTATAATAACAAATATTATAAATAATGAGTGATCTCTAGCAATGCATCATTGCTACCCAGTTTATGAAAAAATTAGTGATTCGATTTTAACCTTATTGCAACCAATTTATCGTGTAGTATATGTTCTTTCGCCCATATATCAATATTGAACATAAGGCATACATGTGTCATCCTTGTTAAGTTCAATTATATGTTCATTGATCTTCGAGTAGATGTGTAATCACTAATGAGCCCAACATCTCATTGGCCCATTTCAGCATGGTCATACATTTTCACAACTCACTCTATCGAGAGTCCCATGATATTGCTCCTGTTATGTAGGAGGGACGAATCCTATCTACATCACTCAAATCCCTCAACATGATTTATTGCAGGCTCAATTACTACATTTATGACTATCCTGTTACGGATACCCTTTGATAGCACTAAAGCCTACAACTCTACATGTAGGAATCGCAGTGACTTCAAGTCGAATGACTACTTCACTATGGTTGCCATGAGAAACGCTTATGACACTTACATAACTATTATGTAATGTTCTCATAGTGGGTCAATCCAGTATAAATATTACTGTAATATTTATACCTATGTGAAGACTTGTTATCTGATATTCATAACTCGTGAGATGTGGTTATCAATCTACTCACATTATAGTCTCGCTGTATTATTGTTGTCCTAAAAAACAATAATACTTGACTACGTATATTTTAAGTATAGTGTTTAATGTTCAATAGAGTCTTACGATCAAGCCACACTTGATGTTCTATTGAACCGAACTTATAATTATAAGGACTTTATTATGTACAGAAGAGATAATATAATAAGCTGAAATGCCTTATATTATAAATGATATAAATCATAGTCATGATACACATGTAAATCTAATAAATAGATTGGCCTCAAGGATTTACACCAACAGAAATAATATAGCACCTTCTCTGGACCTGATTCTTTTTTCTTATATCGTGGGCCATTACATTTAGAACACATCTGTAACGATGCATGCTCATTCCGAAATGAAATGCATTCGTTAAGACAAACATGTATCCTTTCATAGCTCATGCCAATTGAACATAACATTCACATAGCTTTATATGTTCGACTAGGAAGCACATTATCTTCTGGCAACATATCTTTCAAAAGTGTAAGCTTATAAAGCTTTTATTAGTCCATCCATTGCCCGATTTCAAGTTATACAACTTTAACACCACTGAAAATTTTGAGAATTTAGTACAACCACCAAACAACGGTTTCTCTGCATCACTTATCAACCTCTCAAACATTTGAGGACAATCTCGAAGATCCTCTTCAACCACATTTGCAAACTCTTAAAAATGTCCACCCTCATATGTATTTGTGTCGATATCATTTGATGCATATCTCACATTATTCTCGAAATCATTACTATACTCATCTCTTTTCTCACTGTGCTTTGTCTAACATGTATAACTGATCAATTCCTTTACACACTAAATGATCTTCTAACTCATCTGCACTAATTCACCGTGCATAACAATCTAAACAAGGACATGTGATTCTACTAGGGTTTTCTGCATACTCAACTGTAAAGCTAATAAACTCTTTCACTCTGTCCTCATAATCCTTTGACAAACGATTTGCAGACATCCATTTTTTATCCATACCTTTCCGATCTTCCAAAACAATTATTAACAACAGTTACTATACATGGTGGGCTTCCTATCCTATCCAAGATTGTTAAACTCGCATTATATTATTGTATGTCTTATTATTTAGCTAAGAAAATTTCGGCAGCATTTCCCCTAAGTTTTGCAAGAACATGACTTAATCAAGGTGGCATTATCACCCAGATTAGATATGTATGCCCAAACAACAATGGGAAATACGAACCAATGGACATACAATAATGTACTAAATACAAATTTACAATCTTAAACTGTCCACTTTTAGATAATTCAAGACAAACTTGTATATTGTTCCAAAAACAATATACAAATCATTCTTGAACAGGAAACTAAAATAAATGCATGTCTACAGATTAAAACATACATGTATGAAAGGAAAGGATGAAAAAAAAAGAGAAATACCTAAAAGCCTAACACGAGGAATGTTAAAAAGCCACCTTAATTGCAGTTCGCTCCTAGCCGCCTTAATTGCGGCAACTTTGGGTTACATTCATTGTAGCCTCCAGCATCTTCATTGTGCTGGGTGTGAGGGGCGTGTATAGTCCCATATCGCCTAGCGATATGGCCTAAGTAGTGCTTATAAGGCTTGCACAGTCCTCACCATACAAGCCGATTTTGTGGGGTTGAGTTAGGCTCAAACCCAAATTCTAAGATGATATCAAAGCCTATCCTAGATCTGTTGTTGGGCTAGCCGCATCATCCATACTCCAAGTACATAACCCTGGGCGTAAGGGTGTGTGTTGGAAAGTCGACTTAATTGCGGTCCGCCCTTAGCCCCCTTAATTGCGACAACTTTTGCTGCCTTCGTTGTAGTCTCCAGCACCATCATTGTGCTGGGTGTGAGGGGTGTATTTAGTCCCATATCGCCTAGAGATATGGCCTAAGTAGTGCTTATGAGGCTTGGGTAGTTCTCACTTTACATGCCAGTTTTGTGTGGTTGAGTTAGTCTCAAGTCCAAATTCTAAGAAGTAACAAACATCATAATGCTTACAAGGTCCAAAGAGCGTGTAACCATTTGTCTGTTTAAGAGTTTTTCAGTAGAAAAAGAAAAAAACATGTCTAATGCTTATGAACTAAAGGATGAAAGTAAGAAAAATACCTAAATACTTACTCTATTCTAATACTTACTCTGTCAGAACATAATTAATCTATTGGGTACGCTATCTAGACTTCCGTCCTATATTACTTTTGTGACAGGGTACACTGCCCTTAAGTGTGTTCACAATGCAACAAGTTTTTGGCGTCGTTGCCGGAGATTAATTTGTGATATTTTGTGATATTGGAGGAAAGAAATTCTAGTTACTTTAGACATTTTTTTATTTTTGATTATTTCTCTCTTTGTATGCTAATGCATTCCCAACATTGTGCTTCTAGTTGATCTTATTTTGCAGTTGGGGAATCAAGAAGAACCATGGGTGAGAGAAGAACTCTTGGGGATTATTTTACTGACGCAGAGTGAGAATCTAAACTGGAGGTTATTCCAAATCCTTGGGCTAATTATGAGAAGCAAGAACCAGATTTTGAAGAGACTTTGGCTAAATGTATTGAGTGCACCGATTATCAACTAGAGATTTTGGAAAATCAAATCTCCAACTTTGTTACATTGATGAAGTTCATGGAGAATACTGATAGCAGATTCCAAGCTTTGGAAACACAGATATCTGCTCTTGCAACATTGGTGTCTCGAAAAGTCCAAGAATCACCGGCCTCTCAAGCTAAGCTTAAACAAGAGGATGAAGGCTAAGTGAGCACGATCATACATTAGTCCGTGTACGCCCGTCCACGCCAGACAGTGAATTAGAAAGGAGCAATCATGAGGAGAGCAAGCAAGTTGAATCCAAAAATTCTGATTTGGATAAGTATATTGGGATACATGCATATGAGGGATATTCAAAGATCGCTCCAAAAGATAAGATTGTTGTGCTTCATGAAGATTTCACTCAATCATGGAGGAATCAAACATACCTTCACATTAGAAGTGACCACCTTGGCTATTAAGGATTTTCTCCTAAAATCGCCATGCTTCAAGCCATGGGATCCGGGAGAAAGATCTTGTGTGTTTAGCATCATTAGGATTTCCTTCTACAAGCCATGGGACTCGAGAGGAGGATCTTATGTTTTGAGCACACCTTGGTCTTTCTACCATAAGCTATGGGATCCAGGTGGTTTATAAACTTTTCTCTTTATCTATTTCTTGCTTTGAATAGATTAGTTGCATCAAATCTTTGTGTGGCTGCCATGAGTAGAATATGGCTGATTTGTATGTGATTTTGAATTTTGTGTTGGTAAGCAAGGCCTTACATATTTCAGCAAGGCCATGCATATTTTAGCAGGGCCATGCTTAAATATGCAAGGCCTTACATATTTGAGTAAGGCCATGCTTAAATAAGAAAGGTCATACATATTTCAGCAAGGTCATGCGTATTTAAGCAAGCCCATACATATTATGGTTTTAAAAAAAAATTCTTCTCCTTCTCTCCACTTGTATTTCATGATTAATTGTGGTGCATTGAGAACACTGCATATGTAAAGTGTGAGAAGGAAAAATATATGATTTTCATGCTTTTGCTGCATTCAATTAACTAGCTTAATTCTTTTTATGTTGAAAGTTCAGGAAACCCCTTACACTTTTTTTTGATGAATTGCTTTAATAGTCTCATAAGTATTTCTGGAAAAGTGTCTTTTGAAAACTAAAAATTAGCAGAAAATTCCTTGATTGATACTTTTTCATTAGACTTAGCTTCTAAATGCAAGATTTGGGCTTTTATAGGGGTTAAGCTACATTGAGAAATTGATTTGATAATTAACCCCTTGTCTTTGTTGAGTGTGATCCCTCGGGTGATTATGTTCTAGAACTTGTCCTGAGACCATTTTGAGGCGAACTTGACTTATGTGCATGTGGAACTCTACTTGGGACACTCTTAGGTATTTTTCTGGCCCGCATTACTTTGATAAACACTTCCTCTAGTTGCCTAATTTGAGCCTGATAAAAATATTTTCTTTGGTCCCTATTCTGAAAATTGAAAATTGTTGTTAGTGACTTCTTAGAAGTATATCAGAGCATTAGTAGGAATGTGTTGTTGTGAATCTCTTTTTGGAAATAAAGTGTTAGAAATAAGCTGACAGTAAAGAAAAAAAGCTTCTCTCTCTCTATTCAAAAAGAAAAGAAAAAAGGAAAAAAATGGTGAAAATAAAGTTAGAGAAGAAGCAAGAAAAGAAAAAGAAAGCTTATGGCAAAGGAAAGGAAGGAAAGGAAAGGTTGAAAAAAAGTAGTATGTTCTTGAAAAATTTGTGAAAAAGTGCCAATTGCACTTTGTGCTTTTTATGTTTCAAGAGGTTATTGCTTTGATTTTGTTGATTTAGCTCTTTGAATATCTCTTTTCTTTCTCTATCACACTTGACATTAAAGCCTTGACCCCATTACAACCCGTGAAAGACGCATTCCTTCTTCTGCATGCATGTGAATCATATTAGGGAGATTTGGTCAATGAACAAGCCTATGATAATGTATTTGCTTTAAGAATCTTGAGTGCTTAATATCTTTGCCCAATACACTAAGATTGTGAGTGGAGTGACCTATGATCTTTTGGAAAGTTTGATTTCAACGAATTTATAGTTTCTAAATTGGGTAATCTCTTGACTTTCTTTGAAAAATATACTTATTTGACTATCCTCGCAATTCTGAAAAATTATGTTTGTTTGGATTCTTCTGATTTAAATCTGAAAATTATTTTGAAAACTCTTTTAAGTTAGATAATTGCTTGAGGACAAGCAATACTCAAGTGTGGGAAGTTTGATAAACCTCAACTTTGTGCATTTTATAGGGGGCATTTGGGTTGAATTTTGATGCATTTCATGATGATTATTATTGTCTTTCACCCTTTTATGTAAGTTTTTACAGAATTGATGTTTAGAGGCAGTTTGAGGAACATTTTATAAGAGATGGAAGATTTTGAGCTAAAATGAATAAAATACTGAAGTTCTGGAGCTCAAGCAAGGTCGTGCACAAGAAGAGGACGCTTGTGCAAGCCCTTCAGCTCAACCATCCAAACAAAGCCTTATAAGAATGACTTAAAGTTGATCTTTGAAGATGAAGCACGACTGTGCCAGACACCAACACGCCTGTGCCAAAGTGAAGCAAGGCCTGACTTAGAGAAGCAAGGCCTGACTTAAGCAAGCACGCCCTTACATATAGGAAGCACGACTGTGCAGAAGATTGAGCACGCCTGTGCTGATGCCCGTGCACTGTGACGCTGATTCTACGAAGTTGGTACGCCCGTGTTGAATTGAGCACGGCTTGGCATATAGGGAGCATGGTTGTGCTGATTAAAGAGCACGCCCATGCTGACGGCGCTGAAGACCTAATTTTGGGCCCTTTTCTCATATTTTCCTATATATAGAGGTCATCTGTACCATTCTTATTAATCCTTCGAAATTCTATCTTCTCTTGACATCTTTTGTAATAGCTTTCTATAGTTTATAACTTTAGTAGTTTGTTTAGAATTCTAGAGTAGGATTTGCGCTTGGGGGTTAAGTTGGAGACACTTCTTCTTCTCAATTCTTCAGGATGTGTTTCCCTTTGTTGAACTTGGTTTTATCTATTATTATGGGTGCCTAATTCACCATTAGAGTTATGGTGGATCTTGTATTAGTAGAAACCCTTTTTGCTATGTCTTAACTTTATTTCGAATTCTATTTGGTTTCAAAGTTGCGATTTGAATAGTGTGATTCTATTGTTCTTCATCCCATACTAGGATTGTGCACCCTTTGTATGCTCTTAATCAATTGATTGACCAGCAATTGTATTGCAATTAATTGGTAGATCTATGGGATAACTAAGGTTTAAATTATAGTATGATGAAACGTGATTTACTCCTTTCAGTCCTTCAACCTCTTTGCTCTTTATGCTTTCTTATCATTTAAACAATTTGCCTGACAAACATTGGGTTCATCTGGGGAAAAGAATATTGATTGCCTGACAAACAATTAATAGTATTAGTAGAGGGATTAATATTCGTAAAGCAACTGCGAAATTGAATAGAACTAGAATTTGGGGGGTATCGAAAGTACAAGTGAAACCACGACTCTAGGCTATTTTACTCTTGATTTCTCAACTCTTGATTTCTCTTTTGCCATATTACTATTGCTTACATTATATTATTATTATTATTATTATTATTATTATTATTATTATTATTATTATTATTATTTCAATTAGTCTAAATAACATAAGAATTTCTCTATTCCAGTATTTACTCTGTCACTTGCTTATTACATAATTAATCTCTTGGGTACGATATCTGGACTTCCATCCTATATTACTTTTGCGACTGGGCACACTGGCCTTAAGTGTGTTCACAACGCAACAGTCACAGAGAGTGTTTTAATTTTAAAACGACATAAAAGATAACGCTTCCAAAAAAAAGCGTTATTAAATATAACCTTTAATAGAGCTTCTTCAAGGAAACACTAATATATATAAATCCCTTTAATAACGTTTCCTTGAGGAAGCGTTATTAAAGATATATCCTTTAATAACGCTTCCTTAAGCTAACACTCTTATATCTATATCTCGTTTATGCAAAAAAATAATGAGGAAATATAGACCATTTAATAACGCTTGCTTGAAGCGGCTCTATATAAACCCATCTTATGTTATTTTTTTAATATTATTCATTGCTTTCATTTTGTAATGAAAGCAGATCATTCTGTTCACTACATTTTCCATGGACAATGGTCAAAGTTATTATTTTCCAAGTGGGTACTTCTTTTCTATGTTTCATTATTAGATTATAGTACGTTGATTAAGTTTGGAAATGTGGAAATCCATTTACAATGTTAAATAAAAGAGAATTCAAAGAATGTAATTTCTATTTTTATTTCTTATGTTTCAAATTTCCAACTAGGTACTTCTTTTCTATGTTTCATTATCAGATTATAGTACGTTGAATAAGTTTGGAAATCTGGAAATTTATTTACAACATTAAATAAAAGAGAATTCAAAGAATTTAATTTCTATGTTTGTTCTTATGTTTCAAATTCATATATACATGATATTTGAGTTTATAGTGACAATAAAAAATTGTTGAAGGGATGAAGATGACACTTCAAAGTACTATCGTTTATGAGAAAGTTCAACAGAAACTTCTATCTTTCTGGAGGATTTGAAAATAAAGGATGATATGTTCAATCATGTATATCTCTATCTTCTTGATAATCCTCAGAGGATTAGAGCAGTACTTGGGTGCCCAAAGGATAAGCATAGACGGATTTGCTACAACAAAGTTTGAGCTTTCCCCTTTCTTTTCTTGCGCGCCTTCGTCTCACATAGTCACTAGTGAGAGAGCAGTCACCGGTGCAACCTTTGCGAGCATGGTGAGCCATCTCCAGTTACTGCTTCTCAATAACCCCACAGTGGGAGCCCTCTCCATTTACCGCTTCTAAATAACCCAGCAGTAACCAGAGAAGGCGCATTGGGAACATTCTTCCATTACTGCTCCCGTGAGAGAGGAGAGACGTCAGCATTCCCATATCTGTCTATCTTCTGTCATGTCATTTAGGAGGGATTGCCCTCTTCTGGACATTAGTCATGACAGGAGACATGAAGATTTGGGAATGCCGACCTCTTCTGGATTATATTGTGACTCATAAGGGAGCTCAAAAAGTGAAGAATATAAAGAAGACAATGAGTTTATAAAAATTGGAGTGTGAAGGATAAGAACACAAAGGAGAATTATTTATAGGAGAGTTTGGTTCAATAGAGTTAAGCCATAATTAATTATGGACTTTTTTTTTCTATGCGTTCTCGATAAGGTTTTCTGTGCGGAGGTTTATTCTATACATTTATGACCTGTTTCAACTAAAATGCAGAGAGTTGGTCACCTAGAGAGTTTTGTTTTAATATGGAGGAACGATAGCGTTTCCTCAGAAAAACGCTATTTAGTTACTCCTTTAATAGCGCTTGTTTGAGGGAACACTATTAAATGAGTACACTTTAATAGCGCTTCTCCGAAAAAGTGTGACATCCCTAATTTCTGTAACTCTAATCGAGGTGGATAATCTCGATTAGGTGTTTGGTTGTTTGTTTGAATGGTTGTAGGATAGTTTTGAGTCTAGTCAAAAGGTTTAGAACTAGGCTTGAATCATGTGGGAAGTGCTTAAGGTGTAACACGAGAAATGGGGAAAGATCAAAAGTTCGGGAGCGTCTTCCCAGCTTAAGGTGTTGTCGCCAGCTGTTTTGAGTTTTGACATGTGTTGGATACGTGTCAAGCCCTGGAGAAGTCGGAGTGGACGAGGTTCCACGCTCAAGCGTGGAAGAACCCCACGCTCAAGCTTGGACATGCTCAAGTGTGGCCTTTTGGCATGCTTTAGCGTGTTGTGCAGTATCACTTAAGTGAGTTTCACTTTCACTTTTCACACTTACACGAATTCCACCTTCTTCCCCTCACTTTTTATAGTTGAGAGAGAGGCCAGAGAGTTTAGAGAGAGAGAGAAATAGAGCTTGATTTGTGGGAGTTTGAGACGTCGGATCGAGATTTCGATTGCGCCAGAGTGATCGTGATTACGTTACCTTCATTTTGACCGATTGGTTTTCTCGATTCGTCGAAGGTAAGCTTGAATCCCTAACACGTCGATATGTCAACTTTCATGTTCTTCGTGTTCTTCGAGATTTCCTTGATCTTTTCTTGGTTTCGAGTTGCCTTAGGGTTAACAATGTTGCTTGCATGTTGTTCCCCTGATTAGGGCAAAGTTCGAGGGCGCGTTCATGCTAGCTTTTTGGAGGAGGAGCTAAGGCTGGCTGTGTTGGTGGAGAGAGGCCGCGAGTGGTGGTGGTGGTGGCGTGATCATGGTGCTCATGTTCACATTCACGCAATTATTTTCAGGTGGGGAGAAAGAAAGTGCATTCGTCGGGAAGACAAGAGTAGTATAGAGTATTTTTCATGTATGTAGGGGAACCTTAAACCTACTAGAGGTTGAGCCCTTGACAAAGTGCCTAAACTCTAGGTGTAGGTATCTTTGGGCTATCACCGCCGAGTGAATATCCTAGGTTAGACGATTGTTGCTTGATGATGATTTGCATCTTTGTTGTGTTATCTGATTGTTGGTTGACTATATGCCTATATGTTGAACTGCTTTGTTGGCATGCTTGCTATGTTGAGTAATGGTTATCATATGATTGTTGGTTGGTTGGTTGATCTGTGACATACTGTGGAGATGGTCGGGTTGACACCATTGAGGTTTTGATGGTCGAGATATGATTTTGTGGACACGGAGCATCGTGGTTGTGGTCATGTGGATATAAGGCACCGTGGTTGTGATCGAGTGGCTAGGTTTGAGGTTTCCGGTGTCAACTTGTTATGGACGGATGTTGCATATCATATTATTGTGGCCAAGTGGCAGGGTCGTATGAGTGTAGTATGGGCTGCAATAATCATATGAGGTTAGTGTATCTGAGTGCGGGTACGGAATGCGGAAAGGGCGGTCTGAGATGGGCCTTGGGGATATAACTGGACTCGAGACTGATCCACAGTGAAAGATGGAGTTACTCCTATCGTGTCGTGATACTCGATCAAGCCTAGTTATCTCGAATAATCCCTGAGCTGTTTCAAGTCACAGGTGGACATTCTGAGGCAACCAAGACAACCCTCCCTGTTTGGGACAGTGGACTGGTGATGCACTCTTATTGGTCACAGCGAGCGGAAGATTTACCTGGACGAACTAACTTGTCCAATTGGGTACAAAAATATATTGTCCAAAGGGGATAGAGAGATATCGGCAGACATGCATAAAAGTGTTAGTATCCCTAGTAGAGATTTGATCTGAGGGTTAGAGTATCTCAGAGATGGTTGTTCGTGTTAGACTCGGGAGATGTGTGATTGTGTGTTTTATATATGTGCTATATGTTTACTCGTTGACATCCTATACTACTGCTTTTTCCTATATATGATGATGTTGTGTTCTTATTTCCCCGTCTCTTCTCTATATGTTTCTATTGGTTACCGTCGAGAAGACCCAATAGACGAGGACGCAGATGGACCCCAGGAGGAGGCTACTGGACATGGCGCCCTGGATCCCAGTGTTGGGGGATCTGGAGTGTATCTACCATGATCCAGATGGATGGTAGGTTGACCCTACCACCTTTTTGACCATATACACTGGCTCGATGAGTGCACGGTTTCGCTTCAGAGTTTTACCGTTCGGAGACATTGTGGGACCGTTCCGTGTTATCAGTTCGTTCCTTTCTCATCCATGTGGTGTCCACCCCGTTTGAGTACCCATGCGAACATGTGGGATGTTCCGGAGGCTTCACATGCTACGAGTAGACGCGAGTTTGTCTACCGAGGACGCAAACGCCGTGACGAGCAGTTTTGAGGACCTGTCAAAGGTGGAGGATCGTCATGTTTAGTTCCTTGCCGGAGTATGCGCCTAGGAGGGTGTATAGGCATACATATGGCGAGGGCGAGGGTAGTTCCAGGCATTCATACCGCTGAGGGTATGAGGCCGCCAGTGCATCTGTCTTAGGTGTGATGCGAACGTATTTGGATGTATTTTGAGAGTGGACGGGATATGAGCACGAGTGACTCCGGAAGTGTGAGAGTGGATCCCCTTTTAATGTACTTTTTCTATTGGACCCTTTATGTACAGTTTGTATATATAATACGTTGGCCCTACTGAGGTGACATGTTTGTGTATGCTTGTATAGAACGTTTTTAGCTGTGTGTTTTTACTCTGATGATTGTGTTGAATGTTTTGAGTTGATTTTTAATCCGTCTCGTTTTTAATAAAACGCTAACGTTTATCTATGGTTAAGTCTTAGATAATACTAGGTTCTTTAAATGGGACATTCGCAAGGATGTCTCAAAAAGCACTATTAAAGTTGGAGCTCTTTTTTTTGTTTTAGAAAATGGCATGAGGTAAAGATAGTTTTTCCTTGGGGAAACACAATAAAAGATATATTTTTTAATACCATTTCTTTAGGAAAGTGCTATTAAAAATATCCACACATTTTTTATAGCGTTTCCACTTGAAATCACTATTTATATGTGGTACTAACGGCTGGCTCTGGCGTATTATAAGTTATTACCAATATTGAAAGAGAAATTGTTTTACTAAGTCTTCATCATTTTAGATTTTTTTTATAAGTGGATGACAAATTTTATTAATCCCACAAATATAATTAAGTACAAGCGCTTATGAAAATTCAGCAATCATAATCCAACATCCAAAATGCATAACACAATGCAAAAGTAAACAGGAAATTTGTCTTCTACTGTTTTGATCATTAAAGCCCCACTAGTAGCCACCATGATACCTGGTATCATCCATTCACTATGAGTATTTTAAGATTGCAGATCCAGAGTTAAGCCCAATCAATTCAGATTCCACCCTTTTATGATGGTTTTTGTCTCGGTGGTTTATAAGAATTTTGGAGCGGTAGACAAAATTTTTAAAGAGACTTAATATTATATAAATTATCAATTTTTATATTAATCTTTCAGTTTTTTTATGTTGTAAAATCATTTATCAAACTTATATAATTCTAACATGTCACTCTCAACAGATGAGATGACTAATTCATTCAAACTATCTTGTAACATTATTGATCTTAGATAATATTTAAGTAATTTTAATTTTGAAAAACTTCTTTCAACGGTAACAATCATTACAGGTATTGTTAATAATATTCTATAAGCAATAAATACATTTAAAAAAGAGTCTAATGTTTTGATATAATTTAATACTTATATTAATTCGAGTTTTAGTTTCTTCTCTTAACACTTATCTCAATACTTTTAATTCTAAAAATAAATCAAGACAATCAATATTTGAATATTCACTAAATTTTAAAAAACTTTCAAGATTAATACAATATTTTTTTCAATTCATCCTCATCTAAAGCTTTAAATTCTTTGGATTCAAATAAATAATCAAAAATAGTTTCATATTGTATTTGTCCTATAGAATTTTTTGACTATAGAATTTTACTAACATAATTGACCATCAACAAAATATCATACCAAATATTCATTCATAATAAAAAGTATGTACAATCCGGGCCTTGTTACTCAACCACTTGTCAATCAATTGCCATCAGAGTGTATATCAAGTGAGAGACCTTTTTTACGAGAGTGAGAAGAATAAATCATATGCATTAGATCAAACCATGAATGGTCAAGATTAAAATATAATATGCCTTTTTTAAATGGTTATGTAACCATTAAATAACTTACAATCTTGACCATCCATGTATGGTTGTATGACCAAAATTTATCTCCCTCACTCTTATATAAAAACCCTCTCTCTCTCTCTTTCTCTCTCTCTCTCTCTCTCTCTCTATATATATATATATATATATATATATATATATATATATATATATATATATATATTAAAATGTAAAAAATAATGAGGCTCAAGGCCACTGCCTTAATGGCCTTGCACATAAAACCGCCGTGGTTTTTGTATTTCAATAAGTTTCTAAAACATAGATGATAAACAAACCACAAAATAGGAATGGCAATGGGTAGGTATGGGTAGGGTACTATAGTATCCGTCTCCATACCCGCGTTTTAAAAAAATATCCGTATCCGGATCCATACCTGCGTGGGTAGCAACTGAAGTACCCGTACTCTTATCCGCTGGATACCTAAGTATCCATACCTGCACCCATTACCCGCACTTTAATTAACTAAAAAATCAATAAATAAATAAAAACATTATTAAAGTCCTACATTAGGATTTATAGGACTAGGAAGAATAAGAACTCAGGAAAGATAAGAAATCAAGTGATGAATAATTGAACGTCGCTAGAAACTCAGGAATAATAGGAAAGTAATAAGTTAGCTTTCATTTCAATTCAATCAATATATATATATATATATATATATATATATATATATATATATATATATATATATATATATATATATGCGCAGTAAATTTTAGTAATTGAAACCCACATAATTTCAGATCACAACAAACCTATGAATTAGCATAGTTTTCGGCCATCAGCTACTCCAATATTGTCTAGGCAATTGGTCCAATTACACAAGAAATAAGTTCACTGGTCTAATAATAATGCAATAATATTTATTTTACATATGGTATGTTTGAATGAAAAACATCATTTACACTGAGGAATTAGTTCCAGGATCTCAAAAAAGGTAACCCAAAGTTAATATATATATATATATATATATATATATATATATATATATATATATATATATATATAAATATATATAAATATATTGATATGTGGGTATGAGGCGGGGTGGATACTAAGGTACCCGTATCCGCACCTGTACCCATTAAATCTTGCGGGTAATTATCCGTCCCCGCCCCCATACCTATTGTGCGGATAATTATCCTACCCATCATGAATAATTTTTGTTGATACCTACTAGATAAGATACCCATTGTCATCCATTTGTTGGCAATCTGATTTCCTTTTCATATGCTGAAAAAGAAAAAACAACAGGTAAATCCAATGCAGATTAGGTTCAACCATCGATTTCACATGGCATGCATAACAATGAATATGATGATTAACTAATCCAATATTTTTTTATTCACTTCTATCATGAGATCATGTTATGTATCTATTTTCAACTTAAATAAGGAACATTATTTAATTATGAAATCTTAATATCAAATCTCAAATTAATTAAATATTTAAGATAAGTACAAATTTATACATATTTAAAATATGCTTCAACTTCGTTTGGTCGAAGACTTGAGAATAATTAGTCCCACATTTTATGATGAAATGTTCCTTGTAGGGTGGTTTTGGCTTGAAACAGTGGGCAGTTTCAGCCTTTAAAAAATGTGCGTAAGTTTAGCAATCAACGTGGTCGCGCACACATAATATATAAATAATTGAAAGATGCTCATATTCTCGTGTTGAGTCTCATGAATTATGATGGTCAGGTTATCTCTATATCGATTTTGTCCTTCGTGGGAAGAGTCAAACGGATTTAACCTTTTTAATCATTAAAAATAAATAACTAATAATATAATATACTAAATGATAAAAATAAATAGTCGTTAGTTATGTACGGTGAAAGATATACTAATAAAAGGATTTAATTGGTATGAACGGTCAGTGTAAATTTTTTTTACATAATCAATCAATCAGAAATTGCCACATAAGCTAAAATGTTTGCCTCTTATCCTAACTAGCTTAAAAGTCATACATACCATGATTTTTGATTGGTTGACAGTATAAAAAATTTTATACTGACAATGCATAACAATTCAACTCATAATAAAATATTAAGAAAAAACTTCATATTAATAGATAACCAAACTAAAATCTTTAAGTGCTTGTTTGGCTTATGAAATTACACTTAGAATTAAGTTTTTGAATTGAAATTAAAGGTTTAAAACCAAATATGAGCATTTGACGGATCCACCGCGATTCCTTCGCTCGAGATAACGTGTCCTAAAAACTGACCTTGGTCTAACCAAAATTCACACTTTTCAGGTTTTGCGTACAACTGTTTCTCCTTTAAGATTTGAAGAACCATACTGAGATGTTCAACATGTTTTTCTTCATCAGGAGAATAGATTAGAATGTCCTCTATGAAGGCAACGACAAACTTATCTAGATAAGGACGAAAAATCCTATTCATGTAATCCATGAATATAGCAGGAGCATTCGTTACTCCGAACGGCATCACGAGGTATTCATAATGCCCGTAAAGTGTTCGAAATGTTGTCTTCGGAAGATCCTCCGCGTTCACACGAATCTGATGATAGTCCGACCGTAGATCTATCTTCGAGAAAACGGCCGCTCCACGTAACTGGTCCATCAAATCGTCGATCCTTGGAAGAGGATATTTGTTCTTGATCGTAACTTTGTTCAACTGACGAAAATCTACACATAAGCGATAACTTTCGTCTTTCTTCTTTACCAGTAAAACTGGAGCTCTCCACGGTGATACACTCGGTCTAATAAATTCCTTTTCCATTAGTTCCACCAATTGCTTTTTCAAGTCCTCTAGCTCCGATGGCGACATACGATATGGTGCCATGGATATTGATGATCCAGTGCCTGGTACCAGATCGATCGCGAATTCAATGTCTCGAACAGGTGGTAGCCCCGGCACATCTTCAGGAATCCGGAAATTCAATGACTACTGGTATGGACTGTAGATCTAACTCACTCTCTACGTCTAAGGAAAACAATAACATGTATCCTTGTGTCCTTCTTTAAAAGAAGCCCTTACTTGGTTAGCAGATAAAAATCCAGAAATCTCATCCTTAGGAAAGACTAAGGTTTTGTGAGCACAGTCTATGAGAATATGGTTGGAAGATAACCAATCCATGTCTAAAATTACATCTAATTGTATTAAAGGCAAACAGATCAGATCAACAAGGAAATGTCTATCCTGAATAATAATAGGACAGTTCAAGCATATAGAATTGGCAATAACTGGCTTAGCATTTGGGGTTGAAACTATCAGATTATAAGATAAAGAAGAGACAGGTAATTTCAACAGTTTCACACAATCCATCGCAATAAAGGAATGGGTCGCACCTGAATCGAAAGTACAGTCAAGAGGTTACCCACTATGTCGCAACCACCTTGTACGAGATCGTCGGAGTTTGAAGCTTCAGCACCGCCCATAGTGTAAACTCTCCCCGTCGTCGTCGGTTTATTGGTCTTTACGTGATTGACAGCAGGTCCACGCTTTGGAGCATTACAGTCCTTTGCGAAGTGTCCTGTTTGATTACAGTTGAAACATTTAGCTGTTCTCAGTGGATAGGTGTCGGCCATATGGTTTTGGTTCCCACATTTGAAGCATCTCCTAACTTGGCCTTGGCCCTGTTGGCCTCCACTCCCTGATGCAGCAGCATTCGGACGGTATGGTTGTTGTTGGCTTGGATTATTCCCCTGGGGTCGGAAATATGGTTTCCTCTGTTGTTGCTTCCCCCTTTGACTCTGAGCTTGAAACGGGCTCTTAAACCGAGAGGGTCCTCCAACATTCCCTCTGTTATCTCTTCCTTTCCTCATCTGTTCCACCTTGCGGCACATCTCAACTAGAGCTTGAAAATTCCTAATCTGCAAGGGCAGCACAGATTCCTTGATCTCGAACCTTAATCCTGCTTCGAATCTCTCACATTTCCAGCTTTCGTTAGGTTGAGTTTGAAAGAAATGGAAGTATTTAGCAAGCGATTCAAACTTCGCTGCATACTCCCCAACAGAAAGATCTCTTTGCGGTAGACAGAGAAATTCACGTTCCTTCTCAACGCTAGCACTTTCAGGAAAGTACTTGTCCAAAAATGTGCTTTGGAACATCTCCCAAGTAATCTTTTGGTTGTTAGCTTCTAGCAGTTGTTTGGTGCCTTTCCACTAATACTCTGCATCTCCCATCAGCAGGAAAGCAGCATACTGAACTTTAACACCTTCTGGACTCCGGATGAGTTCAAAAATCTTCTTCAGTTCTTGTATCCACTGGTCAGCTTTCTCAGGTTCAGCATCCCCGTGAAACTGTCAGACCTCTACCTTCAGCAGCCTGCTAGTTCTGAGCAGCCATAGTAGCTGTCTACAGAGCAATAGCACCAACAACATTCTCCATTGCTTGTGCAGTATAGTCCACTGCACCCTCATAGTAGTAGTCCTCAGCATGGTCAGGGCCTTCGACAGGACCACCTCGACGGCCGCTACCACGACCGCGTCCACGTCCTCGTCCACCTTCTGGTTCTATAACTGACCTGCAAGACAAACTCAGTTAAATGGCATCCAGAAACATGGAACGTGTGACCACTAGTTAACACACATTATTCCTAAGAAGTAATTCAAACAATTCTCAATCAAAGAACACACAACAGCAACACAATAGACTTATTTGCCAAACATTCCCGAAAGACTCAACCTGGCTCTGATACCACTAATGTGACACCCCTTTCTGGGGCACCACATGGTTACCCGTTGCGAAAAATAAACTTTAATTAATTGTGTTGGTTTACTTTCGTAAAATAAGATTTTCTAAGTATTTAACTTATTATGAAAATCCGTGATAAATTTTTTCTCCTAACTTAGCTCACCATACAACAACATTACATAAACATGCATGTCAATAAATGTCCGAGTATACATAATAGGATACCATAATATACTACATAGGCCTTATACATACGGCCATTCAAAACAGTCATGGCTTTCAGTAGCCAGAGCAATTAACTAACTGTTGTTCAAAATAAAATAGGACATATCCTATAGCTGGTCATACTATTATATCACTGTGACTTCTCGTACGCCACCCTCCTTCCGTGCCCTCAAGCGTTGGGGAATGGATCCCTAAAGGTTCCGGTGGCATCTTGGAACTCATCTAAAGATATAAGGGTGAGATACCAATATGGATTCACACACGATAACAACACGCATTACATCAATAGCACATAAGTACGTATAATTACTATGCATAAAGTTCTACTAGATAAACAAGTAGTATGTCATAGGGTCTCATGCCCGACAGTCATCGTCATTTTCAAAAGAAGTGCATGACACTTCAACATTCATCATCTAATTCTTTACTTAATCTCCAGAGATACCAACACCATTTTATAGAAATGAGTTGATCAAGCTCAATTGCCAAAAGGCACACCGTTGTTAAAACCATTGCGCACTGTCCAACACAAGGCACAGACGATCACCGTTTATGGTTTTTCATTGTCCATCAAGGCACAATGATATATACACCGTTTGAATATCCTGACCACCAAGATATCCAGAATAACACCGTTGGCACATCTGCCGAATTTTAATGCATGGAAAAATGTTTCAAGTTTTGTCACTTTTCTTTGTGTTCGTTTTTTCGTTGTCGTAGCTCAAGGTTCCCGACTATTCATCGTTTATACCGTTTTAAAACCTTTCACCGTTAACACAGGACGAAACGTCCGAGTGCTCAATCGCGGAGCCCTAGACCGATGCACCAGCCCAAGGTTCGTGGTAATAGAAAACATCATTCACCTTTAATCACGTTTCCTCATAACAAGAGGACGTTTCCCCATAATAAGAGGAGGACACACAGCCCACAGGACACGCAGTCCACAACATCGTTGCATGGCTTCTCGTGCTATTTTTACAGAACACTAGCATCCCGACGTCTCGTATGCTAGGTTCACGTTTTTATCGTTCTTCACCATTTTTCGTTCTGTAAACACAAATCCAAAACAAAAACTCCGCAATTCATCCAAGTTACCGGATTTTACACCGTTGGAAAAACTCGTTTTACAGAAAAAATTTTCTGTTTGAAAATGGTTTGAAAACCAACGAACTCTGATAAAAATTTAATTTTGGTTGAAAGTCCCTTCCCAAAAACCAACTTTTGAAAGGAAACAGCTAAGACCAAAATGTCGTCCCAAAACAACATTTCTGTTTTCGAAAACATTTTCTGTAAATCTTTTTGGAATTAAAACATCGTTTTTAGCGTCAAAACCTCCTAAGTTCCAAAAACTTGACTTTTTCCTCTTAATGTTACTTTTTTTTTTACATAAAGATTAATTTATTCATAAAAATTAACTTTTCCTACTAACTTCATAAATTTCTTTTAAATCCATTTTATCTTTAGAAAAACAGCATTGCTGAAAATATCCAACGTTCCCCAAATAAATCTTCATCATTTAATACAAGGCTTTTTAAAGCTTTTATCACCATTAATTGATTGAGCATTGACCACTGTCAGGCTTCCCAATCAACAATCAACATCAGAATATGTTTATATCAGATAATACAGTTAAAACACATATTCAACTACTATAACACATATTAATGAACAATTATCAACAAATCAAATAATTGTCGAAAGTAAATAAATCAATCACCACACATCTTAATTACATATATACAGATCAAATATGATGACATGCAGTCATCGGGAGAATCCCTCAGGCATTTCCCCCTTATCTCTTGTAGTTTCCTGGTGAGCAAAAAGTCGTCTGATCGATCCGGTTCCTCGTCCGATTACTCGTCGACAACTACACACACAAAATCAATCAATACATCAACTTTAAAACACAAAAACTCTATCATTTACACCCTCCTAGGTTCGGCCTTAGCTAGATAAAATAGCTAGGGATGTCCAAAAATTCTAATATCTTGGATTCCATCCTTACTAGGTGTGGTAAGGCTAGGTCAAAGCCTATTACACCAAATCTCTACCCACCCACACATAGGGGTTTCGGCCAAAAATACCCATATTACTAGGAAAAGCCCCTATGGTTTCCAACTCTTGGATTTAGGTAGACAATCATGAACTAGGTTCATAGAAAGTGGTTTGGCATTAAAAAGAATTTTCTATAATTTCTTATGAATTTTTGAAGTTCTAGATCCAAAACTAAACCATCATGAATTATGGAGATTAAAGAGAGATTAAGAGATGAAAGTTGAGGGGAATACCTCCTAGATGATGAAACTAGAGAAGGAATCAACGAAATCACTCAAAAACTTGAAGATTTATGAAGAAAGCTTGAAGGAAATGAAAAATGGTGAGAAATGGGTGAGTTTGGGGGGAGAAAGATTTCTGGCCATGAGGCCTTGTGGGAGGGGGTGAAATAGAAAAATTTCACTTCAATGGCAAACTTGTAATTAAGTGAAAGGGCAGTTTGGTCATTTCCTTAAAAACTAGGGGTATTTTGGTCATTTCGCGTCCCGATATTTTCTGGAACCATCATGACACTGGCACACATCCCAAGATGATGTTGATTATCCGTTAGCGGGTCCTGTTAGATCTATCAACAACTCCAACGTCCCCCGGTTCGAGTATTGGCCCGAATGAAATATATTATTTTTATTTTCGAAGGTTAGGACACATTTTTTCGAAAATGTGGAGGATTGAATTCTAAGACTAGTGGTTTTGACCGTTAGTCAAAATTAGGTCTTTATAATAGTAAAACACTACTATCCGTAAAAACGTAGACCGGACTCATTTTGAGTTTTCGGCCTAAAATTTAACCATAGGCTCCCACGATAGCCTGGAGCATGAATATGATTTTAGTTTTCCTAAAATCATTTTCTAACACACAGATAGAAATATAAAATCGTTAATCGAGTTTATTGTCCTTAGAAAGTACGAAAAATCGAGGTGTTACATACGTGTTTACCCAACTATTATGCCTAAAATGTTATCTTCCATACACTGATCAAGATGATAATACAACTCAAGATTCTTTTGGAGGGGTCAGAATCCCATCTGCAATTTGATTTCATCAATCCTACTGCAGCGTGTTCTTTTACTGTGACGAAATAGATTGTATTATGATTATGTGATCCATACTTATTGGACTCAAAGTGACAATAGTTATTAGATTCAAATGTTTTTTATGTTTAGTTGATGACATTCATGAAGTTAATGATAGTTGTTATTTTTTATATGTATTTAATGGAATATATTTTGTTTTTCTAAAATGAACTTTAATATCGTGTATTTGGAACATTTGTATGTCACGATTTAAGTGTTTTAGGAGCAAATATTATTGTCGCTAAAAGTTTTATTAATCAAACTATATCTGTTTTGAGTGACAAATAATTTGAATATTTCATGGCAATAGTAATTGTTGGGAAAAGCTAGCTAGAACTTTTAGTAGCAATAAAAAAAACTGGTAAATGAGCTTAGAAAACATTTCTAAAATATATTTAGTGGCCATTAAAATTGCTACTAAAGGTCATGATAATTGTCGCTATAACTTTTGACTTTTAGCGGCAATTATTTGGGTCATTACTAGCATTTCCTACAATTGATGGGAAAGCTTTTAGCGACACTGGATACATCGGCTAATTAATAATTGCTAGTAAAGATTTTGACGGCCATTATTATTGCAGCTAAATATCATAATAATTGCCGCTAAAACTATATTTTGTTATAATGATAGTACACTATCCATATCCTACCCATTGTTATCCCTGATGGGTGGGATCGACGGTATCGAACCCAACCGCAACCCCACGCTCATCCCATAGATTTTTGCCTCTAGTACACATTTAATGGGCAAAACCTTTACCTATTGCAGGTAATTTTTGTGGGTGTCCATTAGATTTGTGTCTGATTGCCATCCTTACCGGTAAGTATCACCACCACTGTCATGCTTTAGCCGTGTGTTGTCACCAGTGTGTTCTGATCAGTTCTTTGTTGGTAACCTCCGACCACCGTAACGTTGTAATTGTGTCTGCTTCAGCTACATCGATCTTTGCCAGCATCCTCAGATCACCCTCATTGCTCCAAACAAGTTGCTGTTAGCGTCCTCTGATCACTACTGCTATCATTTTCAGTCACCCTTGCTTGAAATCCATTGGCATCCATCACGGCAAGAAGAACGCAAGCATTTTTAAATATTTTATTTATAATAATTTGAAAATTATGTTATTTATTAAATTAAGTGTATTTTATTATTTATATATTCTTCATAAATTATTTGAACAATGACATTTCTTTTTTTTTTTTTGGTTACAGAACAATAACATTTCAATTTAGCTCTAAATTACAATTCTGTTACTCAAATATTAATCTATCCCAAATCTAAAAATTAAGATGGTAGTCAATTCCAATTATGATATAAAATTAAAATTTAATTAGAATTATGAAGTGTAACTGCAATTTTGTTATCCAAGCAATTGGTTGTACATGCGTTCATGGGTGTGTGTAGGGCGGAAAGTTTTCACTCATTCTATTGTTAAATAAAAGTTATCCTGTAACACCCGTCTGAAACTCGATGCGAAAAACATAAACAAATAAAAATGCTGGTTGTTTTCGAAAAATACATTAAGTAAATAACTATTTTCGAAAATGTGGGTTTAAAAATTTGCTTCACACTATAATCATTAAGTACAGGAAGAATGAAATAAACCACGTAACGTAAACCAATACCAAACATTCATAACGAAAATAAACATAAGGGTATTAATGCCTGAGCATACAAGTTTTCTAGAAATATAGTTTAAACCAGTAGTAGAAATCCTGGTCTACTATCACAAAGTACAGGCTTTAAAATATTAAGTCAACATAAATACAGCAGATAATATATAACTGCTTCAAAAAGGTAAGACTTTATTGCTGGTCGGGTTAAAAGTAGCCATTGGGAAAAAACCCAAAGCCAGCTCCGATTTCCAGAGGATTTCGGAGGGATCCTCCTTCTCTTCATCTTCATAGGACTCCGTCATCAGAGTCCTTAAGTGTCCGAGGGGACCTCTGGGTAGCATCTGTACAAGTATCTAAAAACACAACAGGGTGTCCAACATGTAAAGGCAAAAGTGAGATACTCATTTCACAAGTTTATCACGATAGCCGAACAAGCGACAAACAAAACATACATCCACGTACTTTATAAATATAGTTGTATTAACAGATATTCATATAACATAATATCTCAGACATCATCATGAGTTATAATAATGCATGAGACTCCAATATCATCTTTCTAGTTCATGTTCTCCGGAGATTCTTAATGTAACGCCCCGATTTTTCAAGCTTTTGAGCTTTCCGTTTTATTTAAACAGTATTTATATGTTTGTATTTTATTAGAGGGTTTAGAGAATGCAATAAAATAATCCGAGACCATAGTCATGCTCTACACTATCGTAGGAAACTATGGTTAAATTTTTGGTCGAAAACTCAGACGGAGCCCGGTCTGCGTTTTGCACTGACAGTATGATTTTACTGCCCAGACGACCTAATTTTGACTCGTGAACGAAACAGTTAGGTTTTATATTTTATTTCTAACGACATTGGATATTTTGAAAATTTTCAAAATAAATAAGTCGTCATATGTTATTTGGGCATAAAACCTAAATCGGGTGGACAACGGAGTTGAATACAGGATTTACCGGGATCCGCTATGGATAAGGTTGACAACACCTCACCTTATCATCATCATCATTACATCAAAATAAATATCTAGATATTTAAAGGATTTTGAGTGAAATTACCAAAATACCCTTGCATTTAATTACAAGATTGCCATTGTGACCAAATATAAATACCCCACCCTCACCCACACTTCGCCTTTCGGCCAAGCTCACTTTCCTTCTTCATCTCACTCTTTCTCTCCATTTCTTCTTCCTCACTTCTTCCTCAAAGCTTTCTTTCTTCACTTTTCTTAAGATATTCAAGCTTTTTGGAGTAATTCTTGCTGGTTTTTCTCAAGCTTCATCATCAAGGAGGTAACAACTCCATTCCTAACTTCTTAATCTCTCTTTAATCTCTACTTTCATGGGGGGTTTAGTTTTGAACTTAAAACTTCAAAAATCTATAAGAAATTATAGAAAAATCCTATGATCATGAAATCAATTTCTATGAACTCATCAAGATCTCTATATTCATCATTCAAGAGAATAGAACACAATCACATGGCTGCCCTATTTTTGTTCCATAGGGCCGAAACCCTAGGGGTGTGAGAAGATGAGATTTTGTTGCATTTCTTAGCAAATAACCACGGATTTCATTTTTCTATTGCTTAGATGTCTTGAATCCAAGAGCTTGAAGCCAAATAAAATCCCTAGCCTAGAGTACTAAAGAGAACCGAATTTATGCCATAGAGGAGTTGGATGATTTTGTTTCAATTTTCAACTTGTGACAATTTTCCTTAACACTAGACTACTCTATGATCATAAATCCAAGAGTATGTGACATTTTGAGAATCCTAGCCCTATTTTCTTATACATGGCCGAAGCTAGGAGGGGGCAATTAGTAGAAAATTTGACGATTTAAAGTTGTTGTATTGATTGATTGATTATGTGTAGTTGTCGACGAGTAATCGGACGAGAAACCGGGCGACTTACGGACCGATTGGACAACTTTGCGCTTACCAGGAACTTCAAGAGGTAAGGGGGAAATGGCTGAGGGATTCTCCCGATGACTACATGTCATCATATGTGCTCTGTATGTATGTAATTAACTTGTGTGGTGGTTGATTTATTTACTTTCAGCAATTATTTGATTTGTTGATAATTGTTTATTAAAATGTGATATAGTAGTTGAATATGCAATTTAACTATATTATCTGCTGTAAAATCTGCTGTAACATATTATGATGTTGACTGTGATATTGAATGTTGATTGGGAAGCCTGACAGTGATCAGTGCTCAATTAACTAACGGGGATAAAAGCCTTGAAAATTTTTGAATTAAATGCCAAAGATTTATTTGAGAAACGTTGGGTATTTTCAACGACGCAAGTTTTCTACAGAAAAAGTGGATCCAAAAATAATTTATGAAGTTAGTAGAAAAAGTATGTTTTTAAACGCTAAACGATGTTTTAATTCCGAAAAGATTTACGAAAAACGTTTTGGAAAACAATAATGCTGTTCTCGGACGACGTTTTTGGTCTCAGCTGTTTCCTTTCAAAAATTGGTTTTTGGGAAAGGGACTTTCAATAAAAGTTAGGTTTTACCAAAATTTGATAGTTTACAAACAGTTTTCAAAACAGAAAAGTTTTCTGTAAAACGAGTTTTCCCAACGGTGTAAAATCCGACAACTTGGATGAGTTGTGGAGTTTTCGTTTTGGATTTGTGTTGCACAGAATGAAAAATGGTGATAAACGATGAAACGTAAACCTAGCATATGAGATGTCGGGATGCTAGTGTTCTGTCAAAATAGCACGAGAGGTCGTGCAATGATGTTATGGACTATGTGTCCTATGGACTATGTGTCCTCCTCTTGTTATGAGGAAATGAAATTAAGGGTAAATACTGTTTTCTATTACCATGGACCTTGGGCTGGTGCATCGGTCTAAGGCTCCGCGATTGAGCACTCGGACGTTTTCTCCTGTGTTAGAAGTTTTAAAATGGTGTAAATTGTGAATAGTCGGGAGCTTTGAGCTACGACAAGGAAAGAATGAACACAAAGAAAAGTGGCAAGACTCGAATCGTTTTTCTCGTGCATTTGTTTTTAGGCAGACATGCCATCTAGATTGGGGGACCTTGATGGCAGGGAACCCTGTGATGACTTTAAGTCATTGTGTAACATTGTGCCTTGATGGTGTCATACAACTGACGAATATTGTGCCTTGAGTTGGACAGCATTGTATGACCATTTACAATTTACCAAGTACCGCTGAATGTAATTCCATGTAATCTCTTAATGTCATGGTGTTCTTGTACTTCTGAATAAGCACTTAGGTGCTGGTCATTATGCTTAGGGCCAATGTACCTTGAGCCTGATCAGCTCAGTTTTTACACAACGATATCCGGAGATTAAGTAAAGAATGTGATGATAAACATTGAAGTGTCATGCATCTCTTTTGAAAATAACAATGGTTGTTGGGTATGTGACCCTATGATATACTACTTATTTATCAGTAGGACCTTACACATGATAATTATTTATGCTTACGTGTTATTGATGATATATACATGTTGTTATCGTGTGTGAATCCATATATTGGTATCTCACCTTTATATCTTCAGATGAATTCCAAGATGCCGCTGGAACATTCAGGGATCCATTCCCTGACGTTTCAGTATGCAGAGGAGCATGACGTACGAGAAGTCATAGTGTTTTAGTAGTAAGACCAGCTATAAGTTATGTTCTATTCTATTTTTGAACAACAGTTAGTTAATTATTCTGGGTACTGACAGCCATGACTATTTTGTATGCCCGTATGTATAAGGCCTATGTAGTATATTATGGTACCTTATTATGTATACTCTTGACGTTATTTACATGCATGTTTATGTAACGTTGATGTATGGTAAGCTAAGTTAGGAAAAAATTTTATCACAGATTTTCACAATAAGTTAAATACTAGAACAACTTATTTTCCGAAAGTAACCACCAAAATTAATTGAAGTTTATTTTCCGCAACGGGTAACCATGTGGTGCCCCAGAGGGGGGCGTCACACCTAACTTCCCTTCATCGAGTGATAGGCCGTGAATACTCCCATAACACAATTGTTATCATGAGTTGGTCTCTCAATTTAGGTCCGAACTCCAATTGTTCAAGGATATCACGTCTCAACCATATCGTGAATAGTCCAGTCTCTGATCGAGTTCATCTGTGTTTGGCAACCGATTACCACGGCACGGGGTCGCGATGCCTCGGCTTCTTGTGGAGTTTCGAACGCAGGATGCCCCTATAGACCTAGTGGTCTTAATTGGCTCATATTCTCATCCGCAATGGATTGTTGTTCGATTTCGTAGCACGTCTACCAATTCATGTATGTACACAAAAAGTGTTCTGTTTTCTTTTTCGTTCATTCTTTCTTGTTAAGACACATAACTCATGACTCATTTTAAAGGACACTTAGCCCATTCATTCAAAACACAGGACACATAGTCCGAGTGCTCAACTCACAAAACAATATTCCGACGTCTCGGTCACTAGGTTTGCAAACTTCACAAAGTGAAAGGGTAATCACCATTTTTCTTCCGGGTCTTATTCTCGAACATAAAACTTGGAAAACAAAACTCAACCTCATTGGCATGAATTAAAGTATTTTCTAAAAAGAAGCTATTTTCAAGAAATCTTTTTTCTTTGTAAATCTATTTTCTAAAGGTTTCGTCATCTGAAAACATCTTTCTGAAAAGAAAGCATTTGAATGGACTTTCATTAAAATGACAGGATCTAACATTTTTTTTAAAAAAAGTTCTTTCCTTGATAAGACAAAACTATTCTCAAGATTTATCTTTGATTTCAGAATACATTTTAAAACTTTGATTAAGGCTTTTAAGCGTTTTAATCTTCATTATCAAGCTATAGCCGATGCTATGCTCTCAACCAATCCAGTCAAATCACTATCCAAGATATACATATATAAGCATCAATTCTTAAACCACATCATACATATATCTCATCCAAGGCAATAATGCCACAATTCATTTTCAAACATCCAATCACATTTTCACCAATTATATCAAGTATTTACACAACACATAGTATATTCACAAAGTAAAATTCATTTTATGATTCCAAATAAAACAACAACAAACACATCTAACAAACAAGCTTATGAGACTACCAAACTCTTCGTAAGTAATCTCCCTTTACCTCTCGAAGGTAATCCTCCGGATGAACGTCGTCCAACTCGATTCGCAAATCCTCCGATTACTCGTTTGAAACACTCAACAACAACCACCTTCACACAATCAATTCAAACTTCATCACTAACAACATAAATCTCCTTACTTTACATGGTCTAGGTTTCGGCCATAGTGACTTAAAAAGGCTAGGGATGTCTCAAAATTTCTAACTCTTGGATGAATGATCCTTAAGCATACACAACACTAGATCAAGTCTCATAACACAAAAACTTGAAGCAAAACTCATGATTCTCCAAATTTTAGGGTTCGGCCACTTCATGGTAAAAATAGCTAGACATGTTATTTGATTACATGCTCTTGGATAGTGATATAGAATGATGAGACTAGATCATAGAAATTGATTTTACATTAAAATGATTTTTCTATGATCTTCTAGAGATTTTTGAACATTGAACTTAGAAGTTGACACACATTGACTCATGGCTTGAAAACAAGAACTAAGTGAAGAATCATGAAGTTCATAGATCAAAGAGAGTAATCATACCTTTTGGATGATGAACAAGACAAGGATTCAACACTTTCGTCACAGTTTTTGGTTTAAGTTTCACTTGAATGGATGAGAGAAAATTTGAGAGAAGGATGAAGTTGTAGAGAAAATGATGGATAGCCTTCATGAAGATGAAATACGCGTGGGAGAAAGGGAGGGCAAGGGTGTTCAAAAATGTTCACTTAAGGGACAAAATGGACATTTTCTTTAGGGACAAAAGTTGAATTAAGACAAAAGGTCAAGGGCATTTTGGTCTTTTTTCAATGTGAACACGTTCATATATTTTCTTTTTCATCATGACAATGGTGAGTCACTGGCACGCCTTCCTAGGTAATGTGACTTGATGTGACTTCAAGTTTATCCGTTAGTGGGTCCCGGTAAATCCGTATTTAGCACCGTTAATTACGCGATTTAAGATTTTGCCCGTATAACTTATTTTACTTCACCTTTTGGTGAAAAATTTCAAATTTACCAAAGTTGTTGAAAATTCGATTTAAAACCTAACTGTTTCGTTTACGAGTCAAAATTAGGTCTTCTGATAAGTAAAATCTTATTGTCAGTGAAAACGCAGACCGGGCTCCGTTTGAATTTTCAACCCAAAATTTAACCGTAACTCTCTACGATGCCGTAGAGTATGAATATGATCTTGGTTTATTTAATTTCATTTTCTAAAACCTTGGATAAAATATAAACTTATTTATATAAATTACCGATATTAAAAACAGTGAAAATCGGGGTGTTACATATCCACAATTAAAAAAAATCTTTGGTTCGAATGATGTTGGTAGTCTCTTTCATTGTTAGGTGTTGTATCTGAGGTGGATAGTGCTCGAATATCTCGATCTTGGGTCCCCTTCAATGATATTAGGATGTTAAGACTTTGAGTACAAGGAAGAGGAAGGCGAGATGATCCTCGGTCCAACTCCAAGCTAGAGAAGAGTAGAAGACGCAAAAGAGAAACTGGATAAGCATACCTTCATAATGAGGGAAGGTGGTATTTATAGGCTTTGAGCGGGGGTGGTCGGATAATCAGTAATGACACATTTGTTTGGCATGTCCAATAAACTAATTTATAGCTTATTTGATTAGTTTATAAGCTTGTTTGACCAAAGTAAAGTATAAGTAAACATACCTTTTGATGTTTTGATATATGACAAACAATATGAGGTTTATATGAGTTTTTCTATTTGACTAAACATTAATCAAATGTTCAAGTATTTGTAAGGTTAAGGTGGAAGTCGAGAAATTAAAGGATAAAGCTCAAAGAAGAAAATGAGATCAAAAGTTACAAAGAAGATCATGAGGAATAAAGCTTCAAAAACAAATTGTTTGAGGTTCTCAAGTTCTTAGAAATTTTTGTAAGAATTGAACACTTGATCTCTTGATAAGCTCTTGGGAAACAAATGAAAAACTAAGTTTTTAATAAGGTATATTCAATTAAGTTTTTTATGAAAAAGATTTTCAAAAGAATTTAAATGAAATAAGGAAATTTAGTAAAGGTATACATCTGTGTGTTACACATGTGTATCTTTAATAAATTTACCCAGTGTAAGTAAGAATCTTGCGATACACCTGTGTAAATAAAGTGCACACATGTGTATTAAATAGTTCTTGAGGTAGAATAAAATTATAGATCGATGTATGGATAGGATACACCTGTGTATAGCGCAAACCAAAAGCATCAGGATTTGAGTTCGACAACATAATCTGTGTACTCAATCTGTGTATGCATATTTCTGGGTTGAATGTTCATTAATACATCGATCTACACAAGAAACTAATCTGTGTACTCAAGAACAAGCAAGAACTAAATCGATGTATACAAGAACATAGTCTGTGTATACGTGTGTAAAAGTTTGAAATCTTGGAATACACATGTGTATTACATCGATTATTACTATCAAGAATTTGAAACACAATTCTGTTATGATCTCTAACTGATCAAATCATAAGTGCAACATATCTATTTCTTCAAATTACTATATCAGGACTTTATGATAACTATTTTCTACAACGAATCATTCAAAAAAAAAAAAATTCAAACACAAGTTAAGAGTTTCCTATTGAGCTTTCTATTGAGAGAAAAGTGTGATATTCCATAAGTTCTTCAGTTTGTACTTTCTGGCTTTGAGAGTAAAAAATCTTTCATTCTGTATTTTGATTTGCTGGTTAGAAAGTGGGTATCTTTCAACAGTTGTTACAGGGGTAGAAGGGATCCTTGGGTAAAGAAGCAAGTGTGTTTTTTGGTTTAAGTTCTTAAGGTAGTTAAGCCTTGAAGAAAAAAGCTTGTAATTGGATATTGTAATGATCTGATTATAGTGGAGAAAACTCACAAGTGGTGTGAGGCCGATTGGATGTAGGTTATCAGTGGAGGTAACTGCACCAGGATAAATCGGTTTGTGCATTCTTCCTACCCTTAAACTTTAAATATTTGGTACGTACATGCATGTTTTCTTGTTTAGAAATGTTTGAATGCCTATGAAACTGATTTTGTTTGCTGTAATCTTGTGTTAGAAACAATCATAACTAATTGTGAAATACTTTGATCACCATTAAACAAGTTTTAATCTGGTTCTTGCAAAACAAATTTCTGAGTTTTGTTTGTAAAACATTTTCAAGATAAGATTTTTTCAAGAAGTTTGAAAAAGGTTTCAAAATTCAATTCATCCCCCTCTTGAGCAACCAACAAGTGGCATTAGGGCTTAAATTCTTGAACAGAGCTTAATCGCTTCAAGAGATAACTACTAATGATATCCTTGGTGATGGGCATTCCCTAACACGACCCCTTGCCTTTAATGGTAATGCAAACATGTATTGAAAAGAAAGGATGTTGATATTTCTTGAGGCTGTTGTTTTTGATGTTTTATATGTTGTAGAAAATGGACCTTATGTCCCTTATACTCTTGATGAAAATGGCAGTAAAAAGGTAAGACCTTGACACAATGACCATTGCTACAGTCTTTGGAAAGTTGAAGGAGCACGAATAGATTGAAAAGTCGTGGAGAAAAGGAGAAAATAAAAGAGGTCTCTCTTTCAAAGCTCAAGTCTCAAAAGATCAAACTGAAAGTGAAGAAGATGAAGACCTTGATGAAGACAATGAATCTGATGAGGAAAATATGGGACTGATTGTAAGGAAATTCAGAAGATTCATAAAAAATAAAGGCAACAAAAGGCAATTCAGCTTTCCTTCAAAGAAGAACATAGCTAAAGGTGAAGGTTCCTCCTCTACTATCAAATGCTTTGAATGTGAGAAACTTGGACACTACAAGAATGAATGTCCAAGGCTGCAAAAGAAAGAAAAGTATGAAAATAATGACAACAGATAAGAGAGGAAGAAAGCCTAGAAGAGCCTACATAGCTTGGGAAGAAAATGACATGGATTCCTCTTGTGAATCTAAAAATAAGGAAGCAAATCTATATATGTCTCATGGCCTGCCACCAAAGTGACAATGAAACTGAGGTAAATGATATTCCCCTATCTATGATGAATTGCAAGATGCCTTTGATGAATTGCATGAAGAATATCTTAAAATAGATAAACAGCTTATATCATCTAGAAAGATAATGCCAAACAATGTAGTGAGTATGCGTCTTTACAAATAAAGCAAAAAGAACTAGAAGCTAAGAATGTGAAATTGCTTGCATCTAACACATCTTGCACAAAATGCAATTCACTAGAAAAGGAAGTGCAAAAACTGAAAAGTACTTTATCAAAGTTCACACTAGGTAGAGAAAATCTTAATGCCATATTAGGACAGCAAAAAGGAGTTTATGATAGAGCTGGAATTGGATATAAGCCTAAGAAACATGAAAAGTCTTTCAAGAAACTCTTTGTTGCATCTAGTTCCTCAACTAGCCCTTTTGTTAAATGTTATTATTGTGCTAGGAAAGGTCATATAGCTTCTACTTGTAACTTTAGAAAGAATTCACATGTTGGCACTAAATTCATTTGGGTTCCAAAAGGAACATATGTTATGACTAACTCCAAAGGACCCAACAAGGTTTGGGTACTTAAAGAAAAAGCATGAAAATCTATTTTGTAGGTGTGTTTGAAGGCCAAAAGCTTAAGTTGGTATCTAGAGAGTGGTTGCTCCAAACACATGACAAGAGACATCGCAAAATTTACTTATTTCACTCCTAAAGAAGGAGGAAGTGTTACTTATGGTGATAACAACAAAGGAAGAATACTTGGTGTTGGCTCAATTGGAAAAAGTCCAACAATTAAGATTGAAGATGTTCCCTATGTGGAAGCCTTAGTCAACTATGTGATAAAGGGTACAAGGTAAACATTAACTCAAATAGTTGTATGATTGAAGCTATAAATGATAGTAACATAAAATTGATTGGAAATAGAATCAACAACATCTATATGCTAGACTTAGACTGTGACATCTGAGGCTAACGATGGCGGTAAGTGATCGCCGGTGCATGAGGCACGGATAAGGAGCAACTTTTGGTAGGCTTCTAGGCAAAAGGACACATGAATAAACCGAATTCACATCGGAATGAGAGGGATCTTGAGACTTTGTAGGTATGAGACTGCATAGTTAAGGAAGGCTTGAAGGAATTGATTGGTAGTACCTATACCAACAAGATGCATCTTCTTTTAGGGATCCCAGAACATAAGAACTCCATAGTAAGCGTGCTTGACTTGGAACACTTGTGGGATGAGTCGCCTTCTTCTGGGAAGTTTCCCAGAAAGCGTGTGAGTGAGAACAAATCACACTGAAAAGACCCGTGTTGGATTGTGGAGACAGTCGGCAATCCTGAAAGCAGTCTGGGCCATTACAAATGGTATTAGAGCAGACCTCTCCCAGTATGATGTGGTTTGGGGACGTACCGGGAGGAAGCTGGTGGGCATGTGACGCCTGAGGCTGACGAGGGCGGGGAGTGATCGCTGGTGCATGAGACACGGACAAGGAGCGGCTCCTGGCAGGCTTCTAGGAAAAGGGACATATGAATGAACTGAATTCACATCAGAATGAGAGGGATCCTGAAGGCTGCATAGTTAAGGAAGGCTTAAAGGAATTGATTGGTACTATCTATACCAACAAGATGCATCTTTTTTCGGAAGCCCAAAATGTAAGAACTCTATAGTTAAGCGTGCTTGACTTGGAGCGCTTGTGGGATGGGTGACCTTCTGGGAAGTTTCCCAGAAAGCGTGTGAGTGAGGACAAAGCATGCTGAAATGACCCATGTTGGTTTGTGGGGACAATCGGCAATCCTGAAAGCAGCATTGGCCGTTACATAGACAATTTATCCTTAGATAATGTATGCTGCCTAATGACTAAAGAAGAGGAAAATTGGCTTTGGCATAGAAGAATAGCCCATATACACATGGATCACTTGAACAAATTGATTTCCAAGGAACTTGTAATAGGCTTACCTAAGAAGAAGTTTATAAAATATGGTTTATATGATGCCTGTCAAATGGAAAAACAAGTGAAAACTTCTTTTAGACCTAAAAACACTGTTTCAACAAATAGACCCTTATAATTATTGCATATGGATCTATTTAGTCCCTCTAGAACAAAAAGTTTTGGTGGAAATTTTTATGCTCTTGTTAATGTTGATGATTATTCTAGATATACCTGGACATACTTCTTAGCTCATAAGAATGAAGCTTTTAAATCTTTTAAGAAAATGGCTATGTTAGTTCAAAATAAGAAAAACATGAAAATTGTCTCAATAAGGAGTGATCATGGAGGTGAATTACAAAATGAAGAGTTTGATAAATTCTGTGAAGAACATGGTATTCAACATAATTTTTCAGCCCTTAGACCTCACCACAAAATGGAGTTGTAGAAAGGAAATATAGGTCTCTTGAGGAGATAGCTAGAACCATGTTAAGGGACTCAAATGTACCAAAATACTTTTGGGCAGATGCTGTGAGTAAAACTTGTTATGTACTTAATAGAGTCTAGATAAGACCAATCTTAAAGAAAACTCCTTATGAGTTGTATAAAGGAAGGAAACCAAACATTGCTCACTTTCATGTCTTTGGCTGTAAGTGTTATGTGTTAAATAATGGTAAGGATAATCTTGGCAAATTTGATACTAAAGTTGATGAAGCAATTTTCCTAGGCTATTCACTAACAATAAAGCTTATAGAGAGTATAATAAACGTACATTAAAAATTGAAGAATATGTGCACATTACATTTGATGAGTCCAACCCCAAAAGGTTGGGTAAGGATTGTTTTGGTGAAATTGCAGAACCTTTCGAAGATGAAGAGGAACAATCCAGCAAAGAGGAGGATAAAGTTTTGGAAAAGGAAGTCATGGAACCTCAAGCTGAAATCCAGCATGACAACCTACCAAAGGAATGACAAGTTTCAAAGAATCATCCACTAGACAACATAATTGGTGAGATAACAAAAGGGGTAATACTAGACACTCTTTAAGAAACATTTGTAATCATTTGGCTTTTGTGTCACAAATAGAACCAAAATCAGTCGATGATGCAATAAATGATGAGCATTGGATGATTGCAATGCATGAAAAATTGAATCAATTTGAAAGAAACCAAGGATGGAATTTAGTTCCAAAACCAAAATCATTGGAACAAAATGGGTGTTTAGAAATAAAATGGATAAAAATTGAATCATAGTAAGAAACAAGGCTAGATTAGTCGCAAAGGGGTACAATCAAGAAGAAGGAATTGACTATGATGAGACATATGCCCCTGTAGCTAGATTAGAAGCAATAAGAATACTATTAGCCTATGCTTGTATTATGAACTTCAAGTTTTATCAAATGGATGTGAAAGTGCATTCCTAAATGGATTGATTCAAGAAGAAGTGTATGTGGAGCAACTCACCTAGTTTTATTGATAGTGAGTTTCCAAATCATGTATATATAAACTCACAAAAGCTCTCTATGAACTCAAACAAGCTCTTAGAGCTTGGTATGAGAGGTTAAGTAACTTTCTCCGAGAGAAAGGCTTTACATGAGGCAAGGTTGACACTACACTTTTCACTAAAAGAAGAGCACACAACATACTATTTGTTCAAATATATGTAGATGACATTATTTTTGGTGCTACTAACGAATGTCTATGAAAGGAGTTTAGTAAACTAGTGCAAAATGAATTTGAAATGTCTCTGATTGGTGAGCTTACATCCTTAATTTCTTGGACTTCAAATCAAACAATGCCATGATGGTACCTTCATAAGCCAAACAAATTACTGTAAAGAATTGCTAAAGAAGTTTGGAATGGAGAGTGCAAAGGAGATGGCAACACCAATGAGTCCAGCCTGCTACTTGGACAAAGATGAACAAGGAAAATCAGTAGCTATATCCACGTACAGAGGTATGATTGGTTCTTTACTCTATCTTACTGCTAGTAGGCCAGACATAATGTTTAGCGTGTGTATGTGTGCTAGATATTAATCTAATCCTAAGGAATCACACCTAACTGATGTTAAGAGAATCATGAAATATCTTTTAGGAATAAAAGAAATGGGATTGTGGTATCCTAAAGGGTCCACTTGCACTTTAATAGGTTTTTTTTTTACTCTGACTTTGCTGGTTGCAAGTTAGATAGGAAAAGCACAAGTGGGACATGTCATTTATTGGGAAACTCATTATTTTCTTGGTATAGTAAAAAGCAAACAAGTGCGGCATTGTCCATAGCTGAGGCAAAATATGTGGCAGGTGGAAGTTGCCGTGCACAAATTCTTTGGATGAAACAACAATTAATTGACTATGGCGTTGATCTAAATCATGTACTAATCAAATGTGATAACACAAGTGCAATAAATTTAACAAAGAATCCCATAATGCATTCAAGAACTAAACATATTGAGATTAGACATCATTTTATAAGAGATCATATTCAAAGTGGTGATATAGTCATTGAACACATTGATACAATCAAGCAATTAGTTGATATATTCACTAAACCACTTAATAAAGAATTTTTCTTCTATATAAGAAGGGAACTTGGCATAATTGATCTCTCAAACAATTGATATTTGATGTTATTGGGTGTTATTTATGTTCTTAAATGGTTGTTAATTCATGATTAAAAAGATAGAAATTTGTTTAAATCTATGTTATACATCGATTTATTCTTTGTTTTTAGTTGAAAGAATCAGTACATAGAATACATAGATGTATTAGTTTAAACAAAAGTCTGGAGCAAGTATACACAGGATAGCTACACAGATGTATCTTATATTCTTACGAAAAATTATTTTCCGTCAGAATAATCGATGTCCAACATCGATTCTGATGAAAGTTTGCAAAAACAGCTCTTTGTGTAAACACCTATACATCAACTTTGTGTTTCATACACAGATGTATAAAACATATATAAGTCCAAATAACTTCCGAGAGAATACTAATCGATGTCCAACATCGATTATGAGATAAAATTGAAAATCTGATTCTTAAACCTAATACGCTATACATAGATTAGCGTTTTTAGTACACATATGTACAAAGTTAAAATTTCACAGAACCCAATATTTGATCAATATACATCCATTAGGATAATCAATTCTGAAAGTAAACTGAGAAATCAAGTCTCTGTCCACGCCTATACATCCATTATTTTTTCCATACAAAGATGTACTTTGCATAATATGATCAAATACACAGATGTACATAATCGATGTACATTCTCCAGTAGTTGATACTTAAAACTAAATTCTTCCAAGCGCGAATTACAATCTTTCCAAATCTCCTTCTTCAATCTCTAACCAAACCCTAGCAGAGATATCTTCATCCAAGAAAATAACGTGATGCAAGAATGCTGGTCCAACTCATCAAACTCCTACCTCTTCCCCTTCTTCTTCCACACCAACCTCTTCTCCACCTCCATTTCCAACTCAAGTTTCTTCTACATGACCCAAACATAAACGCACTGAAAAATCCCATAAGGTGAAGAAACAAGTTGAAATTCAAAATGTGGTTAAGGAGACACCCAAGACGAAGAAGCAAAAAGTTATGCCAGAAGAGATTTCTGAAGCTGAGCTTGTGAAAAGGTATTTTACTCATGAAGAGCAAATTGATTTATTTCTTCGCAATTTCAAATCAAGAGATATTCACAAGTCTATAATAGTAGACTTTGAATACTTTGAGGAAAACAAATTCAGCTTTCATAAGATTCTTGAGAAAAACAATTTGAAGTATTTTCTTCAAATTTCCAGTGATGTCTATCTTGTACTCATTAGTGCTTTAACTATAACTTTGAAATGGAATGAGTGGATTACATCTGAACTTAAGGGATTCAAAATTCGGATGAGTCGAAAGGATTTTTCTGAGTTTGTTGGGTTGGATTATAAAGGAGCATTTACTGCAGGAAATGGTGAAGCATCTAATTGGATTAAAACCTTTGATAAGGAAGCTGCAAGATTGACCCTTCTGGAGGATCACCCACTTGAAGGAAGGCTCAACATTAGTGCTATGCATGTGCAGTATAGACTTCTGCAGTATGCACTGAGCAGAATTCTTATTCCAAAGTGTGGTAACCATGCCATTCTTCGAAGTAATAAAATTTTACTGCTTTGGGCAATGATTGAAGAGATGCAACTATGCTGGGGTTACATCATTTCGAGGCACATGTATGAGAGCAAGCTTTTAGGAGGAACTTTACCATATGCTGGATTGGTGGTAAAGATCCTTGAACATGCTGGAATATCCTTTGATGGAGAAAAAAGTTACAAAGAAGTTTGGAGAAGGGACAATTAACCAAATGTCCCAGACTTATTCCAATAATACCTGGGTTCGATCCGTTTCACCTCAAACTAGCGAAGCACCTTCTCAAAGAAGACAACAAGCTGTTCCAAATCCTTATGTACATGACTCAACTTTGATGGCAAACGTACTAAGAAATTCTATATGCTTAGGCAATCCATTGATTCTGTGAGCATAAGACTTCATACATTAGAAGGTCAAATGGCTACACTGCACCAAAATCTAGGAATAGCCACAACTGCACCTCCTAGGAAAGATCCTGCAACTGGTGAACGATGTTAGAGAGGTTGCAGAAGAAGCTGCAACTGTTGAAGAACCTCCTTCTCCTTCTTAACCAACAGTTGGACCTACTCTAAACAGTTCTCTATAGTTGATCTTTTAGTTTAGACTTTGAGTCCTTAGGTGTTTTGGTTTGTTGATTAAAGAAGCAAGCTGATTCAATGACTTGTCTTATCCTATTACGTTTGCTACTATACATTTCAGTTTCATTTTATGTTTCTTTAATGTTGTATTGCCTATCCCTTATAATGATCAATTTAATTAATGCAATACAACTGTGTTTTAGATGATATCTTTTCTAATCTTTTTTTTTTTTTTTGATAATGACAAAAGGGGAGATATACCATAACCATAGACATAAGAAATCTGAAAGAACATATATTATTTGATCTTGGCTGAGTTATTCTTGAAATATTTTTTTCTTGATAGATAACACTTGATCTTTTGGAAGATGTCTATGAGACAGGGGGAGAATCAAGTGTCATATGAATCATGCTTAATGGATGCTGCACTCTGATATAAACTTAAAAGGTTAAATATGGTAAGGTTTGTCATAATATAAAAGGGGGAGTTTGTAAGTAAACAATACCTTTTGATGTTTTGATATATGACAAACAATACGAGATTTATATGAGTTTTTATATTTGACTAAACACTAATCATATGTTCAAGTATTTGTAAGGTTAAGGTGGAAGTCAAGAAATTAAAGGATAAAGCTAAAAGAAGAAAATGAGATCAAAAGTTGCAAAGAAGATCATGAGGAGTAAAGCATCAAGAACAAATTGTTTGAAGTTATCAAGTTCTTAGAAATTTTTGTAAAAATATAGCACTTGATCTCTTGATAAGCTCTTGGTAAACAAATGAAAAACTAATATTTTTTTATAACACATATTCAATTAAGTTTTTCATGAAAATGATTTTCAAAACAATTTAAATGAAATAAGGAAATTTAGTAAAGGTATACATCTATATGTTACACATGTGTATCTTTAATAAATTTGCCTAGGGTAAGTAAGAATCTTGCGATACACCTGTGTACATAAAGTGCACACATGCGTATTAAATAGTTCTTGAGGTAGAACAAAGTTATACATCGATGTATGGATGGGATACACCTGTGTATAGTTCAAACTAGAAGCACCAGGATTTGAGTTCGAGAACGTAATCTGTGTACTCAATCTATGTTTGCGTATTTATGGGTTGAATGTTCATTAATACATCGATGTACACAAGAAACTAATCTATGTACTCAAGAACAAGCAAGAACGAAATCGATGTAAATACAAGAAAATAGTCTGTGTATATGTATGTAAAAGTTTGAAATCTTAGAATACACATGTGTCTTACATCGATTATTACTATTGGGAATTTGAATAATAGTTTTGTTATGATCTCTAACTGATCAAATCATAAGTCCAACAGATCTGAGACGACCCCACTTTCGTAGGATAATCCCATTAGGCAACCTAAACTCATAACTCATATTCTAACGTTACAGCGTAGCATGATTATGTAAATATGAGGAATAATTAAAACAACCAAAGCAACATTGATACCAAAACCATATACAGCATAAATATATGTATAAGTACTGGCTTTATCAGTAGAGCCTACCACCAACGCCAACCATAGTCATCAAAGTTCATGGCTATTCGACACATATAAACCGAAAGCATGGTAACAAAAATAAAATACATAAGACTTCCTCTCCTGACCCCAAATACATTTCTCTCAATCCTATATACTGGCCATAACAAAACTAATACCGCCTACCTAACCCCGACTCTAACGAGGATAGCAAGAGCTCCCAACTAAAGCTCGCTGCCTTCGACAGTAGGTTTGCAACGCCTCGTACTCCATCTCACTCTCCGACATCACGATCAGGCGACGGCGGTACTCCCTCATCCTCCTGTCAGCAAGACAACGTTGGACTCGAGCCACAAAACCAGTCTTAGAGGATGCGTGAGATCTCCAACCAGCGTCTGAATTATGATGGTAGTCCCACGGTCTGTTGATAATCCGCTAGATTCTTTAGTAATTGTGCCTTTATTGAGTGGTTTTTTACTCCCTTTTGTCTATAATTTTGTCTCTGTTTTGTCCCTTTTTGAGTCTTTTGAGTCTTAGTTAATTGTCTTTATGTTTGTGATAATTTCTTGTAATTAGAGTCAATTTAAGTTTATTTTTATGCTTTTTAATTTTTATTTCTCCTTAATCATTTTTAGGATTCAAGAAAGGTGGGAAGATTGAAGATAAAAGTAAATTTGTTCAAGAAGATTGGAGTTTATGGGAGGAAGAAGAGCCTACAAAAGTGAAGTTGTGAATCTTGGGTTCAGCGCTAGACGTGGGGGAGTCAGCGCCCAGCGCTGGTTACCCTGATAAGAAGGTGCTCTCTGGAAGGTCAGCGCTCAGCGGAGTATTCACAGCGCCCAACGCTGAAGACCCCTGATAGAATCTGCTCTCGGCCTAACTGGCGTTGGACGCAGGGACTCTGGTGCCCAGCGCTGGATCCTTGGTGAAAATACGCTGTCTGTCTTGCTGGCGCCTAGCGCTAGAAATCTAGCGCCCAACGCTAGCTAATTTTCCTGACAGTGTATTTAAGCATTTGTTATCCATTTTGAGGGGGAGCCAGCAGCTGCACAAAATTCTAGACCTAAAAGTGGAAATAGGAGATTCTTCTCTGCTGGAACAACATCATCTTCATGGAGTTTGCATCATCTTTGTTCATTTCATTTCCCTTTGTAGTTTCCTTTATTATGTATAGCTAAATCCCTTTTTGTTGGGGTTAGATGTAGCTTTTTCCAAACTCTCATGTATTTGACTTGATATTTTAATGTAGTTTCTACTTCCTTATGAGTGCTTAATTTCCATGTTTAATGCTTGTTGTGGCTTGATCACCCATTATTTGATCTTTGATTTGATTTGCAATTGGAAAGTTCTTATTGAATCTAGACATGAAATTAATCACCTAGTAAACCTTATCTCTAGGAATGGAATTTGGTTTATTAGTTATCTCTGAATCTCTTATCTTAATGCAAACCCACTAATTTGGCCACCTAAGAAATTAGGGTTTTATCTGGGGGTTTAGGCTTTTTCCATCTAAGGAATTAGAGCTTGAGTATTTTAGTGGATTGATATTCATAATTGAAGTATGAAACTGTATTATTTGTCATTTCATTGCATGAGAGGAAGGGATTAGTGAATTCTAACTCCAACATATTTTCTCTTATAAGTAAAACCGTTTTTGCATCTTAAGTGTTTGAGAAAAATACAAAAAGAACTTATTCATCTTGTTTTGTTCCTTTAACTTCTAATTCTTGTTTATTGAGCTTCTGAGCTCCCTTTGATCCCAAACAACTCTTTAGGTAAAATCAATTTGTGCGTGTTTTTATTTGTCACACAATCCTCGTGGGAACGATATCCCTCTCACCTCTTTTATTACTTGTACGACTCGGTATACTTGCCGAAGTCATCAACAAGTTTCTGGCGCCGTTGCCGGGGATCGAACCTGGGTCACCCGCGTGACAGGCGGGAATACTCACCACTATCATCTGTTCCAAAGCCTCTCCAAAGGTAGCCTCTGGGCAATATGGAAGTCTCCGACAAGATAGCTCCTCGACGATCCCCAAGCTCTAAAGTATTCGGTAGTCGGACCCATTTACATCAATCATCGCTGGGAGTAATTAATCTACCAGAAATGATCGTCCTCCTCGTACAGCAGCTCAAAATCTCCCAACACTGGGATTCGAGGCTCTCTTGTCAGCATCAGGCTCAGTAGGTGTGCCATCAATTTCCTTTGGTAACTCCTCATCAGGATCTTCTCGTGCGATCGAGAATAAAATACAACATAAAAGAGTACGAGAGATAAGAAACAACAATACATCATAGATAGGGAAACAACTATAAAATAAGACATATAGATAGCAACACAACCAGCACAACAGTGTCAAGCAATCATCTCCCAAGTTATTCTCTATTAGCTATTATCTCTCACTCTCGTGCATCTAACAACTATATGGACGTGGCCACGACGTGACATCCCCGACAGATCAAGATGTCCCATCCATCATTGTGCCACCCCCCGTAATGCAAGGTTCAGCCAACAGCCCTTTTGGCTCAACTGAACTCGCGGTTACGACATATTCCCCCACCCGCAGGCCAGGTCAGAATACTCGCCCGTCAACAACTCAACTTACGGTAACGACATATACCCCCACCCGCAGGCCAGGTGGGGACATTTGTAACGGCTCGGACTGCTTTTAGGATTGCCGATTGTCAACAAAATAGCTCCTCGACGATCCCCTAGCTCTAAAGTATTCGGTAGTCGGACCCATTTACATCAGTCGTCGCTGGGAGTAATCAATCTCCCAGAAATGATCGTCCTCCTCGTACAGTAGCTCAAAATCTTCCAACACTAGGATTCGAGGCTCTCCCGTCAGCATCAGGCTTAGTAGGCGTACCATCAATTTCCTTTGGCAACTTCTTAACAGGATCTTCTCGTGCGATCGAGAATAAAATACAACATAAAAGAGTACGGGAGATAAGAAACAATACATCATAGATAGGGAAACATCTATAAAATAAGACATATAGATAGCAACACAACCAGCACAACAGTGTCAAGCAATCATCTCCCAAGTTATTCTCTATTAGCTACTGTCTCTCACTCTCGTGCATCTAACAATTATATGGACGTGGCCACGATGCAACATCCCCGACAGATCGATATGTCCCATCCATCATTGTGCCACCCCCCGTAATGCAGGGTTCAGCCAATAGCCCTCTTGTCTCAACTCAACTCACGGTTATGACATATTCCCCCGCCCGCAGGCCAGGTCAGAATACTCACCCGTCAACAACTCAACTTACGGTAACGACATATACCCCCACCCGCAGGCCAGGTCGGGACATTTGTAACGGCTCGAACTGCTTTTAGGATTGCCGACTGTCCCCACAAACCATCAATTTCTTTTGGCAACTCTTCAACAGGATCTTCTCGTGTGATCGAGAATAAAATACAACATAAAAGAGTACGGGAGATAAGAAACAACAATACATCACAGATAAGGAAACAGCTATAAAATAAGACATATAGATAGCAACACAACCAGTACAACAGTGTCAAGCAATCATCTCCCAAGTTATTCTCTATTAGCTACTGTCTCTCACTCTCGTGCATCTAACAACTATATGGACGTGGTCACGACGCGACATCCTCGACAGATCAAGATGTCCCATCCATCATTGTGCCACCCCCCGTAATGCAGGGTTCAGCCAATAGCCCTTTTGGCTCAACTCAACTCGCGGTTACGACATATTCGCCCGCCCGCAGGCCAGCTCAGAATAATCGCCCATCAATAACTCAGCTTACGGTAACGACATATCCCCCACCCGCAGGCCAGGTCGGGACATTTGTAACGGCTCAGACTGCTTTTAGGATTGCCGACTGTCCCCACAAACCAGCACGGGTCTTTTTAGCGTGCTTTGTCCTCACCCACACGCTTTCTAAGAAACTTCCCAGAAGGTCACCCATCCCACAAGTGCTCCAAGTCAAACACACTTAACTATGGAGTTCTTATGTTCTGGGCTCCGGAAAAGAAGATGCATCTTGTTGGTATAAGTAGTACCAATCAATTCTTATAAGCCTTCCTTCAACTGTACAGTCCCATACCTGCACAGCATTAGGATCCCTCTCATTCCGATATGAATCCGGTTCATTCATGTGTCTCTTTGCCTAGAAGCCTACCAGGAGCTGCTCCTTGTCCTTGCCTCAAGCACCGGCGATCACTCCCCGCCCTTGTCAGCCGCAAGCATCACATGCCCACCAGCTTCCGCCTGGTTCGTCCTCGAACCACATCGTATTGAGAGAGTTCTGCTCTGATACCATTTGTAATGGCCCCACATGTTACACCCTTCTACCCCGCATGTTATAATTGCATTAAATATAAATAATAATATTAAACGATATACAAATAAAAAATAAAACATGCAACTTTAATTAAAAAGATTCACGGGTAGAAAAGGTATCACATGAACTAGTTCTCAACAACACGAAAAATATCAAACCAAAGATTTTAAAGGGAAAAGACACCTCAACATAAAATAAACCTAACCCTGATGTCACAATTCAGAGCTGGTACAACCGTTCCGGAACATTTTCAGAATACAACTGAAAAACTAAAGAAAGTAAACAGCTAATCTAAAGGCCCTAACTATGAGTGGTGACTCCTCAGAGTCACTCCTCTCCGGGCTGCTCAACATCCGCTACGAAAACCATACATGCCAAATAAGAAAACAAAGAATGGGGAGTAAGGAAACATGTAAACACAACGGCATGGAGATAGGATTAAGATGGTCATACATCATGGCATAGCATCAGTCATAAGCATACACTTACATACATAAACGTCATCTCAACATCATAAATCGACCAATATGCTATATGAAGCAATGCAACACTACTCCACTACTCCATCAATGCATGTGGATCCAAATAACTCAGGAAGAATAACTTTGGAGTTACATATCCACATTGGCCACTAAAGGCACCAATGCCGGCAATCCACCAAACCATGGGTGAACCCCTTGGATAGCCAACACAGCAAACCATGGATGCCTCATCACGGGAGGCCACGGTTCACCAAACCTTGGGTGAGCCAACCTTGGATGGCCAGATCGCCGTACTCTAGGACAACCTCCCCTATGTTGAACTTCCCCTAACTAACATCTCCAATGTGATGCATGAACACAACAACAAACAACGGCAACCGCCACCTCTGTAACACCCTGCTTTTCACTTCTATGTCTATATGTGTTAATACTTAATTATAGATGTTTGCGTATGTTGTTTATGCCTGTTTTTGATGCATAAGTTCATAGTTGTAGTAGTTCAGCCTTTAGAATAATCGATCCATCCGAGTCTAAATAACCTGTTTCACGGTTTTGGCCATATCTTGAGTTCTAGACATCCGATCGAGGTGATCTTGGATGAGTTGGAAAGCTTAGATAATTATCTACAAGTCTTATTCAGGTGTCGAGGCCAAAAACACGTTTTCTGAAAGGACAATCGATTTGGAAAATCGATTTCCAGGTGAAGAAATCGACTGTTTAAAGGGCAAAATCGATTTCCTTGATAAGAAAATCGATTTGGCCAATGGAAAATCGATTTCCATGGTTGTGGAATCGATTCCAATGCGTGTCAGAGCTTGTGTACGCGTTTGGGTTACCGGGCTATACTGTGTACGGTCCATTCGTCCTAAAACGTCCCAAACAGTTATATATACATAGCGTATGACCTAAACCTAGTATCCACACCCTATTGTACTCACTTTTTGCCTTTTCTCATCCCTAGGAGCTCATTGATCTCTTGCTCTAGAAAACCCAAAAGGGCGAATTCTGCTTTGGTGTTCTTCGTCAAGAACACGCCGTTGTTTGGCTAGTCTATCCCTGCTGCTAGAGTTAATCTCCTAAGTTAGAAACCAAGGTGAGTTTCTAATCCTAGATTTGTTTTCCTTTCAATCCTTAACTTAAAGATCGACTATGCTTTCCAGTGTTGCAATCGTGATCAAGTGCTGAACCCGTAAGAAGGAATCATAGCAGAATTTGGCTCTGTTCTCTTTCCCTTAGGCTGTGAATCGTCATAACAGGTATGGGGGGATAAAATTGGTCATGAATATGTGGGTTTTGGGATAGGTTAAGATGAAGGGGTTAACCCATGACCCCTATGTATGCCTATGTATGCCTATGAATGTTGTTATGTTGTTTTCTGGCTATATGAGTATTGATTGATGAATAATCTGATGTTATAACATGTTTATAACTATGAGTTCATGATTTATATGATTGTTGATGAATTGATGATGATAAGCATGTTGTTTATGCCATGATATGTTGTTTTGTTAACCTTATGCTATTAGAACATAGTTATAGGGAGAAAATAAATAGGCAATGTGAGATTGATGACCAAGGATTAGTTTGAGAACCCTTAGGTTATGATTTATGAGTGTTGGACTAATCAAATTGGAGATAAATAGCTTAGGCTCGAATGATATGTTAATTAGAGAATGTAGATTGGTCCGGTAGCGGAGAAAACCTGCTGCTGTATCATTTGACACCCAGAAATCGATTTCCAGCACATGGAAATCGATTTGCATCCTCCAAGAATCGATTTCCAAGGTGTGGAAATCGATTTGGCCTTGTAGAAATCGATTTCTAGAATCGATTTTCCTTGTTCAAAATCGATTGGGGAAATCGATTTGAACATTTGAAATCGATTTCCAGAGATTGGAAATCGATTTGAAGGCTTGAGACATCGATTCCAGAGATTGGAAATCGATTCTCACGTGCCCAGGAGCAGTTTTGACCCCTTATGCTTGATGGATAGTGTTATGTAGGCTTGTTATAATCTTAACAAGATATGAATTGTGGTTTAGATATTAAGATTAAGTTATAATCTTAATAAGATATGAATTGTGGTTTAGATATTAAGGTTATGTTATAATCTTAATAAATATATGACTTGGGGTTTAAATATTAAGATTAAGTTATAATCTTAATAAATTATGAATTGAGGTTTAGATTAAGTTATAATCTTAATAAATATATGTCCTTTTAAATTGCTTTGATAAAACTGTTATTTTTGGAACTGATGTCGATCCTAAGGATTCGAGTTTTCTGACTGCCAACCAAGTCAAGGCTTTTATTAGAGAAGAAGCCCAAGTATACATGATCTTATATTCCCTGGAAGTAGAGAGAAAGGTTGAGGTTCCCAGAAGTTTTTCCAGAGGACATTTATAGTTTGCCACCTGAGAGAGAGGTCGAGTTTAGCATAGACTTAGTGCCAGGTACAAGATCTATATCCATGGCACTATACAGGATGTCCCCTCTAGAGCTAGCTGAGTTGAAGAAACAGTTAGAGGAATTGCTCCAGAAGCAGTTTGTTAGGCCTAGTGTGTCTCCGTGGGGAGCGCCAGTGTTGTTGGTGAAGAAGAAAGATGGCAGCATGAGGTTGTGTGTCGATTATCGACAGCTCAACAAGGTGACTATTAAGAATAGTATCCTCTTCCTAGGATAGATAATATTATGGACCAGCTGATAGAAGCTTGTGTGTTTTCTAAGATAGATTTGAGATCAGGCTATCACCAAATTCGGGTTAAGTCTGAGGAAATTCCAAAGACTGCGTTCCGAACATGTCATTATGAGTATCTAGTTATGCCTTTTGGTGTGACTAATGCCCCTGCTGTGTTCATGGACTACATGAACAAGATCTTTCATCCATACTTGGATAGGTTTGTAGTTGTCTTCATAGATGATATCCTAGTATACTCTAAGACTAAGGAGGAACATGAGGAACACTTGAGGATAGTCTTGGAAACCCTTAAGGAAAAACAGTTGTATACCAAGTTGTCCAAGTGTGAGTTTTGGTTAGAAGAGGTGAGTTTCTTAGGACACATCATCTCTAAAGGAGGGATAGCCGTGGACCCAGCCAAGGTAGAAACCGTGCTCCAGTGGGAAGCACCTAAGTCGGTGACCGAGGTTAGGAGTTTCTTGGGTTTAGCCGGGTACTATAGGAGGTTTATAGAAGGATTCTCTAAGATAGCTTTGCCTATGACCCGCCTTACTAAGAAAGGTCAGATCTTTGTGTGGGACTCTAAGTGTGAGGAAAGTTTTCAGGAGTTGAAGAATAGGTTGACATCTGCACCTGTGTTAGTGTTACCCAATCCTAGTGAACCTTTTGTAGTGTACTGTGATGCTTCAAAGCAAGGTTTAGGTGGTGTGTTGATGCAGAATGGTCAGGTAGTAGCTTATGCTTCTAGGCAGCTTAAGATCCATGAGAAGAACTACCCTACTCATGACTTGGAGTTAGGAGCTGTAGTGTTTGCCTTAAAAATTTGGAGGCATTACCTCTATGGAGCTAGATTTGAGGTCTTTAGTGATCATAAGAGTTTGAAATACCTGTTTGACCAAAAGGAGCTGAATATGAGACAGCGTAGGTGGATGGAATTTCTTAAAGATTATGAGTTTGAGTTGAGTTACCACCCAGGTAAGGCCAATGTAGTGGCTGATGCTTTGAGTAGAAAAACCTAACATATTTCAGCCTTGATGGTTAGAGAGATGGATTTGATAGAGGAGTTTAGAGATTTGAGTTTAGCTTGGGAAGTTACCCCTAAGAGCATTAGGCTAGGAATGTTGAAAATCACTAGCAGTTTGATGGATCAGACTAGAGAAGGGCAGAAGATAGATGTATACCTTTTAGGCCAGAGAGAGTTGATTGCTCAAGGTAGAAATCTCAATTTTAAGGATGGGACAGATGGAATTTTGAGGTTGCAAGATAGAGTTTGTATACCTGATATTCCAAAGCTTAGGAAGTTGATCCTTGAGGAAGGACATAGGAGTGGCTTGAGTGTTCACCCGGGAGCCACAAAGATGTATCAGGATCTGAAACGGATGTTTTGGTGGCCTAGGATGAAAAAGGATGTGGCTGGGTTTGTTTATGCTTGCCTAGTGTGTCAGAAGGCTAAGATAGAGCACCAGAAACCTTCAGGTAAGTTGCAACCCTTGAGTATTCCTGAGTGGAAGTGGGATAGTATCTCTATGGATTTTATGTCTGGACTCCCTAGGACTCCAGCTGGTTGTGATGCCATATGGGTTGTTGTGGACAGGTTAACCAAAGCTGCCCATTTCATTCCTATGAACATGGAATATCCATTAGAGAAGTTGACTGGGTTGTATATCAGAGAAGTAGTTAGGTTGCATGGTGTACCCTCTAGCATAGTTTCAGATAGAGATCCTAGATTTACCTCTAGATTTTGGAATAGTTTGCATGAGGCCTTAGGAAATAAGCTTAGATTGAGTTCAGCTTATCACCTACAGACCGATGGTCAGATTGAGAGGACAATCCAATCCTTAGAAGACTTGTTGAGGGCGTGTGTGCTAGAGCAGTCTGGCAGTTGGGATAAGTTTTTACCCCATATAGAGTTCACCTACAACAATAGCTTCCATTCCAGTATTGGGATGGCACTTTATGAGGCTTTGTATGGGAGGAGGTGTAGGACACCCTTGTGTTGGAATGAGCCTGGAGAGAATGTTGTGTTAGGACCTGAGGTAGTGCAAGAGACTACAGAGAAAGTAAGGATGATACAAGATAAGATGAGAGTGGCACAGAGTAGGCAAAAGAGTTACCATGATAAGAGAAGAAAAACTCTCGAATTCCAGGAGGGCGATTATGTGTTCTTGCGAGTTACTCCAACAACTGGGGTTGGCAGAGTAATGAAAGCGAGGAAACTTACCCCTAGATTCATTGGTCCTTACCAAATTCTAAAAAGAGTCGGTGAAGTCGCCTACCAGATAGCCTTATCCCCGTTCTTGTCAAACCTTCATAATGTGTTTCATGTGTCTCAACTTCGAAAGTATGTTCATGATCCAAGCCATGTGATAGGTACCCGATGTAATTCCACTAAAGGATAACTTGACCTTTGAGGTGTTACCACTTCGGGTTGAAGATCGAAGGTTCAAGCAGCTGAGAGGGAAGGAAATTCCCTTGGTCGAGGTCTTTTGGAGTGGAGCTACAGAAGAAAGTGCTACGTAGGAGTTCGAGAGCAAGATGAAGGAGTCATAATCGCATCTGTTTACTCAAGGTAAGTAGAAATTTCGAGGACGAAATTTTTATAAGGGGGTGGAATTGTAACACCCTGCTTTTCACTTCTATGTCTATATGTGTTAATACTTAATTATAGATGTTTGCGTATGTCGTTTATGCCTGTTTTTGATGCATAAGTTCATAGTTGTAGTAGTTCAGCCTTTAGAATAATCGATCCATCCGAGTCTAAATAACCTGTTTCACGGTTTTGGCCATATCTTGAGTTCTAAACATCCGATTGAGGTGATATTGGATGCGTTGGAAAGCTTAGATAATTATCGACAAGTCTTATTCAGGTGTCGAGGCCAAAAACACGTTTTCTGAAAGGGAAATAGATTTGGGAAATCGATTTCCAGATGAAGAAATCGATTTCCAGAAAGTGGAAATCGATTGTTTAAAGGGAAAAATCAATTTCCTTGATAAGAAAATCGATTTGGCCAATGGAAAATCGATTTTCATGGTTGTGGAATCGATTCCCATGCATGTCAGAGCTTGTGTACGCATTTGGGTTACCGGGCTATACTGTGTACGGCCCATTCGTCCTAAAACATCCCTAACAGTTATATATACATAGCGTATGACCTAAACCTAGTATCCACACCCTATTGTACTCACTTTTTGCCTCTTATCATCCCTAGGAGCTCACTGATCTCTTGCTCTAGAAAACCCAAAAGGACGAATCCTACTTTGCTGTTCTTTGTCAAGAACACGCCGTTGTTTGGCTAGTCTATCCCTGCTGCTAGAGTTAATCTCCTAAGTTAGAAACCAAGGTGAGTTTCTAATCCTAGATTTGTTTTCCCTTTCAATCCCTAACTTAAGGATCAACTCTGCTTTCCAGTGTTGCAATCGTGATCAAGTGCTGAACCCGTAAGAAGGAACCATAGCAGAACTTGGCTCTGTTCTCTTTCCCTTAGGCTGTGAATCGTCATACCAGGTATGGGGGGAGAAAATTGGTCATGAATATGTGGGTTTTGGGATAGGTTAAGATGAAGGGGTTAACCCATGACCCCTATGTATGCCTGCGTATGCCTATGAATGTTGTTATGTTGTTTTCTGGCTATATGAGTATTGATTGATGAATAATCTGATGTTATAACATGTTTGTAATTATGAGTTCATGATTTATATGATTGTTGATGAATTGATGATGATAAGCATGTTGTTTATGCCATGATATGGTGTTTTGTTAACCTTATGCTATTAGAACATAGTTATAGGGAGAAAATAAATAGGAAATGTGAGACTGATGACCAAGGATTAGTTTGAGAACCCTTAGGTTATGATTTATGAGTGTTGGACTAATCAAATTGGAGATAAATAGCTTAGGCTCGAATGATATGTTAATTAGAGAACGTAGACTGGTCCGGTAACGGAGAAAACCCGCTGCTGTATGATTTGACACCCAGAAATCGATTTCCAGCACATGGAAATCGATTTGAATCCTCCAAGAATCGATTTCCAAGGTGTGGAAATCGATTTGGCCTTGTAGAAATCGATTTCTAGAATCGATTTTCCTTGTTCAAAATCGATTGGGGAAATCGATTTGAATATGTTGAAATCGATTTCCAGAGATTGGAAATCGATTTGAAGGCTTGAGTAATCGATTCCAGAGATTGGAAATCGATTCTCACGTGCCCAGGAGCAGTTTTGACCCCTTATGTTTGATGGATAGTGTTATGTAGGCTTGTTATAATCTTAACAAGATATGAATTGTGGTTTAGATATTAAGATTAAGTTATAATCTTAATAAGATATGAATTGTGGTTTAGACATTAAGGTTATGTTATAATCTTAATAAATATATGACTTGAGGTTTAAATATTAAGATTAAGTTGTAATCTTAATAAATTATGAATTGAGGTTTAGATAATAAGATTAAGTATAATACTTAATAAAGATAATGTTAAGTTAAGACTTCACAAAGAGAAGAATTAATAAGACGATGATGTTATTGGTTACGACGTACTGTTACCGATGTTGTTGGTTAAATCATTCTTGATGCTTATTGGTCAAGTTTGATGTTGATAAATCATCTTTGATGCTTGTTGGTCAAAGTTGATAGCCATGTAATGGTGTTGATGATGGATGGTTGGACATGTGTTTGCATATTGATGAACATTGCACGCATCATACGTTGAAGTTGATATGTTGGGTGGAAAGCAAACGATGAATCACGATAGTGGAGGCCATGATGGGTGTTAACCCGGCCTTGCGGGTACATTGGGTATGGAAGTTCCAGGTGACATGGACTAGCTACCTATTGTCGGAGTGACCTAATGAATAAGCTTGAATATCCTGAATAGCCACTATACGTTATCAGGATTAGTGAGAGTGTTCGGGGATGGCCCATGGTCTGGCATATCATCCACGGTGATAACCGGACATGTACTCCTAATCGTCTTTCCAGAGTTAGAGTTGTTGGCCACATGCATATGGAGTAGTGATGTTGCATTCGCATTGACATGCATCTATATATATATATATATATATATTGATGTATGTTGTATGTCATCTTAATTACTATCCCATTCTGTTTACATATGTTTATGGTCGTATTTCTCACCCCTATCTTTTGTTGTTCTTGTGCATGATGTTGTATGTGCAGAGGAGGGTGAACATGCCGATGAGGAGTGATCCCGTGGAGATCTCTCTTAGTAGTAGTAGTTAGGATTTATGTTCAGTAGTTTAGTTTTATTCCGATGTATTATCGGTATATGTATACCAACTCTGATATGTGACATCGGGATTTGGGTTATGTTTATTATTTATGTTTTTCGCAGTTTGTTTTTAAAGGATTTTGATTATTTCAGATTCCTACATTTTACGTTACAGATGATGTGATGCACATTACCCTTGAGGATACGTTTTTATTTTTAATTGTTATTTTTTTTAAAGACATGTATGATATTATTTATGCTTTATTATATGAGGGGTAGTGGGTGTCACAACCTCCGCTCGGGCCACTAAAGGCACCCAATTATATCATCGCAACATTGGACCACTAAAGGCATCCAATTATATCATCATGCTATAACCCCGCGGGCACCGACTTAACCAACTCATCGTTCCTCAACGTATTAATTATTATAGAATTAAGTTATCTAACTTCATCATTTGTTTGGTGTATTATTCTATCATTATTGGGAACATTGGGGTTAAAACCCCTATTAACCATAAGTCTCAGATTTTGATCAGAGGGATGGCACGGGTGTGCTTAACCTCGGCACGGGCGTGCTGCCACTTACGTGTAGCACACGGGCGTGCTCAATTTTGGCACGGCCATGCTCAACAGAATAGGCATGCTTTCTATTACGCATGGCCATGCACATCTGCACGGGTGTGCTCCTATGCTGCATGGGCGTGCTTAAAGCGCGGCCATTCCCAGAATTCAGCTGGGAGCACGGGCGTGCTCCTTGTTCAGCACGACCAAGCTGATCGCGCGACAGTACTGTTCTGGGCAGCGATTTACAGGTTAAATGATTTAACCAGAAAGACCTTAACACTCTCAAAAATCATCCCTAGGTTCATAACTAAACCATCAACGTAAAAACCTCACCTTTTATTGATTCATGTCTTATGAATATTTTTGGGGAACAATAGTCCTTTTATTATTTAACCAATTAATTGACCAATTTAGGGATATATCAGCAGGTTTATCACAACTCAACCATTCAGCCATCAATCATCATATACAACAATTCAACCAACAATTATGCTATAAACATACCATCAAATATCAACATAAAATCAACGCATGTAATATTGGCATATTGGCATGTAGCAACAAACATATATAGCAGCATGCATGTTAATAAACAACATATAATTAACCTCGGGGTCATGGGAACCCCTTATCTTACACTACCCCCACTGCCTAGTGGTTATACTATCCTTCTCCCCATACCTGGTTTGAAGGTTGCAACACCGATAGCTCAAAACAACAACTGGTCACGTCCTCCCAAGCGGCTTAGTCCGAATCCAAGCCTTGGTCAACTAAAACATTAACCAAATCAGTTTCCAATCAAATAACATGAAAGGAAACTAAGAAAAGGGAAGAAACGTTACCTACACAATTGGCACAGGTGTAACAAAAACTTACCAAAGGTCTCCAAAACTCAAAAAACGCACTGAGCTTGATGGAGATAGGAAACGGGGTAGGTCTGGCCGCACTAGGGTAGTAACAGCCACCAAATGAGGGTTAAAATCACTAACCGTCGGTTTCTGTGCGATTATATAAACTGCGCACATGGCACGGCCGTGCTGAACTTAGCATCAGCGAGACGCGGTTCGTACAATGGCATGGCCATGCTGCCTAACGGCACGGCCGTGCTCGTGACTCAGCTGGTCACAAGACACGCGAAAACAGCATGGGTGTGCTGGAAATCAGCACGGGCGTGCAAATGTTCCAGAAAGGGACTTTTAAGCCAAAAATTCCACTTAGCCCTTAACCAACAATCATACTTAACCAAATAAACTTAAACATTCAAACAAGCTTATATAAAATTACTTAACGAAAAGCAGGGTGTTACAACATATGCCCGTTAACTACTCAAATTGTGGGTATGATCATCTCCCCGCAGGCAAGATCGATTGCCTGTACGCCAACACAGTGATGAACAACAACGATGCAACATGAACCTCGCCGACTCATCTCGTAATCAACAACTTAGTGCCTCAACCGCCACTTGTACATAACTACGATCAATGTTTGCCGACATAACCGGGTATCGACTTTATATCTAAACATAAATATTAACAGGATCTCTAGGTTGAGCACTACAACATATCTGTATTCTCGAAATCCTCACCACATTTTCATCTCCCAGATTATCAGGAATTACTGCCTATCTCTACTCATACAATAGTGATCACAAATATCATATCATAAGCAACTATAATCATGTTACATAATCATGTTCATCATATCTACTCATAGGCATATACTCAAGTAACCCTAAACACTTTACTAAGCATACATGCATATCAACAAGTGTCATTTTAAGCATACCAACACACAAGCATACAACCTCGACATGTCATAAAATCAACCTATCGGTGATAAACCTACAATGCCTAAAATTGCATTGGCACCACTAACATGTAGCCGCCAATGTGAGTTAAGTGTTGTCGGTTACTCGACCACTAGTAGGGTTTAGGTCGCCCTAGGAATATCAATATGTATTATTTTATTCTTGCCTCCCTAAAGATATTTTGGTTCTTTCTCCCACTTGATAGCAAAAGTAGCAACTATCACGCACTCACGAGCTTTCCAAGTTCCACCCATGCTCCTCACAGCTGCGGTTCTACTCCTTCAATGGGCTCCGAATGCAACTCCGAAACTTGCCCTAATCACGGAAACAACACGTAGACTATAGCATTAACCCTAATACGAATCTATAACCTTGAATAGAAGCTAGAAATAAAGGAAGAACATTGTATAGCTACAATGTAGGTAGATAAGGAACATCGGCTTACCCTTGACGGATCAAAGAAGTAAACCGGTAGAATTGAAGTAGAAGTCGAACTGATCACGAATACACCAACGGAATCAAAATCGGACTAACGAACGGATCACAACTTGAATCACCACCTCAAGAACCTGCCTCTGCCTCTCTCAAGCTCTCTAGAATAGTCGAAGGTCTGTAAAAGTCGTGAAATGGTGAAAATGACAACTATTTATAAACAAAAGGTTCCATTGTCCACGCTTTAGCGTTGCAAAACTCCACTCTTTAGCGTTCCAACGCTTGAGCATTGATGTTTCCAAACCGCCAAGGCACTGCCCTTCACGTGCCAGCTGCGATGCGTAACTGACACGTGTCACTTTATGTCCCATCACTGCCAGTCAACTGGTTAGAGTGGCCACGCTTGAGCGTCTACCCTTCTCCACGCTAGAGTGTTAGCATGCTTGAGCGTTCTCCTGGTCCACGCTTAAGCGTTCTGCTCTGGATCATATACTCTTCATGCCTTTCTTATCCAATTCAACCCCAACTATTAACCTACCATCTAAGCATATTCTCAAGTAAAACATGCATTCATGTATTAATTTAGGTGATGAAAATGAAGATGTTACAAGATCTATTTCTTCAGACACAAGTTAAGAGTTACCTATTGAGCTTTCTATTGAAAGAAAAGTGTGATATTCCATAAGTTCTTCAATTTGTACTTTCTGCCTTTGAGAGTCAAAATTCTTTAATTCTATATTTCGATTTGCTGGTAAGAAAGCGGGTATCTTTTGTAACATCCCAGTTTTCGGAAACCTTAACCGAGGTAGATTGGGTATTTCTATGTTTGTTAGTAACTATTATCATGACTTGAAAGCGTGTTTAGAGTGTATGCTAAGAGTAGGAATGAATTTGATGAGAAAAGGATAAAGGACAAAAGATCAGGAGAAGAACGCTTAAGCGTGCTAACACTCTAGCGTTGAGAGCTTTGGACGCTCAAGCGTGGACCCTCTGACCAGTGACTGATAGTGATGGGACGTAAAGTGACACGTGTCGGTTATGCGGCGCGGCTGGCATGTGATGGGCGGTGCCTTGGCGGTGAGGAAACCTCAATGCTCAAGCGTTGTAACACTAAAGCGTGGAGTTCCAGAACGCTAAAGCGTTCGCAGCAGAGTTTTACCTCTATACATACTTGCTCATTTTTACCATGGACGAGTTTATGAACTTGTAATTGATACAGAGAGCGTGAGGAGAAACCAGAGACAGGTTGAGAGCTTCAATCTAAGTTTGTGATCCGTTCGTCGATCTGATTCCAATTTCGATCTTGTTTTCGTGATCAACGCAACTCCTACTCCAATTCTACCGGTTTGCTTTTGTGATTCGACGAGGGTAAGTCGAGGTTCCTTATCTACCTACATTGTACCTATACAATGTTCTCTTTTGGTTTAAGCTTCTTTTAACGGTTTTAACTCCGTATTAGGGTTAATCCTATAGTCTACATGTTATTTTCGTGATTAGGGCAAGTTTGGAAATTGCATGCGGAACCCGTTGGAGCAGGTAGGCTGCGGGTGTGAGTCTAGGAGTGCAGCAAGGAGTGCTCATTGTGTTTACGATTATCACCACTTTTGCTATCAGGTGGGGAGAAAGAGTTATACACGTCGGGGAGGCAAGAGTAGTCCATATAGCTGTATGCATGATATGTTGTGTGGGGAAACCCTAAACCCTACGTGAGGTTGAGCTCTGACAAAGTATCTAAACCCTAGGTTTAGTCTACTTTGGGCTATCACCGTTATATTTGATACCCTAGGTTAGCAGATTTGTGATGCATGGCAAGATGTGATATGTGTTGATATGCGTACCTGTTATTTATGATGTCTGATATTTGCAAGAGATGCATGATATGTTAATGATAATGGCATATTGGTATGTATGCTGTTTATTGCTTTATAGAGCATGTTGGTAATTGCTGAACTGTTGCATTATATCTGGAAATACGTGTATGTATGAGATTTGGAGGTTTAGCATGATCAGGGCTTTAACCCCGGGGTGGATGTTTGAGCTAATAATTGAGATCTGAGGTATAGTGGAGCTTGAAGCTCATAAGGTCATGATGGGAGCTTGTAGCTCATATGTGTACAAGTGGAGCTTGGAGCACGTATGTTTACAGTGGAGCTTGGAGCTCGTATGTGTACCTATGGAGCTTGGAGCTCATGTTGCTCAAGAGCAAGTTTGCATGTGTTGCGATATCAGCTTAAGAGAGATGGATGACATGCATAGCATATGCATTTGATGCCAATTGGCAAGCCATATGCTGTGAGGCATATGAGGTTGGTGCACCGAGTGCGGGTGCGGAAAATGGAAAGGAAGGTCTGAGAGACCTTGGGGACATACTGGACGCAGGTGTACCCACGGAGGTGTACCCACATGAGATCGGTATAGTAGGGCCTATCATGTCGTGGCGGTCCTGGTTAAGTGTGGTTACCCCGACTAGAGCCTCGAGTCTTTCCTGTTGTCGATGGATCTTCCGAGGAGGCCCAGTTAACCCTCTTTGTCTGGGACAGTTTAGCGATGATGCACTCTTATGGGTCACGGCGAATGAAACGGATTGCCAAAACGAACCAACTTGTTCTCCGATATGCGGACGTAATGTTGCCCTTAGTAGGGTGTTTAGTACCGGCCGTCATGCATAGAAAGAGTATGTGTACATCTAGCTAGGGAAGGACCGTAGTGTCGTGGTACTGAGAGATGGTTGTGTTTGTTATATGTTCTGCATTGCATCATCCCTGTCATAGATATGCTGTATATCTTATCTTCCTGTATTTTCTTATATGTTATGCTTTGATCTGCGAGCAGACGACAAGTTAGCGGAGGATCAGGATGGACACGGGGCTTCACCTGTTTATCATGGGGGCACCGCGGATGCCGGTGTTGGGGGACATTGAGATAGTCTACCATGATGATAAGGGATGGCAGGTGGACCCCTCGACATTTTTGGCCGTCTACACCGGACCTGTCAGCTTGATCTTCCAGAGCGGCACACCACCATATGTGGACATCATAAGGCCTTATCGTGTGTACCAGTGTCTTCCCTTCACTCAGATGTGGCACCCTTCGAGGCAACGAGAGCCAGACTACTTGTAGGTGGCACCCCAGTCTTCTGTAGTATCCAGCATGAGAGGCTTCGTCCACTGAGGACATTGCATGCATACGGAGCGATACCTGAGGGCATCTTAGAGGCATAGGAACATAGTGTCGAGTTCCTCATCCGAGTATGAGCCTATGCAGGTTTATAGGCGCACTCATGGAGAGGGACAGGGTAGCTCAGGGCACCTTCACCACTGAGGGTGAGAACCAGCCAGTGCGTCTCTAGGATTGTGTGGAAAGGTTTTGATGTACTTTGAGAGTGGGCAAGGGAGAGTGCTAGTGAGCCTTGAGAGTTTCTTTTTGATGGTCCTTGGATGTACCTTGGTTATGTTTTCAGTTTCCTTATGTATTCCCGTCTGTATTATTACTTAGCCCTACTGATGGGGCCACCATGTATATATATAGATATATATATACTGTGTGTGAATGTTTCGTTTATCCCGTTGTGTCTACTCTGATATTGTGCGCTTTTAAATTGATCACATGTTATCACTGTTTTAATAAGCGCGTAAACACTAAGTTATAATTAATAGTATGTTTGGGTTCTAAAATAATGGGATTTCCTCGAGTGGGACTTGGGGACATCACATTAATGTGGTATTAGAGCAGTTTGGTCCTATCTGGACTGTGGAACTCGGGGACCAAGATTGTGAGGTATTAGGAGGTCGAACTGGTAAAGTTTATCGTCTCTACAAGAGAGTACGACAATGTCTAGAAGGGTAGAATGAACGCGATTGATTGTTGTAGTGCTTGTGTGAATGATGAGTAGATGTATGTACTTATGTTGCTTATCATGTTTGAGCTCTGAGCTAACAGTTACTTGAATTAGGAACCAATGGCTCGAGGGAGAGGTAGAGGCTGAGGTAGGACCGGACCCAATGGAGGTCCGGGGGCTGAAGCTTCGCATATTGGGAATGGAGCTGCGTCGCTGGAAACCCTCAGCACTATGAGGGATATGGCTGCTGTTATGCTACAGCAAACACAACAGAATGCTCAACTCATTCAGATGACCCGTGAGAATCAACAATAGCGTAATGTTAGGCATGAAGACGCTGGTTTGGACGCCTTTATGAGGCGACAACGGGGACTAAAATCCCGAGGGGGTAGAGTTGTGGATTCAAGAGTTGGAAAAGATTTTTGCAGCAACACACTGTGATAAAGCTCAGAAGGTTTCTTATGCTTCTTTCATGTTAGTGGGAGGAGCAGAGATGTGGTGGAAAGGGAAGCAGAGGCTGTTTGAAGCTGAAGGAAGAGCCGTGATTTGGAGGCTGTTCCGAGAATGTTTTCGAGAGAAGTATTTTCCTCAGATGACCAGGAGGGAAAAGGATAAGGAGTTTCATAGTTTGAAGCAAGGCAACATGATGATCGGAGAATATGCAACAAGGTTTGAGACGCTGCTTAAATTCTCAGAGTTTTATCAACGGTATCCGGACGAGGATTGGATATGCCGCAGGTTTGAGGACGGGTTGAAATATGAAATTGAAAAGGCTATAGTACCGTTGGGGATTTCTGTATTCCCTGACATGTTGGATCGATATTCGGCAATTGAGAACATTGAAAAGGGAAAAGAGATGGCGACAAGGAGTAGAGGACCTATCCGCAGTAACCAGAGAGGTAGAGGCGGAAGATTTCAGAGTGGCCGGGGACCATATCAGAGACCAGCACAGAAGGCTGGAGAGGCTGGAAGTCAAGGACCAAGTGCAACTCAGGAGTCGCAAGGTTGTTTCAAGTATGGGGGACCACACATGGCTCGAGACTGCAAAAGTCAAGCGCCCAGAAGGACTATAACTTGTTATAAATGTGGAAGGCAAGGACATATGGCCAAGGATTGCAGGTAAGGGAATGCACGACCGTCTAGTGTGACTGGACAAGTTGCGAGACCACAAGCCACAGGAAGAGTGTTTGTCCTGAGGGGACCTGAATAGACCTTGTACCAAGAACTGGACCTATTTCTATAACAACTTATCGAATGTCTCCAGCAGAGTTGGCGGAGTTGAAGAAACAATTGGATGAGATGCTAGGCAAGGAATTCATTAGACCCAGTGCGTCGCCATGGGGAGCTTCGATACTGTTCGTCAAGAAGAAGGATGGGAGTTCAAGGTTATGTGTGGATTATCGTCAGCTAAATAAAGTGACGATAAAGAATAGGTATCCGTTGTCGAGGATAGATGATTCGATGGATCAGTTAAGGGGAGCAACTATGTTTTCCAAGATTGATCTGCGATCTGGTTACCATCAAATCAGAGTGAGGAAGGAGGATATACTGAAGACTGCTTTTCGAAGTCGGTACGGGCATTACGAGTATTTGGTTATGCCGTTCGGTGTGACTAATGCTCCGGCTGTGTTCATGGACTATATGAACAGGATATTCCGACTGTTCCTAGACAAATTTGTTGTCGTGTTTATTGATGACATCCTTAGTTACTCTCCGAGTAAAGAGGAACATCAAAAGCATCTTCGACCGATGCTACAGGTGCTGAAGGATAGGAAGTTATATGCAAAGCTATCTAAGTGTGAATTCTGGCTAGAGGAAGTACAGTTCTTAGGACACGTGATCAACAAGGATGGAATCATGGTGGATCCTGCTAAGGTTGAAACGGTAGTTAAGTGGGAAAGCCCGAAGTCTGTGAACGAGGTTCGCAATTTTCTCGGTTTGGCAGGCTACTACAAGCGGTTTATCGAAGGATTCTCTAAGATTGCGTTGCCTATGACGTAATTGACGAGAAAAGGAAAAGCGTTTGAGTGGACGGAAGCTTGTGACCAAGTTTCTCGGAGCTGAAGCGTCGGTTGATCACGTCGTCGGTATTGATTTTACCAGATCTGTTAGGACGTTTTGATGTGTATTGTGATGCATCATATCAAGGATTGGGTTGTGTCCTCATGCAAGAAGGAAGAGTAGTGGCGTATGCCTCCAGGCAGTTGAGAGGACATGAACGGAACTAACCGACTCATGATCTGGGGTTAGCTGTAATAGTGTTTTCATTGAAGATATGGAGACACTATCTGTATGGTGCTAAATTCAGCATATTTAGTGACCATAAGAGCCTAAAGTATTTGTTCGACTAGAAAGAGTTGAACATGAGACAGAGGAGGTGGATGGAATTCATAAAGGACTATGAATTCGACCTGCAATACCATCCAGGCAAGGAGAATGTCGTAGTGGATGCGCTCAATAGGAAGTCCCTAAACGTATCTATGACGATGGTGCGAGAGCTTGAGTTGCTAGAGCAGTTTAGAGATCTGAATCTGGATGTGGAAATCATCGAGGATAAGATGAATCTTGGGATGATCGAGGTTACTAGCGATTTCTTGAACCTGCTTTAGGAAATGTAATCTAAGGATGAGTACCTTAAGAAGGTGAACCAGTGGATCGAGAAAGGTGAGACGTTTGAGTTTAAGAGAGATTCGGATGGCCTTATCAGGTTTGGCGACAAAGTTTGTGTGCCAGAGGATAGGGAAGTTAAGAATATGATTTTGGAAGAAGCGCACCAGAGCAAGTTGATTTTTCACCCAAGAGCTACTAAGACGTATCAGGATCTGAAGAAGTTATTCTGGTGTCCAGGGACGAAAAAGGAAGTGGCAGTTTATGTCCTATCCTGTTTTGTGTGTCAAAAGGCGAAGGTTGAACGCCAGAAGCCAGCAGGATTGTTGCAATCATTGGATGTTCCAGAATGGAAGTGGGATAGTATTCCAATGGACCTGGTTTCTGGGTTACCAAAAACTCAGAAGAGGTGTGATGCAATTTGGGTCATCGTAGATAGATTAACGAAATGTGCTCATTTCTTACCTATCAACCAGAACTATTCTCTGGAGAGACTGACTCGAATTTACATCAAGACGGTGGTATGTCGGCATGGTGTGCCTTCGAGTATTATCTCGAACCGAGACCCGCGGTTTACTTCGAGGTTTTGGAAAAGCTTGAACGGAGCGTTGGGAACTAAGTTAAGGATGAGTTCTGCTTATCATCCCCAAACGGATGGTCAGTCAGAGTAGACGATTCAATTGTTGGAAGATTTGCTGAGAGCATGTGTGTTGGAACACACGGGAAGTTGGGACGATTTTCTTCCTTTGATCGAGTTTACCTATAACAACAGTTATCACTCAAGTATTGGAATGGTGCCGTATGAAGCTTTGTATAGGAGAAGGTGTAGGACTCCGTTGTGTTGGTTCGAAACCGGAGAGAATCAGTTGTTAGGCCGTGAGTTGGTACAACAAACAACAGAACAAGTTAAGTTGATCCTGGAAAAGATGAAAACCGCAAGGAATAGGCAGAAGAGCTACACTGACAAGCGGAGGAGACCTTTAGAATTCCAGGAGGGCGATCATGAATTTATAAGAGTTACTCCAAGGACTGGTATTGGCAGGGTAATTCAATCCAGAAAGCTTACACCCAGATTCATAGGACCATTTCAAATTCTTCGCCGAATTGGTTCAGTAGCTTATCAGATAGTCTTACTACATAACTTGTCAAGACTTCATGATGTTTTTCACGTATTCCAGCTTAGAAAGTACTACCCTGATCTATCGCATGTGTTAGAGCCCGAATCAATCCCGTTAAGAGAGAACCTTGAATACGAGGCTATACCAGCTCGGATTGTGGATAGAAGGATCAAGGAGTTGCGCGGTAAGGAGATTCCTTTGGTAAGAGTGGAATGGGACTCGGCGACCGGAAACTCAACATGGGAAAAAGAGGCTCAGATGAACCAACAGTACCTGTCGTTGTTTACAGGTGTGGACGAGGAATTTCGGGGATGAAATTCTTTTTAAGGGTGTTGGTAATGTAACATCCCAGTTTTCGGAAACCTTAACAGAGGTAGATTGGGTATTTCTATGTTTGTTAGTAACTGTTATCATGACTTGAAAGTGTGTTTAGAGTGTATGCTAAGAGTAGGAATGAATTGGATGAGAAAAGGATAAAGGACAAAAGATCAGGAGAAGAACGCTCAAGCGTGGACTAGTGGAACGCTCAAGCGTGCTAACGCTCTAGCGTGGAGAGCTTTGGACACACAAGCATGGATCCTCTAACTAGTGAATGGCAGTGACAGGACGTAAAGTGACACGTGTCGGTTACGAGTCGCGGCTGGCACATGATGGGCGGTGCCTTGGCAGTGAGGAAACGTCAAAGCTCAAGCGTTGAGGAAGCCAACGCTCAAGCATTGTAACGCTAAAGGGTGGAGTTCCGGAACGCTAAAGCGATTGCAGCAGAGTTTTACCTCTATATATACTTGCTCATTTTTACCATGGACGATTTTATGAACTTGTAACTAATACAGAGAGCGTGAGGAGAGACCAGAGACAGGTTGAGAGCTTCAATCTAAGTTTGTGATCCATTCGTAGATCCGATTCCAATTCCGATCGTGTTTTCGTGATCAGCGCAACTCCTACTCCAATTCTACTGGTTTGATTTTGTGATTCGACAAGGGTAAGTCGAGGTTCCGTATCTACCTACAATGTACCTATACAATGTTCTCTTTTGGTTTAAGTTTCTTTTCACGGTTTTAACTCCGTATTAGGGTTAATGCTATAGTCTATGTGTTATTTCCGTGATTAGGGCAAGTTAGGAAGTTGCATGCGGAACCCGTTGGAGCAGGTGGGCTGCGGTTGTGAGGCTAGGAGAGGATCAAGGAGTGCTCGTTGTGTTCGTGATTATCACCACTTTTGCATGACATGTTGTGTGTGGGGTAACCCTAAACCCTACGTGAGGTTGAGCCCTGACAAAGTACCTAAACCCTAGGTTTAGTCTACTTTGGGCTATCATCGTTATATTTGATACCCTAGATTAGCAGATTTGTGATGCATGATAAGATGTGATATGTGATGATATGCATACCTATTATTTATGATGTTTGATAGTTGCAAGTGATGCATGATATGTTGATGATAATGGCATGTTGGCATGTATGCTGTTTATTGCAGCATGTTGATAATTGCTGAACTGTTGCATTATATCTGGAAATGCGTGTATGTATGAGATTCAGAGGTTTAGCATGATTAGGGCTTTGACCCCGTGGTGGATGTTTGAGCTGATAATTGAGATATGAGGTATAGTGGAGCTTGGAGCTCATAAGGTCATGATGGGAGCTTGGAGCTCATATGTGTACAAGTGGAGCTTGGAGCTCATATGTTTACAGTGGAGCTTGGAGCTCGTATGTGTACCTATGGAGCTTGGAGCTCATGCTGCTAAAGATCAAGTTTGCATGTGTTGCGATATCAGCTCAAGAGAGATGGATGACAAGCATAGCATATGCATTTGATGCCAAGTGGCAAGTCGTATGCTGTGAGGCATATGATGTTGGTGCATCGAGGGCGGGTGCGAAAAACGGAAGGGAAGGTCTGAGAGACCTTGGGGATATATTGGACGCAGGTGTACCCACATAAGACCGGTATGGTAGCGCCTATCGTGTCGTGGCGGTCCTGGCTAAGTATGGTAATCCTGACTAGAGCCCCGAGTTTTTCCAGTTGCAGGTGGATCTTCCGAGGTTGCCTAGTTAACCCTATTTGTTTGGGACAGTTGAGCGGTGATGCACTCTTATGGGTCCCGGCGAGCGGAACGGATTATAGGAATGAACCAACTTGTTGTCCGATATGCGGACGTGATGTTGCCCTTAGTAGGGTGTTTAGTACCGGCCAACATACATAGAAAGAGTATGTGTATATCTAGCTAGGGAACGACCGTAGTGTCATGGTATTGAGAGATGGTTGTGTTTGATCTATGTTCTGTATTGCATCATTCCTGTCATAGATGTGTTGTATATCTTATCTCCCTGTATTTTCTTATATGTTATGCTTTGATCTGCGAGCAGACAACAAGTTAGTAGAGGATCAGGATGGACCCGAGGCTTCACCCGTTTATCTCGGGGGCACCGTGGATGCCGGTGCTGGGGACATTGAGATAGTCTACCATGATGAGAGGGGATGGCAGGTGGACCCCTCGACCTTTTTGGCCGTCTACATCGGACCGGTAAGCTTGATCTTCCGGAGCGGCACACCACCATATGTGGACATTATAGGGCCTTATTGCGTGCACTAGTTTCTTCCCTTCAGTCAGATGTGGCACCCTCCGAGGCAACGAGAGCGAGACTACTTGTGGGTGGCACCCCAGTCTTTTGTAGTATCCAGTAGGAGAGGCTTCGTCCACAGAGGACAGCGCAGACTTACGGAGCGATACCTGAGGGCAGATCAAAGGCGTAGTAAGATCATAGTGTCAAGTTTCTCATCCGAGTATGAGCCTATGCAGGTTTATAGGCGCACTCGTGGAGAGAGATGGGGTAGCTCAGGGCATCCTCACCACTGAGGGTGAGATCCAGCCAATGCGTCTCTAGGATTGTGTGGAAAGGTTTTGATGTACTTTGAGAGTGGGCTAGGGAGAGTGCTAGTGAGCCTTGAGAGTTTCTTTTTGAAGGTCCTTGGATGTACCTTGGTTATGTTTTCAGTTTCCTTATGTATTTCCGTTTGTATTATTACTTAGCCCTACTGATGGGGCCACCATGTATATATATATATATAATACTGTGTGTGAATGTTTCGTTTATCCCGTTGTGTCTACTCTGATATTGTGTGCTTTTAAATTGATCCCATGTTATCGCTGTTTTAATAAGCGCGTAAACGCTAAGTTATAATTAATAGTATGTTTGGGTTCTAAAATAATGGGATTTCCTCGAGTGTGACTTGGGGACGTCACATCTTTCAACGGTTGTTACAGGGATAGAAGGGATCCTTGGGTAAAAAAGCAAGTTTGTTTTTTGGTTAAGTTCTTATGATAGTGAAGCCTTGAAGAAAAAAGCTTATAATTGGATATTGTAGTGATCTGATTATAGTGGAGAAAACTCACAAGTGGTATGAGGACTGGATGTAAGTTACCAGTGGAGGTAACTGAACTAGGATAAATCGGTTTGTGCTTTCTTCCTACCCTTATACTTCAAATGTTTGGTATACGCATGTTTTCTTGTTTAGAAATGTTTGAGTGCCTATGAAAAAGATTTTGTTTGTTGTAATCTTGTGTTAGAAATAATCATAACTAATTGTGAAATACTTTGATCATCATTAAACAAGTTTTAATCTGGTTCTTGCAAAACAAATTTCTGAGTTTTGTTTGTAAAATGTTTTCAAGATAAGAGTTTTTCAAGAAGTTTGAAAATGGTTTCAAAACTCAATTCACCCGCCCTCTTGAGTGTGTAGCCACAACCAACATAGAGGTGATTGATAACAAGTTTATCTCATTAGCTTATAGTTTTTCTTCATAAGTGATAGACCTTGGTTTAGAGATTTCTTATTTCGAGCAGAAGAATGGCTCCAGAGATCAGGCAAAGGGAAGAGACAAAATTTATGAATAATACTTTTCATATGTTATTCATTTCTCATTCCTTCGTTTATAGCTAATACAACCTATTTGTGCACAATCTGGCCCGTATCAACTACGATAGCCGAAGCATCGGTGGTGACATCAAAAACCATGTAAAAGTTTGGGAGAGCTAGCATTGGGAAGGTGGTCATGGCGGGTTAGTGAAGAGAATGATTTGTGGGCTGACCCCCTTCCAGCCCCATCCTTAGTCCCTTTCATTCGTGTGGGTTGTGTGGGTTGGGGGCTTAAAAGCCCCAATATTAAGGGGGTTTAAATGGGTTGGGGCTATTAGTGAGGGTTAAATGGGTTGTCCCATGGGCCAAGAGCCGAAATGACAGCTCTAGGACCTAGCCTGTTTAAAAAAAAAAAATTTTGACAAAAGACCTTTTTGAAAGCATCTTTATCTAAATAGTTTAGGCTTCAAGTCTTTGATAAGACCTTTTAAGTCTACTGAATCGACCTATTTTTTATAAGCAACAACATTATATTAATTCAAGAGTATAAAGGGTACTCTAACCCATACAACAAGTTCCCTAATGTTGGGTTAAGCAACCATCACACAAGAGAGGGCTGAATTGGATGATGAGGGTATTTAATCTTTGAAAAAATAACACAACGGAATAAAACAATTTTAGCACAATACAAATATTGAACAGATATAAACAAAAACATATTCAATCAAGTATAAAAGAGATAGGGATGAAAAGATTGCACACAAACAATTTATCTTGGTTCCCTCATAAAAGCCATGAGCTACGTCCAGTCCCCAACAACAACTAAGTTTTCTTTCATTATCGAAGTAGATAACTACAACGAGTATTCTTTGCACACCTAGCCTCTCCAGGGTCAACAAGTATTGTTCTTCATCGACCTCTCCAGGTTTTTGAGTATTCTTTTAACCTAGCCTCTCTAGGCTCATTGAGTATTGTTCTTCATCGACCTCTCTAGGTTGTTTAGTATTCTTTTCACCTAGCCTCTCCAATCTCATTGAGTATTTTTCTTCACCGACCACTTCGGGCCGTTGAGTATTCTTTTCACCTAACCTATCCAGACTCACTGAATTTTGATAAAGGTTACATAGAAATAATCCACAACACTCACAGAGTGTGTTTATAATGAAGTACACAGAAATGTTCTTCCTACACTCACAAGAGTGCATATATATAATGAAGTTCATATGAATTAAAGAAAATATCTCATAACACTCACTTGGTGGATATAAAATGATTATGTTAGGAAGAAATTTTGTTGAGATGAAAATAATTATGCTCGTTTTTCATCAACCGCAGCAGCAACAACAACAACCAAAACATTGGTTTATTCTTCTTCATCTTTGGTCTTCCTTATATAGGCTTAACCAGAAATGTAGATGATTGAAGTTTCTAGCCCAATATTACCATTGCACGGGACTTCTTTATGCTGACCATGTTTCAGATAAAGTGATTTTGCTTTATCTGATTTAGTTTGTCTTTGTTCAGGCTTTTCTTCTCTTTCTTTCTGATTAAGTTACTGAAGTTTTTGTCTTCTTCTTTTACCGCAACTAATGCTTCATAACTTTGTTCAAAAGGGTGCCTCAGTTTTTTGGTCATACTTGGACTTTTAATATTTTAATACTTCATTCAAAATTACTTCTTTAGCCATCATATTGTTCTGTATTCTAAGTAGATGCTTGGTTAGCTTCACTAGACACTTTTTAAATGAGCTAAGATGCTTTCTTATGCAATGTGCATATTCACAAGGAGACTGTTTAACTCGTAGCATCGGTCCATGTAGCATTTTTTTTCTTCTTTGATCTTCTTAACAACTAAATTAGGCTTTGATGTATTCATGAAAATTGTATCTATGGATGTTAGATTTCATTCTACAACAACTTACGGATGCTATTTGACAAAGGTAGAGATTGATTCAGGTCTTGAACTCTTCATGCGATTTGTCTATCTTTCTCTTAGATTTCAAATGATACCAAGATCGATGCATTTTATCAAATACAGCTCCAGATATTGTCAGCAGACGCTTGCATGTTATGACTTTCACGAACAGTATCACGTTTCCAACTTGAAGAAGGAATTTAAACCTGATAGAGATTGATTCAGATCTCGACTTCTTTAAGAAAGTTGTAGGTAATTCTCTTATCTTTCTAACCACACCAAGTTCACTGCATTTGGACGAATGTAGTGCAAGATATGATGTTTCATACGCTTGATTATCGGCAGCAGACGCTTGACTTCAATCTTCAATCTTTGTTTCCATGCTTTTGTTCTTTATAAACAATAGTCAGATCTATCAGTCTTACAAAAGCTTGAATGTTATTAAGACACTTCATAAGGCACTTCAAGAATGACACTTGAGAAGAAGCTTGGGATAAGACACTTCATCAGTCTTAAACACTTCACAAGTCTTGGATGCTTCACTAGTCTTAAGACGCTTCACTGGTCTTAAGATACTTCATAAGACGCTTGAGCGAGACACTTGGTACAGAATACCTATTTAGATGCTTTATAACATTGAGATTTGTTGGATGTGTTCAAGCTTTGGACTTACAGTCCTTCATTTTATGAGACACATTATTCTAAAATACTTGATTCTTCAACTCGTTGGACGCTTGCTTATTTGACACTTGATTCATCAAGTTCATTGACACTTGATATTTGTCATTTCTTTGGGTAGACACTTTGTCTCATAAGACGCTTCTTCAAGAAACTTGACATCTTCTCTTCAATCTTCTTCCTTTATTCATTTCCAAGGTCTGTGTATGCTTAAATAATTGTTCTGCATACTTTTTTCTAACAAATAAGGTATGCAAAAGCATCACAATAGAGAAAAGCATACCAACTAGGTTGGAACCCTAAACCCTACCTATCATCTGCAACAAACCTTGATTTTATTAAAAAGAATGCACAAATAAAGAATACAAAGAAGCACGGGGGGACATAAACCAAAACCCATGAAAAAATCATCTAAATCTATAGTTAGGCGAGCCTAACCTATTTCTATGAAACTCCTCAATGATAAAAGGAGGAAATAAATCCCACCAAATAAAGTTCTGAATAGTAAGACCATGAGAGGCTAATTTATCTGAACAAGTATTACCCTCTCGATAAATATGTGAAACTATGAAATTCATTTGCGTAGTCAAAACTAAACAAGTATGCCATCTATTTCTTGTTGACAAGTGACTCCAAACACAAGAGGGGGTGAATTGTGTGTGATCTTGAATTTGAAAAACTTTTGCAAATAATGCGCTTGAAAAATAAATCGCAGAAACTAAATGACGATAATATAAATGTGATAATTAAATAACTGAAATTAAAGTGCGATAAATAACTGCAATAATAAAATGATAGGGAAAGAGAAGGAACACGCAGATTTATCCTGGTTCGGGCACCAAACACCCCAGTGGCCTACGTCCAGTCCCCAATGTCAACCACCAAAGGTTTTCACTCAATAACTGGCTTTTAAATCAGTTCAGCTAGAAACCTTCACAAATAAGAGCACTCCTCACAGACCAGGGATATCACCTCCCCCAGTGAAAGAGCCTCAACCAAGCTTAACATGTGCGGGTAACCTTTTGAGCACTCCTCACAGACCAGTGATATAACCTCCCCCAGCGATAGGACTTAGGACTTTCCGACTTAGAACTTTCCCATTGTACCACAACTTCAACCTTTGCTAGATCTACAGCTATCCCATCTCGATTAATCACATGACCTAAGAATTGCACTTCTTCCAACCAAAACTCACACTTGGACAACTTTGCATAAAGTTGTCAGTCCTTTAACACTTGAAGCACAATCCTAAGATGTACCTGATGTTCTTCCCGATTAAGGGAATAATAAGAATGTCATAGATAAACACAACTATAAATGTATCCAAGAACGGTCGGAAAATCCAGTTCATGTAATCCATAAACATTGTTGGAGCATTAGTCACACCAAAGGGCATAACCAGATACTCATAGTATCCATACCGACTCCTGAACGCCGTCTTCGGTACATCCTCCTTCTTGACTCGAATCTGATAATAACCAGATCTTAAGGCAATCTTCGAAAACATTACCGCTCCTTTCAACTGGTCCATCAAGTCGTCAATCCTGGGTAATGGATACTTATTCTTGATCGTCACCTCGTTCAGCTGCCGATAATCCACACATAGCCTTGAACTTCCGTCCTTTTTCTTGACGAACAGCATCGGCGCTCCCCAAGGTGAAGCACTTGGTCTTATAAACTCTTTACCTAACATGTCATCTATCTGGTTCTTCAACTCTGCTAGCTTTGCTGGAGACATTAGATAAGGTGCTATAGAAATGAGTCCAGTTCCTGGTACGAGATCTATAGCGAACTCTATCTCTCTCTCCGGTGGTAAACCTGTAACGTCATCAGGTAAAACTTCCGGAAACTCTCGCACTATAGGCAACGAATCCAACTTAGGAGATTCCTTAGCTTCCATAGAGAATAACAACACGTGTTTCTGAGATTTGCTACTCAACATAAGATTTCTATCATTAGTAGACATCAATCTAGATTGCTCAGGGAATGACAAGGTCTTTTTAGAACAGTCTAACACTACATGGTTGGTCGAAAGCCAATCCATGACTAAAATTATATTAAGTTGTTGCATTGGTAAGCAAACAAGGTCAACAAGAAAAGTTCTATAGTAGAGGTGGGCTATGGTTCGGCCCTTCACTAAGTAATTAGGCTAGGGATGTTAAAATTTTACTAACTCTTGGATCAATGATCCTTAAGCATGATAAAGACATAATCCTCAATCATTTGCCAAAGATTTGAACCAAAACCCATTCAACCCACAAGGTTAGGGTTCGACCCTCTTGAGGAAAATAGGCTAGAGATGTCTAAAAATTTCTAACTCTTGGATGAATGATCCTCAAGTATACACAACACTAAATCAAGTTCCATTATCCAAAAACTTGAAGCAAAACTCTTAACTTTCCAAAAGCTAGGTTTCGGCCCCCATTAGAAACAAATAGCTAGACATTTTATTTGATTACATGCTCTTGGATAATGATAAAGGATGATAATAATAGATCATAGAAATTGATTTCACATTAAAAGGATTTTTCTATGATTTTCTAGAGATTTTTGAAGATTGAACTTAGAAGTTGATGATCATAGCTTTAAAACAAGAATTGAGTGAAGAATCATGAAGCTTATGGATCAAAGAGAGCAATCATATCTCTTGGATGATGAAAATGGGCAAAGATTCAACACTTTTCTTCACAAAAATTTTTAGGCTTCACTTTGAATGGATGAGAGAAAGTTAAGAGAAAAGATGAAGTTATAAGATTATCACAAAAAGTGATGGATCGCTTTCATGGAGGTGGTTTTGGTGTGGGCAAAGGGAGGGACCAAAGGGTCCAAAAATTGTTCATTTAAGGGCAAAATAGTCATTTCACTTAAGGGCAAAATTGTAATTAAGACAAATGGTTAAGGGCATTTTGGTCTTTTCACCTCCAAAGTCAACAAAATATCTATATATTTTGTTGGATGTCATGATGATGATGATGAGTCACATGGCACGAGCGTAGTTCCATCAGTTCCTAGGGACAAAACGATCCTTTCTCATTGTTAACGCGTTTTAGATATTTTCATTTTCATCATGACTTTGGGTGAGTCACTGACACGCCTTCCTAGGTGAGTTGACCTGATGCGACTTCAAGTTTATCCGTTAGCGGATCCCAATAAATCTGTATTTAGCTCCGTTAATTACCGGATTTAAGATTTCGCCCGAAATAAAGCGTAAGAACTTATCTCTTTTTTAAATTTTCGAAATTGCCAACATTGTTGGAAATTCGATTTAAAATCTAACTGTTTTATTCACGAGTCAAAATTAGGTTTTCCAAACAATAAAATCTTACTGTCAGTGAAAACGCATACCGAGTTCCGTCTGAATTTTCAACCCAAAATTTAACTGTAACTCGCTACGATAATGTAGAGTATGAATATGGTCTTGGTTTATTTAAATCCATTTTCTAAAATCTCGGATAAAATATAAACTCATTTATATAAATTACCGAAATTAAAAGCAGTGAAAATCGGGGTGTTACAGTTGCGTTCAAAATACACTTAAGGGCAGTGTACCCTGTAGCAGAAGTAATATAGGATAGAAGTCCAGATATCGTACCCAAGAGATTAATTCTGATAACTAAGTGATATAGTAAGTACTGGAATAGAGAAATCCGTATACTATTCAGACTAATCAAGAACTAAAAAGCAATAAATAATAATAAAGCAATAGTAAAAGATAACAAAAGATAATAAGAGAGTTTAGAATAAAGGAACCTGTTTGAAACACAAGAAAGGGGGTTGAAATTTGTTTCTTACGTTTTTAAAACTTTTCGCAAGCAGATATATAAATTTTCGCAAAGGTTGGACATTAAAACGACAACGGATGCAAAGAGCGTTTCCAAACACCAGTTGGATGCTTACTGTGAAGGATTAAGATAAAAGAACAAGCGCGTTAAGAAGGTAATTCAATCCCAAAGAGTTAGTTAGAAAATAAACTAAGGAAAAAGGAAGGGAAAGAAAAAGAACACAACGATGTTATCCTGGTTCACTCTTCACCAAAGAGCTACGTCCAGTCCCCTCTATTTGAGAGCTTTTTCCACTATAAAAAAATCCTTTGTTACAAGTATTCAACACCTCTTCAGGCAAGTATTCTATACTTCTTCATGCAACACTAAGTATTCTTTTCCGATCAAGCCTCTTCAGGCTCAAGTATTCCTTTTAAACAAGCCTCTTCAGGCTTAACCAACTAAGGTTTATAAAAAGAGTTTTATTCTAATAACTCACTAAGTGTGAGGGTTTGAAACTAAGCTCAGAACTCTAAACAATACTCTTCATAAAGAGTGATATGAAAATTAAGAGCTGAGTAAGCTAGACAGCTTTTGATATTTCTTTTGATTGCTTGTTTTCTTGTATGCTTGTATTTTCCTCAAGTTCCGTAACTTTGCATCTTTAACGGGGAAGATATTTATAGCCTTTTGGCTTTGAGCAATCTTCAGTTTTCAACGAGTGGAAAAAGATCCGTTCTGATCATGCATTACATGCGTTGGGCCGTTGAGTCTAATAACTTGTTAAGGCTTCTGATTAGCAAGGTAGACAATAAGGCTGATAGCTTAAAGTAGTGCTGACACTTTTTCCTTGTACCCAAAATTTTCCTTTTGTCTTTCCTTTTGGAGATAGGCAAATCCTTTTGTGTCAGGGGCAGACAGGCTTCATTGTTCGATGGGACGAAGATTGCAAAGAATGTTTGTCTAAGGGATACAAGCTTTTACAGATAGAATAATAAATTCAAATAGGTTACATATACGTTCCCGCTTAAAACATATTAAAGCATAAGACATTGGACTTTAATAAATAGAACGTTTATCGGAAAGAGTCTTTGGACTCGGATACATCGATTAAAGATTATAGTCCAGAAGGCGCGAAAACTTTAGGCTTTGAGCGCACTGTAAGTCTTTGGACTTAGATTTTCCTGCACACTTAAGATAAAACATTAGTCTATAGCCAATCTTTGTTCTCTTAAATTAGTCTTTTGCTAACATCAAAACTTAAGGGATTAATGGACCATAACCACTTTGATTCCAACAATCTCCCTCTTTTTGATGATGACAAAACATACTAATTTGATTGAACAAAGTTTCCTAGATAGCAGAAAGGCTCCCCCTAAGAAAAAGACTAAAAAAAATTAAAGCATATAAGGATTGAAAACTATCGTCCAATTAACATAGATATCAGACTTAGGCAAACATATAAAAGCAATGAGATAAGAATGCAAAATATATGCAATCAGACAAGCAGAAAAGCATTCTTAATAAATCAAACCAATCAAATTTCCCTTTCTCCCCCTTTTTGTCATCAGACAAAAGTGAGGACAAACCATCATTGTCAGTGTTGGATAAAAAAAACTTTAAAAGAAAGAAATTTTTAAGAAGGAGGAGGTTTTGGAAGGAAATTCTGAAACATGGCCATAATCTGTTGTAGCAGCATCGCATTGTTAGCTTCAATGGACCTTTGGATGAACTCTTGAAACTCCGAAGGAATAGCAGAGACAAAGCTCTTCGCAGTGGCCTTAGTTGCTTCAAGGTTCTGCTGACCAGGGATCACACTCAAGGCATTGGAAGATGATGGATCAGAATGATGCACCACAGAGAGAGGAAATGGTTGAGACTTAGAAGGATCTGAGTCTGCAACTTGCTCAACTTGCTCTTCTGGATATGGATCCTCATAGACGATCTCTTTGCCCCCAGTTTCCTCATAAATGACTTGAACTGGAGAAGTTGGAGGTGCCTCAGAATTAGGATCTTCTTGCACAACTGGTTTTGGTGGAGGTGGAAGAATATCAAGAATGATATCAGCATCATCGTATCTACTTTATGTCCTCCATCTGAGTTTAGGAGCAGGAAGTACGTCTGTTGGGTACAGAGGGATTCCGAATATATCGTCCAGAATCATGAAATCAACCTCGGCGATTTTGTACTTCCTTTTGAATGTGCCAGTTTTACTCTTTTCTTCGTCTGATAGACCAGACGTTGAAGCTTCCCTTGCACATCTCCAAATGAAGTTTTCTCAGTAGATTGGAGCGTCCTTCTCATTCCTCTCAGAGGGATCCTTTTGCAAGATGAAGGCTAGTTGCCGCGAGTCATCTGTTGGTCATGTCTAGAACAAAGGATCAAAAGCAACTCTATAAGGCAACGTCCATGTTTCAAACCTTTTCTTCCATCTTTATTCTTGTTAGGGTCCAACATCAGGATCCTTGGCACACTTGAGGAGGAAAAAATCCTACTCTTATTGCAGATGTTCATTTTTAGAAGCTCTTTGGCAGATTTTGATTAATCTTGGCTTCCCTTGACATGTCATATTCCTTTCTGACAGCATAGTAAGTTAAAAAGTCTCTTACATCGGACTATTCTTTCCAGTCAGAGGGATATCTAGGAATGAAGCTCACATCACGATCAAAGATAAACATTTTGAAGCCAAAGGAACTTGATCTTCTTTCTTCAATCCTTTTGCAGCCTTCCTTTTCTTCATTAAGTCGAATCACATATCTGGCGACGTTGTAGTGACACAATTTGAATGCTTTGTCCTTAATGAGATTAGGATAAAGCTTCTTCAGAGGAAACTTTTTTTGCTCAAGACGGACTAGCAGAGGTCCGTGAGCATTATAGAGTTGGCTTGGCAGTGATCCAAAGGGTGTGTATGGATGGGATAATAATCCTGTTCAGGAGGTGGACCAAAGGGGTTATGTGGTGGTGGAGAAGGTGTTTCATATTGATATTCTGGTTGAGGTATTGGACCTTTTGGATGTTGGGAAGTGGAGGGAGGTGTGTGTTTAAGGAAGAGAGCAAGAAATCTTCTTTTGACATTATTCTGGGTATGCGTTTGAATTTTCTTTTAGGGTAGAGCATTTTGTGAAAAGGTGCTCCACAAGGTTTGAAAGGTTCAAGGGTAGGTGGGCGTAAGGTTGGCCTTTGTGGTGAAGGGATGGTTTGTGTTTGAGGTGAGGTGGGGGGTGAAAAGCCTATGGATGGTTGTGAGTCCATTGCCAAATCCTCAACCACAATGGGTTGCTCTATAATAGGTGTAATAACTGAACGATATTGAGGTTCAATATTACCTTGAGTTTTGGACCTAGTGGTCCTTGGCCTTCTTATAGTTGTTTTTGTCTGAGATGCTTCAAGAGCAAATTCCTTTCTTGGCCCTTTGATCACCTTAGAGATAGGTTGATCATCTCATCTTCTTCTTTGTCCACAGATGCAAGAATCAACTTTCTTTTCCTTGCATGTTGGACGGAAGCAGTTGTTGGATGGTTAGAAGTCGACTTCACTTGTGGACGCACAGGCTCTATTGAGTATCCAGCATGGGCTTGTTGTTCAGACGCTTCATCAACACCTTGCGTCTGTTCTATTTGAACACCTTTTAGCTTTCCTTCTTTCTTGGACTTTTCAATATAGTCCAGCTTCGTTTTCATCAGACTTTGCTTGCTGAACTCTGGTTGAAGCACACGATTTGTGCCATGAACGCCAACAAATGAGTTTCTACTTTGGAGTCAGAAACTTGAGATTATTGTAAACCAGATGCATCTCACAGATTCTTGAGAGGAGAGCAGCATAGATGATGGCAGTGTTCTTCCCAGACCCTTCAATGGCATACTTGAAGCAAGTGAAAAGAAGGTGTGAGAGATTTACTTGCTTCTCCAGAATCGGATGAACTAAGCAAAACTGATGAGCCTTTGACACAGAGTCTTTTGAGCCAGCTTTGTGAAGGATGGACTTGTTCAGAATCTGATGAAGAACCCTAGCCTTGTCAGTCATTCTCGAGGCTATCAGTTTGTCAGACAAGTTCTTCAGTAAACACTCCTTGATAGTGTCCATACCACCCAAATCTTCTTCCCATTTGTCTTCACAGGTGACTCCAGATTGGGCACACCCAATGGCCTCAGAGACAATCATTTCAGTGTTGACAACTTTGTTTCTGATTTCCCTTGCTGAGATGGTAGGGTTAGTCCAGAACTCCCTTATGAGTGTTAGGTAGATGACGGGAGATCCTTCGAAGAAACTTGATCAGCTAACAGCTTGAATGTTAGGGGTAATATTTATCCCGTGGTCAGCAAAGAACTTCAGACTAAACTTGAACTCAACCAGGACCTCAGCAGTTTGAATATCAAAAGCTTTTGCTTTGCCCTTAGCAGAAGCGGTTATGGAGGATGAAGAAGCCATTGTTTCAGAGAGAGAGGTTTTTCGCAAGAGAGAAATGAAGGTGACAAGGTTGTAAATGTTCTACCTTTATCAAATACGGTTTTATAGAAGAAAACGGTTCGTATTTTCAAATGAAATAAAATTAAAAAAAAGAAAAGAAAAGAGGGGTGAGGTGATGCACATTTAATGCCTGACGCACGTTCCAGACTTTGAAACCCTAAAAAGCAGTTTTGCCATAATAAAAAATGGAACCGACTTAGTTAGGGAATGTGAATTAAATTTGCCTTCGACAAAGATTTAGTTCAATTAATACTATGGACGAACCAATCAACATATAATTTTGACTCACATGTATTGGGCCAAAGTAAACATTGGACGCATGCATTGGACTCATAATCAATCAATGAAATGCATGTTCAAATATTTTCTTATGAATATGAACTTATCTTCAGCTAGAGGTTTGGTGAAGATATCTGCTCATTGATGGCCAGTATCAACAAATTGAATATCAATTATTCCTTTTTGCACATAATCTCTAATGAAATGATGCTTGATCTCTATATGCTTTGCTCTAGAATGCAATATGGGATTTTTAGACAAATTGATAGAAGGTGTATTATCACACGTTATTGGAATATTACTTACAAATCTGTAGTAATCTTCCAACTGATGTTTAATCCATAGAAGTTGTGAGCACCAGCTTGCAGCAGCAATGTACTCAGCTTCAGTAGTTGATAAGGCAATTGTGCTTTGCCTTTTGCTTGACCATGAGACTAAGTTGGCTCCAATGAAGTGACAACCTCCACTGGTGCTTTTTCCTTCTATTCTGTCTCCAGCATAGTCAGTATCACAGAATCCAACTAATCTGTATTCATCAAATTTCTTATATAACAGACCCAGATTAGTAGAACCTTTAAGATATCTAAAGATTCTTTTAACTGCTGAGATATGAGACTCTCTTGGATCAGATTGAAATCGAGCACATAGACAAACACTAAACATGATATCAGGTCTGGACGCAGTTAAATATAAGAGGGAACCAATCGTACCTCTATATACCTTTTGGCATACCATTTTATCTTTGTCATCTTTGTTTAGTACGAACGTTGGATGCACTGGGGTATTCATTGGTTTGGAGTCATGCAGCTTGAAGCATTTCAGAAGCTCTTTTGTGTATTTCGTTTGATGAATATACACTCTGTCCGATGTTTGTTTGACTTGAAGTCCGAGAAAGAATTTCAGTTCTCCCATCATAATCATTTCAAATCATTTCCGCATAAGCTCAGAAAAATCTTGACAAAGAGATTTATCAGTTATACCAACATTATATCATCAACGTAAATTTGAGCAACAATAAAATCCTGTTTACTTGTTTTTCTGAAAAGAGTTGTGTCCACTTTTCCTCTTGAGAAACCACTCTCCATTAGGAAAGTGTTGAGTCTCTCATACCAAGCTCTAGGAGCTTGTTTGAGCCCGGTTAAGGCTGTCTTAAGCTTATATACATGCTCAGGGTGGTTTTGATCTTCAAAAACAGATGGTTGCACAACATATACTTCTTCATTGATAAAACCATTTAAGAAAGCACTTTTTACATCCATTTGATAAAGCATGATATTATGATGTGCAGCATATGAGAGTAATATGCGTATGGCTTCTAGTCTAGCTTGTGGAGTAAAAGTTTCAGTATAACCAATACCTTCAGTAGCTTGTTTGCTCCTGAAGATTGACCTTGTCCAAACTCTATCATTTGGCTTGCCAATGATTTGATCCTTAAGGTGGTAAGCCCTGAATTGCCATGAACGAGGGGTATTAGCAACTTGATGGGACGTTGATGCGTCTAATGTGTTTTGAGTTGCGTCTGATGCTCCATCATCTTTAAGCATTGGACGATCTTTTACATCATTCAGATTCATATCTGCCAAAGATTCATCTAGCTCTGATAATCTCTTATCAGGCTGTTTGTCATTAAACTTAACATGGATGGATTCTTCAACCACTGAAGTCCTAGAGTTATAGACTCTAAAAGCTTTGGACGTTTCAAAGTATCCTAACAATATTCCATTATCTACTTTGGCATCAAACTTACCAAGTTGGCCCTTAGAATTTAAAATAAAAATTGACATCCGAAAGGGTGGAAATAAGAAATGTTGGGTTTGCGTCCTTTCCGCAGTTCATAAGGAGTCTTGTTCTGGATAGGTCTTATGTATACTCTGTTTTGAATGCAGCAAGCAGTATTTACAGCTTCAGCCCAGAAGTGTTTGGAAACAGAATTATCACTGAGCATTGCTCTAGCCATCTCTTGAAGAGATCGGTTCTTTCTCTCAAAAACACCATTATGTTGTGGTGTTCTTGGGACAGAGAAATTGTTATGAATACCACTTTCATCACAGAACCTTTGGAAAAGCTCATTTTCAAATTTGCCTCCATGGTCACTTCTAATTGAGCTTATACATATGCCTATTTCATTCTGGACCCGCTTACAGAATATAGTAAAGACCTTGATAGACTCATCCTTGTGAGCAACGAACTTAACCCATGTCCATCTTGTGTAGTCATCTATTATGACAAGCCCATATTTCTTACCACTAGCAGAAGCAGTCCTTGTTGGACCAAACAAATCAAGATGCAACAGCTCTAGTAGCCTTGAAGTACTAACAATGTTCTTGGACTCAAAAGAGTTCTTAACTTGTTTTCCTTTTTGGCACGCATCACAGAAAGCATCAGATCTGTACATAATCTTTGGTAGACCTCTTACGAGATTATGCTTGTTTAGTCTTGAGATTAATCTCAGATTCGCATGACCAAGTCTTTTGTGCCAGATCCATCGCTCATCTTCAACACACATTAGGCATGATACACTCTGATTTGAGAGTCCCCCCAGTTAATGTTATACTGATTGTTTTGCCTCTTGGCAATGAATAAGATGGACCCATCAGGGTTCTTGACTATACACTCACCGTTATTGAAGGAAACATCAGACCCACTATCACATAATTGACTTATGCTAACCAAGTTGTGTTTTAACCCTTCAACCAGCAGAACATTATCAATAGAAGGAAAGGGATGCTTACCGATCTTACAAATTCCGACTATCTTTCCTTTCTGGTTGCCTCCAAAGGTGACCCATCCTCATGTTTTTTCACGTAAGTCTTGGAAATAGACTTTTCTCCCGTCATGTGACGTGAGCATCTATTGTCCAAGTACCAGGATTGGGATCTTCTTTGTGTTGCTAAGAAGATCTGCAACAGGGATTATAATGTTTTTAGGTATCCAGATAGACTTGGGTCCTTTTTGATTAGTCTGTGGTCTTCGTCCATGAATAACATTTTTCTTTTTGTGTATGCACTTTGAGAAGGTGTGGCCATTTTTCCCACATAGGTTGCAATAACAATGAGATGCATGATGTTCGGTTTCTTTTTAATTTTTATGAATTTTGGAAATCTTATGATAATGGTTGGGTCTTGATATTTTGCGAGAAGCTTCTTGTTTCTCAGAGATATAGCCTAAGCCAGACTTATCGTGAGGTGATCTTGAGTACCTCAATATCAAGGTTAGCTTCTCTGAACCCCCAACAATCTTTGATACGCTTTTGGTTAGGTTAGATACCTCTTGTTTGAGTCTGGTTACCTCATCAGGTTCACTGAACTCAGAGGTGAGTTTATCAGTTAGACTGATCTTCTCAGCTTTTAGCTTATTGTTCTCTTCAATAAGCTGCTTATTTTGTTTGCTGGTATCTTCCAGTTCTTTGTTTATTTTCGAAAACATTCTTTTAAGCATGATATATTGATGATGCAGTAAGGAGGAATCATTAAGCAGTTCATCATATGCTTCTTGAAGAGAATCAGAATTAGATACCTCATCTTCCTCTGATTCATCATCCGATGAAGTATTTGCCATCAGGCAAAGGTTTGAACCAGGAGGACTCCTTGGTTCGAATAACAGTCTAAGGTTGCCATTTTTTCTTTTGCAGTCTCAGATTGTAGCACCAATTTCAATCTTGGTCGATCTAGAGCATTGATGAGACACCAGTTGGCACAGGCTTGGACGTTGTTGAGCCGTCCTCAAGAGTTATTGTTGGACGATGATCTCCATCAATGAATATGTTCCACAGGTCAAAGTCTTAAGCTTGGACGTACATTTGAAATACAGATCTCCAGTAAGGATAGTCTGTTCCATTGAAAATGGGTGGAACGTTCCATCCTCTTTCAGAGGTTACTGCCTGAGTTCTTTATTCGGGAACAACAAGTTGTTCATCATCCGAAGAGTCTTCATTTTGAGCATTGGACCATGGACAGAGGTTAGCTTCCTCATTTCCTTCTTCTTCTTCCTTAGAAGAATCAAGATCTTCCCATGTTGCCATGAAGTTTTTCTTCTTATTTTTGAAGAACTTCTTCTTGTCTTTTAAATAGGATAGTCAGTTTTGAAGTGGCCTAATTTGTTGCACTCAAAACAGACCAACTGACTTTTGTCCTTGGACTCAGCATGGTCCTTGAAGTTTTTCTTCTGAAATGGTCTTCTTTTTAACCCATTTTTCTTTCTCCACATATTTTGAATTTTTTTGGAGGTGAAGGATAGCTCCTCATCGTTTGATACTTCATCATCAGCTTGACCAGAATCAAGCTTTTGAGCTTTTGGACTTTTGACCTTTTAAGGCAATCCCTTTGTTTTTCTTTCCAAGATTATCAAGATGAAGCTCCTATTCATGAACTTCCAACATTCCTACCAGATCATCCAAGGTCAAAGTAGAGAGATCTTTGGCCTAGGTGATTGTAGTAAAAAGTGGCCTCCATTCCTTAGGCAAACTTCTAAGGATGTTAGTGACATTCTTCTTGGTAGTGTAAACTTTCCCAAGGGATTTTAATTTGTTGGTCATCGTCTGAAAATGACCCATCATGTCCAAAATGGACTTTACTTCAGCCATAGTGAACATTTCATACTAGCCAACCAGCATGATAATGTTGTAGTCTTTTACCTTGGTAGTCCCCTCATGGAGATTTGACAAGGTATCCCAGATTTGTTTTGCTGATTCACACACGTGAATCTTCTGGAATTCATCTGGACTTAAAGCACACATCAAAGCATATCTTGCTTTGTGATTTTGTTCCATTTTGGCTCTTTGAGCATCAGTCCACCCTTCTTTAGCTTTTTCTGTACCATCAGCATTGAGACACACATTTGGACCATTCATGATTCCGGCCCAGAGAGCAGAGTTAGTACTTAAGATAAATCCTTTTAATCTCTCCTTCCAGTACAGGTAGTGGTTTCCATTGAAGAACGGAGCTTTGGTCATGCAAGTGCCTTCCATAACAGGGTTGACTCCCGCTTGGCATGCCTTGTCCTGCCATATCTGTTGTAGGATCTTTTCCTCTACATGGCTAAGTGCTCAACCTAGAGGCTGAGCTCTGATACCAATTGAAGGAACCTGTTTGAAACACAAGAAGGGGGTTCAATTGTGTTTCTTACATTTTTAAAACTTTTCGCAAGCAGATATATAAATTTTCGCAAAGGTTGGACTTTAAAACGACAACGGACGCAAATAGTGTTTCCAAACACCAGTTGGACGCTTACTGTGAAGGATTAAGATAAAAGAACAAGCGCATTAAGAAAGCAATTCAATCCCAAAGATAGAGTTAGTTAGAAAATAAACTAAGGCAAAAGGAAGGGAAAGAAAAAGAACACAGCGATATTATCCTGGTTAACTCCTCACCAAAAAGCTACGTCCAGTCCCCTCTACTTGAGTACTTTTTCCACTATAACAAAATCCTTTATTACAAGTATTCTACACCTCTTTAGGCAACAATAAGTATTCTATTCCAGTGAAGCCTCTTCAGGCTCAAGTATTCTTTCTAAACAAGCCTCTTCAGGCTCAACCAACTACGGTTTACAAAAAGAGTTTTGTTCTAATAACTCACTAAGTGTGAGGGTTTGAAACTAAGCTCAGAACTCTAAATAATACTCTTCGCAAAAAGTGATATGACAATTAAGAGCAGAGTAAGCTAAACAGCTCTTGATCTTTCTTTTGCTTGCTTGTTTTCTTTTATGCTTGTATTTTGCTCAAGTTTCGTAACTTTGCATCTTCAACGGTGAAGGTATTTAAAGCCTTTTGGCTTTGTGCAATCTTCAGTCTTCAACGAATGGAAAAAGATCCGTTCTGATCATGCATTAAATGTGTTGGTCCATTGAGTCTGATAACTTGTTGAGGCTTCTGATCAGCAAGGTAGACTATCAGGCTGATAGCTTGTGTCAGGGGCAGACATGCTTCGTTGTTCGATGGTACAAAGATTGCAAAGAATGTTTGTCTAAGGGACACAAGCTTTTACACATAGAATAATAAATTCAAATAGTTCACATATACGTTCGCGCTTAAAACATATTAAAGCATAAGACAATGGACTTTAATAAATAGAACGTTTATCGGAAAGAGTCTTTGGACTCAGATGCATCGTTTAAAGATTATAGTCTAGAAGGCGTGGAAACTTTAGGCTTTGGGCATAGTGTAAATCTTTGGACTTAGATTTTCCTGTACACTTAAGATAAAGTATTAGTTCATAGCTAATCTTTGTTATCTTAAATTAGTCTTTTGTTAACATCAAAACTTAAAGGATTAATAGACCATAGAAATCAAGAGTAAAGAGCCTAGAGCCGTGGTTTCACTTGTGCTTCCGATACCCCCCAAATCCTAATTCTATTCAATTTCGCAGTTGCTTTTCAAATATCAATCCCTCTACGAAGACTATTATTGTTTGTTAGCCAATCAATATTCTATTCCCCAGATGAACCCAATGGTTGTCAAGCAAAGAGTTTAAATGATTAGAAAGCATAAAGAGTAAAGAGGTTGAATGACTGAAAGGAGTAAATCACGTTTTCTCAAATCTAGATGTTAAACCCCGGTTATCCTATAGATCTACCAATTTTATTAGGCTTGATAGCCAAAATATCAATCAATTGATTAAGAACATACAAAGGGTGCACAATCCTAGTATGGGATGAAGAACAACATAATAACACTATTCAAATCGAAACTTTGAAATCAAATAGAATTGAATTAAAGCTAAGGCATAGCGAAAAGGGTTTCTACTAACACAAGATCCATCAAAACTCTAGTGATGAATTGAACTACTCATAATCATAATGAAAACCAAAGTCAACAATGGAAAAAGCATCCTGAATAATTGAAGAGGGAGAAGTGGTCTCCAACTTAACCTCCAAGTGCCAAATTCTACTCTAGAAATCAAAACTATACACTAAAAGACTAAAACAAGAGTATAGTACTCAGAAATAAAGAGATGAAAGAGAGTTCAAAGATATCTCTAAAGTGGCACCGAAGACCTTTATTTATAACAAAATATGTGAACAGAGCCATGAATTAGGTCTTTTGCATCGCTAGCACGGGCGTGCCAATAAAGTTGGCACGGGCGCGCTCTACATTCAGTATGGGAGTGCTCTTCAGGATGTCAGACAGTGCTCAAATCTGTTAGGGCGTACCAACACCGTAGAACAACGTTCTAGTGCACGGGCTACAGCACGGGCGTGCTCTCCGTCTGGCACAGCCGTGCTCTTCGCGATTGGGGCCTGCTAGCTTCGGTCAGGTGTTGCTTCTCTTTGGCACGAGCGTGCTGATGTTTGACACGGTCGTGCTAAGTCTCCAGAGGTCAGCTTTAAGTATTTTCGTAAGGCTTTGTTTGGAAGGATGGCTTGGAGGGTTGGCACGGGCGTGCTCTTGCATGGCACGACCGTGCTAACCTCAGAACTTCAGTATTCAGCCCAATGAAGCTCTAAAAACCTTCACTTTTCTTCAAAAGTTCATCAAGCTGCCTTTGAACGTCAATTCTATCAAAATTTAAGTAAAAATGTGAAATACAATAATATTTATCATTAAATGCATCGAAATTCAACCCAAATACCCCGTATAAAATGCACAGAATTGAGGTTCATCACTAATCGATTATGGGTTCTCTGTTTTAAAACTCACTTACACGCATAGAAGCATAATCAATTATGCAATTGATTATGTCTTCTCTGTTTTAGTTACACAAACACACGTAGGTATATAATCGATTATGCTAATTGATTACTTCTTCTCTATTTTGAAAACCAGCTTTTCAGATATATGATAATCGATTATTAGAAAATCTCTAATCGATTATTCTCATTAAAAACTAATTGATTTTAAACTTAACGGTTGTTAATGATTTATCTAATTAAAAAACTTGAGGCCTATTAAGTTTGTTTTTAGAAAATCAATTTTGTGTGTGTGTGATTATTTTTAGTTTATGAGAGCTTTACTACCACTACAACATGATCTAAACAGATAATACAAATAATGAAAATTCCCTCAACCCCATCTTGAAAGACTTGATCTTTATGAAATTCTTTTCCGCTTTTTGCAGTTTAGTCCTTTTGGGATTTCCTTTTGTCTATCACCATGTTCATATTCTCCTTGACTTTTTTTGTCATTCATATCCTTTGAGGATTACTTTTGTCAATCATCAAAACTAAATTTCCCTGTTAAGGCATATATTCACAATTCTTAGCTTCCAAGGAACATGAAGATCATACTTGAAGGCTGCCACATCCAAAATAGAGTCACACTCAAGCCAAAAATTGTGCCAACCTCTTTCACATGTTATTTCAATTGCTATCAAGGCACCAATGAGTTCAGCATGTAATGAGAAAGAGATACCGATATTTGCTGCAAAGCAACTAAGAATAGCTGCTCTAAAACTTCTTAAAATACCTCCACAGGAAGACCAACCCGGGGATCCTCTAGATGCACCATCCGTATTACATTTGATCCAGTTGCTAAGTGGGGGAAATAAATCAACCTACTTGATGGAAGGAGCCTTCCCAACATGTCCCACAACTGAGAAAGCCCTTAAGATAGAACACCCATGAATAGAGGAAGACACTGTACCAGTGGACAAATTTCCAGAAAGAGAGGAAGAGGCTGCAATCAGACTGGTGACTTGGCGAAGGGAAACTATTATGCTATCAAACGTTAGTTTGTTTCTACAGTACCAAATAGCCTATACCACATTCAGAAAAGCAGCTAAAATGATAATCTGTACTTGAGAACTCCAATCTCTATAGCAGACAATTAGGACAAATGTAAATGAATCAGGATTAATAGGACAATTAATCAAACCACTAAGCGAATACCATAGATTTTTAGCAAAGCTACATTCAAGAAACAAATGCTTAGAAGTTTCAGATTCCTTACCACGGAGGCTACACATAGATACCAACCACTATGCAACCTCTGGATGTTAGATAGGCATCTTCTTGTTAAGAAATCTCCATAACACAAAATATTTAGAGGGGGGAATGAGTTGATTACACAACAGTTTATAACAAGGAACAATTGGCTTCTTAGAATTTAAGAATGTGTAAGCCTCCTTAAAAGACAACAAGCCAGAGTCTAAATTGGACCAAACTACTTGATCCTTAGCAGAGAAGGAAGGAATCGTTATCTGCTTAACCTCTTCAACGAGATCAGGAAATTCTGAACCAATTCAATATGGATGGACCAAGATCTATTTCAACAAAGCCACCAACTATAGCTTTAAGAAGTGAATGATACTCAACTAGAATATTCAATCTTTCACAACAGTATGGTCGAGCCATTTATCAGTCCAAAAACTGATACTGAGACCATCCCCAATCTTCCAAGAAGAATTATGCAGCACTGCATGACACCAGTTTTTAATAGCAGGCCAAATAGAAGATTTGATGGAGTAAGATCTTGGATTACTATTCTTCAAAAACCTCGTTCTCAATAAATAGGCCCATTGACAGCAGGATGATACAAATTCCCAAGAAGCAGCCTCATTTATAGCTCTAACAGACCTAATTCCAAGGCCACCATCTGAAAAAGGAGAGCAAACTTTATACCAAGCTACAGTCACAAGTTTTCTAGAGAAAATATCTCCGGCCCAAATAAAATTCTTAATCCACTTATCAATTGATTTCAACAAAGAAACATGCCAAGCATACACATGGAAACTATACATCAGCATACCATGAATGATTTATTTCACCAACTGAACTCTCCCTATGATTGATAACAGTGATTCTTTCCAAGCTGTAAGGCTGATCTTAATCCTATCTGCTATAGGTTGCAAATGAACTCTCCTAGGCATACCTTTAAATATAGGAACACCAAGGTAAGTGAAGGGTAACTGCCCACTAGAGAAACCCAAAATGGAGGAAATAAGGTTTGTTCTTCTACGGGAAATAACACCTGAGAAGAATTTACATTTTTCAAGACTAATAACCTGTCGAGAAGCTTCACTATACAGCTTGAATAGGTGCACCAAATTCAGCAAATTTTACTTTGACCCTCTACAAAATATCATTAGGTCATCTGCATAAAGATATACGATGGAGTTTGGAATCCCCTTGGCCTTGCCATAAGCTGTAGCTGACCATTTTGAACCACTTTGGATAGGCCTTTGCTAAGAACATCCTCAGCAAGACAAAAAAAGGCAAATGGGATAATGGATCACCTTGCCTCACACCCCTTTTACAATTAAAGTAACCCAATGAGTGGTCATTCACTGAAAATGAGCAGATTGCAGAAAAACTCTGATCCAATGACAGAATTTAGCATCAAAACCGAAAGTGCTTAATACTTTAACCAAGAAACCCAATCCATAGTGTCAAATGCTTTCTTAATGTCAATTTTCAGAGCTAGGTTTCTTCCAAATGCTTTATTATCCAGCATGTTGATAGCTTCAGAGGCTATACAAACACAGTCAAATATATGTCTTCCTTGTATGAATCCCCTTTGATTTTCTGAAATGATAAAAGAAGCCACAATAGGTAGCCTATCGGCCAAAACCTTGTGATGATTTTGAATTGAAAATTTGCCAATGCAATAGATCTATATTTCTCAATTCTATCTGAACCTTTAAACTTAGGAATGAGGACCACTAGATTGGAGTTCAAGTTAGGAAGAAGCCACCCTTGAGTGAAAAATTGAGAAACAGCTTTAAAAACATCTTCTTCAATTATGTTCTGCATACTTGAACGCACAGTTATCAATGTTCACATGTTTATATAATAAATTATTTATGCAATATGTTTAACAGACTTGTTTCTTTTATTTGTCATCACTCAAAACCAGATAAAGTAATTGTTCACAACAATTACAGCTTTATCACCAAATGCTTATTTTTACAACCCCCAAATCATTCAGCAACACAACCAAAATCGACACAAAACCATACTATAACAGAACACAAACAACACTCTTGCAAACCAACAAAAAGAAGACTTTTATATATATTATAACATATTAATATTTATATAATATAATATTTCAAAGTAAGCCTTTAAATAGGCGTGAACATCTAATTTTGTAATATTTTTATTTAATTATTATTAGTCAAGTCATTATTATTTTTATTTATTTGCATTTCAAAAAAAAGAGAAGAAAGGCAAAAAAGAAGAATAAAATGAAAACGGAATAGAATAGAAGAGAAATAAAAGAAGACTCGGGCTCAATCATTAGGCTCAGTCCATCAGAAAACATCTGCAGGCCCGCAACCCAACCTGCTCCATCTATTTTCCCTCTTTCCCCATCAGAAAACCTAGCAGTCACTTTCCTTCTTCTTCCAAATCCAATGCATCCAATTTAGTAATTTATTTCTTCATCTATTATTTGTACTTTGAAGAGTCTTCAAGAACAGATGCATCCAATTTTATACATGGTAAAAGTAAAAAAAACAAATAAGAGTAAAACAAAAAAAAAAAAAAAAAAGAAAACAAAAGGGATTCAAAAATAAAGAAAGAATCAGGGTGTGTGCGTGCTTTTAGTGCAATAAAGAAAAAAGAAACGAGTAACAGAGAGGGAGAAATAGCGCCGCAGGGGAGAAGAAGAAAAAGGCAGAGACTTTTTGCCCTTCATCTGGTGAGTAAATTGCTTTCGTTCTTGATGAAATTTTAGTATGTTGTTCCTAATGTTGAGGACTACATTTTGATACTGTTAGTTAGTTGTTTTGCCTTCTCTTTGGGTTAGTTTTTGATACCCACTTTTGTGGAGTTTATCTCTTGTTGCTTGATTGTATCCACTCATTGGGTGATGTTTTACTGATTTGGTGTTCCCTAGTGTTGCTAGAAAGACTCTGTGTATCCATTAATATTTTTAGTGGAAGTTTTTGCTGGACTTGGTCCCATAGTTTTTATACCTACTCTGGGGAGTTTTCCACGTTAAAAATTCTAATGTCGTTGATATTTATTTTCTGCCATTGATAATGTGCTATGGAAAGAATATTTTTTGTTGTGCCAATTTATCTGCACAGGTGGGGGAAAAAGAGATTGTTGATTATATCTATTTCCCCCAAAAAAGTGGTATCTAGAGCTGAGGTTATTCTAACTTGTGCATTTAAATGGAGGAAAATCAAAGGCCAAATATGATTAAGCTGAACTCTACAAATTATACGCTTTGGAAGACTCTCATGGAAGACATGTTATACAACAAAGACTTGTATGATCCTGTTGAGGGGGACACTGCTCGACCCAGTGATAAATCTGAAAGTGAATGGAAGAAGATGAACAAAAAACAGTTGCATTGATTAGGCAGTGGTTGGACACAAAAACAGATGCTCAGAAAATATGGAAGACATTGGCTGATCTTATGAGCGGAAGAATGTGCAAAATAAAGCATGTTTGATTCGCAAGCTAGTGAATATGAAATACAGAGAAGGGATTCAATGGCAGAGCATATGAGTATTTTTCAGAACACTGTGAATTAGTTGACAGCCGCAAATATTAAATTAGATGATGCGTTGCAAGCATTGTTGTTGCTCAGTTCCTTGCTGACAGCGAGGAAGTCCTAGTTGTGACACTGACTAATTCAGTTCCAGATGGGAAGTTGACAATGTCACTGGTAAAAGAGAGTATGTTAAATGAAGAAGCCAAAAGGAAGGAGCATGGTTTGATTGGTAACCTCTACTCAGTCAGAAGCACTAGTTACAGAGTCATAGGGGAGAAGCCAAATCAGAAGTTTTCAGAAGCATGAAAAATATGACAGTCGTAGCAAGTCAAGAAGCAAGTCAAGGATTAGAAAAGAAGTGACATGTTATCATTGTGGCAAGGTGGGGCACATTAAAAGATATTGCAGGTTCCTCAAGAGAAAGAAATCAAGAGAAAGAGATGAAGACAGAAAGAAGAAAATTGATAAAGACACCGCTGCAGTTGCATCTGATAGTGATGTTTACATTATCTATGATGATAATTCTATAAATCTTGCATGCCATGATTCCGGTTGGATTATTGATTCTAGAGCCTCATACCATGTCACTCCTTGGCGTGATTTCTTTTCATCTTATACTGTTGGTGATTTTGGCACAGTGAAGATGGGAAATGAAGGGGTATGTAAAATTGTTGGTATGGGAGATGTTTGGATTGAATCTAGCATTGGGTGCAAGTTACAGTTGAAGAATGTTAGACATGTTCCTGATATCCGTCTCAACTTGATTTCGGTTAAAGCCTTGGACATTGAGGGTTATCACACTTACTTTGGTGGTGGCATATGCAAGCTCACCAAAAGGTCTCTAGTGGTAGCAATGGAAGAAAGTTTTACTATTCTCTACAGGATGCCTGGAAAGTTATGCAAGGAGGAAGTGAACGCAATTGAAGATACATCTATTGATTTATGGCATACGCCTTGGACACTTGAGTGAGAAAGGACTCAGCATTCTTGCCAAGCAAAATTCTCTTCCTATGAAAGATACACCTTTAAATACTTGCACTCATTGTTTTTTCCGGAAAACAACAGAGTTTCATTTCGTAGTTCTGGTCCTCATAGGAGGCCAAATGTTCTAGATTTAGTTCACACTGATGTTTGCACTATGGATTGTAAATCTCTTGGTAGTGCTACATATTTTGTTACTTTTATTGATGATCATTCTAGAAAATTGTGGGCTTTTGCTTTGAAATCTGAAGACCAGGTACTCAGGGTCTTCAAGCACTTTCATGCAAGATAATGGTGGTGAGTACAGGGGGCCATTTGAAGAGTATTGCAAAGAGCATGGAATCAAACTTGAGAAGATAGTTCCGAAGACACCTAAACATAATGGAGTTGCAGAGAGAATGAACCATACCATTAACGACAGAATCAGGTGTATGCTCTCTCATGCGAAATTATCCAAAGCCTTTTGGGGGTGAAGCAACGAGAACTGCAGTGGATTTGATTAAACTTTCTCCTTCTGTGTCACTAGAAGGTGATGCTCCAAACAGAGTATGGACAGGGAAAGATGTCTCTTATAGTTATTTGAGAGTGTTTGGCTGCAGGGCGTTTGTTCACATTCCAAGAGATGAGAGGTCCAAGCTTGATGGCAAATCCAAACAGTGTGTTTTCTTGGGTTATGGTCATGAAGAGTTTGGTTATAGACTTTGGGATCCTATTAACAAGAAAATTATCAGAAGCTGAGATGTGATATTTCTTGAAGACCAAACCATTGAAGATTTTGAAAAGGTGGAGAAACAAAAACAAGTTGCCAAAAGTTACATTGATGTTGCGCCTGAACCTCCTACTAGAACTTTTGTTGATGGGGGAGATATACAGGTAGATGATGGGAATGCAACTGATGACCCTGCACCTCACCATGATGAGCCAGTTGAACAGGCTCCTCTTGAGCCACCAGTTGAGCCTCAGTTGAGAAGATCTACAAGAGAGCGTCATGCTTCCCATAGATATCCTCCACATGAGCATGTGATGACCACTGATAGTGGACAGCCATAAGATTACCAAGAGGCCATTGTAAATGTGCATAGGGAAGAGTGGTTGAAGGCCATGCAAGAAGAAAAGAATTCCTTGCATGAGAATCACACATTTGAGTTGGTGAAGTTGCCTAAGGGCAGGAAAGCACTTAAGAACAAATGGGTATTCAAGTTGAAAGTAGAAGAGAATAGCTACCAGCCAAGATACAAAGCAAGATTGGTTATGAAAGGCTTTGGTCAGAAGAAGGGTATTGACTTTGACGAAATTTTCTCACCTTTGGTGAAGATGTCCTCTATTCGAGTTGTGCTTGGATTAGCAGCTAGCTTGAATCTAGAGGTTGAACAACTTGATGTGAAGATAGCATTCCTTAATGGTGATTTGGAGTAGGAAATTTATATGGAGCAGCCTGAGGGCTTCCAGGTCAAAGGGAAAGAGCAACTTGTGTGCAAATTGAAGAAAAGCTTGTATGGGCTCAAGTAGGCACCAAGGCAACGGTACAAGAAATTTGACTCTTCCATGGAGAAACATGGTTATAGCAAAACAACTTCTGATCATTGTGTGTTTGTAAAGAAATTCCCTGATGATGATTTTATTATCCTCTTGCTATATGCGGATGACATGTTGATTGTTGGTCATGACACTAAGAAGATTGAAAGTCTAAAGAAGGATTTGACCAAGTCCTTTGCTATGAAGGACTTGGGGCCAGCAAAGCAAATCCTTGGCATGAAAATTACTCGTGACAGGAAGAATAGTAAATTGTGGTTGTCTCAACAAAGGTACGTTGACAAGGTTTTAGAGAGATTTAACATGAGCAATTCCAAACCTGTTAGTGCTCCACTTGCAAGTCATTTCAAGTTGAGTTCTCAATAATGCCCTACAAGTGAGAAAAAGAAAGAAGAGATGAAGAAGGTTCCTTATGCATCCGCTGTTGGTAGTTGATGTATGCTTATGGTATGCACAAGACCGGATATTGCTTATGCAGTTGGAGTGGTTAGTCGTTTTCTCTCTAATCGTGGTAGCGATCACTGGCAAGCAATGAAGTGGATTTTCACATATCTCAAAGGCACTTCTAGAGTATGTTTATGCTTTGGGGGTGGTCAACCTGTGTTAGATGGGTACACAGATGCAGATATGGCTGGTGATTTTGATTCTAGAAAATCTACTTCTGGATACATGATGACTTTTGCAGGGGGAGTAGTGTCTTGGCAATCAAAGTTACAAAAATGTGTTGCCTTATCCACTACTGAGGCCGAATATATTGCCATTACTGAAGCTTCTAAAGAACTTTTGTGGATGTAGAAATTTCTACAAGAGTTGGGGCTTAAGCAAGAGAAGTTTGTGTTATTTTGTGACGGTTAGAGTGCAATCTATCTTAGCAAGAACCCGACTTTTCATTCTAGGTCGAAGCACATTCAAGTGCGATATCATTGGATATGAGAGACACTAGAGATGAAGGCATTTTCACTTGAAAAGATCCATACTGATGAGAATGGTTCAGATATGATTACAAAGACTTTGCTTATGACGAAGTTGATCTGTTGCAGAAAGAAGGCAGGTATGGTTGAACAGTATCTTCCCACTTGAGTCGGGAAGGGGAAGATTTGTTGGGTGGGTTCCCTCCTAAGTGGGACCCACATGGTAAAAGTAAAAAAAAAAAAAACAAGTAAGTGTAAAACAAAAAAAAAAAAAAAAAAAAAAAAAAAGGGATTCAAAAAGAAAGAAAGAATCAGGGGGTGTGCATGCTTTTAGTGCAAGAAAGAAAAAAGAAACGAGTAATAGAGAGGGAGAAATAGCATCGCAGGCGAGAAGAAGAAAAAGGTAGAGACTTTGTGTCCTTCATCAGATGAGTAAATTGCTTTTGTTCTTGATGAAATTTTAATATGTTGTTTCTGGTGTTGAGGGCTACATTTTGGTACTGCTAGTTTGTTGTTTTGCCTTCTCTTTGGGTTTGTTTGTGATACCCATTTTTGTGGAGTTTCTCTTTTGTTGCTTAGTTGTATCTACTCATTGGGTGATGTGTTGCAGATTTGGTGTTCTGTAGTGTTGTTAGGAAGACTCTGTGTACCCATTAATATTTTTAGTGGAAGTTTTTGCTGGACTTTGTCTCGTGGTTTTTATCCCTACTCTGGAGAGTTTTCCACGTTAAAAATTCTAGTGTCGTTGATATTTATTTTCTGCCATTAATATTATGGTGTAGGAAGAATATTCTTTGTTGTGCCTATTTATCTGCACTGGTGGGGGAAAAAGAGAATGGTAATTATCTCTACTTTTTCCCAACAGTATCTATTAGTACTTTGCCATAGGGGTGTTCATTACCCGATCCAAACCAATTTAAACCGTAAAAACCGAACCGAAAAACCGAAAACCGAAAAAATCGAAAACCGCAAAAACCGCTTTTTTTCATTGGATTGGATCGGATTTCGGATCCCCTAGTGAAAACCGATCTAATCCAATCCAAACCGACCTGTTATATACATATACTATTATTTTTTAAATTATAGTACTACTCATACTTATGCATTATTTTTCATACTTTTATGAACGAACACTTTCATTCTCTTTAATATTTTTGTTGTAATTGTCAAATACTAGATGTATTGGAATTTGTATAGTTATTCATGTACCTAGGAATCAATAGTTATTCATGTACTAGAAGATTTTATGCATGTACTTAGGAACTAGAACTACATTAATTCTAGTATATATATGTTTAATGTTGGTTTTTGACTTAATATAACTATGTAACGATGTATCGGTAAAAATCGAATTATCAAATCCAATCCAAATCGCATTTGATTGGATCGGATTTTTTTAAGAAAGCAAACCGATCCAATCCAAACCGCAAGTTGTTTCCATCTTTGGATCGAATGGTTTTTTGGCTCAAAACCATCTAATCCAATCCGCGAACACCCCTACTATGCCATTTCTTTTGCTCTCTTTCTTCTTCCTATTATTTGATATTTCGGATGACTCTATTTTGCTTTGAACACCATGTTTGATGTCAATAAAGTCAAATGCTCTTTAGTTGAGTAGTTCTTCTTATTGCTATGAGTCTAAGTTTTTGTTCATATTAGGTGCTCCAATTTGTACAGAATTTGCGTGTTATTTAACTTTTCTCTTGGAATCCTAGTTTGTAATCTGCTCATGATGCAGACGACTAGTTGAGTGAAAGTAAGCTTGTTTTCGTGATATGTCGTTCATCTAGGTATTTATTTTAGTTGGGAAACTTGTATGTTGTCTCTTGTCTTTTAAGGCATGCCTAAGTGAATTAGGGATCACACTAAAATGTGCTATCTTAGTTTGAACTACGATAATATTTTCTAAAATAAACGTTGTCTATTAGTCACCTTTTTTTAATTGGTATTTTCACTGCTTTTTGCACATTCCCCTGCATTCAGCAATCAAAAAATAATATTCAGCAATAAAAAAATAGCATTCAACAATGAAAACCAATAAACAAAATCAATCATAACAAAACTTTGGTTCTAAAAAACATATATATTAATGCAAAAACAAAATCATATACTCCAATAAATATATATACAAGAATTTGACAAAGTCCAGTTTGCATCCTTTTCTGTACTAGCAAAAGCCATCAATAGAACTGCCACCAACATCATGAAGTTGAGACTTTAACATTTATCAAGAAATGCCACAAACGCCTATTAAGGAAAAGCCATTATACCTCTATCAAACAAAATATTAAAACAATCCTCCACATTGAAAATACCATCACTACAAAAAAGGTCAAATAGCGACCGAATACTTGGGACCGAATATATCCGTTGCCAAGTGCGACCGATTTCGCGAACAGTAACATGACTTTTACGGTTCACATAAGGTATACATTTGGTGACCGAATTTGTACCGAACTACACGGTCGCAAGTAAATCAGTCGCCAACTCGGTCGCTAAAGTAAATATTTTTAGAGTCAAAACTGTTGACCTTAATTAGCAACCGATTTCAACATCGGTCGCTAAGATGTGCTAAATGAATTTGTAAAAGAGACATATTTGTGACCGAATAGCGACCGGAAATTATCAGTGGAGATGTTGGCGACCGATATTTATTTCGGTTGCTAAGACGCGCTAAATGTAATTCAAGTGGATGGTGTTTAGCGACCAACTAGAGACCGAATTTACTCGGTCGCTAGATTTAAATCCTTAAATCGCGTGAAATTCCTTTTCCTTCCTCACTTCTGCATCTCCTCCGTCCCCTCTGCCTCTCCTCCGTTCCTCCGTCCTTCTCTGCCTCTCCGCTGTCCCTCTCTGCCACCGTACCATCGTCCAACCACCGTCCTTCTCTCCCTTCCTCCGGTAAGTTCTTCTCTTCCTTCTCTTCTCTCCTTTTTCTCTTCCTCTCTTCTCATCTCTTGTCTTCTCAGTTGCAGAAACGCACTACGACCACCGTCCCTTCCTCCGGTAAGCTCCTCTCTTCTCTTCCTTCTCTCCTCTTCCTCTCTTCCCTTCCTTTCTTCCCTTCTCATATCTTCTTTTCTTGTTGCAGAAACGCTCACGGGACTCCAAGCACTGCAGGTCTGAGGTGGATTCCGAGCAACAATTGTGGTACAACATTGACCTCATGTTCAATTTCTTTCTAGGGTTTAGAAGTTATGACTTTATTTTGAAAATTATTTTGAGGACTGAATTGGGTTGAGATTCATATATAGGGTTAGGGTATTGCTTTGGAGAAAAGGTAATGAAGAGCTGAACTTTTTTACTCCCTATCAAACTGACTCAAGCTTGAGTAAAATCTGTATAGTAAGGCTTAGGGGAATTTCCAAGAGGCGTGTCTTAATTTATGGATTCATTTTCATCAATCATATTTCTTACAGATCAGAAAGGCACAAAAAAATCAAGACCAATCAAGAATCCAAGTTAGTGATTTAAAGAAAGGAAAGTACGCATAAATAGAATCCAAAATATAAGTAAGTAATAGTGAGTGAGGTAGATTGGATGTAGCTACCAACACATAGTTTTTAGCTGTCTCAAAAGGGTAGAGGGTGGGTGGTTTATCTAACAATATCACTTCTTTTGAATACTTGTTACCGGTCTCTGTTACCCCTAGTTCCACATAAGATAAAAATGACACCAACTATTGTATTGTTAGTTTTTTTCTTTTATTTTTATTTGTACATTCTTCATAAATAGAAACCATATAGTTAATTAATTAGATTATGACCAAAATACCACAGCTGTTTTTTTTTTCTTGCTCATGAATTCAGTTTAGTCTCCCGCACTTCATCCTTATGCCATCGGCACTTCCTCATTTTCATTGAATAGGTCTGAATAGAGCTGAACTTTCATTTTATTGTTTTGGATGGATAACTTCTAGTGTGCTGATGAAGAAAAGAAACAAGCAGTAGATAACTTCTATTGTAGCTTTTCATAGTTACAAATTGCATTCAATTGCTATTTTTTGCTAATTGTTATGGCTGCAAATTAATTGTTTCATGAAGCAAATTATATTTACAACATGGAAAAGTCTCTTGATTGTTTGATGCTTATAGTTTGAGGATGATTGAACTTAATGAAATTTGATTGTGATATTTCTCTTTTCTTCCAGTACTCCTCGAGCTTTGCACCCTTTATCATTCTTTGCTTGGAATCGAAGTAAGTTAGATACTCTCTCTTTTTATGCCTTGATTTGTGCGGTTTATGTAATGTTTTATGTGAAGTTTTGTGTTGTTTATTTGTGGAGAGCGGAGCTCAATAGGATGTGATCATGTCCGAAAGGCAGGATGCTATTTGTGTGCTAATAATTTAGAAATTATACATGTGATTAGCAATTTTGTGTTGTTTGTTAGTGGAGAGCTGAGCTCAATAGGATGTGATCCTTTCCGAAAGGCAGGATGCTGGTTGTGTGCTGATAATTTAGAAATTATGCATGTGTGTGCAAATTATGTGTTGTTTGTTAGTGGAGAGCTGAGCTCAATAGGATGTGATCCTTTCCGAAAGGCAGGATGCTGGTTGTGTACTGATAATTTAGAAATTATGCATGTTTGTGCAAATTATGTGTTGTTTGTTAGTAGAGAGCTGACCTCAATAGGATGTGTGATTCAAATTTTTTGCTTGAAAATTTTATTCAAGTTTCTACAATACCCCTAATATATAAGATAATGATTCTACTTTCTTAGAGTTAATTATTTACAGAAGCCTTAGTTTCCTGTTTGAGTTCCAATTTAATGAGTATGCTTACCTTCTTAAGGTAAGAATGCTCATTGTATTGAATTTTGAATTTTCCAAGTGGGACAGTTTGGGGTAAAACCTTTTTCACACTCGTATAATAGTCATTTCCACGTTTAAATGTCTTATATACTTCATGAAATTTTGGTTTGATGCATCTCTTTTTGTTCTCCCGATACATACTTGATCGTGGTAGATCTGAGCCCGATCAAGTCGTGTACTTGGAGACCGAAGGGAAATGCTGCCGAAATTTCATTAAGTATAAGGCATTTGAATAAGGGAATAACTAGTATTAACCGAGTATGGTAAAGGTTTTTTCTTGAATGGGATAGGTTCATACCATGTCATAAGGAAGGAGATTGATGGAGATCTTGGAATAAGCCATAATACATGCCGTTGTAGGTTGCTCTATCTATATGGCAAAATGGAGATTTCGGAGAATCGGATGTGGATGTATCATAGGTTGGATCGTAATAAACGTCTTATGGAAGAGTTCAGAGTTGGAGTGGGTGAGTTTATAGAGTTTGTTATTAGTCAGGACAGATTTATAAGGCGAGGCGATAATAAGTTGAGGTGTCCTTGCTCCAGATGCAAGTATAAAGCTTTCAAATACGTGGATGAAGTGGTGGTCGATCTTTACGAGAAAGGGTTCATGGCTGATTACTATTGGTGGAGCAACCATGGTGAGTCCTTGCCAGATTTTACACCTGCGGTTTTCAAAGGTTCATACTATGGAAGTAGTGAGCACAGGGAAGAATTGAATCCTTACGAGCAGATGATCATGGATCATGCTGGACCCTCAGTTGGTCATGCAATAGAACAAGATGAGGGAATGGCTCCCAATACACAGACGAGGATCCGAATGTCGAAATTCAGAGATTCTTTGACATCCTGGGTGCTGTAAAAGCTCCATTGTGGGAAGGATGTCGGAAGCACTCAGAATTGTCGGCTTCTTTGGCAGCTTTGAGCATCAAATCTGATTATAATATGCTAGAAGGTTGTTTTAATCGAATCGCCCAACTTATGGGCGAGATGATGCTAGAGGACAATTGGTTTCTTATCAATTTTTATCATGCTAAAAAGTCTGTGGAGAATTTGGGCCTTGGTTGTTTGAAAATTGATTGTTGCTTGAATGGATGTATGTTGTACTACAAGGATAATTCGATGGATAGCATAACACAATGCAACTTTTGTGGAGCAGATCGGTACAAGACAATGGGGCGTTGAGAAGAAGACTTCTATTAAAAAAATATGGTACTTTCCGCTCGTCCCAAGACTTAAAAGATTGTACTCTTCAATGGCCACTACATCTCACATGAGGTGGCACAGTGAGAATCAGAGGGAGCAAGATGTCTTGTGTCATCCATCAGATGGAGAAGCTTGGAAGCATTTTGATAGGGTGCATCTAACGTTTTCAAAGGACCCTCGAAACGTCCGATTGGGGTTATGTACAGATGGATTTAATCCTTTTGATCAATCTGGAAAACCTTATTCTTGTTGGCCGATTATCCTAACTCCGTACAATCTTCCCCATGGGATGTGCATGAAGCGGGAGTTTATGTTCCTAAAAGTCATAATACCGGGTCCGTCTAATCCAAAAGGGAAGATTGATGTGTACTTGCAGCCGCTCATAGATGAGTTGACAACATTGTGGAATGATGGCGTGTTAACTTATGATGTATCATTGAGGCAAAATTTCATGATGAAGGCAGCTTTGATGTGGACAATCAATGACTTCCCAGCCTATGGGATGATGTCGGGTTGGATGACAGCGGGGAAGCTAGGTTGCCCAATATGTATGGAGAGATTGAAGGCATTCACACTTAAAAATAGTCGAAAGACCTCATATTTTGATAGTCACCGCCAATTCCTTCCACTAGATCATCCTTATAGGAAGAATAAAAAACATTCAAGAAACGTGTCACGGAGACTACACCCCCTCCACCGCGTTTGTCTGGTCCCAATGTATGGCAGAGAGTAGAGTACTTACCGCTTATTCATGAATCGCAAGGAGAACATATTCCCGATTATGGTGTTAAGCATAATTGGACCAAACAAAGTATATTTTGGAGGTTGCCATATTGGAGAACGCACCTTCTCCATCACAACATCGATGTCATGCATACTGAGAGGAATGTGTTTATGAATGTGTTTGACACTGTCATGGACATCAAGGGGAGGACAAAGGATACAAATAAAGCTTGATTGGATTTATCTGAAATATGTAATCGGAAGGAGCTTGAGTTGAAAGACCGTGGTGGTGGCAGACTTATGAAACCGAAGGCAAGTTATACACTAAGCAAACCCCAAAGAGTAGCTGTCTGTAAGTGGGTTAAAGAACTCAAGTTGCCTGAAGGGTATGCTTCCAATTTGGGTAGATGTGTCGACATTAGGGAGGCAAAGTTACATGGAATGAAGAGCCACGATTGTCACGTATTCATGCAACAGTTGCTTCCCATTGCGTTCGACTCGTTACCGAAACCAATTTGGAACCCACTTGTTGAGCTTAGCCATTTTTTTAGGGAGCTGACTTCGACAACACTATATGTGGAACAATTAAGGGTTATGGAAGAGAATATACCTGTATTGTTATGTAAGTTGGAACAAATCTTTCCCCCAAGCTTCTTTGATTCAATGGAACATCTTCCAATTCAACTACCTTACGAAGCAAGAGTTGGCGGTCCTGTCCAATATCGCTGGATGTATCCCTTTGAGAGGTATACAACCTCAAATATTTTTATTATAATTGTAAGTCCATGTCGTCCTCTTTTTATATGTTTTAATTGTATGTATACCTTTTAATTAGGTTTTTGTACTCCTTGAAACACAAAGTCAAGAACAAGGCTCGAGTAGAAGGTTCCTTTTGTGAAGCCTACTTAGTGGAGGAGACATCTACCTTTGCCTCTTATTACTATCCGGATGAAATTGACACGAGAAGGACTAGAATGTCACGTAATGTTGATTCCGATGAAGGTTGTTCGTCTAGTCCTCCTATATCAATATTCAATTATCCAGGCAAATTTAGTGGCAAATCCAAAGGATATTTCTTAGACCAATGTGACATTAATGCTGCTCATTTGTACATTCTTCAAAATTGTGAAGAGGTGTCGCCATATTTCGAGTAAGTGTGTACATTGTGTTTTATTAATTATGTTGTCATTTAGTTTCATTAATCGCCTAGCTTTGAACCTCCATGTGTAGTATGTATGCCAATTTTCTAAGGGAGATCCAACATGACATTTCGGAAGCTCAGATTGATCGGCAAATTACTTCTCACTTTCCTGTGTGGTTCAAACAATATGTAAGTTCGAGTGTCTTGAGTTATTACACAACTTTTTCTTCTATTAGTATGATTTATATGCTCATTTGTTAAAATTTGTAGGCTCTAGATCCAATAAATAATGCTCAAAATCCCTTGTTGACCAATTTGGCATGGGGGCCTAAAAGATCGGTTATATCATGGAATCGTTACATTGTAAATGGATATAAATTTGACACAAAACAATGGAGTGAAGGAATGCAGTCATGTAATTATGGTGTTTGTGTACGAGGCACTGATGGTCAATTAGAGGACGATTTTTATGGGATTCTAACTAACATTATTGAAATTGAGTATACCGATTTCCCCATGATGAAATTAGTTCTCTTCAAGTGTGATTGGTTTGATAGTACTCTTAACGTAGGGACAAAAATAGATAAAAAATATGTCATTGTTGAAGTTAAGCAATCTCGTAGATATAATAAAGCGTACGACCCATTCATATTTGTACAACAAGCAGAGCAGGTTTGTTACACGCCATATTCCGAGGGACATCAAGGCTGGTTGGGTGTCATCAAGATAAAGGCTTGCAGTACAATTACTGATAACATAATCAATCAACATGAGAAAGATGCTCTTTACCAAGATGATGAGTTTGTAGGGCCCCACGTATCACTAGATATTATGCCAGATATCATTGATAATTCTCTCGCGGATGTTGCTGGCGGTGGGGAAGAAGTTGATAGAGAGTTAATGAACCAGTCTGACTTGGAAGAATCTAGCGAAGACACATTTCAATCAAGTCAGAGTGAGAGTGAGAGTGATTTCAGTGATACAAATACAACTTACGTAACTTATGTATTATTCATTTGTTATGTTTATTCATTTTTGTTATAGTTAATCAATTAGTTAGTATTATGATGTTACATATCCTTTTTTCAAACAGATGACAGATTCGTCCAGAGGCAGAGACCAGCGTGGTGGTAGAGTCCCTGTCGGAGGTCGTGGTAGAGGTCGTTCTGGGACAGATTCTCCCACCATCGACCCGCCGGCTTCTGACAGAGTCACTCCTGGCAGTACATCTGCAGTTGGGCCCACGGGTGATGGATCGATACCAGCTGCACCAGCCTCGGATGTCAGGACGTCGATTGGACCGTCATCATCAGTGGCGCCACATGAGAGCCAGGATTCGACTAACCGAAGGACGCTTCTTGTCCCTAAGGGCAAGAATGAGTAAGTTAATTTAATTTTTATTATATATAAATGTGATTAATTTAATTTAAGGTCATATTTAAAACATTGTTTAATTAATTTTCCCGCAGCTTTATACCTGCGAAGGGCCCTTCCGATAGCATTTCCAAGATCCTCATACAAAAATTTGATGCTGCATGGCCTAATTGGAAGGCCATCCCTCAGGACGTTAGGTTTAAAATATTTAATAATTTATTAAAATATTTAATTACATTTACTTTAGGTTTAATGCTTTATTCTTAAGCTTGACTAATAAGCGTTTCTTGTAGAAATCATATAGGTGGGCTTCACATATTGAGAACACCATCAAGACCGGTTTTGAGCATAAAGGTTATTTAGCTATGAAAAACACAATGAATAAGCTCAGAACCGGTCAGGATAAGGGTAACTGGATGGATCCGGTGATCAGGGAGGGTCTGGAACAACATTGGGCCACTTCGAAGTTCAAGGAGAAGAGCGCCACCACCCGCCGTAATCGAGCTGTTGATGAAGGGGCATCTACCTACACCGGTGGCTCTAAATCAGCCACCACCCACTTCGATGAGTTGGTAAGTTTAAATGATATTTTAGGGCAGTACTTAGTTTCTATTTATTGCACATATTATGGATTTAAAAAATATCTAAATATATGCAGGCTGTGGAGTTACAGCGACCCCCGACCGCTATGGAGTTGGTGGAAAAGACCAAAAAGTTAAAGTCGGGGGAATGGGTCAATGATAAGGCTCGTAACTATGTAGTATGTAAAAAACAAACTTAATTAAAACTTGTGATTCATTATTACTTGTTAATATTATAATTGTAACTAATGATCTTCTTACTTCGCAGGACACATATAATCATAGGCGGGATGAGGTCATATCATGTGCCTCACAAGATGAGGTTTTATCTGGTGAGGGTCCCCAATCTCCGATCTCCATCGACGACAATGCAATATATTTGGAGGTCGTCGAAGGTAGGAACAAGAAGGGGCACGTGTATGGCCTCGGCCACTTGGGCGATGAGTTTATTGCCTCATCATCTGGCACGCCTATTTCGTCTTGTGTAGGTACCGTCCCTTCAGAGCAATTCGAGCAGATGCAGGACACCATTACACAGCTTAACGCCGAGCTCAGGGAGAAGACTAAGAGGGAACGATTGATGGCGGAGCAGATTGCTCAGCTGACGCAGACGACAGTGGAGCAGGGTCAGCATCTACGGATGGTGATGGAGCATATGAGGATCCAGCCTCCTGTTGTGCCACCTCCTCATCCAGTTGTGCCTTCTCCTTCTCCAGAGGACGCTGCCGCCGATGATGACGAGGACGACTTTCCGCCTCCGCCTCCATTTTGATTTTTGATACATTTTAGTTTGCTACATTTTTATTTTATTTAAATTATGGACGAGTTTTGTTTACATTAGGTCTGACTTTATAGATGACTTCTCGCCCCCTTCTCTATATTAAAGTTTTGTTTAATACACTTATAACATTACTTAATATATTTAATATTTTAAATGTTTTTTTTAATTCTAATCAATAAGAATAATTTGAAAAGAATCCAATTGATTCTTATGTATTATCATAATAATGAATTAAAAAGAATTTATTAAAAAAAAAGGAAAATTCCAACGACCGAATTAGCCACCGATAAATCGGTCGCCATCTTTTAAAAAAATCCACTCCCAATTTAGCGATCGAAATATCGCTCGCTGGTAATATAAATAGTCGCAGATTAGCGACCGAATTAGCGACCAAATATTAAGTCGCTAATTTTGGTTATCCGATATAATGCGACCAAAACCATAGCGACCGAAATATTAAGACTTGCGACTGATAATTCGGTCACTAATAGCGACCGAATTAAAAATCGATCACGGAGGCCTTAGCGACCATGCCTTTCGCCACGACTACTATTCAGTCGCGAATTCGGTTGCTAAATTAGCGACCGAATTTTGATGTATAGCGACCGAATACTACGGTCGCGATTTTGCCATTTTTTGTAGTGCATTATGCATTACTGAAACAAAAAAAAAAGATCTGAAAAGACAGTAACAAACCTTCACTAATTTCTTGTTGTCCTCCAGAATAAGCAAGTAACAAGAAGCAAGTTTCACTCTTTTGTGCCTAAATCTGCACATAGGTTCACATGTTTGATGCTCGATGGATCGATTGAGTAGTCTTCCAATTCAAATTGGACAAACTCAACCTGCAGAATCAAAAATTTAATTACCAACACATGTTTTGTAAAAGGTTAAAGAAGCAAATTAGCTAAATAAAACACATAGGTTGATAAGGAGAACTTACAATTGAACCTTCCAATAGCAACTTCTCAAGGAGAGGGAATTTTTAAAAAGTTCAAGAAACCATTGGTTGGTGATAATAATGGAACTCACATATATTAAACGTAACTCCCATAAGTTTGTGCACTCTAAGTAATCCTAAGTAGCCATTTAACTGCAATGAAATTACTAATAGAATCAAAATGACTAGCCATTTCTGGGAGTTGGATGCACTCCAAGTAACCCTAAGTAGCCATTTAGCAACAATGAAATTACTAAAAGTAACCCTAAGTATTTCAAATGACATAGGTGAAGAGACTTACCAGAGAAGATAGAGAGAGTTAGCTGCTAGGTGGTGGTGGTGAATCGACTAAAGAGATTGAGAGAGAACGAGCGAGGGTCATAGAGATGGAGAGTGAGAGTTTGAGAGCGCGCGTTGGTTTGAAAGAGTGAGCGAGAGTAATAGTGGAAACAAACCTTTAATAGCCATTTTAGGTTGATCAAACCTTTAATAGTGCTCTGTGTAGGAAACGCTATTAAAAAATAAACATTTAACAGCGCATATCTGGAGAAATACTATTATATCTTGATAACATAATTTTTGGTGGGAATGATACCAAGTGACAGAGCACAACTACATGTAATCTCTTAGTCTCCTCCACCAATGTTGTAACTTCTATTTATGGTTTCTCTCTTGAAAATGCACGACTACATGTCTTCTTCTTCTCCACTAACGTTGTAACTTCTATTTGCGGTTTAATTTCTCCTGGAAAATGCACTACTGCTCCTCTTCGTACTTCTTCTCTATAAAAAGAGCTCTCTTTAGTAAACTCTTTACTTCATCTTTTATTCCTTAGCATTGGTAAACCAATTAAGCATTCCATTACTTCATTCTTAGAAAAACTTCCCACAATGGCGTCCAAAGCCAAATCTTCTTATCATCCCATCAGTTGGATCAAGGAAATTGATCTTGTAAAGCTCAAAAAGGATGGATTTGACATTACTACAGAGGTCGAGGCTCAAGGATGGAAATATTTTTTCACCATTGATCTTCCCAACCATTGAATCAAGAGTTCTGGTCCAATGTTGAGATCACAGGTGACGGGTCCATCAATGTGGAAGTAACTGAAAAAGTAGTGACAATCAATGAGGATCTTATTGCTGGCATAACAAGAGCTCCAAACAGAGGTTTGGTGAGTTACAGAAGCCTGGAGTGGATAAAGGAATACCCGAGCCTTTGTTTGGAAAAAAAGTGTATTGGGCCATATTTGGGAATAATGCTGAAAAAAGAAGGTTGAAAAATAATTTATGACCAGCAAGGCTCGATTCTTCCTAGAATTTTGTCGCTCTTTCATTGTTCCTTCCACCCTCACTTTCCTGGAGGTTTCAAAAACAGAAATGACCATTGTCTATCACCTCCTCGCTTGCTCTCAAATCAACATTTCATTCCTTGCAATGGAACATCTGAAATACTGTCACCGTAGAAAAACTGATATACTCTATGGAAATCTCTTTCAAACTATCTTCATGTGTCATCGTGTCCACATTCATGATGTGCCTAAAGTGAAACCTACATGCAAAGCCCTCACCACCGACTACCTCATTAAAAAAGTAGAAATTGAACCATGGGGAGGGGTGGAAAATCGTAATCCTATCATAATAGATTCTTCTTCAGAATCTATGTATCCAGAACCTTCGTCACCAATGTCTCCAACTGAATCTGCTCTGGGGGAGATCCAGTCAACAAGAAGGCGTGCCTATAGCCACTACAAGAAAAACAGCTTTTAGCGTCGGCCAAAAGCCCACGCTAAAATGGAAAAGCCCACGCTAACGGCTATTTTAGCGTCGGCTTTGCGTCGGGGCGGACACTAAGTTTCTCGAAGCAAATATTTTGCGTCGGCCCAGACAAGACCGACGCTAATTAGTGTCGGCCAGGCCCACGCTAATTCGACGCTAACTCCATTTTTAGCCGGTTAGAAAAATGACCGACGCTAAGTTAGCGTCGTCCTCACTATGCTGTTTAGCGTCAAAAAGCCGACGCTACAGTTAGCGTCGAAGCCAGCCCACGTTAGTTAGTGTCAGTTATATTTCTGGCCTGTGGACGCTATTTTATTCTTGTAGCGTCGGCCTAATTTGGTTTTTTATTTTTTTTATGTTATTGTTTAAACTACCTGAACACTAATGTGCAAAATGACCTGTATAAACAGCAAACTCAATGATGTATTCCAATATTGGCCAAAAAATCCCCCAAAATATAATCCTTTGTAACAGGCATTACAAGCATTATCAAATTTCTATGTCTGCAATAAAAGAGACAAGTACAATAGCCAAAACAAAAACTACAAGCGTAACATCAAACTAAATGGAAAATATCTAAACTTGGTGAAATACAACATGAGTGACATCGACCATATGGTGACGCCTCATCTAACGAATGGTCATCAAGATCATCGTCGTAATTAGGATGACGACGAGACTGACTCGCACCACAAGAAGCACTTCCGGACTTGTGCTCCAGAGCTACCATGCGTTCCATCATAGTGTGAAATTGGTCCTCCAAGTTATCATAGCGTGCCTCAGCTCTAGCGGCCTTCTCCTCAGCTCGAGCAGCCCTCTCTCCCTCATACCCGTCACTGCAAGTAGAAGGTGCCCGGGACTCCTGAGTCATAGACGATATACCACGTCTTATGTTCGAAGACAAGTCTGCGGTGCCATAACATCGGCCCCGAGTCTTGCCCCCAGCAACCTCCTTCCACAATTCAAGCTTCCTCACCCCATCAAGCTCTTGCGACCAACTGGTAGAGGACTCAACCTGTATCCGAATCTGGTTCAACCGTTGTTGATAGGAGTCCTGGTCAAAAGAAAACATAAATCAGCTACTATATCATTTCAAACTCAGCTACTAGTTAAGATTAACGAACAAATTGAATTTCAAAACTTGTATCACTTTCAATTTGCAGCTTTTGGAAAAGTACTCCTGATACAAAGCAATTCAAAAGCCAAAGCAAAAAGAGGAACTCACATTTTCAAACAGAAACAACATACACCCAAGATGACTAGTGAATACACACCTACTTTATACATAAAGAAATCACAACCAATACAAAATTAAGCACAATGTGGCAGCCACCAAACTACCAATATTATCTATATTGGTGTATTGATCATTTAGTATGTTTTTGTAGGATTTGATGGAGCCAAAGAAAAACAATTCAATGGTGGAGAATAGTTATCCCAGTTAAGTGAAACAATCAATAATCAATAAGAAAACAAGATATGATTTTTTGGTTAGTGTAGCATTGCCAGAATGACAGCTCTAAATTAACATTCTCAACCAATTAGGAAAAATAACCATTTAGCACATTAGAAACCGAAAATGAAAAAAAAAGCACCAAATTGTACACAAATTGGAACTTTGAAAACAGCTTACATATGTTCTTTGAGAGCGACTATCAACCCAATCGCCGGACTTCGTCTTGTGAGTGGCCAAGAAGAGCTCATCAGGCTCCACAGGCCATCCAAGTTGTACGCCTTGCCAAAAAAGCATATACTTATTTATTATACTTCATCAAATAGTTGTCATTATGAATTGACATGTATCAGGTAAAGATTTGCTCTCTAATGAAAAAGAGGATAAAAGGAATATTATGCGAACCCAAACCACACAGTTGCGATAAAAGGAATATTATACTCATAATGGGTTTGGGCAGCTGTTGTGTTGATTGCCTATTTGGGCCCAAATTCTCACTTGGGGTCCTATCATTGCCACCCTCTTGAAATAATTTGGGGTCCTATCAAATATATTTCAAATTGAAATAGTGGCTACTATGGAGAGCAACTGCAACTGCAAGGATATGAATACATAGCATGAAAAAGACTGTCTACTGGAAAAAAAAAGGTATATCTGATAACAAATCACAAGACTTTCTAAATAAAACATAAAAACATAAAAAAAAAGGTATATCTGACATCTATCTTTGCCTTTGGGTTAGATGGTCCAGGTATAAGACAAGTCAAAAACATGTATGGTTTGGTCATGCACATTTCAGGGGGGAGATTGTAAGGTGTAACTATTACCGGCCAACATGAGCATGGAGAAGTAGACGCTTGGATGTAAGGTGTAAACCCATCCGCACATAGACCCAGTCTTACGTTTCTTGGCTCCCTGGCAAAATCTGGATAAACATCATCAAAGTGTTTCCACGCTTTCCCATCGGATGGATGACTCATAACATTTGAATTCTTTTTGTTCTCATGATGCCATCTCATTTGAGCCGCAGATTCCATTGATGCATATAATCTTTATAACCTGGGAATGATTGGCAAATAGAACATTCTCTTCACTGGAACATTGTTGTATTTCCCCATCCCATTCTTTCGAGGAACATACCTCGCAGCATGAAAAAAACTGCACTCCGTTGATTGGTTCCCTTTTCTATATAACATGCAGCCATTCACACAACAATCAATCTTCTCAGCCTTCAGACCTAATTTACACACCAGCTTTGTTGCTTGGTAATAGTTTTCAGGTAAGCAGTGTTTTGTTGGAGCTACATCGACAAGCATTTGGGTAAAAAAGTCTATACACTTTTGAGGAACATGGTAGTTAGATCTAGCTGCCAAAAGCTTAACAGATATTGATAACTTAGATTCGGTAGCTCCTTCGTAAATGGGTTTTGGTTTGCAGATATCAATGTATTATAAAACCGTTGAGCTTCTGGATTGGGTTCCTCATTGAATGTCTCATTTTCCACGTTAGCATTGACATGGGGGGCATCAACAATTGGCCTAATAGCGTCATACACCATCTGATGCATAGACAGAAATTGATCTTCATTATCCACATGACAGCCACTGCTTGGATGACCCCCTACGTCAATAATCGGCTTCACTTCTCCATGTTCAGTCCAGATCCAATAGTTTGGCTTAAACCCGGACTTATACAAGTGAAGTTTCACCTCGCTTGGAGTCAACAACTTCATGCACTTGCACTTCACACAAGGACACCTAATCCCTCCCTCGGACAAAAAGTAGGGTTGTTCCTTTGCCTTTTTGACAAACTCTGCAACTCCATTAACAAACTCATCTTTCAAGCCTTTCCTATCAGGATTTACTCTATCATACATCCAGCTACGATCCATTTTCTATATGGCAAACATATAATTACAAGCCGTTAGGGTAGCCACTAGAGGTATTGCACAAACTTGAAAAACATTTTGCAGCTTACAATAACAATACGAATAAGATCAAATATATGCGATCACCAATTCGATTTTGCATTCGGGTCAGTCAAAATTTATATATCTTATCATGCATGCTATTGCTATTCGAGTTCATTTCAGCTTCACCCATTTTAACAGATAATGTTAAATAAACAATAAACAAAATAGAATTTAATTGCTACAGACATCCTACATTTTCTTAAGAAAAAATTAATGCTAAAGTTAAGCATCCGGAGTAGCATGTTATGAAACTAACTCTTGAAAACATCTATTTATATTTTATAAATTTGTGACAAATAAAAACATTGCAACTAGCATGACTCCAATTCATGTCAGTTATTTAGTCAATTCACAATCGATGTTGGGTTGAATGTTTCTTCCTACCAATCAATTTCCCAAACACAGGATAAGAGGTCTCAACTATGAACTCTCCCTGCCTTACAAAGTCCCTAATGTATGTAACATGTAATATTTGTTTCTAAGTACAGAAAATTGAAAAATAAAAAAAAGTAAAAGCAAAAACAAAAAAAACTTAACTTTCAATTCAACCTAATTCTCTTTTTTTGTTTTGCACCAATGAAATATATAAAAGAGAAAAATTCTGATATTTGAATAATCGAAATATAACATCTAAATAATACCTCACTTACATTTTTTATATGGTACAACAACAATAACAATCAAGCCTTTACTCATGTGACATTAAGTGTTTGCCAATATGTTTGGGGGTACACCATTCATTTTCAAAAAAGAGAATGCTTAATAGACCCCTCAACTGATGTTTCCCCCATGGCTCTAAGCAACCCAATATTGGCTCCAACCCAAGTTGCTCACATGTTCTTTTCTTCTCTTAACCCTTGCTCTCAATCCCTTTCCAATCTACTTGATTTTCCATGTGAAAATCTTGAGTTTTAACGTACATCCTAGTCTTTGCAGTTACAAGGTCCATTATTTTCATGAAAAAATTTCAAAGTACAAATCGAAGTTTACATGACCTCCTCTGTTTTACTTCCTCTGATTTTCTTCAAAAGGATTGAACTTATTCATGGCTTGTTTATTCGACAAATTCACATAAATAAAATTTTATGAACCACCCACTTCTTTTACAATGATCATGGGTTCTCCCAAACGGTTTTTGGACCAGTTTAACTATTAGTCCAAATATCTGTTAGTCACTTCTTTCATTCTTTCAATTTCCTTTTTGGGTTTTTTTGTCAGATACTGCAGATGTGAAGCAATCAATTCAGCTTTTCTTCAAATCTTTGCCATGAAATATATGAAACTAACTAATGACAATTCTGAGCCAAAAACTGAGGCTGCAACATGTTTCTCTAAACTTTTAAATACTTTGTAATTGAGGTCCTACACTTTAAAATTACATGACATCCAAAAAGCCTATTCTCTTTAAATTACAAAATCCAACCACAAGTCAAACGAAAATGAGAGCAAACAGAGAACAAAACAGTACATGAACAAGTGTGCAATTTGAGCATTTCATCAAATAGGTGTGCAATCACCCAAACAGTATATGTAAATTATACTCACCTGAGAGCAGACACTGAGAGGAGGTGTTCGGTGAGGAGAGCAGGAACTAACAGAAACTGAGTGCAACACACAGATATGAATGAGTTCAGTATTCAAAGAGATTGAGTCATTAAAAAAATCGAAAAGGGAGAGGGTTTGAAACAAAAAATAAATCATCAAGAGATGAGGTTTCAATTTGATTTTTGCCACATCTTCATATCATGAGGCTCAAGAAGGTTTGATGAGAATGAGTGAAACACTAGTGAGGAGGAGAAATTAGAGTGGGGGAGAAACAGTGAGTGTAGCTTAAAGTTTAGTGTTAGAGTGTAATAAAATGAGGGTTTTTTGTGTCATATTAAAGCTTAAAGCTTAAAGTTTAGCTACTGTCCTTTTTGACTATTTTATACTTGTTATATGGTTATTGCCCGATTATTTTGAAGCTCTGTAAAGTGTTTGGAGCTGCTGGGTCTCCTAGTACTAACAGAAGGGAGCTGCTACAATAACTGCAGCAGTAGGACTTGAGTTTTTCATTGGTTTTTCCTTAATGCATGTTGGGGCAGCAAAATAAAATTGAGACATTCAGTAACATGAACTAAAAAAAATAGAAACAGTGAAAATAACAAAGAACCAAACAGTGAAAATTATGAGCAAACATGCTCTATCAATTTGAAAAATCAAATCAATAGCAGCTTTCTGGTCAAATCAATGCTATAAAATATGATACATTAAGAATCCAAATGCCTACAACTGTTGTGCTATTTTGAAACTCAAGGAGGTACTGCATTAGCATTCTTGTGTACACATTCCTTGCACAATACACATGAAGGATGCACCAGCAGAAAACATTTTTGTAGGCAACTTCTGTCAGTAATTTCTATTAATGTGGCAATATATGGTAATAACATGCAAAATGTAGGATGTGTTTTATACTTATGGAATTTTTCATGGAATATATCTCATGTTATGGAACTTTTTAGTTATTGTTTTCATCCAATTTCTAAAAGATTGTGTGATTACTCCCAAAATAAGTAGAGGTGGAATCTCACTGAAAATAATTATATATTTAAAGTTATTTCTCTTTAAGTCAGACTATTGCAAGAATTAGACTAAATTAAGTACAAATACATACATTCTTGAGATGTAAGCTAGAACTTGGGATGCATTCTTCAAGATACGTATACATTCAATCTGATATATATACATACAGAACAAACAAGGACACAATACAAAGTTCTAGTTCCTATTATATTCCTTCTCATACTCAGAAATTCCCTCTACAGCTCAAGAAGCAGTGTCTCTGATAACAAGTCTTTTATTTTTTCATAAGCGAGATGTGCTTCTGCTCTCTAGTTCAGAGGGCTCATATGCATCATCGTCTCACCTTTATTTGAAACAATCTATTACACCAAATATTACCAACAATTTTTTTGTGATTAAAATCTGCATCATTTCTACCAATGCGTAATATCTCTGCAACATCTCAAACTGAGCTCAAACAGACCTTAAAGCAGAACCTCTAATGAGGTAAGAGCTCCATACACACCACATCAATGAAGTGCAGTAAATTTGAAGAACTTAGAGACAAGCTAGGCATGCTTTCTCTAGACAAACTGAATTAGGGGGTGTATTGTGAATATAATTCAATTAGTTGGTAGATGTTAGTTAAGCAATAACTGTTAGTATTAGTTAAAACGGTTATGAATTGTATCAGTTAGTTAGCAGATTGTCATTCAATAATAATCAAGTGTAAAAGTATTATTCAATTCATAAAAGTTTTATATTCCCTTCTACTCTTCTAAGAACGAAGTGTGTGAGTGTGTGTAAAGTGCTTCAACACTTTTAACTTCAACTGTTAAGATTAAATAGCATAACACAATTTTTTTATTTTACAGTATTGTTAACTAATAAACCTAGGATGGTAACCAACAGCAACCAATCAACTTATAGTCAATTCTTTGATCTTCCAACCATAGAAAATTTGGCAATAAACATGAATGACAATCTGCTATATATAGCAGTATACAAAGCACACAACTTACCCATTATACTTAGATTCATACACAAGCAAAATAACAGGGCAGGCAAAAAAAAAAACAAAGTATTGATAATTATACCAAGTATCAAATATCCATAAAACAATGAAACAACCACAACCATAGTCCAAATTCATAGAGCAATAAATATATAGATAAAAATATTAAAATAGTTGAAGAACCTGAGAAAAGAACAATATCTGTAGTATTCAAAAGAGGCGTGAGATTGAAAGCCGGGGTTGAGATCTGAGAGTGTGAAAGGGAAAATAAGCATTCAATAATTAGAAAATAGATGATTGAAGAGCACAAATTTAAATATTTGAACAACAAACATCTGAAACAATTGAAGAACAATAAAAGAACCTATACCTGAGAGATTGAGATTAAGGGTTGAGAGACTGTGAGATCGATCGAACACAAAGAGCCACTCGCGAAAATTCATCCTAATTTGAGGTATTTTGGAAATTAGGAATTTAGGAATCATACAAAAATGAAGTTCAGAGGAGAGTGAAAAGGAAAGTGACGAGAAAGAAGGTGAGTGTGAAAACTTACGGTGGTCGTTGACTGCTGCGATACAGTGAGCGCGGCCTCGCGTTTGGGTTTTGAGCTTCTTGACGGTGGAGGTTGACGGTGGAGGCGTGCTACTCCCTGATATATCAGATAGTGGGCTGCCCATGAAATCCAGAAAGAGAAATAGTAAAAGAAAAAAATATAAGAGGAGGGAAAATGGTTCGCGCGAAGAAGTTCCCCAAATATAGCGTCGGCCAGCCGACGCTATCTTTAAATTCATCTTCGCGTCAGCCAGGCCCACGCTAAATCCCACAAAATAGCGTCGGCCAGGCCCACGCAAAATTTGATTCATGTATAAAAAGATAAAAATGGGCGGATGATAGTGTTGTGTCCATTTTGCGTCGGTTTGGCCGACGCACATAGCGTCGGTGTCGGGGCCGACGCTAAATTTTCGACGCTAAATAGTGCTTTTCTAGTAGTGAGCATAGCATTTGGAAGGACACCCAAACCAAGTCACCATTTGGAAGAAGATCCCAAGAAGAGAAAAATGACTCAAGAGTAGTCATCTTCTATGAGGGCAAGAAGTTCTGAAAGTCCCTCCTCTTCATCACCATCTTATGATGTTGATCGCGAAGATATCAGTAATATGTTGGAAGGATTCAAGACAACTGTTATAAAAAAGTTTGATGAACTAATTGTTGTTCTTAGAAATCGTTAGGAATTATTTCCTTTTCGTCATTAATGTATTTCCTTTCCATCAATGAAATGTTATTTCCATGCATCTTTTGTTTTCTATCTATACTGCTTTGTTCCACTAGCCTAGTGTTTTCTGTACAGTGTATGAGTACAAGTAATGAAACATTGAATACATTGACAAACTTAGAAGTTATGAAATGTGTATGACTAATTTAGAAATTTTAAGTTAGAAGTTAAAACTAATTATCATTCAGCTATAAGAAAATGACAAGAACAAAATATAAGTAACAACAATTGTATATGACTAACTTAAAAGTTTTAAGGAAATGCATAGGCACAGTACTTCTGAGGGTGTACATGAGAGAATAATGGTCTCTGAAGTAGAATAACGTTAAGATAATGCTCTCCAAAGTATAACCTTTAACATCATTTCCTTTAATATACGCTATTAAAGATTACCATTTTCAACTTTAATAGTGTTTTCTAGAGGAAACACTTTTAAGGGTAGAACCATGACCTTTTTGTTATTAAGATTATTTTTCAACTGAATGAAATTGAGGCCTATTTGATGGTTTGTTCTTTCTTAAATTAATATTTGTTAACCAAATAAATACGAAGCAGAAACTAATATGCAACATAAACAAATAAATATGAAGCAAAGGTTCTTCATCATTAATAACAAGAGTTGCAATTTGCTATAATATACATTGATCAACATTTGGAGCAGACACTTCAAGATATTTAATTGATAACTGAAGGAGCAGTCTTCAGTTACGGTCATGATTTATTTACGGCTTTGCTTTAGTTTGTGTCTTGTAATAAATTTATGATCATTTTTACATTGATCAACATTTGGAGCAATATCAAATTTATTATAGGCTACTAACTCCATGAGAGTTTATAACTTTGGATGGAAACTTGATTATCAGGAGAAGGGTTCGCTGCTAGAAAGGGTTAATGCTCCTTAAGTGGAGACTTTGGGAGCCTTCCCTTTCAGTAGAGACCCTACTAGAAAGACATCGTCATCTCATTATTTTAGCATTATACCCTCTTCTGGGCGGAGAATGGCGAAGATGTCACATTCTCATATCTTTTTTTCGTCTGTCATGACATTTTAGGAAAACCCTCTTCTAGGGACATTCCCAACGTGGAAGGTGGAGAATGAGGAGGTTAAGGCTAAAAAGACTAAAGACTTCCTCTTTCATGAAATGTTAGGGAAAATATCAAGAAATGAAGAATACAGAGCAGATAGTGATTTTATAAAATTTGTAGTGTAAAGGATAAAAAGGCAAAGGAGGGATATTTATAGGAGGGTTTGATTCAATAGAGTTAAGGTAGAATTAATTATGAACAGTTAAGGTAGAATTGATTATAGCATCAACCAACTAGAATATCGTGTTTTTTATGCAGAGGATCATTAACGTTCATGAACTGTGTCAACTAACATGCAGAGAGTTGGTCACTTAGATTTTTTTGTTTTGAAGACGGTGTAAAGATAGTGCTTCTTCAGGCAAGCAATATCATATTTAAACATTTAATAGCCCCTATCCAGAGATAAGCTATTAAACCTATTTATTTACATTGCGCTTCTCCATAAACGCGCTGTTAAAGTATGAGCGCCATTATATATTGACACCGTATTTTTTAAAGAAATATTCAGGAAAAATGTTTCCTTTAATAGCATGTTCTTGAATATGCACTAACTAAGTTTGGAAATCCATTTACAACGTTAAATAAAAGAGAATTCAAATAAGGTAATTTCTATTTTATTTCTCATGTTTCAAACTCATACATACATGTTGTTTTAGTTTACATTGACAATAAAAAATTGAATACATTGTTACACAGACAATCAAAAATTCAATACATTGTTACAAAGACACTGAACTGCTCAAAATTCTTTTCTACAACATGTTGATGCAACATATGCTGATATCGCACAATATATGAGAAATGTAAGGCCGTTTATTGATTCTTTCTTCAAAATCATCTTTGGTTTATCAGTGTGTTGGTTCAATAGATATTAAGGCAGAATTAATTATGAACAGTTTTCTATGCGTTGAAGGTTGCTTATCATGTTATTTGTGCCGAGTTTTATTGTACGTTCATTTTAATATATCATCAATAATTTAACATTTTCACAACTTACAATTATACCTCAACAACATTTATAAATTACATAATTCTAATTCATACTTCATTACCTTCATGACTCACAAGTCATGACATAATCATTTCCGACATCAATCATATTATAATAGGCATCATTTTTACTCTTAGAATGATTCATTATATATGTTCGACACTACACCAAATTTTATTTTTAGTGGCAATTATTTAATGGCAATAAACTAATTGCCACTATTGCATTACATCACTTAAAAATTTTGTGACTAAAAAATATTAGTCACTAAAAATTCTGTATTATGACCAATTATACCACAATTTCTTTTTTCTGATTTCTACCCGTAAAGCACTGTTTCAGTATCACAAAATTCTTGCTCTTCACAAATCACCGATCTACCATTTTTGCTCTTCGCAAATCACCGATCCACTGTTCCTCTTCGCAAATCTTCGCAAGGTCTCGCTCTTCTCGCTCTTCTCCTCAACACTCTCTCTCGCTCTCGCTCTCGCTCTCTCTCGCTCTCCACTGTTCCTCTTCGCAAGCTCTTCCTCTTCTTCTCCTTGCGCGCCGATCCACTGTTCCTCTTCGCAAATCTTCGCAAGGTCTCGCTCTTCTCGCTCTTCTCCTCAACACTCTCTCTCGCTCTCGCTCTCGCTCTCGCTCGCTCTCGCTCTCTCTCGCTCTTCTCCACAGCTAAATTGTGATTTCTTTGCAGAGTTGTTGAAGGATTGCTCAGATTTCACCATCACCTCAATTCGAGCTCTGGAACCATTTTTTGATGCAAATTCGCTGATCTTGTCATATAACAATTTAGCTGGTTGTTAATTCTCTCAAATTGCAATTTGATAGTGAATTCTATCAAATTCTATCTAATATTTACTGATTCTGTTGTACATATGTTAATCATTACAGGTTCTGTGTCATTACTACTAATTTATTTGTTTTGCTGAAGTTATATTGATTCTCTGTTTAACTTAAAGGGTCTTGCTAACACTACAATGTAGAGATTTGTTGCTGATAATGCCATGATTTGGAAACTGTAGATTCCATATTGATTGGAAAAATTCAATCTGAGTGAGATAGCTATGGACTGAGATATTAGACTGGATGGTCATTTTTCCATGAATTTTTATATAGCTTTTCTGGTGAATATATATATATATATATATATATATATATATATATATATATATATATATATATATGTATATCTCCAATTTAATGATTTGAATGATCTTTTCTAGAAAATGGCTTTAATTGCCTTAGGGTAATGTCTCAGTCTTACATCTACTTATATATGTGATATTCCCTCTGTTCTATTGAGTTTTAATGTTCCTTATGTTAATTCGAATAGGAGAGGTTTATTGAATGGTGATGGACAATCCTAGAGGCAGAAGATGGATAGAATATGATAGAGTTAGTAAAGAATATTTGGAAGGAGTAGAGAAGTTTTTAGACCATGCCTTTTGTCAAAATCATGGAGAAACAATTCCATGTCCTTGTAAACAATGTGTGCTGCACTATTCAGTAAATCGGGCAGTGGCATATGATCACCTTGTGGTTAATGGTATTATACCATCATATGATACTTGGTTTTGTCATGGGGAGTCAATAAATGTGCCAAATTGTATTGAAGAAACTAATTGTAGAGAAGAAGCTTTTAGGGGTGATGATATGGTAGGAATGATATCTGATGCTTTCGGAGGCTTTACCCAATTCATGGATGATAACATTAGTGAAAGAGATGATATGGAGCCAAACTTGGAAGGAAACACTACTCATTCATCAAGAGATCAATCTCATCCAGGGGTGGAGAGATTCGAACAGTTAATGAAAGATGCGGATGATGAACTATACCCTGGATGCAAGAAATTCAGCAAACTTTCATTTTTACTGCATCTTTACCATATAAAACGGTTGTTCAAATGGACAAATGAGTCTTTTAATGCTTTGCTTGGACTATTGAAGGATGCATTGCCTGAAGGAGAAAAGTTACCTCTTTCCTATTATGAGACTAAAAAGATAGTTGAGGGATTGGGCTTAAAGTATGAAAAGATTCATGCTTGTCCCAATGATTGCATGCTTTTTAGGAAAAAATTGGCTGATAAGGATGTTAATGAATGCTCAATTTGTGGGGCTTCTAGATGGAAAAACAAGGAGAGAAAAATTCCTGCAAAGGTTCTAAGGTATTTTCCTCTCAAACCAAGGTTACAAAGATTATTTATGTCTTCAAAAACTTCTAAACTGATGAGATGGCATGATGAAGAGCGTAATAAAGATGGGGCTTTACGGCATCCTGCAGATTCTGAAGCCTGGAAAAGTTTTGACAATTATCATCCAGAATTTGCTAAAGATCCTCGCAATGTTCGCCTAGGATTAGCTAGTGATGGCTTTAATCCATATGGTACAATGCGAAGTGTTTACAGTACATGGCCAGTGATTTTAATGCCATATAATCTTCCACCATGGTTGTGCATGAAGCAGGAGTTTTTCATTTTGTCCTTACTCATTCCTGGACCAAAAGGGCCTGGCAATAACATTGATGTTTTTCTAGAGCCTTTAATAGAAGAGTTGAATGAATTATGGGATGTGGGGGTAGATACCTATGATGCCTTTGATAAGGAGACATTTCAAATGCGAGCAGCTCTCATGTGGACCATAAATGATTTTCCAGCATATGGTACTTTATCTGGATGGTGCACTTATGGTCAATTTGCATGTCCTTCTTGCAACATGAATACTCAATCTGGAAGGCTCAAACATGGTAAAAAGTTTTGCTACATGGGTCATCGACGTTTCTTGAAGCTAGGGCATAAATATCGAAATGATGCAAAATCATTTGATGGGACTAAAGAGTCAAGACCTGCACCTTGTCCAATATCTGGGCCCTTGGTTCTGAATCAAGTTAGAGGCATAAATTTCACTCCTGGTAAGTTGAGTCAAGTGGTAAGTGGGGTGATGAAAAACACATGGAGAAAGAGAAGTATTTTTTTCAAGTTGCCTTATTGGGAGTACAATTTGATGCGCCACAACCTTGATGTAATGCATATAGAAAAAAATGTGTGCGATAACTTGATTTATACATTGTTGGGTCTTGGTAAAAAGTCAAAAGATAACTTGGAAGCTCGGTTGGACTTGATAGACATGAACATAAGACCAAGCTTATGGCCGCAACAACGAGCTAATGGGAGGACATATCTACCTCCTACTTATTTTACAATGTCCTCAGAGGAAAAGAAGTTATTCTATGAAGTGCTAGAAAATGCTAAGTTTCCACATGGCTACGTATCTAACATCTCACGCTGCATTCGTAAACAGAAAATATCAGGGCTGAAAACTCATGATTGCCATGTTATAATGCAAGAACTTCTTCCTCTTGCTTTGCGTGGAACAGTAGATCAGAAAGTGAGTTCTGTTTTGATTGAACTATGCACATTTTTTCGGGTGCTTTGCAGCAAAGTGCTTAAAATTGAAGAGTTAAAGTTACTTGAAGAAAAAATTGCACTAACATTGTGTAATATGGAGAAACTCTTCCTCCCATCATTTTTTACAGTTATGGTACATTTGGTTATTCACTTAGCAACCGAGGCTAAGATTGCGGGGCCGGTACATTATCGCTGGATGTACCCAATTGAGAGGTATGAAGAATCACATCTAGTTTTTTATATATCGTAAATTGTAATTACTTACTAAAATATTAGATTAATAACAATATTTTATGCAATAGGTACTTATGTACTTTAAAGTCATATGTTCGTAATCGTGCATGCCCAGAAGGTTCAATAGCAGAAGCATATCTTGCAAATGAGTGTCTGACATTTTGCTCACGATATTTGGAGGGTGGTGATTCAAGGTCTTATTGGTCAAGAAAAAGTGAAAATGAGATTGAGAATGAGACTGAAAAAGAAGGATGCCTTTTTCCTACTATTGGGCAACCATATGGCAAAATAGAAGCATTTTTGATGGATTATAAAACATGGTTGCAAGCACATCGATATGTGCTTTTCAATTGCCAATCCGATGTGGTTGAAAATTATAAAAAGTGAGTGGTATATCTTTATCTTATTGACTAAATATAACTTCATTTGATATCAATGTTGATGCATGTGAGTTACTTGTGTAGTGAACATATTAGTGAGATCAAGAGATCACATCGTAAGCGTCGCCTTACACAACATCAACTTGATCGCTTGCATTTTGATTCATTTCATGAATGGTTCAAGGACCAAGTAAGTAGTAGGATTAAGTGATCACTCATAGTAAATTATTATCTTGCTACTTATATTGGCATTTATAGTTGTATATTACTTATTGGTTAGGTTAAAGAGTTGGACCTCACATCTGATATCAATAATGATTTGAAAGCCCTTGCACAAGGTCCAAGTTACATTGCAAGAAGATTCAAAGCATTTGATGCGAATAATGGGTATAGATTTCGAACAAAAAAATATGAAGAGTTCAAGGAGACGCAAAATAGTGGTATTATGGTTGTTTCAAAGACAGATAGTTATGCAAGTACAAGTGACAACGTGCCGAAGTCAGCTGATATTACCTACTATGGCAGATTAAACGATATTGTGGAGTTAAATTACTTTGAAGAATTTAAGGTTGTCTTATTTAAATGTGATTGGGTTGATGTAACCCGAGGTAGAGGAGTCAAGGAAGATGATTTGGGTTTCACACTTGTGAACTTCTCACATTTAATACACTCTGGCGATCGAGAAAGTCATGAACCTTTTGTATTTGTAAACCAAGCTCAGCAAGTGATATTTGTGCAAGATCCTCATGATCATGAATGGTTTGTTCCTAGGCCAATTAAACATCGAGACATTTTTGATATGGGACAAAAAAAGAGGATACAGTTTGACTCATCAATGCAGAATGATGCTACTAACTTGACTTTGTTACAAAATATTTGTGACTTGGAACATGACAATGATTGGGTAAGATCTGGTGTTGATGGGGTAGTAATCGATGGAGGAAATGAAGTCGAAGCTAATAATCATGGAGCAAATGACAATGAATACAATAGTGATTCTGAATAAGATAGTATTATATGTTTGTGTCATTAGTTTAATGCAATAGATGTAATAGCCCTGCAAGTTTGTGAGGCTTCTATATATTTTTTAGTCTGTATAGCGATTTCCTAAGCATTGCAGACTTGAATGTTCAAAGAGTTTTTTTTTTACTTTGGTAGCTCCTATTTCTTATTGAAATTTCTGGTCTATCTATTGGTTTGCTTTGCATTCTGTATTCTACCTCCTATTGTGTTTGTCTTATACAGTAAAACAGGAAGGAAAAAAAGGAGATACAAACTTACAGGATTGTTATTTTCATTTATTATTGATCAAATCCGTACATAGTTCAAACTAATCCAACTGGTTTAAAATTATGTTTCGTACACTGAGCCAATTAAATTTGATAATTTGCTTCATGTTTTTACACGGTCAACAACTAAGAAGGGGATAAACGGGACTCAAATTCTGCAGGAATACATGCTATCATTTATTTTTTGGTGTAAAAAATATTTCTCACTAATGTATTTTTCTAATATTTTAGGTGTCACTGTTACATCTTGCTGGTATCACAGAGAAAGGTGTGACATTTCAGGTATATTTTTACTTTGGTAGCTCCTATTTCTTATTGAAATTTCTGGTCTATTTTTATGTTGCATTTAAATATCATTCATCTTGCACCTACATGGGATTCTGGTGTTCAGCAGCCCCTGTGTACTAGCTAAACTTCTATATAGTTCCTCTTAGCATTGTTATTTTGGAAATTCACTTCAACTCCAATAGCATAGTAAAAACTGTTATCAAGGATTGAGATTGACTGTACGAGTGTAAGGGAAATAATAGATATATAGATTGAGTCATTCACTGTTAATTTTACATGTTGCTGTGCTCCTTGAGGGAATAATAAAGTTCAGAGTTCAGGGACTATTCCAATGAATACATGGTTTTTTATTGGAAGAACTTGGATTTGATTTGTTTTACATTAATCTTGATCTGTTTTTGTTTTTCCTTTAAAGGAAAAAAAAAAATGGAACCATAAAGCATGTCTATAAAGAATTCCTATAGTTCCTGCTCATTTTGCTAAATCGGTCCTTCACAACAATAGATTCTTTCATTTTGCGGACAATTAGAGCCATTTCATCAAGTGCCCCACTACTGGACACATCATCCTCTCCAGAAAATGGTGGTAATGGGGCTTCAAATGATGGTGCTTCAGTAATAAGAAACTCAATCTTCTCATCAAGCTTGCCAGACTCGTTTAAGGTCTTTAGCTCACTCAAGCCTCCAATAAGTATTTCATTGAAAAAAACCTTTGGAACAGAAGTAGATCCAGAGTTCTTCTCCAGAGTTCTTCTATGCAAGTTCTGATGGAATAAGATTAAATGGTATGCTAAATGTCATTACTCATTAAGTTGCTTCTGATATGCTTGTCAATTATTGACCAAAACAAATAATGACTATGTAGTACAGCAGTATAGTCAGGCCAAGTCATTCTGTCCAGAATTATTATCTAGACTTTTAGACTCACAATCTCCAAAATTCATCTTTTTTTTTTAAAAAATAGAGAGAAGACAAATGGTGTAGTTCTGGGGTTGCAACAAATTCTGATACCCACCATACAGATACAAAACCAAAGACAATCATCAAAAGCATATGTAACTGGTAAAGTGAAAAACACAGCTTATGAACCATCATCTATTCCTTCCCTTCATTGGGAGATAATATACCATTAAAAAGACCGTCTTTACAGTATTTTAATTTCCAATGTGATCTGGTGAAATGTGATCTGGTTCAATCACCAATTAAAGCATTTGGACCAAGAACCAGTAGCCTTACCAGTTCAATGAAGTTATTATTAAAACATTGCTCTCAGCCATAGTCATGACCTACACCTTCCTGAATGACACCATTTCTTGTGTTAAGTTTTATGCTTTTGGTGAGTAGTGCTTTTTTGCCTTCTCTCTTTTTTATTCATCTGTTAGTTTTTTCTATGTTGTTGATCTGTTAGTTAACTAGAGTTTAGCTATATAACTTTTCTCTTTTCTGGATGAAAATTAAAGTAAAGGTCTGTTTTTTATTTAGTTGACATAGTAATTTAATTCCTACAATTAATCTTCCCACATTAACATCCTTCACCAAAGACAGAGTTAGCTTGCTTGAGGTGAGTGTTTCAAAGCTATGTATTGATTTTGTTAGTCCTCTATTCTCAAAACTACAGGGCCAGATTGCTTTGTTTTCATATCATTTTCTGAATTCATTAATGACAGTAAAAATGTCACTCATTTTGTTATCTGTTTTCAAATATCTCCTCCTGTTTAGTGTTTTATTAAAGCTAACAAGGGTGCTTAACTGTTTAGTGTTTTATTTAATAGCTTGCCCCTTAGCTGTAAGTCTCCCATGCAATGCAGCATATATGGCCAGTTGGCCACCGTTAATGTGTTATTTTCAACATATAATTGTTAAGTTTAAAAACTCAGAAAATGAATGAATTTGAAATTAAAATTGAAAACTGCTCTAATATTTGCTTCCTGCAGTTTTATATCATAATGCCTAGAAAAAATAAAATAAATATTGTCAATGATCAACGCCAAGATGAAGATGTACGTCCTTATATAGAGCAATTAATGAATGCCCAAAATTGTTGTCGAGCCCAAGCACATAATAGTCAAGCTAATGAATCGAGCAATTCAATTCGCACCGGTGTTGAGCCAAATGATGAATCAGGTGATATTATTATAATAAACAATTGTTTATATGTTTTAATTTGCTAGAATTGAATCATGACATTTACATACTTTCATATTAGGTTCTTTGGAGACAAGGAAGGTTCGTGGACCTACCTTATTAAAAGATATTTGGAATATGCCTAAAGGGAAGACAGTTGCTGTGAAATTCAATAGTCGTAACCAAGCCATAGGACAAGAGGGTCGAAAGCTTGCTAGCTTTCTAGGCATTGTAGCTAGAACTCCAGAACTAACACCGTTAAACATGAATGATTGGAGGTCTTTTGATAAAAATGAGAAGAATAAATTGGTGGAGTTTGTGAGGGTATGGAATAAATATTCTTATTCTAATTTTGATTTATTTTTATCATGCATGATATGATCTTGTAACTACTTGTTTTACTTTTGTAGCAAAAGTTTTCAATCCCTGCCTGTGGCGAAGAGTTTGTTAAAAAATCACTTGGCAAGAAATGGAAAGATTACAAATGTGATTTGAAAAATATATATGTGACAAAATATAAGACTAAAGATGCCTTGCTGAAAAATAGACCGAATCGTATACCAAGGGACCAATGGATTGGTCTTGTCTCTTATTGGGTTTCTGATAAAGCAAAGGTAACAATTATTTCTCTTTTGTATTTTATGGAATGCTTGCATTGTTTCTCTTTAGTTTTTATAAATAAATAAATTATATGATTCTATTTTTGTGTTACGATAATAGAGGCGTAGCCAAGCAAACAGAAGCAATAGAGCGAAGCAAAAAATGCCTCACACAGGAGGATCCAAAAGCATTCCAACCTTGATGGATGAAAAGGTATTGTAGCTCAATATTATACTATTAGTTATATGTGGGACTAATTTGTTTGTTATCAATTTAACTATGTTAGGCCATCAATGGGATAGAGCCTACACGAGCAGAAGTTTACATATTAACTCATACAAAACGTAAAGATGGTAGACCTCTGGATGAGGAGTCTGCAAAAACAGTGGTAAGATTTCTAAATTATATTGAAACAACTGCTACTCTAACTTTGGTGTTTGAGTGGCTTTGAATTGTAATGTTGATTATACTCAGGATATGATACAAGAAAAGTTGAATAGTGGTGAGACATCTAATCAACAATCTCATGGCAGTGTTGCTTGGGAAGGAGATGTGTATTCCCAAGTGTTGGGAGCTGATAAAAGTGGTTATATTCGTGGTTTAGGCCTTGGTCCAACTCCTTCTGTATTGTGGGGTAATAAATCTTCCCTAGGAAATATTACTGCAGTTATGACTGATGAGACAGCCCAAAGGTTAGAGAAAGAGATAAATGAGTTAAAGGAAAAACATGATGAAGAAATGAATTTGATGAAACAAAATCAAGCTAAGTTACTTTCAGAAGTATTTTTCTTGAGACAAGTTGTGGAAAAACTTATTCCTGGGGGGTCATTTGTGCCTCCAAACTTTAATGGAAGCTCATTTGGACAGGTTAGGTTTTCAAAGCTTTTAAATCTTTTTCTTAAAATTTGATGTTATAAACCATGTTTATTATCTTAAATTGTAATCTTTTATAGGCCCCTGATGCTAATAGTGGCCATGGATGAGAACCACAAGCACCACCGTGCTTTTATGGGATATGCCAGGAAGTAAAATAGTTAAGCAAAAAGATAATAGGTATATTTGATCTTTTCACTGATATTGGTAAGTTCTTACGCTTTGACTGAATATTGCGTGGTTTATGATTACGTTTCACATTTGTATCTTATTTTTTAGTAACTTGTATTGTTTTTGTTCTTGCAGGATTAAGTTCAATTGATTCAAATTACTATTTTACATATTGATTCCATAAGTTTTTCAATGTCATTGAACATATAGTGTTCTTTTAGCGTTATACAGTTTGTATCCATAAACCTTTCAGTGATAATGAACAGAATGTAATGTGACTATGTGATTACACAAGTTATTGGACTCAAAATGACACTAGTTATTAGATTCAAATCCATTTCATGTGAAGTTAATAATAGTTGTTATTTTTTTGTTATGAATTTAATGGAATATATTTTGTTTTGATAAAATGAATTTTACTATAATTTATTTTGAACATTTGTATATCATGATTTAAGTGTTTTATGATTAAATATTGTTGTCGTTAAAACTTTTGTTAATCAAATCATACCCGCTTTGAGTGAGAAATAATCTTAATATTTCATGGTAATAGTAATTGTTGAAAAAAGTCAGTTAGAACTTTTAGCGGCAATAAAAAAAGCTGGCAAATGAACTTGAAAGACAATTCTAAAATCATATTTAGTGGCTATTAAAATTGCTGCTAAAGGTCATGATAATTGTCGCTATAATTTTTGACTTTTAGCGGCAATTATTTGGGTTTTTACCAGCTTTTCCTACAATTGTCGGGAAAGCTTTTAGCGACATTGGATACACCGACTAATTAATAATTGCCGGTAAAGATTTTGGTGGCTATTATTATTGCCGCTAATGGTTTTAATAATTGCCGCTAAAGATGCTTTTTGTTGTAGTGCGAGGACTCTTATTAATCCATCTTACTAAGCTTTTCACAATCATGCACACCCATGATCGTAGTCTATATCATATTCATGTCTGTATAAATAAATTTTAGTGTCTCGTCATCGTTTACTTATGGGGGTCCTAACGTTTTTCCTTTAAGCCATACATTCTCAAATGCAGAAACAGAATCAAACAATGGCTCACAACTACATTAAATCATGAATCTAGGGTCCAATCCAAAATCAAATTATGTAAATGCTCACCAAGTAATCACAGCTCATATCACAAAATGACACAGCAGGTGCATACCCACGCATTCATGGCACATATTCATCACAAAGAGCACACATCTCTTACCTTAGGTTGAAGTTGTTGAGCTTATAGGGTTCCAAATGAAAAGGCAAAAGAAGTGGGAAGAAGAAACACCTATCAAGAGCTCTTTCCTTGAAATTCTCCTCTTCCCAAGGCCTTCCCTTTTCTCTTCTCTTATAGGGTTTTCAGAACGTCACAAAAAATGAGAGAGGGAGAAGGGTCGCTCCCTCTTAAAAACAAAACCCAGGTCTGTTTGGGAGTTTGGAGGGGAATGGAGGGGAGGAGTTTGAGATACAAGGAAGGGGAAAGGGATGAGGAAGGGAGGATAGTCCCCTATCTTGCATGGGGGTTTATTTTCCAACAAAAGAATCAAAATCCTCCAATTTGGGGGAAATAAAAAAATGAACTAGAGGAGGATTTGGAGGACTTTTAAAATTTTTTTACACCATTTTTTCTTCTAACAAACTCTCAAAATGTCTTCCCCTCCAAACTCCCAAACAGAGCTTTAGGACCAAAATGCCCCTCTTAATATGGGCATTATGGGAAAAACCCATAAACTATCATTAGTTATTTAATTAAATTATGTATTAAAGGTGTGTCATGTTATGCACTGCCCTACGTATGTCATTAGTTCTTATTTATTTTATTAATATACTTGTAACAAAATTAAATTATTAAATAATTTGTTAATGAAAGACATCTCATAAATATTAAAATTACGGGTATAATATTTATATGAAGAAAAATTAAAATTATGGGGCATAACATCTCTTAAAGTTTATAAATAAATTAATAAAATTTACTGATATAACAAGTCCCCAACAACCAGCTAGGATTTTTCATTAAGAGTATTCTTTCTTAAACGTGTCTCTCCAGGAAACCAAATACAACTAGTATATTTCATGATCTCTTCAGATTCCAAACACACTGAGTATTTCTTTTCATATACATCCCTCCAGACATGCTATATATAGCGAGTATATTTCACGAAATTTTTTAGTTCCAACAACGAGTAGTAGATAGTAATACTCTCACTGAGTCACAACTCACCCAAATTGTGATTATGTTTTTTCAAATAAAGGTAATGAGAAAGCTTTCCATACTCTAGTTTGACCGGGAGAGTATAATACAATTACTATTAGTGGGCCAATAAGTAGGTATCTTTGAATCTTTATTTAGTTTGTATAGACATATGTTTGAAAATTTTATGAGCTATTACTTTTAGTGTTACAATTGATCAACCTGAGTTAGTTGGTTAGATACCGTTCAGTTAGTTAGTTATTTAGTTAACAGGTATTTAGCTAATTATTCTATCAGTATGATGTATATATTAGCCATGCATGTACATTGACACTAACTAATTCATTGAATAGAAAGCAATCGATTCTATCAGCAGTTACATCTCTTCTCTGTTCTCTCTACTTTCATATGGCATCAGAGCTCCTTTCGGAGGAGTTCTGCTGCGCACGCTTTTCTTCTTTCACTCAGCCACCTTGCTGAGTCCATTGTTTCTTTTGCCCCTTTTTCTTGGGATCAATCCTTGAGCACGATTCTCCGTGTCTTTCTTCCATGGGCACAATTCTTTGTACCTTCTTGTTCTCTCTCGATGCTGTTCTTTCTTGGTACTGAAGATTCCCTAATACTGGTTTCCACCATGGCAAACCCTATCACGGATCCTTCTGACCCCTATTACATGCATCCGAAAGAAAACCCTGGTACCTCTTTGGACCCTATTCTTTTGGTTGGTAACAACTACCATTCGTGGTCAAGGGCAATGACCATGCCTCTCAAAACCAAGAACAAGATCCAGTTTGTTGATACCATTCTCCCTAAGCTAGAAAATGGTGCTCCGATGTTCAGAGCATTGGATAGGTGCAACACTTTGGTACTCTCATGGCTGAATCACTCTCTTGATCCCTCCGTAGCACAGAGTATTCTATGGATGGAAACTGCCTGAGAAGTCTGGAACGACATTCGAGAAAGGTATTATCAAGGTGATGTTTTTCGCATTTCTGAAATTCAAGAAGAGATTTACATGTTCAAACAAGGTGATAAATTTATTACTGCTTATTTAACCCACTTGAAAGGCTTATGGCAAGAAATGCATAATTTCCGACCTATTCCCTCTTGTAGTTGTGATTTACAATTTGCTTGTAAGCTTATTCCCACTATCAGGTCATATCGTGAGAATGATCATGTGATTTGCTTCTTAAAAGGATTAAATGAGAAATATGCAGCAGTAAGCTCCCAAATCATGCTCATGGATCCTTTGTCGAATATTAACAAAGTTTTTCCGCTGCTCATCTAGTAAGAAAGGCAATCAAATGGATTTCTTGAAGAATCCAAGATTCCTGCAAATGTCGCTGATCAGAACTATGGAGGGAAATGAAAGCCTAAGAGCAACGATTCCCGGTTTACTAGTGGAAGGGGACAAAGCTCTAAGTCTTGCAATTATTGCCGTAAGACAGGTCATACTATTGACACTTGCTATAAGAAACATGGGTATCCACCCAATTATTTCAAGAACAAAGTTAACAACTGCACTATTGAAGATGATTCTGACTTTGATCATCTTAGCAGTGTGACTTCACTGAGAAAAGTGCCTGAGAGGTCGAGTAATGGCTTTACTCCAAAGCAACATAAAACCTTGTTAGCTTTGCTTCAACAATTTGACATCAATCAGCTTAGCCATACCACTAACCAGATAACTTCCCTACCCACTCAATCCTCTATTCACAAACCTCTAGGCACTGTATGTGTGTTATCCAATTTTTCCAAACCCAAATGTTGGATTCTTGATTGTTGCGTTCAAAACACACTTAAGGGCGGCGGTATACCCTGTTGCAGAAGTAATATAGGACGGAAGTCCAGATATCATACCCAAGAGATTAATTTTGATAACTAAGTGATGAAGCAAGTACCAGAATAGGGAAATCCTTATGCTATTCAGAATAATAAAGAACTCAAAAGAAATAGATAATAATATATCAATGGTAAAAGATGATGAAAGAAGATAGAAAGAGAGTTTAGAAATCAAGAGTAAAAGAGCCTAGAGCCGTGGTTTCACTTGTTCTTTCGATACCCCAAATCTTAATTCTATTCAATTTTGCCATTGCTTTTCGAATATCAATCCCTCTATGAAAACGATTAATTGTTTGTCAGGCAACTAATATTCTTTTCCCCAGATGAACCCAATGGTTGTCAGACAAAGAGTTTAAATGATTAGAAAGCATAAAGCACAAAGAGGTTGAATGATTGAAAGGAGTAAATCACATTTTCTCAAATCTAGATGTTAAACCCCGGTTACCCTATAGATCTGCCAATTTAATTGGGCTTGATAGCCAAAATATCAATCAATTGATTAAGAGCATACCAAGGGTGAGCAATCTTAGTATGGGATGAAGAATAACAAAGTAACACTATTCAAATTGCAACCTTGAAACCAAATAGAATTGAATTAAAGCTAAGACATAGCAAAAAATGGTTTCTACTAACACAAGATCCACCACAACTCTAGTGATAATTTAGCTACTTATAGTAATAGAGAAAACCAAGTTCAACATTGGAAAACGCATCCTGAATAATTGAAGAGGGAGAAGTTATCTCCAACTTAATCTCCAGTTGCCAAATCCTACTCTAGAAATCAAAACTACAAAAGCTATAAACTAGAAAGCTAATAAAAGAGTTCAAAGATAAAAAGATGTAAAGATGCAAAAGATATTTCTAAAGTGGCACAAAGGGCCTCTATTTATAACAAAATATGTGAATAGGGCCTTAATTAGGTCTTTTGTGCCGTCAGCATGGGCGTGCCAATCAAGTGGCACGGCCGTGCTCTTCACTTCACCACGGGCGTGCTCTTCTCATATCAAGTCGTGCTCAAATCTGTCAGGGCATACCAACTTTGTAGGACAACGTTGCAGTGCACAGTCATCAACACGGGCGTGCTCTACATTAAGCATGGCCGTGCTCTTCTGTTGTGAGGCTGTGCTCGCTTCAATCAACCCTTGCTTATTTGAGTCAGGCCTTGCCTCACTTTGGCACGGGCGTGCTGGTATTTGGCAGGACCGTGCTAAATCTTCAGAGGTCAGCTTTAAGTGATTTTGTAAGGCTTCGTTTGGATGGATGACTTTAAAGGGCTTGCACGGGCGTGCTCACGCATGGCACAACCGTGCTCTTCCTCATAACTTCAATATTCTATCCGTTTTAGCTCTAAAACGTTTACTTTTCTTTATAAGTTCATCAAGCTACATCTAACCATCAATTCTGTCAAAACTTAAGTAAAAAGGGTGAAATACGATAATAATTATCATGAAATGCATTGAAATTCAACCCTATTACCCCCTATAAAATACACAGAATTGAGATTCGTGAAACTTCCCACACTTGAGTATTGCTTGTCCTCAAGCAATTATCTAGCTTAAAATATTTTTCAAAAGAGATTTCAGACTTAAATTAAGGTAACCCAAAACAAACAGAGTTTTTCAAAATTGCGAAAATAGTCAAGCAAGTATAATTTTCAAAAGGGCGTCAAGAGATTACCTAATTAGAACTTTTAAATTCCTTGAACTTAAACTTTTCAAAAGAACAAAGGTCGCTCCACTCACAAACTCTTAGTGTATTGAGCAAAGACATAAAAGTACTCAAGATTCTCAAATAAATACATTACCATAGGCTTGTCCATCGACCAAATCTCCACAATATGAACTACATGCATGCAGAAGAAGGAAGGGGTCTTTCATGGGTTGTAACGGGGCCAAGGCATTAATGTCAGGTAAGGTAGAGAAAGAAAGGGATAATCACAGAGCTAAACCAAGAAAACAGAGTAATAACCTCTTGAAGCATAAAAGAACATAAAGTGCATCGACACCTTTTTCACAAAATAGTCAAGGATCTACTACTTTTCTTCAACCTTTCCCTCTTTCCTTAGCTATAAGTTTTTCCTTTTTCTTGACTTCTCTCTAACTTTATTTTCAGCAAATATTTTTTTTTTCTTTTTCTTTTTGAGAAGAAAGAGAAGCATTTCTTTCTTTTTGCTGCCAGCTTATTTTTATCATTTTTATTTTTGGAAAGAGATCCACCACCACACATTCCTACTATCACTCCATTATACTTCTAAGAGGTCACCAAAAACAATTTTTAATTTTCAGAATAGGGACCAAAGAAGAAAATTTTCATAAAGGCTCAAAATTGGGCAACTAGAGGGCTTGTTTAATAAAACAAATGTGGGCCAGAAAAATACCTAAGAGTGCCCCAACCAAAATTCCACATGCATAAGTCAAATTCGTCTCGAGATGGTCTCGGGACAAGTTCTAGAACATATATTACCTGAGAATCGCACTCATAAAAAAAAAAGGGTTAATATCAAATAATGTTGTCAATGTAACTTAACCCCATAAAAACCCAAATCTCACATTTAGAAGCTAAGTCTAATGAAATATTTTCAATCAAAGATTTGTCTGCCAATTATCAGTTTTCAAAAGACCAATTTTTTTTAAACATACTTATGAGACTATCAAAGCAATTTGTCTAAAAAAAATTTCGTAAGGGCTTTCCTTTATTTTAAAAGAAAGATAAGTCAAATAATTGAATGCATCAATATAAAAAATATGACTATATTTTTCCTTCCCTCACTTAACTGATGCAGAGTCCTCAATGCAACACATTTAATCATGAAATACAAGTGGAGAAAGAAGGAGAAGAGAGTGTTTTATTTTTATTTTATTTTATTATCCTAAAAAAATAAAATAAACTATCCTAAATATGAAACTAACAAAATAAATAAAATAACTCGGATTGCTTCTCGCAAAGCGCTTGTTTAACGTCTTTAGCTTGACGGTACCTCAAAAGTGATCAATCAGGGGGCTCTCCAAGTGCAAATTTAATATCTAATGCATTGCCACTTCTTAGCTTTCTTACCATGTGGTTTATGTTATTTTTCCTTTTTTTTCCCTTGGTGGATGAGCTTCAAAGGATGATGACATTTTTGCTTTTCCATCATCCACCAATATTTTCAGATCCTGCAAGATAAGATTTTCTTTCTGCATCCTTACATACTCAAAGTTATCAGCAACAACCACATCATTAGCAGAATAAGTAGAAATAAAAGGTGAGAAATATGGAGAGAGATTTTTAGAATTTAACATTTTTAAAACATTCTCTTTGGAACCACTATTTAATATTACCTTCCCTTTTTAACTTCAACTTCAGCATCACCAATGGCTAAGAGAATATTTTCTGGTTCACTGTTGATTTTTATCGTTTTTGGCTCACTGATGTGGTGCACGGCTGTGCTACAGCTGATACACAGCCATGCTCACCATCAGATTTGCTTTCAGCAGGAGCTTCTTCCTTTTCTGTGGTTCTATCAACTAACTCTTCTGCCACACTGCCAGCTATGTACGGTTGTGCTTGAGCTTCAAAGTTGTCCCCTTCAGTAGGAACTCCTTCTGTGGATTCCTGTCTGCTAATAAATGGAATGACACTCATCCAAAATTGGTAAAGTTGCTCATCTCTAAGCTCTTCTCTTTTTTGGGTAGTATTCTCAGAAAGGATATTTTTCCACAATTGATAGAGTTGCTCCTCTTCGAGCTGTTCATTCGTTTTGATGGCATCTTGAAAAGTGACATCTTGGACTTCTTCCTCCAGATTGAGCTCAACTTGAGGGGCCAATGGTTTTTGGGCTGACTGAGACAACATCGTAGATAGGTTGGAAAGTTTGGCCTCTATTTGAGTCTACATAGTATCGAATCAGTTTTTGCTTTGCTCCATAAACTCGCCCCAATCTATTTCTACCTCTTCTTGTCTTGACCACTGATTTTGCATGTCAGTTAGCTCCTAGACATAATCATATTGGCCCTAGTTGGAGTTGCAACTATAATTCGTTCAAGGATTTCTTGCTAGCTTCTGCACCCACAAGCCACAGTCACTGATAGTGAAATAATCTTCAAGAGTTATCCTCTCACCCATGGTTCTACATAACAAGATCAACTACAAGCAGGCTGTTAGCACACAGATAAAATAACAAATTTTTTTTTTTTTGTCTAAAGTAACTATGATTTCTTTTCTACCAATATTACTAAAATCACAAAATATCAAAAATTAATCCCCGGCAACAGCGTCAAAAACTTGTAGCGTTCAAAACACACTTAGGGGCAGGATACCCTGTCGTAGAAGTAATACAAGACGGAATTCCAAATAATGTACCCAAAAGGTTAATTTTGATAACTAAATGATGAAGCAAGTATCGAAATAAGGAAATCCTTATGCTATTCAGACTAATAAAGAACTCAAACGAAATAGATAATAATATAGCAATGGCAAAAGATCATGAGAGAAGATAAAGAGAGAGTTTAGAAATCAAGAGTAAAAGAGCCTAAAGTCGTGGTTTCATTTCTGTTTTCGATATCCCCCAAATTCTAATTCTATTCAATTTCGCAGTTGCTTTTCGAATATCAATCCCTCTACGAAAAATACTAATTGTTTGTCAGACAACTAATATTATTTTCCCCAGATGAACCCAATGGCTGTCAGGCAAAGAATTTAAATGATTAGAAAGCATAAAGCACAAAGAGGTTGAATGATTGAAAGAAGTAAATCACGTTTTCTCAAATCTAGATGTTAAACCCCGGTTATCCTATAGATCTACCAATTTAATTGGGTTTGATAACCAAAATATCTATCAATTGATTAAGAGCATACAAAGGGAGCACAATCCTAGTATGGGATGAAGAACAAGAAAATAACACTATTCAAATTGCAACCTTGAAACCAAATAGAATTGAATTAAAGCTAAGACATAGCGAAAAGGGTTTCTATTAACACAAGTTCCACCACAACTCTATTGGTGAATTTAGCTACTCATAGTAATAGAGAAAACCATGTTCAACATTGGAAAACGCATCCTGGATAATTGAAGAGGGAGAAGTTGCCTCCAACTTAATCTCCAGGTGCCAAATCCTACTCTAGAAATCAAAACTACAAAAGCTATAAACTAAAAAGTTAATAAAAGAGTTTAAAGATAAATAGATGTAAAGATGCAAAAGATATCTCTAAAGTGGTACAAAGGGCCTCTATTTATAACAAAATATGTGAACATGGCCTTGAATTAGGTCTTCTGCGTCGTCAGCATGGGCGTGCCATTCAGGTGGCACAGCCGTGCTCTTCACTTAAGCACGCGCGCGCTCTTCGTCATATCAGGTCGTGCTCAAATCTATCAGGGCGTACCAACTTCGTAGAACGACGTTGTCGTGCACGGTCATCAGCACGGGCGTGCTCTTCATTCAGCCCGGTCGTGCTCTCTTGTTGTGAGGTCGTGCTCACTTCCATCAGCCCTTGCTTATTTGAGTCAGACCTTGCTTCACTTTGGCACGGGCGTGCTGGTATTTGGCACGGCCGTGCTAAATCTTCAGATGTCAGTTTTAAGTCATTTTGTATGGCTTCGTTTGGGTGAATGGCTTTAAAGGTCTTGCACGGGCATGCTCACGAATGGCGTGGCCGTGCTCTTCCTCAAAACTTTAGTATTCTGCCCGTTTTAGCTCTAAAACCTTTAATTTTCTTCATAAGTTCATCAAGCAGCCTCTAAACATCAATTCTGTCAAAACTGAAGTAAAAATAATTATCATGAAATGCATTGAAATTCAACCCAATTACCCCCTATAAAATACACAGAATTGAGGTTCATCATTGATACTGGTGCAACTGATCATGTGTGTTACTCCTTATCAGAATTTCCAAGTTTAAAAGAATTAGGCCTATCTCTGTTAAACTTCCTGATTGTAACCAAATTATTGCAACCATATCGGGCACAATAGTGTTTTCTCATAGTCTTTACTTAACTAATGTTCTGCATATTCCTGATTTCAGTTTCAATTTGATATCCATTTCTAAAATTACTGATTCTATTTCCTGCCAACTGATTTTTACCAATTCTCATTGCCAAATACAGAACATCACTACCTTGAAGACGATTGGCGTAACTGATATTCAGTCAGGCTTGTATGCAATGACATCTTCAAGTATCTTGGTCACTCAGCTATCTTCCATAAACACTCTGTCAGCTGTTGGCACTACTAGCAATATTTGGCATCAAAGACTTGGTCACCCTTCAAATGAGAATTTGTTGCCATGAGGAAGATACATCCATTCATTGATTCAATAAAAATAAGACAGCCCTGTGAGGTTTGTCATCTAGCCAAGCAAGAACACTTACCCTTTTGTAATAGTACTAGGAAAAATGTACTTCCTTTTGAAATAATACATGTAGACATTTGGGGTCCAATTTCTATTTCTTCGATTTTTGGCTATCGTTATTGTCTCACCATAGTTGATGATCACACACGATGCACTTGGATTTGCTTAATGAAAACAAAGGCAGAAACGACCTCACATACTAAAACTTTACTTCTTTAATTGAAACTCAGTTTGATGCAAAATTGAAGTGCATAAGGTCTGATAATGGAAAAGAATTCATGCTCACTGATTTTTTCAATACTAAGGGCATTATGCACCAAACTTCTTGTGTGGAAACCCCACAACAAAATGGCATTGTTGAAAGAAAGCACCAATACATTTTATCTGTCACTAGAGCACTCATTTTTCAAGCTAATCTTCCAAAGTGTTTCTGGAACTATGTTGTCACACATGCCATTTTTCTGAATAGACAACCCTCTTCACTGCTATCTAATCAAGCACCCTACACACTATTACACAAATATATTCCATATTTGTCACATATAAAATTTTTTGGCTGTTTAGCCTATTCTAGCACATTGTGCTCAAAGAGAAAAAAAAAAAAAATTAGACCTTAGAGCTCGAAAAACTGTTTTTCTAGGATTCACACCTGGAACAAAAGGCTATATCTTCTTTTACCTTAAATCAAGAGAAACCTCCATATCAAGGAATGTGATTTTCTGTGAATCAGTCTTTCCATACACTACTCTTCATTCTCCTGCTCACACCAAAACCATTCCCAATGTCCTTCTTATTTACCCTACCCCACTAGTTGATCCTTATCTGGATCTACTATTTAACCCACCTACACCACTCTCTACTGCCCCCACTACAGCACCTAGTCCCATTGTTACAGTTGATCACTCCATCCCAACACATGTTACTCAAGACCAAGAAAAGACTAGTCCTATTGTTGCAACCAATCCCCCACCAAGGCAATCCACCAGACGAAGAAAGGCACCAACATACTTGCAAGATTATCACTGTGCCACGCAAACTAGTGCAGGTACACCATCATCTTCAAGGGCCAGGTATCCTATCGCACAATATATCTTCTATCACAATCACTCTCCTTGACACAAACACCATGCATTAGTCATATCTTCTTCGATAGAGCCTAAAACCTATACAGCTGCTATTGCTCAGGATTTTTGGAGGGAAGCCATTCTGGCAGAACTGTTAGCACTGGAGAAAAACCAGACTTGGACTCTCCCTCGTCTTTCCCCTGGAAAATAGCTAATCGACTGTAAATGGGTGTTAAGGGTCAAGCATAGGGCCGATGGTTCCATAGAAAGACATAAGGCAAGGCTTGTAGCCAAAGGCTACACACAAACAAAGGGCATCGATTACTTAGAGACTTTTAGCCTTATTGCCAAGCTCACATTCATCCGAGTACTCCTGTCACTTGCTTCAGCTCATCAATGGCACCTTCATCAGTTAGATGCTAACACGGCCTTTCTCCATGGTGACCTAAATGAGAAGGTTCCCATCCAGTCCCCTCTTGGACTTCACATATCTGATCCATCCCTGGTTTGAAAATTATAGAAGTCATTATATGGTCTCAAGCAAGCAAGCCGTCAATGGAATGCCAAACTCACACACTTTCTTCTTGACTCAATTTACACACAGTCTAAAAGCAGATTACTCTTTGTTTACTAAGTCACATGCAGCTGCATTCACAGCCATTCTTGTATATGTAGATGATCTAGTGCTAGCTGGAAATGATCTAACAGAGATCCAGCACATGAAACAGCTGCTTGACAGAAAATTTAGTATCAAAGATCTTGATGAGTTAAAATACTTCCTTGGATTGGAGATAGCCCGCTCCACCAAAGGCATTTGCCTTTATCAAAGGAAATATGCCCTTGACATTTTACAAGACATAGGGATGCTAGCTTCCAAGCCATGTGTGACACCCACTACCCCGAATACAATAATATTAAAATATATCATATAAAATAAAATCTATAAATTAAAACCAAAGGGTAACAAGTACCACATGATCCAAAACGTTTAAACATAAAAAGAAACTGCGGAAAACATAAACATAAAACAAAACCCAAATCCCGATATCACATATCAGAGCTGGTAATCACTACCGATAATACATCGGAAAAACCAACTAAACATGACCAAACGTAAACTAAAAACTAAGAGCAAGGGATCTCCTCGGGATCACTCCTCAACTGGCTGCTCACCATCCTCTGCATAATCAAAGGTACATGCAAAACAACAACAATAGGGAGTAAGAAACTATACGTATAAACATAAACGGTAATAGAGCAGTTGGCAAGAAGATCACACAACATATAAAACATCATAAATCAACATATAGCATAACGTACTCCATCACATCACATTATAACATGCTATGCGATGCAAAACTACTCCACTACTCGATATGCAATGTGGATCCAATAACTAACTCAGGAAGATGATTACGGAGTTACATATCCACATTGGCCAATAAGCACCAACGCTGGCAATTCACCAAAATCATGGGTGAACCCCTTGGATAGCCGATCCACCTTACTCTCGGATGGACCAACGCGGATGCGCTTGATTCACCTAACTCTTGGATGAATCACCGCGGACGGCCAGTTCGCCATACTCTTGGACGAACTCCCCAGCCATCATAACTTCCCCCAAACTAACAACAGCATGTCATGATGCATGCAATGCTAACATACAAATAACATGGTGTAACACCCCCTTTTTTTTTTAAAAGCTTTCTAACATTAATTAAACAGTATTTGTGTGTTTGTATTTTATTAGAGGGCCTAGAGAGTGAAATAAAATAAACTAAGTCCATAGTCAAGCTCTACGATATCGTAGGAAACTATGGTTAAATTTTGGGTCGAAAACTCAGACGAAGTCTGGTCTGCGATTTTCACTGACAGTAGCGTTTAACTACTATCAAGACCTAATTTGGACGTGTGAATGAGACAGTTAGTCTTAGAATCATGTTTCCTACATTTTCGAAAAAATGAGTCCTGACCTTTGAAAATAAAAATAATAATAAAATATTAAGATGAATACTCAAACCGGGAGACGATTGGAGCTGTGAAGGGATTTACCGAGACCCGCTAACGGATAATGCATGGTGCTGTTTTCCTTGGAAGCCGAGGAGACACCGAGTCTGGATGCTTTGCCAGTGGAGCGTGAGTTTCCAGATATTTTCTCGGATGATGTGCCAGGATTACCACCCAAGAGGGAGGTAGAATTCGCAATCGATCTTACACCCGGAGCCGGACCGATTTCGATAGCACCCTATCGAATGTCCCTAACAGAGTTGGCAGAGCTGAAGAAGCAACTGGACGACATGCTGCAGAAGCAGTTTATAAGACCGAGTGTTTCACCCGGGAGAGCACCTATGTTGTTCATCAAGAAGAAGGACGGTAGTTCAAGGTTGTGTGTGGACTACAGACAGCTCAACAAGGTGACGATCAAGAATAAATACCCGTTGCCAAGGATTGACGATCTTATGGACCATTTGAGGGGAGCAACGGTATTCTCTAAGATTGATATGAGATCCGGTTATCATCAGATAAGGGTGAAGGAAGATGATATACCGAAGACGGCTTTCAGGAGTTGGTACGGGCACTACGAGTATCTAGTTGTGCCTTTTGGTGTGACTAATGCTCCTGTAGTGTTCATGGACTATATGAATAGAATGTTCAATGTCCAGACCGTACCTTGATAAGTTTGTCGTTGTTTTTATTGATGGCATCCTTATCTACTCCTTAGACAAGGAAGAGCATCAAGAGCATTTGAGGGCTGTACTTCAAATTCTTAAGGACAAACAACTCTATGCCAAGTTGTCGAAGTGCGAATTCTGGCTGGAGGAGGTACAATTCCTTGGACATATGATCGACAAAGATGGTATAGCAGTAGATCCTGCAAAAGTAGAAGCTGTGGTTAAATGGGAAAGCCCTAAGACGGTAAGCGAAATCAGAAGCTTTCTCGGGCTAACAGGATACTATAGGAAGTTTATCGAGGGATTCTCGAAGATTGCGTTACCTCTGACGCAATTAACGAGGAAAGAAAAAGCATATGAATGGATAGAAGAGTGTGAGGCTAGTTTCCAAGAGCTGAAAAGGAGGCTAACTACATCTCCGGTACTAGTCTTGCCAGATCCATCAACGTCATTCGATGTGTACTGTGACGCATCGTATCAAGGTTTGGGTTGCGTGTTGATGCAAGAGAGGAAAGTGGTAGCCTATGCTTCCAGACAGCTAAAAGTGCATGAACGGAATTACCCAACCCATGACCTAGAGTTGGCCTCAATAGTGTTTGCATTGAAGATATAAAGACACTATCTCTATGGTGCTAAATTCAGCGTATTTAGCGACCATAAGAGCTTAAGATATCTGTTCGACTGGAAGGAGTTGAACATGAAGCAGAGGAGATGGATGTAATTCATAAAGGATTATGAATTTGATCTACAGTACCACCCGGAAAAGGCCAACGTGGTGGTAGATGCATTAAGTCAGAAATCTTTGCTTATGTCCACTATGATAGTGAAAGAACTGGAACTGCTGGAACAGTTCAGGAATCTGAATCTAGACGTGGAGTTATCCAGAGAGAAGATAAGTTTAGGAATGGTCACTATCACTAGTGATTTTCTGAACTTGATCTGGAAAAGCAAGGAGAAGATCAGTACCTACAGAAAAGGAACCAGATGGTAGAAGAAGGAAAGACTTCAGAGTTCAAGAAAGGTACTGATGGAATCCTGAAGTTTGGAGACAGGATATATGTGCTTAAGGATAGCGAAGTTAGGAACATGATCTTGGAAGAGGCGCACAAGAGTAAGCTCAGTTTTCATCCCGGATCTACAAAGATGTACCAGGACCTAAATGGAATGTTTTGGTGGCCTGGGATGAAGAAGGAAGTAGCAGAGTATGTCCAATCTTGTCTGGTGTGTCAAAAGGCAAAGATTGAACACCAAAAACCAGCAGGGTTATTGCAATCACTGGACGTCCCAGAATGGAAATAGGATAGCATTGCAATGGATGTTGTTTCCTGACTACCAAGGACACAAAGGAGGTGCGATGCAATTTGGGTAATCGTTGACAGGCTTACGAAATGTGCTCATTTCTTGCCGATCAACCAAAGGTATCCTTTGGAAAGACTAACCCAGATTTACATCAAGGAAGTGGTGAGATTGCACGGGGTACCTTCGACTATAATTTCGGATAGAGATCCGAGATTTACTTCAAGATTTTGGCAGAGTTTAAACGGTGCTTTGGGAACTAAGCTTAGGATGAGTTCAGCCTATCATCCGCAGACGGATGGTCAGTCTGAAAGAACGATTCAATCGTTGGAGGATCTTTTAAGAGCATGTGTTTTGGAAACAAATGAAGTTGGGACGAATTCCTTCTACTGATTGAGTTCACACATAACAATAGTTTCCACTCGAGTATTGGCATGGCGCCATACGAGGCACTGTATGGGCGAAAGTGCAGAACACCTCTCTGTTGGTATGAAATCGGGGAGAATCAGATGATAGGCCCGGAACTAGTACAACGAACAACGGAACAAGTTAAGAAAATTCGAGAAAGGATGAAAGTCGCACGGGATCGGCAGAAAAGCTATAGTGACAAGAGGAGGAGACCTTTGGAGTTCCAGGAAGGCGATCATGTCTTTATAAGAGTCACTCCAAGAAATGGAATCGGCAGGGAAATCAAATCCGGAAAGCTTACACCTAGATTTACTTGACCATTTCAAATTCTTCGTCGAATTGGTCCAGTTGCCTACCAAATTGCTTTACCTTCCAACCTATCCAATATTCATAATGTATTCCATGTATCCCAACTCCGAAAATACCATCCCGATCCATCACACGTGATAGAGCATGAATCAATCCAGAAAAAGGAGAACTTAGAATACGAAGCATTGCCTGTACGGATTGAAGACACGAGGGTGAAAGAATTCCGCGAGAGGCAGATTCCCTTAGTCGAGGTTATTTGGGATGCTACAACAGGAGATGCTACCTGGGAACGCAAAGAGGATATGCGACAGCGATATCCACATTTATTCTAAGGTACGTCGAATTTTGAGGACGAAATTCTTTTTAAGGGGGTAGTAATGTAACAACCCGTTTTTTTTTTTAAAAAAGCTTTATAAAAGCTTTCTAATATTAATTAAACAGTATTTGTGTGTTTATATTTTATTAGAGGGCCTAGAGAGTGAAATAAAATAAACTAAGACCATAGTTAAGCTCTATGATATCGTAGGAAGCTATGGTTAAACTTTGGGTCGAAAACTCAGACGAAGCCCGGTTTGCGATTTTCACTGATAGTAGTGTTTTACTACTATCAAGACCTAATTTGGACTCGTGAACGAGACAGTTAGTCTTAGAATCATATTTCCTACATTTTAGAAAAAATGGGTCCTGACCTTCGAAAATAAAAATAATAATAAAATATTCGGATGAATACTCGAACCGAGAGACGATTGGAGCTGTGAAGGGATTTACCGGGACCCGCTAACGGATAAACTTGATTTCACATCAAGTCACATCACCTCGCGAGGCGTACCATGACTCGACACTGTCATAATGATAAACGAAAATATCTAGACGCGAAAAAACCAAAATGTCTCTGGTGTTTTTCCTAAAGGACAATTACGTCTCTAAAATATCTAAAAAAGATGACCTCACCCCCTCACTCTCTCTCCTTATCCTCGGCTCACTCTTTCCCTCTCTCCCCTTCACTTTCTTCTTCTTCTTCTTCCTTTCTTTCCCTTCTTCTCCATTTCTCTATTTTTCTTCCTTAACTTTACCTTCATTTTTCTCAAGCTTCCACAAGGTTTTTCAAGAAAATTTGTGAAACAAAGTTGATCATCTCATCCTCCTCTATCATCTAAGAGGTATAGACTTCTCTCTAGATCTCTCAATCTTCATTTTTCTTCATTGAAAGTCATAGTTTCAAAGTGTTCCTCAAACTTCAAAAATCTCTAGAAAATCGTAGAAAAATCCTTTTAATGTCAAACCAATTTCTATGAGCTAGATTCTTTCCCCTTTTTCATAATCCAAGAGCTTGTAACCAAAAGAGCTCTCTAGCTCATATGGGTATGAATGACCGAAACATAGAGGGAGAGAAATCATGGGTTTTGCTTCAAGTTTTTGTGTAATAAAACTTACTCGTGTTGTGTATGCTTAAGGTTGTGTTTTGTAGTATAGAATCGGATAGGACTCGAACGTTCGACCACGCACCATATTGACAATCGCGAAGTCGTAGCCGGAGCTACACGTGAGAATCACTAAGGTGGGGAGAAAGAACTTCATCATCGGGAAGGCAAGCTTATTATAGAATATATATGTGTGCAGGGGAACCCTTAAACCCTAGTAAAGGTTGAGCCCTGGATAAAGTGCTTGGACCCTAGATGTAGGTACTTTTGGGCTATCACCACTAAGTTGATAATATGGATAATGTGATTGATTGAGGTTGATGTGTTGAATTATTTAATTGATTATCTGTTTACTTCTTATGTTGAACTGGTTGTGTGATTTACTGTTATCCGGCTTTGTGATGATTTCTGTACTGGAAGAATTTCTGTTGTGATATTTTATTGTGATTGGCTGGTTAAGTGTTGATGAGAGTATGGTGAGTGTTGATGTTGTTCGGGTTGATACCGTTGTGATCTCGATCATGGAACTGTGGTTTCGTAGACGCAAGGCGTCGTGATGCAAATGTTCATGTTGATGTTGATGTGGATGTGGATGCGGTGCATCGTGGTTGTGGTCGAGTGCATATCATATCATTTCATACCACAGCATATTTGTCCCAAAGGGAGATGTCCAATTGGGGACGTGATGTATTTTTAATCCCGATATGGGATGCCCAATGGGGGACGTGATGTGATGTTATCCTGACGGGGATGTCCAACTGAGGATGTGATGTATCGGCCGACATGCATATAGGGAAGTCAGCATATACATGGGGACTAGTATCCTTCTTATAGGTTTATCTGAGAGAATGACTTTTGAGATGGTTGTGGTGTATGACTTAAAAGATGAGTGTTGTTGTGTTGTATATTTTATCTATGTTGTGTGATGCATGTATATATGTTGTACTGATGCCCCTCTCTCATATTGATGATATATGTTTCTTATCTCCCATATTTTCTGTATGTGTACTTTTATTTTTATGGGAAGACCCCATGGAGGAACCGCTTGCTGAGGAACTGGACGACATTCTGTATGAGCCCGATACCGGTGGACGAGCCCAGGATCCTAACCTCAAGGTGTTGGGAAGTGATCGTGGTTAGCCGGAGAGCTTTCTCTCGGCCTATTTACATATTTTTGATTACCGTCTATATTAATGCACTTTGTACGTATACACTATTACTATAGCCCTACTGATGGGGCGACCGATGTATGTGATATATTTCTTTACGTTTTAAAAGCTGTGTCCTCTGAAACGTTACGTGCCTTAAAATTGTTTCGCTTCCGCGCTTAATTTTCCGCTTCGCTTCGTAACAACAAGGCACGCTAACGATTATTATACGATTAAGGTTAGTTAATATCTTGAGTTCTCCAATTGGACGGCGGGTCGTCTCACATGGCAACCTCCTCCATCAATACCGTTAACACAGGCTATCAACTTTGACCAATAAGCATCAAAGTGATTCATCAACATCAAACTTGACCAATAAGCATCAAGGATGATTTAACCAACAACATCGGTAACAGTACGTCGTTACCGATAACATCATCTTCTCATTAATTAATCTCTTTATTAAATCTCTATTATTACACTTCACCATATCATTGTCCTAGTTCATTAACTATCCTTAAGGTCATATTTTATAATCTCTTATGTCATATTTTTACTTCAAAAGGTCATTAAATCTCTTTTTTATTTAAAACAGCGAAGTTTTCTAAATTTTGACTGTGGCACGGCCTGAGCACAGGCATGCTGTACGAGAGCACGGGCGTGCTAAACAGTGTCACTTTTCTCGTTTTTCCGACACGGGTGTGCTGCTGAGAGCACGGTCGTGCTGGCTTTACTAGGCAAAGAGCACGGACGTGCTCAACGCTGTTACAACGTCTCAATTTTGGGAATTTAGCATTTTTTCTAGATTTCTAACACTCCAATCAATCCTAAGATTCTTGACTAATCTGTTGGCAATAATCTCACCCTTCATCAATATCTTTATGTTTTATACACATCAATTAGACTAATCCTAGTTTTAGGCTTAGCACTAACATCCCTATGTCTTCTATTAACATGGATTTAACAGCAGTTCCAACATACCGATTCATAAAATCATGACATATCAACATCATAAACGTCATGCCAATGTCATATAAATCAATAAAACAATTAACATCATGTATAAACAACCATAATAACTCTATACAACGATTAAGGCATATAGCACACAAATAGGGTCATGGGTTAACCCTCATATTACGCTACCCTAGAACCTATATGTTATACTAATCTCTTCTCCCTATACCTGACGTGACGATTCCAGCCTATGAGCCAACTAGAGCGAAGTCCACACTTGACTCCTCCAACGGGTTCAACAGGTTCCACGAGCTTTGACCAAGAGCGCTAAGGCAAGAGGATAAGTTAATTCCCCAAACAAGGAAAAGAAAAGGGAATTAACACAACGGTTATAATTCCTGGGGAACTAATCTGCTAGTTGCCGTTCACAGCATTGGCACACGAACAACGAAGTCTGGTTTGATAGGGAGAAAACGGTTCAATGCTAGACTTAAGGGTTCAAAGAAAAAGATGAACAAGGTTGGTTACTTTACCTCAGAGTAACACTAAGCTAGCAGCTTGTCCTCAAACGCAATGAAGAACACCACATGGATGTGTTCTTGACGAAGAACACCCAACAAGGATTGAAGAACGCTCAAGGATTCAAAGGGAACCCAAGAGAAAGGTTAAAGACGGCTGTTTCTAATTCTAGGAAAGACGGCTATGAGTTTTAGGTTGAGTAAAAATGGTATAAAACGGATTAGAGCGAAACATGCTGACCAAAAGGGCCCAAAACGTATTTCTGGTGCACACGTAGAGCACAAGTGTGCTGACCTTTAGCACGGGCGTGCTGATCAACTAGCACGAGCGTGCTACACGGGAGCACGGGCGTGCCACCCTGTCCGGATCACTGAATTGACTCGTTCTAAGGTTAACTACCCCAAAACACGTCCCTAAACATCTAACGTAAGCATAACAGCACATAACATATATAAAACAATAAGGATAACATATATAACAACACTTTATAACAAGCAAGCGAAAACTGGGATGTTACACCATGTGCTACACCTATGGACTGCAAGGCCAAGCTCCACAAAAAATCTAGTGAACCAATGCCTGATGCAACAATTTACAGAAGACTTATTGGGAGACTCCTCTACTTAACTCATACATGTCCGGACATTTCCTTTGCAGTAAGCAATCTGAGCTAATTCCTCAAATCACCTACCACTGAGCATCATCAAGCTGCAATGAGAATCCCTAGGTACATCAAAGCCTATCCTGGACAAGGCTTATTCTTTCCTCTGATTCTGAGTTACACATAAAAGGATTCATCAACTTTGATTGGAGCTCTTGTCCCGATACTCGTAGATCCATCACTGGATTTTGCTTCTACATAGGCTCCTCCTTGGTCTCATGGAAGAATAAGAAACAAAGCACTGTGTCTCGCTCATCTTTGGAAGCTGAATACCGTTCCTTAGCCCAAGCTGCTTATGAAGCTCAATGGCTGTAGTATCTACTGCATGATTTCTGTGTTACCTCCTCTGACCCAGCTATTATCTATTGTGATAATCAGTCTGCTCTTCATATAGCAGCAAATCTAGTGTTCCAAGAGCGCACCAAACATATAAAGATTGATTGTCATCTCATTTGGGACAAAATTCAAACAGGCATACTGCACCTACTTCCCATTTCAACCAAGTCTCAGATTGCAGACAACTTCACCAAACCACTATCTCGAGGACCTTTTCAGAAACTTCATTCCAAGCTTAGAATGATTGACATCCATTCTAGCTTGAGGGGGGTTACAGTTGATCAACCTGAGTTAGTTGGTTAGATACAATTAGATACTGTTCAATTAGTTAGTTATTTAGTTAACAGGTAGTTAGCTAATTATCCTATCAGTATGATGTATATATTAGCCCTGTACATTGACACTAACTAATTCATTGAATAGAAAGCAATCTATTCTATCAGCAGTTACATCTCTTCTTTGTTCTCTCTACTTTCACACTTAGAAATACTCCATTATTTCTACAAACTGGAACTCTGATAGGAAGGAATGTGTAGAAAAATGTAATTTATCAAAGTTATAGTATTTTGTTTAAAAATATATTGTTAGTGAAGGAAATTCAACTATTGGACATCTTATGTTTCTAAAACTCTGTGGTGGATATTTTTTTTATAAGCATAAAGTATATTGATTGAAAGTACAATGAGTACTTTAATTTATATACAAAGACAACCAAAAGAACAAAACCTATGTAACTTGATACTACTTCTAAACTAGATAGCAATATCTATTTTACAAGAGTCCTGCTAGAAAAAAAAATCCTAGCTAAAAGTATAATAAACTGGTCCTAAGATAAAGAGCAAAGCTAGGACAAATTAAAAGTCAAAAACCCAACCAAAAACTACCACCACCAGCACCCTTCGGAGACTTGTGTTACATGGACTAGCCTATGATTTACCCTTGTCGTGCTCCGATTTTGGACCTCAAGTTTGGGTCATGACATATATAATTTTTATCTGTGGGTATAATATTATAAATATACTTTTTAAATAAATACTTTTTATTGTTAAACAATTTTTATCACGAGAAATAGTATTTCTTTTTTTTTTTTTTTTTTTTTGATAAACGAGAAATAGTATTTCTATTAAAGCTTGGAAATTTATATAGGATTTATTAAACGGTAAATTGTAATTTTCAAATTATATTGTTACATTCGAAGTTGATAGTGGCAATATAAATCTTTTAGGGAGATTAAAAATTAATATGGAGATAATTTTTATATTAAGAAAAATAACTGAAATATGAAGATAAGAATCATTCACCTTTACTTATGAAAATGGTTGAAAAGCTGGAGAGCCCTCTTTCTCACCCAGTGGAGAGAAAGTATAAATGGTGCCAAAGAACTTGAAGAGAAAAGGATGTAAGTGTTGAGCACGAGTCATTTTTTATATCATTTTTTAAAGTAAAATACTTTTTAAACTTGTAGTCAAACGCAAAAATAGTTCCTAAATTTATATAAAACACTTTTTCCAAAAACGTTTATGAAGAATTACTTTTTTTTGAACCTAAACAAACAAATCCTAAATACAATTATGAAATTTTAAAAGATATATACTATAACATTTGTCATTTCAAAACAATATAGTGGTGTGTTTGTTTTAACGATTGCAGGACTGTAAACAAGAGTTTCATGTGAAGCTACAAATTGTTGCTTCAAAGGAAACGCCTACAAAAAGTGGAAACAAACACACTATAACTATATTTTTGTTGAAAGAAAAATTCTCTACCTAAATGGGTTTTCTCTAACCTTTAATTATATATTTTCTATGGAGTAAATATCTAATTTCGTCCCTGAAATTGTAGAGTCCTATCAACTTAATCCCCCACATTATCAATATTCCAAAATGATCCTTGGAATTGCAAAATATTGCAAGTGCATCCCTGACATTATTCACTTAGTTTCAAATGCATCCCTGATATTACCAACTTAATATCATTATAGTCTATGCAAATACCAACAGAGAAACGAATCTGACTAACTTTCTGCAATTTCAGATATCATTTTGGAATATTGATAATATGAGGGACTAAGTTGATACGACCCTACAATTTCATGGACCAAATTGAGTATTTACTCATTTTCTATTCTTTAGAAGCTACTCATCATAGCTTTGCAAAATAATTTTAAATATAATTTTTTTATTCTCATTATTTTATGAAACTTACTCAAAAACACTTAAATTTTTTTTGAAGTGATTTTTTTTAAATAAGTGCTTTTCAATAAAACAACTTAAACAACACCCTAATTGTTTATATAATAATTTAAACTTCTAACTAAAGTATTATTTTTAATAAAATAATAAGCATATATAAAAATAAATACATTTATATGATTATTGAGTTAAATTGTTGTATATAAAAATAATAATTTACCAGAAATTATTACTCCGTGCGATGCACGTACGTCAAAAACGCTAGTACATATAGATTGCAGAATCTTAGAGAGCACGTGGCAGAAAAACAAGTATGATATGTCAGTTATTACAAATTAAAAGGACCGGCCACAACTACATATTTCACTGCACAGGTAAGCTACCACAGCCACACATGACCCAATAAGATGGTTCCATGTGCCAAGATGAGGTTGTTGAAAGTCAGCTGGTGTAAGATTTCTTCACACTTCAGTTTCCCTTTAATTTCTTTCATCTCCCATCCCTTTTTGTTGTATTATTGCTGTTTTAAGAGCAAGTTTGGATTAAATGAATTATTTTGAAAACAACGTATAAAAGTTAAGCTGTTTTCTATAATTTATGAAATATTTTGTATTGATAAAAAAGGGTTTTCATTACATTTAATCTCGTGAAACAGCTTTTCAATAATTATTTTAGCATTTTGATTATTGATTTCAACTTATTTGAAAATTTTAAATTATGAGATAAATACTCATTTACTCTCAATTAAATAATTTTTTTTCGAAAATTTTATATCTCATTTTAGATAATCTGAATAAAAATATTCAAACTATATAAATAAAAAATAATTAATACATAAAAATAATTCTTTTTAGATAATCTGAATAAAAATTTATCTTAAAATCATTTATGAATTAATATATCTAAACATAAATTAATTTTCTCATAATGAACTGTGCACATAATTTATTATACATATTTTTTTTTTATCAGTATAATTTTTCATACATATAATCCAATTTTACATAACCAATTCTTCACATATGGTCTAGACACACACTTATACTTTAGTGATACATAAAATCGGATTGGGATTTAATTTGGATAATGAGCTATCATCTATGCGGATGGTCCCTGTCCCATTTTGATGTACCACACCATGTAAGTTAAAATTTTATTTAATATTAAAAAAGTAGAATCCATGATAAGATAGTATTGATTGGGACATGATATGATATACTAAAATGGAATAAGAGATCCTCATCCCATCTATGCATGAATCTATTTGACACACGTTTCATAATTCGAGGTACAACTCCAACAAAAGAAATGCACAAGTAGCTATGTAGCAAAAAAAAAAATGCATAAAGTAACTTTACTATTAATATGTGATTGTTCCGAGTGATAACAGGTTTGGGCCCTTTAATGTCGTCCAGTAACCCGTACAATTAGTCTCTACAGTTACGTACGAGATACCTTAAGAAACCAAAAAACAGTAACTTGACTACTTTCGCTTTTAAATATTATAACTTGAAAATAAAACATATTTGTACCAGAATATATATTAGCAATACCTAATAAATATGCCTCGACTTTAAATAAAATAAATAAATAAACGGATGCCTTCTAGAGAAAAGCAAAACACTGTAGAAGTATAGGTCCATTAGTAATTTTTTTTTTTATTGGCTGAACAATATTGAGTAATATTTTAAGCCTCACTTACGTAAAATAATGACAAATGATCGATTACAAGAAGTAATGTCTTTAATGAATATGAATAGAATTCAATTATTAGAAAAAGATAAAATTATGTATCAATAAAATCATTGGTCCTATACGTTTATTTAATTTTTCATATTGATCTCATAAATTTTTTTTTTCAAATTGGTCCTACACGTTTCATTTCGTTTCCACATTAGTCTTTTCCGTCAATTTTGATCTAACGCCGTCAAATAAAGAGACACATGTCGCACTAATATCGTGCCACGTCAGCTCAAAATGAACGGCGTTAGGTCAAAATTGACGGAAATGACTAACGTGAAAACGGAATGAAACCTGTAAGACCAATTTAAAAAAAAAAAACTTATGGAACCGATATGAAAAATTAAATAAACATATAGGATCAATCAACCTATTTTGCCATAAAAATATTATGTGGATAGTCAAATGTAAGAGTTATGGAAGACACGGGCAGCCTTACTTCCATTCCATCTTGGAAAAGTGAACCCCTAAGTCACAGTTCTGTCTCAACAAGTACTAAGGTCATCAAGAATGCCTTGCTAGCTAGCAATGAGTTAGTCATATCTGCATCTACTACACCTCCTCATGATCCTATTTAAGGCCCTCTTTCCTTCCTCTCTAATTACCTACCATCCCATATTCCAAGCATTACACTAAAACCTAGCAATTCTAAGCATAACAACTCAAACACCTCCAACATGTCTACCTTTTTTCTCTCCAAGTTTTTCCTCCTTCTTCTCCTGCTTTTGAATCCTCCAGCCAACAACACTAGAGGGTGTTCGACACCTGTTTGTGTGGCTGCTGCAAGACCTTTGCAACAAAATGTTCCTAAATACATGAAATTGAAGCCTGAGAAAGGCCATGGAATGAAAGGCTTCCAAAGGGGGAACGTGGAAGCTTGTTTGCCAAAAGGGTTTGGACGCACTTCTGCCCCAAGCAGATATATTAATTATCAGCCACTTGGATCGACATGTTCTTCAGGCAAGGTAGTGAACGGTCCTTGAGGACCTTGACCCTTGAGCAATGAAGATGTTATTGAGGAAATAATACTTTGCCTAGGCTAATATGTATAATCATACTTAGCATATATATATGTGTGTATAATAGCCAGTTATGTTAAAGGATATTGCAAGAAAGAGTAACATATATAACTCATGTACTTGAAAACCAAGCTAGCAATCTATATGTAATATATACTCTTTTATCACGTTGCAGCAGCTTCGTTATGTTTTTCTTTGTTTCTTTCTTCTTATTTCCGACCATTTATGTTTGGAGGGAGGTGAGGGGTTGATGATGTGAAACACTCGAAATCTGTCCCCCTTGAGAAAAATCACACACCAAGCATTGAAAACAATCAAGAAAACAATAAAATATATATATACAAAATTTACGTTATTTGATATCATCTACTGGTTGGGAATTATGTGACCATACATGTAGCACTACAAGAAAAGCGCTAAATATATGCTTAAAGACATCGGCCGCTAATAGCGACCGCAATAGTGATGGGTATTGGTGTTCTTAGAAAATTGGTTACTGGTTGACCCTCAACGATCGCAGAAGAGATCGATCTCGTTGGTTGCAACCAAAGCGGTTGCTAAATCGGTTGCTAAAATGAAAATTGTAAAAGTCAAAATTGTTGACTATTTTTGCAACCAAATTAGCAATGGGTCCACGGTTTTTTTTTAGCGACGGATATGAGGTAGTTCGCTGAACCAAATTTTTAGTATTTTGTGACTGAATTAGTGACCGATTTGATTCGGTCGTTATCCTAAATCCCTAAAACTTGCACGGGACTCCTTCCCCCCACATTTTTCCCTTTCACTCTCACAGAACACTCCATCTCTGCACTCCCTCTCCTTGTCGTCCCCGTCTCTCTCCACTGCGCGAGCCACCACGACGGAGAAACTTAAACCCACAATGTAGCTCTGTCTGCCTTCATCTCTCCACCGCATGAGCCACCACGAAGGTGAAACCCACTGTCCTCCATCGTTGTCTGTGGTCCAGATGGTAGTGCTCCCTCTCTTTGTGCTTTAATTTTTAATTATTTAATTTTTATTTTAATTTTTATGCTCCTAGTCTACCCATCTCTATGCGTTCGTGAACCAACACCACCACCTCTGTGCCACCATTCGTTCATCCTTTTCATTTGTGAGTTCTGTTTTCGTTTTACTATTATTTTCATTTTGATTTCATTCATTTATTTTCATACATTTCATACATTTTTGTTCTTGCCATTGCCTGTGTTTAAGAGCTCTCTTTCATTCATCTCTGTTGTTGGCCAAGAGCTCTCAACTCAAACACGAACCACACTGTGTTGTTCGTTTGTAGGTATGTATTTTGACTCAAACTTCTGATTTTAGGGTTCAAAATATTTTGTGTGTGATAATATGTTGATGATTTTCTGTTTTAACTGGTGTATAATTATGATACTAGAAGCTATATATGTACTAATCGTTGATTGCAAGTTCAGTGATGTGTTATTTGGGATTCTACATGTGATAAGCTGAGCATAAACCATTTGATAGAATGCCTAAATTAAATCAAATGTTATTGTTATGTTGTCGGTGATTGCATTTTGGCTACTCACTTCTTTTGAATCTTTGGAATCAAGCCTGAACCAAACCTAAACACTGAAACCTTACCACCCTCTCCACCACAAACACAAACCACTGAACCAACACCACTACCATACAACTCACCCATCCACTTATCCTCCAATGAACAAAGAGGATTTAGTGATGATCAACCACCTTCCCCACCAGCATAGGTCCATGCAACCTCTTCCTCTCAGACTCCATTGCTCCAACTTCCATTGTATGACAATGAAGAAATTATACCTGAGGAAGAATCTTTGTCTCCTATTGAGATTCCAGTAACTACAGAAAATGAAGAGGCCTTCGAAGCCATGACTGAAGCTTTTGGTCAAGCTTCAATTCATGTTTCTGAGTCTATTGAAGAACAAACGGCTGAGTCCACTACGTTTCAAGAAGATGCAAGCCTTGAAGACCCTACTAAGATTGAGCATGACCAAGCACACTCAGAAAATACAGTAGAACTTCATCTAGATGATGCAGATGATGAGGTCAATGCTCATGGGGATCAGCCTGCACAAGCTGAAGTCAATCCTCCTCTTTTGCCATAAGGACTTGCTCAAGAAATGGTTGATTTCTCAGTGGACAGAGTTACTGAGATAGTCACTCAGCCATGAATCAGAGGATGGACCATTTGTTGGACTTTCTTCAAAAAGCCTTCCCCCCGTATCCCTCCTCCACCCCCTCCTTCATCTCCAGTCTCAGTTTCCTATACCCTAGTTTTCTTTCCTTTCTTTTTCTGTTTTTGAATCTGCTGACAATGATGTCCTTTATCTCTATCTGTTTTGTCTATTGACAAACAGGGGGAGAAAATGGAATGGATTTTTTTAACTCTAATCTATTTATATATGAAGTTGCTTATGATATTCTTTTTGTGCACACATTGATTATATGTTTTATGCTTTATCTTGTACATGTTTTATTCTAAGTTATGGCATGTATGACATCTATGCTGAATCTGTTTTGTCTAAGTTATAATTGGACATCTTTATAAGTGATACATAATCTTAGGGGGAGCTTTCTCTCTTTAGAAAACCTTTTTCATACAAATTTTAATAATGTTTGTCATCATCAAAAGGGGAAGATTGTTAGAACCAAAACAGTGATGGTTGATGACCCCTCAAAGTTTTAATGATTAACAAAATTATTATGTGTCTTTGAAATTTGTTGAAGTCCAATGGTCACCAATCCATAAGGTCAAAAGGCCTTCTTTTTATTTTGACTGCAGATGGACTCAGGCAAAACACTAAGTTTCAGAGTCCAATAAGTCATATGATATGTAAGAATCATACTGGACTGAAAGCTCAAGTCTTAACCATCCAATGGACAAAACATGTGTTCAACAAGTTATGTCCAGAAAGACAAGTGTTAAGTCCAACTAGGCATGGCAACGGAACCTGAACCCGTGGGTACCCGCCCCATTCTGAACGGGGAAAATCCTATCTTTTTGGGTTCGAGTTCGAGTTTTCCCTGCTTTTCATAAACAGGGGCGGGGACGAGATGGGGATACTGGTACCCACCCCAAACCCGCACCCGAACCCGCCCCGCTATTATGAAATTACTAAAATACCCTTAATTATAACTTAGGGTTTAGGGTTCTGAAGTTTAAAACATTTCATTTTCATCTCGCTCATTCACTCCCTTCCCAGACGCCATCAGCATTCGGCGGCGCACCATCCCGGTCTCCATCCAGAAGCCGCATGCCCATTGGCCACGACCGTGACGCGAACGCGAGGTGACCCACCACCATGACGCGAACGCGAGGGGACCTACACAGCGACGCACCCAGTGACGCGAACTCAAGCCACCCAGCACCGCACGCCCACCACCACGACGCGAACGTGAACCCAAGGCGACCCACCCACGCGACACAGATTTGTTTCTCCTTCCATCGTGTTGTCCGGCCACCGCGAGACACTGCTTCTCCTTCCATCTACGGCCACCACGTGAGCATGTCCTTCCATCTGCGGCCACCACGCAAGACACTGAATTTTCTGAAGGTAAGCATGTTTTATTAGGTCCTTCCATATGGTTATTTTAATTATTTTGACATTTTGATGGTTTAATCAATGAATTTGCATCACTGCATAGTGCATACAACCTGCTTGATGAAAAGCCTCAGTAACCAAATGGGTCATTATGAGTTCCTTAGTTCTACTTCTGTATTGCACTGATATTTGAAAATTCATGATTAGTTTATTTGAGTTTGTGCTTCTAGGGATATCAGTGATGTCTATTTTTCAGTTTTCCAATGCTCATATTAATTTTGAGATCATTTGATTTATTTATTCTTACAAGACTAGTATGTTATATGTTAGTGCTATTCTAATTTGGCCTTATTTACAACTCAACAGAATATAGACATGGCAGATGGTGCTAATTCTCAACCACTCATTTCACAGGAAAGTGAACATCAACCAACTCCAAAAGGAAGTTGCAACCCTTCAACTAATGGTCCCACACCAAATGAACATGTGCAAACATCTCAGGGTGAGACAGATGATAATTTGGAGGCGACAACACAAACGAGGGCAGGCAGGCTTAAAAGTGTGGTAGGGCAATATTTTACAAAGTGTAAAGTTAATGAAGTAGAAAAGGCTCAATGTAATTATTACAAGAAATTTCTTGGTGGAAATTCAAGACATGGAACGAAGCACTTGCAGCAACACATGGATTCATTTATTCAACGCAAGATTAGCATGAGAGGGAATAAAGGGCAAACATTTCTTGGGGCTAAGGTCTTGCAAGGTAAGCAAGAGTTGGGTACCGGAACTTATGATGCTGAAAATGCAAGGAAAGAGCTTGCAAATGCAATTATTATGCATGAATATCTACTCTTAATAGTGGACCATCTTGGTTTTAAGAGATACTCAGCCGCTCTCCAACCATTATTTCAAGTACCTTCTAGAAACACTATCAAAAAGGAGATATTCAAAGTGTATGATTTTGAGAGATCAACGACTTTGAAGTTATTATATAGTCTTGAAGGAAGAGTGGCCATTACATCAGATATGTGAACTTCAGGCAATCAAAAAAAGGGGGTATATGTTTGTCACTGCTCATTACATTGATGGATCGTGGACTTTACACAATCACATAATAATAATTTCTTAATTTATAATTTTATTACATATTATTTACACTGTTTATATGATATAGTGATTGAATGTGAATCTTATTATGTTAGGTTCATTTATGTTCCTGCTCCTGATCACTCAAGTGATAGACTTTGTAATGCATTAGTTGAATGTTTGATGGATTGGAACATTGATACGAAATTTTCCACTATCACTTTAGATAATTGTAGCACAAATGACGCTATGATTGACAAAATTAAGGATAAGTTGTAGTTAAGCACTTTGTTATGGGAGGGGTCTATACTTCATATGCGTTGTTGTGCACATATATAAAATTTGATAGTAAAAGATGGGTTGGAAGTGGTTGAAGATGGGGTAGAAACGATTCAGGAAAGTGTAACGTATTGGACCGCCACACTAAAAGGAAGGAAAAATTTGAGGAGACAACCAAACAATTACGAATCCCTTACACTAGAAATTTGGCTTTAGATTGTCCGACTAGATGGAATTCCACTTACAAGATGCTTGACATTGCCATTTCATATGAGGATGTCTTTAGTTAGTTACGATAACGTGAGTCTCACTTGCTTGCCAACTAGTTCACAATGGAGATTTGCGAAAGATGTTTCTGAAAGATTGAAATTGTTCAATTTTATCACTGAAATGATTTCTGGCACTAAATATCCGACTGCCAATTTGTATTTTCCTAAGATTTGTGAGATCCAATTGGCAATATCTCATTGGATTGACTGCTCCAATGAATTGATTAAAAAAATGGCTCAAAAGATGTTGGACAAATTTGATAAATATTGGAGTGTCATTCATGATATAATGGGAGTTGCTACTGTTTTACATCCTAGATACAAAATGTAGTTGCTTGAATATTATTATGAAAAATTGTATGGACATGATTCTTTTGAGCAAGTGCAAATGATCCGACAGTTGTGATATGATATAGTTTCTGATTATCAATTGAAACTGAATAAAGACTCTAGTAGTGACTCTCCAATGTTGGATGCTAGTCATGTCGGTGATAATGCTTTAAGTGAGTATGACGCATATATCATGAGAAAAAAAGAGCCAGAACTTCATTTGTTAAAATTGAGTTGGATCATTATTTAGAGGAGGAGGTTTTACCAAGAAGTGCAAATTTTGATATTTTATTGTGGTGGAAGTTGAACAGCATCAAGTATCCAACACTCCAAGCAATTGCGAAGGATGTATTAGCGATTCCTATTTCTAGCGTAGCTTTTGAATCTACTTTCAGTACTAGCGGTCATATCTTAAGTCCTCATCGCAGTCGACTTCATTGGACTACTTTAGAGACCTTGATGTGTGCTAGAAGTTAGTTATGGAGTGCTGAGAATACTGGTAAAGTTTTAAATTATTCATTCAAATATCTTATGAAATGGCAAATAATTCTGTATATTTTGACTAATCATTCTTTAAATTGTATTGTATTTAATATATTTGATATTTATAGGTGGTTTGAATTCTAAAGTAGGCAACGATTATGCTACTGTACTCGATGAAATAGCATCTGATGATGAAGGCATTCCATACTTTATTTGCTTTAAATTTTATTAAGTTTAATGTTTATATTTTAACTTTTGTTTTTCTTAATGCAGGTGAAATGTTGGGTAGTGGTGCCACTTTTCATGTAGAAGATGACCAATAGATGTTTTGTTATTTTATGAATTGGAACATTGGCTTTATATTATTATGTACGCTAATTTGAAACATTGGTTGTTTTTGAATTTGTACTTTGTGGTAGTTTTTTATAATTTGGAACATTGGATGCATGATTAATGCATGTTGGTTAATTTGGAACATTTTGAACATTGGTTGTATGGATGAAACATTGTTTGTTTTTGAATTTGTACTTTATTGTTGTTTTGCTAATTTGGAATATTGGATGTATGGTTAAGGCATGCTGGATGTCATTACTTAGCAACAGGAAATTTTAAATTTAGCATGATGGTTCTAATTGTTTTAAATTTGGCTGGAAAAAGCTTCAAAATAGAGTAATGAGAGAGAAAATGTTAGTAAATTATCATGGGTCATTTTTAGTAAAGGTTAAAAATATACATCAGAGTGACTGATTTCTTAATCGGGGCGGGGGCGGTTCGGGGCGGGGGCGGGTGGAGATTTGGCTCTTTTTGGCAATTGCGGATTTATAACTCCTGGGGCGGGGGCGGGAAAACTCGAACCCTAGCGGGGATGGGGATGGGGGTGTTTTTTCCACCCCCAACGGGGATTTGGGGTGGGTGCGGGTTTTGGGTATTCCGTCGGAGGCGGGGATGGGAAAGGTAAAACCCGCCCCCGCCCTGCCCTGTTCTACCTCGTTGCCATGCCTACGTCCAACAAGTCTTTGGACTAAATATTCACTATCTAAAGGATAAGTTTTTTGCGTCCAATAAAATACATATCTGGTTTAACTTTTGCGTCCAATATTATTATATTGTTAGTACGACCACTAACATCCCTTTGCAGATGAGGTGAAACTTCTTTCCAAAAGCATTGAAATCTCTTAATTAAAATATCTTTATGGATAAGGACAAAACGAGATACAACGTAGTACACATCAAGCCACGTAAAGCAAAAGCAACAACATCAAAAGCAAAGGTCAACCTGCTTTGTTGTACCCTGTTGTAACCTGTTATCACTACTGTACCAGAAAAGCAAACATGTTTTCTGCTCACACCAAAGAAAGACACCTGTGCACAAAAGACAGCTAGCAATGTATATGTGTCTAACGGATAATCAATGAGTCTAAATAGACATATTTAATACCGTTCAAACCTTGAAGAGGTGAAAACTATATATGAAGGCAGAAGAGCAATGTTTTGAAGTTATGGGATACCAATTAACCAAGTCTTAAAAGAAACTCATATGATTCGAAACTCTCTCTGTATACTCAAAGCTATAAATCTTTCTATTCTTTCATTGTGAAGTTTCATACAGTTTCAAGAGCTAATCCTTGTAATATCCTCACACATAGTGAGTCAGTCAAAGCTCAAAACAACCTTCAAATATCAGATTTGGTTGATCTTGAAGAGGCTTGTCTGTTAAAGAATACTTGGATCCTGTAGGAGAGGTGCAGAATACTTGGAGTTGCAAAGTCTGGAGTAATTAGGAAACAACTTGTATTTGTGCTAAGAGTTTAGTGGAAAAATATTCAAGTAGAAGAGGTTGGACGTAGCTCTTTGATTTGAAACGAGTGAACCAGGATATCTCATTGCGTGAATCTCTCTATCCCTAGGTTTGTCAAGTTTATTTATTTACTAACTTGGGGATTGCTTTGAAGGTTCTTAACCTTGTGAAAACATGCATGTTTTTTTGTGTGCTTGCTTTTATTTCCTGTTTGCTAAAAACTTTTTGAAAAGGTTTTTCGGAAAGTTTAAGAAACACAATTAAACCCCCTTCTTGTATTTCCCTGTTTCACTTTCAAATAATTGATATAAGTTAGTCAATTTAGAAGCATAATCAGTCTTTGTGGTAACCCAACTCTTGAAAATTTATTCACATCTTTGAAAATCTCAAATCCTATTTTCTTGGTATTCTCTTATTTATTTTATTTGTTTTTAAATTATTTCTTGATCCTCTTCACTAAAATCAACCTTTCTTGTTTGGTTAATTAATTTGTTAATTAATTGATATTCAAAATCATGGTCCGTGTGGGTTTGATATTTTTATTACTTGACGATAAAATCGTAGACTTGTGGATTCCACACATCAAGTTTTTGGCACTGTTATCAAGGATTGTACTTTCTTGAATATCAATTCGATTTTTAAATTGATTTTTCTGAACATTTTTTTATTCATTTTTAATTTTTTTTTCTCTTTTTCTCTTTGTAAGTGATTTCTCTCTTTTATGTGAAGTTCTCAAAGTATTGGAACTGTTATTGAAGCACATCCTAAGATCGAAAGGACTTTAATAGACGTAAAAGACAACAAAGGCAAAGGGTGAGAGAGAACTTGATCCCTATCCCATTCATGGCTAATCAACCGGATAACAGACCACTGAAGGACTACGCAACCCCAAATGCTAGAAGTTTGCGATCCAGGATTGCTAGACCAGATATTGAGACGGAGCACTTCACCATACCGCCCCCAATTAATTGGCATCATCAGGCAACATCATTTTCGAGGTTTACCTTCGGAAGACCAAAGCGATCATGTGGAGACATTTCTGGAATTCTGTGATACTACCGGAGTCCAAGGCGATCCAGCTGATACTATCTGTCTGAGATTCTCTTCCTTTCTAAATGGCAAGGCCAAGGCTAGTTGAAGTCGGTTCCCACCAATACTTTGACAACATGGGACCAATTGGAGCATGAGTTCTTGGAAAAATTCTTTCCACCCTTCAAGACTGCTTATCTATGATCTTAGATCAAAAGGCGCATCTAGTGAGCAGGTGAACTCATGCCACAATTTCTATGACACATGCCCGAAGTTTCCCAACTATGTTCCCCCAAATTCTTACAACCAAGGAAATAAGCCTAACTCATACTTTTCTTATCGGAGCAACAACACTTTGAACCATCAATATCAGGAAGACCAAGGAAATGTCCAACCCGCTTCGGGGTTCCCGCAGGTACAAAAATATAAACTTTAGTCCCTTTTAGAAAGCCTTGTAGAAGTCCATACCAAACAAAACGAAAAGTTTAGGCAACTTGGTAGGGGTATGGGTGAAGCAATTAAGGATCTAGCATCTAAGGTAGATAACTTAGCCATTCACCATAAGATGCTGGAAACACAAATTGCACAACAAGCTAGTATCTCTTCTAAGATTCAAGGTAAGTTTCCGGGATAACACGAAATTAGAGCAATGTAAGGATATATACGTGAGGGACGATAAGCTTGCTGTAGTTGAAAAGGATGTGGAATGTGAGGTGGACATGAGTGAATATGAAGAAATTGAACCAAAGTACATCCCTCCACCACGTTACCAACCCCCAATTCCTTTACCACAAAGGCTAGTCAAGAAAAAGCAAGTAGAAAAAAAAACTAAAGGCTTAATTGAGGAGTGTAATAAAATGATAAAAGTTAAACTAAAATATCCAGGAAGTTTCTCTATTTTTTACTCAATTGGAGAAGTTGAAATTGACCATGCCTTATGTGACTTAGGGGCTAGTGTGAGTCTGATGCCACTTTCTATTTTAGAGAGGTTGGGTATTAATGAATTTAGTCCATCCAAGGTCTCTTTACAATTTGCAGATGGTTCCGCTAAACAACCTCTAGGCATACTAGAGTATGTCCCCATTAAGGTTGGAAATTTTTTCATTCCTACTGATTTCATGGTGTTGGATATAAATGAGAATTCTCAATTCCCCATCATTCTTGGAAGGTCATTCTTGGCCACGCCTTGAGCAATAATAAGTTTAAAACATGGTAACCTTTCTTTGAATGTAGGGGAAGGAAGGGTAGAATTTGATTTGACTAACTCATATAACAACCCTCCTTTTGAGAGTTATGTGTGCAGGATCGAGATCTTGCCTCAGATGGTCAAGGAAGAGCTTATCACGGAGGCAACTCTGAAACTTTTCATGGAAAATGTTGCATCGGATAATGATGAAGATGGAGTTGCTCAGCATGCGAAGTCAAAACTTCCTCCAACTGTGAGTAAGCACTGGTTCTTGGAGTCCCTCTAACTGTAAGAAACCACCTTCATCCCTTAAGCTGTGAGTTCAACTACCTTAGTCATTCCGGAATGTCCACCTCAACCTCGTGTGACAATTGCTCAAATTGTTGTTGCAAATGTACACACAACTCCCTATAACAACCACTCAATTTGCTGTTACAGCGGTATACAGGTACCATGTAACCCCCCACTTTAGGGTCATGATTATTTAACACAAGACGAAATAAAAGCGGAAATATATATTAACATATAAAGAGCTTACCGAAAATATGGGTTTTTTTTTTTCTTTTTTTTTCCTTCATTAGAACAAATATATGTAATCGTAAACAACAATAAAAAAAACAAAAGCTTTCCATAATACATATATATCAAACTCCCAGTTTCCAACATCTGACTACAACAGAAAGTAACCAACATAAAGATAACTCAACCTACACTACTTGGAGACGCAGCTCCACAACATAAAGGGGAAGGGGTACATCGTAAAAGTACAGACGCTGGAAAAACACTAGAGACTGGCCAAAAACTGACACTGTACTACTCATCATAGTAGTACTCCTCTGGGTCCTCCTCCTCCTCCTCATCCTCGTCCTCTAAGGCCTGCATGTCATATCCACTCATGATCTGTTCCGCATACTGGAGCATCTCCTCATCAGTCTTCATCCACCACGCGTACTGACTCGCGTCGGCTGGAGCTACCTCAGGTATGACCTCCGGTACATCCGCTGGTACCTCCTCCTCTATCTCCTCATCGTCAGATGAGAGGATAATGAGTAGGGTGGAGAAGAATACCCTGGAGTGAGCCGATGTGCTCTTACGAGCAGTCATCCTCCAATTCGCTCGCTGGCGAGGAATCAGATGGTGTAGCTCGAAAGGCTCATATGTAGGTCCCGGGGGTGGGGCTATGGGAACGGACTGTCCGGCAGCAGACACAGGCAAAGTAGAAGTAGACGGTGCAGTGGGTGGAGGTGGCATGGAAGAAGGGTCAACATGTACGTCCCTGGGCTCCTCCTGATGAGTTGCGAGCTGGGCACTAGGCAGGCGTGAACAGTCAGCCTGAGAAATTCCCGTGCTACCTCCACCACTGACACGTAAAGTGCAAGCTCTCTCTGATAGGCTTGTCATGTGAAAGGGTGACTCCCTCCTACTCGTGAGGCTGACAGCTACGTCCATCCGGGTGGATCGTCTAGACATCCCCTCCATCATGGAGTATCAAGTCCAACGTCAAGTGAGATGATGAGTTGCTCGCCATGACTACTTCCCAAAGCAAGATGAAAAGCCACGAGAACAGCGTAACAACAAGGAATGAGGTGAGATTCCGTATATCGCACAACCATAATAGCAGTGATAAAAGTCACGCACACATGCACCCAATCGGCAATTAGCGCATGGGCTTTCACAGCATAACAATTAAAATACATGGCATCACAGTTAATATATCAATCAACAATAATATGGGTCAAAGGTCAACTCAAATATGTAATGACACTAATGCAACATGACTCAGACCCCTACTCCATGGAGCTAAACATAACAAGAGTGAGTGATTGGGAGAACATTGCCTGCGTTATCTCACCCACAATGCCACATCCAATGATTGCAATCATCATAACGGCTCACGCCAGATGTTCTTTACCCAAATCGTGATTTGCCCGGTGTTTCAGTCAGGACGTCAGTGTTTTTCGATGGATATCCATGACATGGAAGAGCTACTCTCTTGCCACATGTGTTTCCCCAACCCCCGACGTCCCCAAGATCCTCAGGATCGACACCTCAGACAATCGCACCTGCACCGTGGTGTAATCTCAACTCCTAGGCATCACGCCGAACTCATGCATAGATGCAGATGCATGTCAAGAAATGCCACAAAATAGCCACGGACTACCTCATCACTATAGTACCACATTTATCTCTTGATAAACCATAGGATACCCTTACGGGACCCACTTTCACACGACTTGCCATCAGTCTCCCATCCATCATTCCGTTCCTTGCAATCACGTACCACTTCGTCGTTCGTAACACGATGTTCATGTCTTATGATACATTAGTCCATAACCTGGATGTATTATGGAGGTTAGATTCCACAAGGATCCCCCTTCATCAATCTTCTTACTTGTCTAACAAGGAACATTAGTTACACTTTATAAGTAACTCTTAGTGATTAAACATTATGGAGTCCTTAGATGATCTAAATCATCAAGGATGTGAGACATGATTTTGTCATGGCCACTAGGCATTAGTATATGTCTTTTACTAAAATCTTTATGAGTCCATTATGAAGCTCATATAGATTCCCTTAGGAGATACCACGAGTTTATACTATTATAGTGAAAAGTTTCAAAGTACTATCCTTATAGCAAATTAGTTGATGAAGTCTCCTTCATTAAGTATAGTTTGAAAACTCTAATCAAGTGTCCATAGATGTCTCATTTAGCACAAAACTCCATTAAATTTGTTTTCCTAGTTCTATTACTTAGTGTAAAAGAAATATACTTCTTATTTGAAGTCACCATTTTGTTTTCAAATGAAGTATAACTTATAAAATTTTGGAAAGTTCAAAAAGGTAATTGTTTAAAACTCTTTGTTTTTAAAGAAAGGCTTTGTAAGAATCCTATCTTCTCAAAAAAGACTTACTAACCATAAATCTTTGAAACCATCTTAACTAACTATAAAACTATTGGTTCTTGAAAATCTTTTCTTCAAAAAAAAAAAAAAAAAAAAAAAAAACTTGTTAAGTGGTCGATCAACATCAAGCCAACCTTTTTGTAAATTGGTTCCTACATGAAAATCAAAAACTCTAATTTCACAATACACGGTTCTTTGGAACCAAAACTTGGTTTCTTTGGAAACCTTTTCAATTTATGTACCTCTTATACTTTAGTATGAACATATAAAACCCCTTAGCATCAACATTTTAAAGTCCTAATTGATATGATCCAAGTAGGAATCATTTAGTTTTAGGATCTTTCCTTGAGCTATTTGCGTAAATAGGAGAGAAAACGAAAGAGACTAATCTACTCAATGAAATAAAAGGGCTAAAGGAATTCAAAAATTAAATTAATAAGCTATCAACGCATAAATTAAAAGAAGTAAATGATAACAAACTCAAATGAAAAATAGAAAATGGAAAGGAAAGGGGATGATAGGGAAGGCGCCACAAAGACCCATTGAATTGGATAATTGATGAGCCAAAGGAGGATTCGCCACAAGGATTAACAATCCTTGATGAGAATCAAGAGTTCTAATCCAAGAACTATGAGAGGGCTATGGCCTCACAAGAAAACTCAAGTATAAGTAATTCAAATTTTATTCAAAGGTCATTTCTCAAGTGATTACAAGAGGTATTTATAGAAAAGAGCAACTAGGCTTTCCAAGCCCACCAAAAGAGGGAGGCGCCGTGTGCACCTTAGGGAAGAAGCTTGGTGCAATTAATGATTGCACATAATCCCTCCTTGATGTTAGGAGAATATTCCTAAGACTCTGTAATTCCATAATTTGGACCAAATGCATGATCCTCATCATCCCTTCCCTCTTCAAAAGAATTTGTGCTCAAATTTGGAAGTTCATCATCATATACATCAAAGGGAGATAAGTCACTAAAATTGAAAGTTTCACTAACACCAAATTCACCAAGCAAGTCAACTTTGTAAGCATTATCATTGATTCGTTCCAAAACTTTGAATGGTCCATCCCCCCTTGAAAGGAGTTTGGATTTTCTTTGTGATGGGAATCGCTCCTTTCGAAAGTGGATCCAAACCAAGTCACCCGGTTTGAAAATCACTTTTCTTTCTATGCTTGTTGGCTTGCCTAGCATATTGTTCCATTTTATGTTCAATTTGGGATTTAACCTTAGTATGCATTTTCTTAACAAATTCGACCTTAGTAACTCCATCCTTATGAACTAAAGAGGAGGTGTTAAGCAAAGGAAGCAAGTCTAGAGTGGTCAAAGGATTAAACCCATAAACAACCTCAAAAGGAGAAGATTGAGTAGTATAGAATGAGGACTTCGATTGTATGCAAATTCAACATAAGGCAAAAAGTCCACCAAAGACTTAATATTTTTGTTAAGAATGGTTCTAAGGAGGGTGCCAAGAGTCCTATCCACTACTTCCGTTTGTCCATCCGTTTGAGGATGACAAGTTGTTGAAAAGAGGAGTTTAGTACCAAGTTTACTCCAAAGACTCCTCCAAAAATGGCTTAAAAATTTGGTGTCTCTATCTGAGACAATGCTTTTTGGAATGCCATGGAGTCTCACAACTTCTTTAAAGAACAATTCGGTCACTACACAAGCACCATCTACCTTGTGACATGGAATGAAATGAGACATTTTAGAAAATCTATCCACTACCACAAAGATAGGATCATTTCCCCTCTTGGTCCTAGGTAATCCAACAATGAAGTCCATGGATAAGTCTTCCCAAGGAGAAGAGGGAATAGGAAGAGGGGTGTAGAGACCATGAGGCATAAGCTTTGACTTGGCTCTTTTGCAGACAATACAAGTGGAGCAAAGTTTATGCACATCATGTTTCATTTTAGGCCAAAAGAAGTGCTCATGTAAAATGTCTAATGTCTTTTGCACTCCAAAATGACCCATCAATCCACCCAAGTGGCCTTCTCTCACAAGCAGTTCCCTCATGGATCCTTTAGGCACACAAAGTCTCTTTTCTTTAAACAAGTAACCATTATGCCTATAGCATCCATTTTGGGACATTTTTTCACATGCCACAAACATTTGAGAGAAGTCCTCATGCTTTTCATACAAGTCCTTAATGTGATCAAAGCCAAGCAATTTTGTTTCAAGTGTGGCCATCAATGCATGTCTCCTTGAGAGGGCATCGGCCACAACATTAGCTTTCCCTTGCTTGTGTTTAATCACATATAGGAGTTGCTCAATGAACTCTACCCACTTAGCATGCCTCTTATTGAGTTTACTTTGGCCTTTCAAATGTTTTAAGGACTCATGATCACTATGAATGACAAAGTCCTTAGGTAATAAGTAATGTTGCCAAGTTCGTAAAGCTCTAACAAGTGCATACAATTCCTTGTCATAAGTGGAGTAATTCAAAACAGCTCCATTGAGTTTTTCACTAAAATATGCAATGGGATGTCCATTTTGCAATAAAACAGCCCCTATGCCTATGTTTGAAGCATCACACTCAATTTCAAAACTATTTTGAAAGTTAGGCAAAGTAAGGATGGGTGCATTAGTGAGTCTATGCTTGAGGGTTTGGAAATCATTTTCTTGGCCTCTCCCCATTTGAATGGGACATTCTTTTTCACAAGCTCATTGAGAGGGGCAGCCAAGGTGCTAAAATCTTTCACAAACCGTTTATAAAAACTAGCCAACCCATGAAAACTTCTTATTTCACTCACGGTTTTGGGTGTTGGCCACTCACTAATTGCCTTAACTTTCTCTTAATCCACTTTGACCCCACTAGCACTTACAACAAAGCCTAGGAACACCACTTCACTTTGGCAAAATGTGCATTTTTCTAAGTTGGCATACAACTTTTCATGCCTTAAAGTTTTCAAAACAGATTGCAAATGAGTGATGTGGTCCTCTAGACACTTGCTATACACTAGAATGTCATCAAAGTAGACAACAACAAATTTCCCAAGAAAGTTTCTCAAGACATGGTTCATGAGCCTCACAAAAGTACTTGGGGCATTTGTGAGCCTAAAAGGCATCACTAACCATTCATAGAGTCCAAACTTGGTTTTGAAAGCCGATTTCCATTCATCCCCTTCCTTGATTCTAATTTGATGGTAGCCACTTTTCAGGTCAATTTTGGAAAAATGTGTAGCTCCATGCAATTCATCAAGCATGTCATCAAGTCTAGGGATGGGATGTCTATACTTTATGGTGATGTTATTGATTGCCCTACAATCTGTGCACATCCTCCAAGTAGCATCCTTTTGAGGTACTAGGATAACCGACATGGCACATGGGCTCAAACTTTCCCTTACCCAACCTTTTTCAAGCAAATCCTCAGCTTGTTTTTCAATTTCCTTAGTTTCTTGAGGATTTTCCCTATAGGCCGGCCTATTTGGAATAGAAGCACTAGGGATTAAATCCATTTGGTGCTCAATTCCCCTCAAAGAAGGTAGGCCGTGGGGTATGTCATTGGGGAAGACATCACCAAAGTCATCCAAGAGTTTAGAAATGCAAGAAGGAATAGAAGAAGAAAGTTGAGTATGCAAAGTGTTTTCATTGCAATATAAGATGTACATAGGCTTCCTTGCCAAGAAAGCCCTCCTTACTTCACTCATTTTCATGAATAAACTCTCAACTTTTCTCTCAACATTCCTTTCTTTTTCCTTTTTATTCACTCTCGGCTCTTCTCTCTTTTCTTTCTCAATTTATGTGGCACACTCTCTTTTGCTTCTTGTTCTTTTTTCAACCTTAATTTGACTTGATCCTCACAAACTTCCTTTGGGGAAAGAGGAACAAGTGTTATTTTAAGGTTGTTGTGCACAAACACAAATTTGTTTGATAATCCATGGTGAGTCACATTCCTATCATTTTGCCAAGGCCTTCCAAGTAGGACATGGCCGGCCTCCATAGGAACTACATCACATAAGACATCATCCTTATACTTTCCAATTGAGAAGTTAATCAAAACTTGTTGATTAACCAACAACACGCCATCTTTACTCAACCATTGAAGTTTATAAGGCTTTGGGTGAGGAATTGTTTTTAGGCCAAGTTTGTTGATTAATCATTCACTAGCAACATTGGTACAACTTCCCACATCAATAATCAAAGAGCAAACTTTGCTTTGAATCAAACATCTTGTGTGAAAAATGTTTTCTCCTTGAATATTGTGTCTTTCCAATGCACTCCCAAAAGTCTTCTTACCATAAGTAAATCACCTTCGTGAGGAGTGACCTCAATATCACTATCATCCTCTTGAGAAGATTCTCCACTTGATAAGTTGCCATTTTCTCTTAAAATCATTGTTTTCTTGTTTGGTCATTGGGAGGCAATATGGCCATTACCCAAAAATTTGAAGCATTTGATGTTTCTACTCCTTGTAGAATTAGAAGATGAAGGAGTAGAATCACCAAATTTAGGTACAAAATTCTTTTTACCATGAGAGGGGGAAAAGGTCGTGGCCTCCTTGTCTTTGTAAGAGGTTCCCTCCCTCTTGGCTTTGTCCTTCCAACTCGAAGTGGGATAGTTGGAGGAAGAAAACTTGGGTTTCTTTCTTTTGAGTTGTTGTTCCACCTTTAGAGCTTGGGGGACCAAGTCTTCAATTTGCACATAACTTTGTAATTCAACCACATCTTGGATTTCTGGATTTAAGCCATGTAGGAACTTAGCCATAGCAGCCTCCCTATCTTCATTTATGTTGGCCCTAATCACAGCTACTTCCATCTCCTTATAGTACTCATCAACACTCCTTGACCTTTGGGATAGTTTTTGGAGCCTATTGTGAAGGTCTCTATGGTAATGGGAAGGTATAAATCTTTTTCTCATCACTCTCTTCATCACCTTCCAAGTATCTATGGGATCTTCGTCATACCTCCTTCTTTCCTTGTGTAATTGATCCCACCATACTAAAGCATAATCTAGGAATTCTAAATAGGATATCTTCACCTTCTTTTCCTCACTATAGTTGTGACATGAGAAAATTTGTTCAATCTTCATCTCCCACTCTAAGTAGGCTTCGGGGTTATTTCTCCTATGGAAAGTAGGTATTTTAATTTTTACTCCCTCCATCTTATCTTCTCTAGGTCTCCTCCTTGGTTCCCTTCTAGGTCTCCTATGGTCACTTTCTCCTTCACTCTCATAGGGAAACTCTTGTTCAGATTGGGGAGGTGGTCTCATGAGTCCTTCGACTTGTTGTCGTAACCTCTCCAATTGTCTAGTGATATCCGCCATTTGAACTTGTAAAATGGCCGTTCTAGGTGAAGGAGGAGCGGAATCTCTTTCAGGTGTTCCTTCCATGATGCCTCACAAGTGTCTACCTCTCTATTGGCTTTTCTCACATAGAGTATTTTCACTCTAGCCTTTTCTTTTTAAATTCCTCTCAAAAATCCTTGTAAAAGAACTTGCAAGATTCAATTGATGTATGCAATGCTAATATGAGTGTCAGAATCCTTATTTAGCCAACCAATTCAGAATTTGAAGAAAGGAAAACTACAATGACAAAACTAGAGAATTTAAGAGGACAAGAGAAATAAATTAAAGAAAGAAAGCACACTCAAAAGGAAGTTGATGTGACAAGACTCAAATACTTGTTCATAAACAAAGTTTTGAGCTTAATTAAGCTAAAGTTCAGCAGCTAAGAAAACCAACTTTGAGAAAGGCTAAAGTTTTTGGAAATGATTTTGTGGCCTTTATGCAACTTGCCCCAAATTGTCTCTTTTTTTTTATATATTTTTTTTTTTTGATGGGCTTAGGTCCCTGTATTTTATACTAATCAAAGTATATTGACTCTTTTGATTTTAACTTAGGAACCTTACATTTTAATTGGCCACAAAAAAATAATTCCAATGCAAGAAACACTCAATTCCAATTTGGTAAGGAGTGAGCAAATCGAATAGCCTTTCTAAGTATGAACATAATGAACACAATGGGAGATTGGGAGCACGCTGCCCAGAATTTTATTTTCCCAATTAAAGTGTCTAGTTCACTACTTGAAATTGTAAATAACTTGGTTTACTTGAATCCACTTTGAAGGACCTTTCAATCAAGGTGCAACATAACATTTTGGACACTCTTAATGATGCTCATAAAGATCAAGTGGCTCAAAAATTAAGAACAAAAGTAAAAAATCAAAAGGATATATGCAACTAGGAAAAAGAAGAAAATGGCTCAAGGAGCTAGCTCTAGATACCACATGGTTCTCTGGAACCAAAACTTGGTTTCTTTGGAAACCTTTTCAATTTATGTACCTCTTATACTTTAGTATGAACATATAAAACCCCTTAGCATCAACATTTTAAAGTCCTAACCTTACTATCTATGTGAAGGCCGAATGCCCTATAGAAGTAGGATAGGTTTTCTTTGTTTTATCTGCATTGTTAGAATCATATTAAGTTCATTATACCATCACTTAAACATAGAAGCTTTGGCTTCCCCCTTAAAAACCATAAGGCCGAACCTCACATGCTCATATTCAACCAAAATGAAGCCATTCAACAATATCTAAGGTAGCTAGAAAATCACATCAACATATAAGCATGTTATCAAGGCAACTTAGAACATAAACAAGTTCAACATTCTAAAATCCTATCCTTAGGTCTTTCGACCTAAGAATAGTTTTTCACCATGCCAAAATGATTTTCTTCTAGCATATACAAACACAATCATCATATCAACACAACAACATAATTTAATATGACAACAAAGTAAGGAACTTTATAAGAAAACCCTAGCTCTAGGGTTTTCCTTCAACAAAACTAGGAGGCCTTTATCACCACCATTTAAGGTGTGATATGGTTCACTCTCCCATTACCTTTGTGAATCCTCCTTAGAAGAAAAAATGAAGAGGACTTGGTCACCAACAACAAGCTCAAAACCGTGTGACCTAAAGGAAGAGCAAACAAGTTCAAAACTTGATTTTTCAACTTCATAAACATGATAACGCAAGGATGTTCTCAAGAGTACTAAAGCAAAGAAATTAAGTTAGAAACTTACTCTTGAGTAAGGGTTCAAAAACAAGTTCAAGAAGCTTGAACCTTCTTGAATGATTCTTGAATAACTTTGAGCAAACAACTTCAAATAAAGAAATTTCAAAGATAGATGAATGAGATAAACAAGAATATGAAGTTAAAATGATGAAATAAGATGAGTGTGAACACTCACTAAGGCTGTTTGAGTGAGAAATGAATGGAATAGTATTTTTGGTGTCTTGAACACCTAATGGCCGAATACTAGGGCCTTGTGGACTCCAAAATCTTATTCAATCTTCATCATAAATAATGGAGGGCCAAGATGCAAGTAGATAGGTGTGTTGTTGCTTAATGGAGGGCTTACGGACAAGATTAAACAAGAATGGCTAAGATGCTTTTTCCATTAATGGTTAGTGTCATAAACTTGACTTGAAAGGATGGAAGGCCAATCTTGGCTTCTCTCAAGATGAAATGGCCGAATGGCCTTAACCAAATGTAACTAGAATAGTTACATTCCCATTTAGTTAGGAATTAGGTGATTAGGGTTTTTACCAAATATGGATAATTGGTTTTTACTACTTTTGGTAAATTTTTGGATTTTAAGAAAGCTAATTCTCTTCATTAGGAATAATCAACAAGGTAATGGAAAATGTAATTCAACATGACATTCCACTCAATTCCCCGTTTCCCGGCCTCCGATACTCAAAACGAGAAATTACCCGATACTGATCAAAACAGAACTTTTATCAGTTTTTCGTCTCATAACGACAAAAGAAAACATCATAATAACATAACCATGGATATAAAACCATCATATGAACATCCACATATATATATATAGTCATATCAAACATAAGGTAGCAATCACAATGTAATTGTGATTATAACCGATTATAGAAAACGGAGGTGTTACAACACTACCGTACAAAAAAAAGTTTCGTCCTCGAAACTTAAGGACGTCCAAACAACTGTGGATACTGCTCCTTCATCTTCTCTTCTAGCTTCCACATCGCCTTCCCTGACGCTTCATTCCAGATGACCTTTACCAGAGCAATATCCTTCCCTCGAAGCTGCTTCATTCTTCGGTCCCCGATCCTGACAGGAGAAGTTTCAAAAGTTAGGTTATCTTTTAATTGTACTGCATCAGGATGTATGACATGCATGGGATCAGGGATATACTTTCGCAATTGTGAAACATGAAATACGTCCTGAAGATTTGAAAGAAAAGGGGGTAAGGCAATTTGATATGCTACTGGGCCAACTCTACGAAGGATTTGATAGGGTCCAATGAATTTTGGTGTGAGTTTCCTGGATTTTATTACTCTACCTATCCCAGTCATCGACATGACTCTCAAGAATACGTGACCCCCTTTCTGGAACTCGAGCAGTCGACGTCTCTTGTCCGCATATCCCTTTTGTCTACTTTGAGTAGCCCTCATCTTATCTTGAATCAACTTCACCTTCTCCGTAGTCTGACGTACGAGCTCGGGTCCTAGAGTAAGGTGTTCTCCGTCCTGATACCAACATAACGGTGTTCTACAACGCCTCCCATACAGAGCTTCGTAGGGTGCCATCCCTATGCTAGAATGAAAGCTGTTGTTGTAGGTGAACTCTATCAGCGGCAAAAATCCTTCCCAGCTCCCTGATTGCTCAAACACACAAGCTCTCAATAGATCTTCTAAAGACTGAATCGTTCTCTCCGACTGACCATCTATTTGCGGATGGTATGCCGAACTCAAACGCAGCTTCATTCCTAGAGCCTCTTGCAAGCTTTGCCAAAAGCAAGACGTGAACCTCGAGTCTCTGTCTGAAACGATACTAGATGGTACACCGTGTAACCTAATGATCTCCCCGATATAAAGCTGGGTCAACTTCTCCATCGAGTACTTGATGTTTATGGGTAAAAAGTGTGCTGACTTTGTGAGTTGATCCACGATCACCCAAATAGCATCATAACCCTCCGGCGTTCTAGGTAAACTAGTCACAAAATCCATGGAGATGCCATCCTATTTCCATTCGGGAATATCTAAGGGTTGCAGCATTCCTGCGGGTCTTTGGTGCTCCACCTTCGCTTCCTGACACACTAGGCATGACGATACAAAACTAGCAACATCTCTCTTCATCCCGTGCCACCAATACATCCGTTTCAGATCTTGGTACATCTTGGTTGACCCCGGATGCATACTCAACTTGCACATGTGAGCTTCCTCAAGTATCAGGCTTCTTAGATCCGCATCACTGGGTACACAGATTCTGCCCTTGAACCTTAGAATCTCATCTGGTCTTAGAGATCCACACCATCCAACTGTGAGGATGTCACTTTCCAAATTTGAGAGTCTCCATCAACTTAGATCAACTCAACTTAATCTACTTGACGGATATTCTAGGCTATTCTATCAGCCTAAGGCCACATCAACCATCTTCCAATGCAATCAGGATCTGAACATTCACAACATGATCATATATGGCAAGTAACAAGTCACCATATCAAAGCATTAATTAAACATTTTATCTCAACTTAGCAACATGTTATCAATTATCGTATTATCAGATCATGTCATACAAGCATATTGGCAACTAGAACACATAGGAATACATCCTTAATCAACACATATCATGGTTTATCCTATCGGCAATAAACCTACTGTGCCTAATCCTTAGATTGGCACCATTCTACTGTAGTCACCGATATAAGTTAGGTGTTGTCGGTTACTCAACCACTAGTAAGGTTTGAGGATCCCTACACATATTAACATTCCTATCCTACGCTTATTTTCCCGACAATTGAGGTTTCTGCCCCCTCACCTGGTGACTCATCCTTGTATGTTCCTACAAAAACAAACAACCTTGACACTCAATCACCACTATCACGACCACATGTCTGACACGTTCTCCAAGATAGTGATTTTGCCACGGTTCACATAAACACATCCATCGTTCTGTTTCCATACCGATCACATCCACAAGTTCCCTGGTTCACTAGAAACATCAAAACATACCGGAAGCGATGTTAGGAACCAAAACAACAAAGAATATCAAACGAAACACACCATCCCAAGGAATACTCACGCAGCCTTCTCTGCTCCCAGTACCTAAGAACTGATTTCGTAACTTCAAACAGATTCCTTGCTCATTTCGATGGTCAGAACCATAACCGAACACCTAAAACATATCCGTAACGAGATTAAGATCGTGGAACGATGAAGAACATAACTAACTACTCCAAAACCAAAGAACGACATCAAACAATATACCCTTTTACCTCGACCGATTCGCACAAACGAAGAATCAAAGGTGAAGAAGAAGTAGAAGCTGCTACGGATAAAACCACGAGAATGGATTAGGGTTTCGATACACGAATCACTCGAACGAAGCTCCGACGACACCACACCACCTCTGCCCCCTCTCTCTTTCTTCAAGCTATGGGAGAAGATTTTAGAAAATCTCTCAACTTTGAAAAGGAATATGTGTGGTGTAACATCCTTTTGTTTTTTTTTTTAGTGAATGAAAATTAGGAATTAATTTTAACAAGGTCTAGATGAACCTTTATTAGTTAATAAGTTAACTTAGAAATAATTTTCCTTGATTTATAGTTACATAAATCTAATGAACTAAATTAGATGTAGTAAAATTATAAATTGGAAGAGTACTTAAACTTGATTAAGTACAAATCACTTAGTTAAGTAAATACTTACTAGTTACTTAATTATGATCAAACTAACACATTTAATCCTAGTCAAATTATTCAATAAAAGAAATGTTTTCTTTAAGCATGTAAGCGACCAAGAAAAACACAAGCCTAATGATTTCAAAACTTTTATTAAAGCCACCGTATAATATTTCATCTAGTGAACCTATGTCAAGCCTTAAACAAATGCCACCGCCTACTAAATACATTTCTTACCCTTTCTTACTTTGTGCCAACGTATAGGCTAGATAAAAAATAGCGTTGGGTGAGTCATCTTACCTAAGAAAACAAGTGCAGCAAAATCATGACTTCAAACTTATCTTAAATCTTAAGAATAAATTTTTATATTAAGCCTAAACACTAAGTTTCATAAGCTACACGGTTTGATCTATAACATATTCTGATTTTATTACAAATTGTAAGAATTACTAAGCTAGTAATATGGCACATCCTGCTTAATAAATGTGACAAAGTTAATATGATGACAACTCCTTTTTATCAAATAGGTTCTCTTAGTCATCTATAGCTTAAGTGAATAAGCTGCTTCATTTTTTTAGGAGTCACGTTACCTTAAATGTAAGTAATCTAGATGAGTGAAGGAAACTCCTTATAAATACCTTACACACCTCACGGCCCAATTGTCACACAGAAGTATCTGAATTTCTCTTGGTCTTATATCATAATCAACATGCCTCTTGAGTTTTAGCTTAGTAAAAATCCCACAAACACTTAAAACCACTGAACCCAAAAATATTTCTTCGCGCTTGACTCTGCTCATATTATAGCCAACAAAGGAGCAACTCTCACGTGCAAGGAACTGTGCTCGTGAGTTCGAGGGCCAAGACTGTCCGTGTTAGGATCTTTCTCATACCGGAAATAAGGTGGGAGAAAGAATCACACTCATCTAGGAGACAAGAGTAGAGTAGAATGCAATGATATGTATAGGGGAACCTAAACCTACGAGAGGTTGAGTAACCGACAACACCTAACCTACATTGGTGATTACTGCAAAGCGGTACCAATTAGGGTTAATGCATTGTAGGTTTATCACCACTAGGAATATACCCTAGGTTAGACGATGATAACATGATGATTGATATGTTATGATGGTTTGCATGTCAAATGCTATATGTGCTCATGATTGATATGATATGTTTGAATAATGTATGCTCTATTTGAGATAATAACATGCTATGATATGCCTATGAACATGCTTTAAGTGATATTGATAACATGGGATAATATGCTTATGAGTATGTTTAATTGTGGTGTGATAACATGATATGGTTAAGAGAGAGTGTATGTGTGCTTAAAGATAAATATATGTTATAGTTCTCAACCTAAGAAGGTGACAGAAATGGACTTCGAGTAGTCGTGCAGAACTCTGCTTGGTAGGGAGTGCTAGTGATCAGTGTGTCAGGCAAATAGGTTAAGTGTCTAAGCTATGGATCTGTATGAGTTGTGAGGATTCATGCTAGATTGCATTGTGTGTGATGTCACGGATGCGTAGATATGGGATTACGCGAGGTTAGACACGATATCACCGTAAGATGCTTGGTAGGTCTACCGTGAGATTCCGAGATCCTTGATGCACGACTCCGACACTGAGGCTACTATCCTTATCGGGAATGGAGGATAATGTCACCCTGCTTAGTAGAGGTGGGCATCCTGCTTGGTAGGGGATGTAATGCTCTTGCGAGTGTAACAGACTTCACTGCTCGAACATCTGACTTTCATCATGCTTGGTAAGGGATGAGTATCCTGCTTGGTAGGGGATACATTGTGAAGTAGGAAAGTGGCCGCGTCTTCATGTACAGTCTAGATGCATGAGTGAGAGATATAAGATACAAAGTGAGTGACCTTGAGGATGATTGTTGTAGTGATTGCCTATGTGGGTAATATCTATGCAAACTGCTTTACTTATATCCCTATCTATGATGAGATGTAATTCTTATCCCTTTCTTCACTATCTTGGTATTTCTGTTCATGTTACGTTATAAGAAGACCTGGAGGTCGAGGATCTTGATGGCATTCCCATGTAGCCAGATACCGGTGGTCGGGCCGCCGACCCTTGTGTTAGGAGACATTGAGATCGTACCGCATGAGTACGATGACCATTTTTGGAAGTTCGACTAATCCAGACAGTGTAACATCCCCAGAAATAAATAAAAATATAAATAGGCATTAACATTAGAAAATAAAATCAATAGAGCTTTTGGGGCTTAGAATTGATGATTCCGATGGAAGAAGTAAAGAGGTGGTGACGGCAGTGTGCTCCGTGTAGCATCTCAAAATCTGGACCTCCTTTTATCTGAAATTCTACGTAAATTGAATTTTCACCATTACAAAAGATATCGTTTGGACTCTATGTATTCATATGAATTGTAGCTCTATCTCTTAGCTTTTCACAGACACCAAATTCGTCCAAATAGGATTCTTTTAGCTCAAGTTATATCCAAATTCGTACATGTTGTTCAAGTTCTAGCGCTAGCACCGTTTTCCCAACTTATATCCCATTTTTTACCCTCTAAACTTTTGTTTCAGATTTTGAAATCTTCATGAAAGTTATAGATCTTTCTTTTATATTTCCAACGATATAAAGATTATAATTTATGGATGTCTTTAACTCAAGATATGTGCAAAATATCGAGCTGAACACTGAATAAGTGGGCCATGACGAGTTTTTAAGCATTTTGGGCTATTGAGTCTCTATAAATAGAACTTTTAACAACCTTAGGGTGCGGTTTTGAACCCTAATTACCCCTAGAAACTCATAAGCGGCTAAGAAGAGAAGAAATACAAGGATTTGGAGAAGAAGGAGCAAGGAAAGAGGAAGAATGAGAGAATGTTTGGCGAACACTAGGACTCACCATAGGAAACGTTTGGAGCTTTTAGAGGTCTACAAGAGGTTAGTAAAAACGACATTTTCTTACCCTTCCATGGCGCAAACGATTTTGGGAAAAGGGGCTTGATTTATCTAATGAATTTTAGAGAGATTTCAATGGAAAAATACATGTTTAGGTCAAATCCTATTTTCCAAATTTGGGGGTTTTCATAGTAAATGAAATTAATGATTAATTAGGGAATTTTATGATATGAATGCTATTGCTATGAATGTTTGTTTATTAGATGTGAATTCTTGGGATTCCCTGATGATTGAATTGGTATGTTGCTATATGTCATATATGATATGTGTTATTAAATGAGATTGATATGCCATGAATGATTGCTATGAAAAGAATGATTTATTGATTATTTGGCATGTGCTTAATACTACCATAGTAGGGGTATTATAGAAATACCACCATTGTAGGGGTATTGACCTTGAGAAAAACATCACCATTGTAGGGATGTTAACAATACCACCACAACAGGTGTATTGTGATTGAGAAAATATCTCATGGTAGGAATATCGAAAATAAGAAACATCACCACAGTAGAGATGTCGAAAAATACCATCACAACAAGGGTATTGAAATGAGAAACATCACCACAGCAGGGATGTCGAAAAATACCACCACAACAGGAGTATTGAAATGAGAAACATCACCACAACAAAGATGTTGAAAAATACCACCATGGCAGGGGTATTGATTTGGTAACTTCACCACAGCAGGTGAGGTTGAAACACTCCTCATGAGTAGGGGTGGGCAATGGGACGCCATTGTTGGGATAGAGATCTTCTATCCCAATTTCCTGTCACATTCTCTGTCCCCTATCAATAATTATTTGACACTTAAGAAAACAAAATCACAACTCATTAATATTTGTGTTTATTCCCAATATTTGATTGGTGGGGGACACCAAGACACTATTTTTTGGGACACCAGATTTTTATTCCCACTGTTGTGTATTTATGATTGGTAGAATAAGTGCATGAATTAAATGTTAAATGATGTTATTTGAATTATGTGGTGTGTTGGTTGAAATATTTTATATTATTGATATTATAGAAAATTATATTATTTTCGAAAGTAGCAGGTGCCATGATTGTTTTTCCGATTACTGCGCCGGCTGAGAATAACACTGTTTGTGAAAATAACTTATAACTGTTTTTATTCACTGGGATGCCCATCTCATTAGTAGTTTTATTTTCAGAGCACGAGGACGATATTCCTAAGACCGAGGAGGCTTGAAGACTTGAGTTATTTTCTAATGTTATCTATAGCATTGGTTAGTATTATATCATATCGGAGCCGTTTGTGGCAAGACATTAGTTATTTTATTTTATACGTTTGGGTTTTAGTTGGTGCCTTGTTTTAAGAATTTTGGTTTATTGATGTTATTCAAATTTAATTATTAATGTAAGACTATTTTGGAATTATTATTATTACATTAAATATTATATTATGAAAATTTTTATCTCACTGTGTTTTATTTAAAAATTTTTGTTATGGGTTACTAATGTAACGAAGGGCGTTACAGACAGACATGTGTATCTACCGGTTCAGTCACCATTTACTTTCGTTGGGGAGGTTTAACCCAAGCTGCTTTTACTTTTGACTTCCGTATCACTCATAGGTTGCTGTGGGAACACATGTGGCAACGCCTTTACGAGTATCATCATGATTCGTACACAACCTGGCGATCTTTTGCTACGTCTCGCCAAGGTTTTGTTCCTAGGGGTAGGCGTGCACGAGAGCAGAGGCGAATGGTTGAGGCCAGACGCAGGAGAGTAGTACTATCAAGTAGCTCTACGGAATACGAGCCGCTACACGTTTATCGTAGGCGTCAGAAGGCGTCAGCTGGTAGTTCTCGTTACCCTTGTAGGGGTTGACAGTACATAGGTTTGGGGTGTTAGCGTTTTTGGGGCTAGTGCTGGTTATGAGCGACTATGTATTTTGGGGCTGAGGATAGGAAGTCTTATGTACTCTTTTCCTTTTCCTCGTTTTCTTTGGTCTTAGTTTGTACTCTGTTATGTCGTTTATGGTTCATGTTGGTGTCTAGTTAGTAGGCTCTACTAAGGGATCCCTTAGTACTTATAACTTATGTGTGTACCTTTGACTTAGTGTGCTTCTCCATAATGGTTTATGTATATATGTGTGATGGTTTTAATTCCTTCATGTTTTTAATAAGCGCGCTAACGTTCAATATGCGATAATTAGGATTAGTTAACTTTGTTTACTTTAATGAGGCAAGGGGACGTCTCACTGGGGATAAAGAATCTCACATTCGTCGAGAAGGCAAGAGTAAAATAGAATATATTGACATGTGTAGGGGAACCCAAACCCTACTAGAGGTTGAATAAACGACAACATCTAACTAATGAGTGTGATACCTCATCATATTTCATCGTCATTTTGCATGCATTTTCATGTTAGTTTAGCCATTTTGTTTAATATTTTGTTAGTTTTCTTTTGGAATGGATTGTTGCGGTGTTATCGGTGCTTTTGTAGACATTTTATTGATAAAGAACTTGGATCAACTTATATTGAAGATTGCATGAAGAGTGGAGTTGAAAGAGATGAAAAACAGCATAACAGAGTCTGTCACGGCCTGGGCATGATGGCCATCACGACCATGACAGGAAGAATTCATCAGATTTCAAAGAAGCAGAAGCTGTCATGGCCTGGGCATGATGGCCATCATGGCCGTGACGCGATATGTTCAGATTTTTATTTCTTTTTCCGATTTAAATTGTAATGGGCTCTAATCCAAAGTTGACCTAAACTACATACAGGACCCTTAGGCTCGAAATTGAGCATCTTTCACTTGGCTTTTGGTGGTTTTGGTTTAGAATTAGGATTTCTATTCTTCTCCAATCTCTTTTCTTCTTCCCTTTTGTTTTTCATGTTTATTTTGCTCAAGCTTGTCATTACTATGACTATGCTTGAGTAGTCTCTTTATTTCTAGGAATTGGGGCAATGTCCAAGACTTGATTTACGTTATGAGATGATGTTCCCCTTCATTAATTTTAATTTGCTTTCGGACTCCTATTGCTTTAATTACTTGTGAATTTGGCGGCCGCTTATTTGCATGTCATAGATACTCTAGGGAGGACCTGAGAAGTGAACCTAGGTATTGGATCTATAGGGGTTGAAATTTGGACTTAAATCACGAGAGTTCGAAGCGATCATTCGAGGGTTCATTGAATTGTAACAAATCTGAATGGGTTTAATTTAAATACAATTACCACGAGAGTAGGAGTTGATTTAACTGGCCATAGTTCTTGTATCTTGAGAAGGAACATTAACTATTTTAGGAGAAATTCACCTTCAAGGCATATTGATAATTGATAAGGGGTAGTCAATTTAGAAGTAATCAGTCATTAGTAACCTAATTCCTGGAAATTTATTCGCATCTTTGAAAATCCCAAATCCTGTTTTCTTGATATTCTCTGGTTTATTTTATTTGATGTTTTTAAATTGTTTCTTGATCCTCTTAACTAAAATCAACCTTACTTTTTTTGTTTATTAATTTATTAACGGTTCTTGTGGGTTCGATCTTTTTATTACTTGACAAGAAACCGTTCACTTGCGGATTCTGCACATCACTAACCTGCATTGTAGACTATTGTGAAGTATGTACCAATTAGGATTTAGGCATTGTGGATTTATCACCATAGGAATGATATATGCTAGATGACTATTCCTGGATGGATGATTGACGTGTTAGTGTGATTGTGAATATGTGCTCTATGTGATTCATGTGTTTATATGCCTAGACTGGTATGTTTAATGATATGGATGATTGATTAATTATATGACTTTATATGCTTAAGTTGGTATGCTCAATAATAGGGATTGTATGATTACATGCTTAAGTTGATATGTTGGAATATTGGATAATATGTTGCATGCTTTAATTAATGATGTTAACAGTGAATGAAAGTGCCACAATGCATGTGTGAGATGAAACGTTATGGATAAATTATTATGAGTATAAAGATGATATGGTTATTGAGAAAGAGGTGGCACAATGATGGTTGACATGCATAGCATAATGATTTGCCAAGTGGTGAGTGTGACACCCCCTTCTGGGACACCAAATGGTTACCCCTTCTGTTCTGGAAAATAAACTCTATTAATCTTTTTCTGGTTACTTTCGGAAAATAAAGTTTTCTAATTGGTGAACGCCTTTCCAATTTTAGTGATAAATAAAATTTTTTCTTTTAAAATTCTACCACCCCATAGCATAAAACAATATCCAGCACTATATGCATCTAATATTTTATACATACTAGTTCATCATCAGTTATATATAGGGCCTTTATATAAATAGGCCATTCACAAGATACAAAACAATGAACTAAACTGCATAATACCCGTGGCGTTCGAACTGAACCACTACTCAAAATCTCCTGGCCCCCAGTAGCCAGAATAACCAACTGACACACTACTCTAACTCTAGCCTCTCACTACAGCTGGCCAACCTCTAATGGTACCCGTTGGGGAGATCCCCTCGATCATCCCCAGTCTCCTGAGATACAGCAGATGTAGATGTCATAGAAATCACTTCCTCGTCCGAAGCATCGACCTCAGCATCCACGGGATAGTCCTTCGGCTCTATCTCCACAAGCTCCTCTGGATCCTCCTCGATCTCATCGACCGCTGGATCCACAGCATCTGGGGCTGGAGGTGGTGCTGGTGCCGCTGCTGGTAGGGGCTGTGCTAAATCCTGAAGCACCCCCAACTCTCCCTGGTCTGCCAAAAACTGTAGTAGGAGCCACATCGGAGGTAAAGGCACCTTGATGGACTCTACTATATGCATGCGTCTGCGTGGTCCTCCTTCAAACGTATCGACTACCTCCCGGACTGGTCCTGTATAAATGGCGCTCTGTGCCCCGGGGTTTATTGCCCAGGCGCCAGCATGGTCGACATACTCAAAGGTCAAGGATCGAATCCTGGAGTGCTGGAGGGGCACCTCCGGATCCATCTATAAACAGAAACCAATATATACCAACAAGAAAAAGCCAACCAGGAATATGCAAGAGTGAGATGCCAATATATGGATTTAAATACGATAACTACATGTAAAACACATAAACACATATACACATATATCATCATGGCAATCCATACGTTTTTTCTGATCAAGTAACTTGCCAAAGGGGATTCATACCCATCAAACATTATCATTTGTAAGAATGCATGAACACTTCAAAATCAATGTCTAGTTTATTACTTAATCTCCGGAGATCCCAACTTCTTGTTCATCAAGCTGATCAAGCTCGGCTATCCAACATTGGACACACCGTAATACCATAGCAACACTGCCCTACGCAAGGCACAGTGATCATCAATATGGCTTTCATTGTCCACCATGGCACAATGATACAATGTAACATGAATATCCTGACCACCAAGATATCATGATTAATTATAGGCACGTTTGCCAATTAATGCATGTAAAACATTTTGTTTCGTGTCACTGTTCTTTTTCGCTCGTTCTTTCCTAGTCGAAGCTCAAAGGCTATCAACCCGTCATGATTTACCATATTTTAGCACTTTTCATAATCAACACAGGACACAACGTCCGAGTGTTCAGTCACGAAATCTTAGACCGATGCACCAGTCCTAGGTTCGTGGTAGTAGAAACCAATGTTTACCTTTAACAACGTTCATCATAAAGTATACAGGACGCGAAGTCCACAGGACACGAAGTCCACGATACCACAGCATGGATCTTAAATCCACGTGTCATCATCATAGAACACTAGTAACCCGACGTCTCATTTACTAGGTTCACGTTTCAATGTTTATCGTTGTTTTCATTCGGTGAAACACAAATTAAAACAAAATCCCCGCAACTTATCCAAGTCGTCGGTTTTGATATCATTGAGTAAAACTTGTTTATGAAAAATCCTTTTTCCTTAAAATCCAAAAACTTACTTTTCTCTTGAAAATCAATTTCCTAACGTCATAGTTCTCAAAATAGGGTCATTTTGTGGCGGAATCATCGTTCCAATAAAATTATTATTTTTGCAGTCATCTTAATGTTTTAAAAACGTTCCAAGTCAAAAATTAGTTTTTCCTTCCAAGTAATTTTCTTCATCCCAAAAATTAATTATTTTTCGAACATATCTCTTTTCATCTACTAACTTTTCCTTTCCAATTTCCTTTTGTGAAATCAACATTCTTGAGAAGACTTTTAAAAGCTTTTACCTTAGTCATTAATGGAGCGCTGACCACTGTCAGGCTTCTCAATCAACAATCAACATCCATACAGTCAATACAATCTCATCACAGCAGATAGTGCAGTTTATAATATATATCAACATATAACACATAATTACCGACAATCAAACATACAGGTAATTATTGACAAATAACATCATAGCGGAAACTAAATTAAACATCCACCACGCAGTTCAATTGAAACTTATACAGACCACAACATACACAGATAACATATAGTTATCGACAATCCCTCAGGCAACCTCCTCTTACCTTTTGTAGTCTAAAAAGGATTTGGGCCCTCCAAGTTCTTCGAGTGTCCCACTACTCCGTGAATCCCCGACTCACGTGGTTCGAACGCACTCCAAAAATCAACGAGCTACGCTTACTCTATCAATCCTTCACCACACAATCATAAAATAAGTCAAACTTTTAAAACATTTTCGTAGTTGCTTAAGGATAGGTTCGGCCCCCTCCAAAAAAACACTAGGCTAGGGTGTTCAAAATTTCACCAACTAGAACCTATGGTCCTTTAGAACATAATCAAGCTTCCTTTATACAAAAATGAACCAAAACCCCCCTCTTAAACCCCTTGGGTAAATTCGGCCAAGCCTAGGGTAATAAGAAAGGAAATTTATTTTTGGGACAAGCTTCTAGATAGTCATAGCATGCATCAAGGTAAGTTCATAAAAATTGGTTTCATGGCCATTGAATTTTTCTAACATTTTCTAGGAATTTTTGAAGGTAAGGCACTAGAATTGAAATCATAGAATATTGGTCATGAGTATGGATCAAGATAGAGATCACCCTCTTGTAAAATGAAGACTTGCTTGAGTTCAAGCTTCTCATTCACAATCTTATCTTTGTTGATCTTTGTCCTTCCTTGAAATAGCAAGAAAATGAAGAACTTTTGGGAGGAATGAAAAAGTTGCTGCACTTGAGGAGCAGAATTCTGGCATGAATGAGAGGTGAGAAGAGTGGTTTCACTTGAGTAAAAATTGAGCGGTAAGAAGGTAATTCTTTAGGAGGGCAAAATGGTCATTACCACACTTGCTCATCATGACTTGTGTGACTCACTAGGTGACTCACTAGGTGAGTCACTAGATGAGTTGTCCTTGATTGGACATAGGATTTATCTTGTAGCGGGTCCCGATAAATCCGTAATCAGCTCCGCTATTTACCCGATTAAAGATTTCACCTAAATAACATATTTTATTTCACTTTTTAGTGAAAATTTTTAAAATAGCCAAAGTCGTTCGAAATTTAATTACAAATCTAAATGTTTCGTTCACGGGTCAAAATTAGGTCGTTTGAGCAGTAAAATCATACTGTCAGTGTAAAACGCAGACCGGATTCCGTCTAAGTTTTCAACCAAAATTTAACGAGTAAATATCCAATTTGGTCCCTGAAATTGTACGGTCGTATCAACTTAGTCGCCCACATTATCAATATTCCAAAATGATCCCTGGAATTGCAGAAAGTTAATCAGCTTCGTCCCTCCGCTAATATTTGCATGGACTATAATGACATTAAGTTGGTAATGTCAGGGATGGATTTGAAACTAAGTGAATAATGTCAGGGATGAATTTGCTACATTTTGAAATTTCAAGGATCATTTTGGAATATTGATAATGTGGGGGACTAAGTTGATACGACCCTACAATTTCAGGGACCAAACTGGGTATTTACTCAAAATTTAACCATAGCTTCCTACGATCGCGTAGAGCATGACTATGGTCTCAAATTATTTTATTTCTCTCTCTAGACCCTCCAAAAAAAAAATACAAACGAATAAATACAGTTTAATTAAAATAGAAAGCTCGAAAACTTGAAAAATCGGGGTGTTACAGTGAGCCGTATGACGGGATCATGAGGCTAGTGCACCTGATTGAGGGTACGGATTATGGAAGGGACGATTTGTGTGATTTTGTGGATGTAACAGCGCTCATCCCGTTCCACAAGTGACTAATAGGTAGCTCCTATTGATGTCGTGGGGGATGGTAAAGTTTTGTTATCTCGAATGGACCATGAGTATTCCACGTTACAGGTGGACATTCCGAAAAGACCAAGATAGCCATCCTTATCTGGAATGGGGGAATTTGATGCACTATTATTAGTCATCGCATGCGGAAGGGTTACCTGAACAAACTAACTGAGGTTCTCTAAGTATAAGAACGAGTATTGTGATATCGACCGACATGCATGTAGGAATGAGATACATATAGTATAGGTACTGACTATGAGCGATATGATGATTTGGAGATGCTTGTTGTATAGAACTTATGGAGATGTTTGCATGCAAGTTGGTTTGTGTGAGTGTGATGTGTTATATGCTATCCTATGATTTCTTTCCCTTATTTGATGTTTGTGTAGATCCTTATCTCCTTGTTTTTCTATGTTTTTACATTATATGTTTTCCGAGAAGTCTTTGCGTTCAACGGGCAAGATGTCTCACTTGCATCTTTGGATCCAGCAATCACCACCAATTTTGGTGTTGGGAGACCTGGAGTTTGAGTACTACGATGGGCATGGGTGGCAGGTTGATCACTCCACCTTCACCACAGTATATACTGAACCTGCCAGTATATATTTTTGTTTTGCTAACTCTCAGAGGGCCATCTTAGTAGGATGTTTTAGGATTCTGCAGCGACAACCTCTTAACATGTTTTCGCATGCCCCTCCTGCAATTACACACAGACTTCACGTGCCGAGAATCGGCATTGTTTCATCTACAGAGGTTCACGTGCCCATAGTGAGAGGTATCGTCAGATGTGTCATCGCCGACGAAATGTTTCATGCAGCTCTTCTTCAGAGTGGGAGCCTCGTGTCTATAGGCACAGGTTTGGTGAGGGAGAGGGTAGCTCTAGGACATCGTATCACTGATAATTCGAAGTCAGCCATCGCGTCTTGGGTAGGATTGTGTGTTTTGTGAGTTTTGGATATTTTGATGTAATTTGATAGAAGAGGTAGGTTGTGAGGAGAGGTAGGTACAGGATGTATATTGATATTTTATTTTTATTTGTACCTTTGAGTTAGACCAATGTATGTGTGATGGTAGAGCCCTGCTGATGGGGCCAACTTATGTATCGATGGATGTATGACTCATACATATATATATATATATATATATATATATATATATATATATATATATATATATAAAAGTAAAGGCCCAAATTGGTTCTTGACAAAAAACATGGTAGTATTTTGGTCCATGAGAAATGAAAATACAAATTCGGTCCTCAAGAATGTAAAATGCGGGTCAAATTGGTATTTTTAGGAAAATTTTTAGGGATATTTTAGTCTCTATCAGGGACTATATTGACCCGCATTTTACATTCTTGAGGATCAAATTAGTATTTTCAATTTCTTAGGGACCAAAATGTCCCCGTGGTTTTTTGTCGAGGACCAATTTTGGTCTTTACTATATATATATATATATATATATCAGTGTGGTTATATGTATCTGCTATGTATTTTAAGTTTTAAATTTTCCATATGTTTTAAGATTAGATAATTAGGTTACTTAATGAGGCAAGAGCGGGCATCTATTGGATGGGATGGGAATTTTTGATTTGTGCGTATTCGACAGAAACAAGTAGTAGACGATGTTGAGAAGCTACATTTCGACAGGGATAACATGATGGAAAAGTATGAAGAATGGCAATTGTAATATGATTGAGCAAGAAAAATGGCTAAGTTACAATTTGGCAGTAATAGGGCTGACATCAACATTAATTCGACAAGAATTTGTTAAAACCAAGCACTTTCGAATAAATGTGTTGAGAATTGTCGGATTATTGGAGTTTAATGAAAATGGCTAAGTTTAGAGGATAATTATGATGCCCTGACAAGAATGAAGCAGTTGTAACAAATTGGAAAGTGAATGCTGCAACACCCTTTCCCGAGTGTCACATTCCCGAACGTTTATAAGGCCGAAAATATTTCTTAATGCGGAAAATATGATTTTTCTTTTTCTTTTCATAAAGATGTAATGGGATTAGTAAAGATAATGAATAATACTAATAAGTGAACTTAGGTTCACCATGCATTACTAGTACATACTGTATTATAAATATAGAAACAGAAAACAGAAACGGAAACAATATTGTATACAGACAAAAGTCTAATGCATAACTGACATAAGGAATACAATAAGTACTAGGAGTCATAGCTCCCAAAAGGTACTATAAAAACTGACATAGTCTGGCCCAGACAAAATAAAACAGCAAAAAGAGTCTCCCTCCAGACACAAGGAACTACTGGACTGAACCGTCGTCGCGTCCATCTGTTCAAACAGCAACAGCAAGTACCAGCAGAAAATATGCAGATATGGGTGAGATTCCCGTTCATCAACACAACAAAACAGCAGTAGTAAAAATGGGACGACTCACCGAGTAACAGCGTACCCAACATGCTTACAAAGGTTCTCAATATAAATCATGTTAAGCAGTCAATAACATAATATCATGCTAAACATTTAACAGCATAATATAAGGCATTCTTAAACAATACAGCGATGTATAACAGTAAATGTAAACATCAAAAGCCATGCAATGCAATGCAATGTATATGACTCAATGTCAATGTCACTGGGTACTACTCTGACCCCTACTCCATGGAGCTAACAAAACATTCGGAGAGAGTGAATGGGAGGTCATGTTCCGGTTTCTGCCAGCCATGAGCAAGATGCTACAACATTCGTAACGTGCACGTATCTGGCTTTACGGTAACACTCTCGACCAAACATGAAAATTACGGCATCTAGTAAAGGATATCAGTGTATTGCACGGATTCGCCACGACACAGAAGAATCACCAACTGGTCACATGTCAGCCCTTCCAACCCTGATACCTCCAAAAAGACCATTGAAGATCGTCACCGTAAGATTCGCACCCGCATTAAGGTGTAAGCTCAACTCCTAGGCTCAAGGCCTTACAACTATGCACATGAAATGCCAATGCTTACACAAAGCAGATGCGACAAAGCAATGTCTACCCATTGGATAGACCTCAAGGTTCACTAAGGTTCTCTTCCTTAGAAACTACACACATCTTTGTTTTATAAAACAGTTATCCATTGGATAAAATAATTATCCATCGGATAAATATCTCGTGATTCCTTTGGAATGATCCAGACTGCTTTCAGAATTGCCGACTGTCCCCACAAACCAACACAAGTCTTTTCAGCGTGTTTTGTCCTCACTCACACGCTTTTTAGGAAACTTCCCAGAAGGTCAACCATCCCATAATTACTCTAAGTCAAGCACGCTTAACTATAAAGTTCTTATGTTCTAAGCTCCCGAAAAGAAGATAAATCTTGTTGGTATGGGTAGTACCAATCAATTCTTATATGCCTTCCCTTAGCTATACAGTCTCATACTTGCATAGCCTCAGGATTCCTTCCACTGTACAGTCCCATACCTGCACAGTCTCAGGATCTCTCTCATTCCAGTTATCACAAGATGGAAACAATTGAACGATTAACCTAGATCCGAATCATCGGTCCGTCATCGAACTATTGTTTCGAAAACCAAAACGTTTCGTGTTTATGTTTATATCTTATGAATTATGTCTCAAGTCCTAAGCATTATGAATAAGGATTGAGAATCCTCTTAGATAAGTCTTTAAGCCTTTCTAAGATATTAATCCCTTGTCTTTCAATTAAGGAAACAAGTGTTGATTCACTTAAGTCTTATGAACTCATTGATGTACTAAGTCATCAATGGCATAGCATATGGTCTTGTTCGACCACATACTATACTTAAGTAACCCTTGTCTTCAACTCTAAGTTAATTACTTAACTTAGGTTTTTCACGCGTAAAACTTTATGATTGAGTCAGAAAACTCCTTTTGTAAACCAAACAACTTTTACAATTAAAAACTCATTTGATTTGAAACAACATTTGAACTACTTACTTCATTTCTAGCATTTTCTAAAAGGTGAAATCCGCTTAGCGAGAGTACATTCGCTTAGCTAAATTAAGGCAGTAATACCTCATTTGAAATTCCTTTCTCGCGGGGCAAACAGAAGTTTCGCGTCGCGAGGCTGAGAACTGTATTTGCTCCTTGTACAGATCCTCTGTATCGCGAGGCGAATATTGTCTCGCGTCGCGAGGCAGAGAGTTGTAATTCTTCACTGCTTAGGCGGTTCGCGGGGCGAGAACTACTTCGCCGCGCGAGGCCGAGAAGATGCATCTTTGCTGCTCGGGCTAGCCCACTGTCTCGCGAGGCGAGGCAAGGTTAGCCGGGCGAATGCCTTGTTTTCCCTCTGTCTCGCGGGGCGAGACAGGGTTCGCTGGGCGAGTGCCCTGTTTTCACTTTTCCTTAACTTCTTCATTAATTCTCTTTTGAAACACTTAGTTTGATTAAAAGACCTATGGCTAAAGAAAAGACATTTTCCCACTTTGGTGACACACTTTAAAGGTTAAAACTTCATTTGATCTTTGGATCAAAATCACTTTTGTTTCTCTTGAAAACATAGGTTATGAAATCATGTTTTTCTTACTTCAAAACCTTGCTAGATCAAGAACAACACATGTTCTTATATTCCTCTTACTAAGGCCACAAGCCTTCTCCAATGAAAAATGGAGACTTTGCTTCACCAACAAAGCAACTGTAGCTCAAAAGCTCACACCAATTATGACAAACCACAATTACACCTTATTACATCATAATCAAACATAGAAGTCCATCATACATCATGGCATCATAATCAAGCATAAAAGTCCATACTTGATCTAGTGATCAAAGTAGGTTTTTCAACATACATGAAAATGATTTTCATTCAATCATATCATCATCAACATATGCTAAAACACACTACAACATACTAAAGCATAAACTTATCATGACAACCTTGTTCTCCAAGAGAACTTAACAAAACTTAACACATAAAAGTGAATCCAAACTAAAGGGTTTCACCCACACATAAACTTAAACAACCATCTTCACCACCACCATCTTGGTGTGATGAGGTTCACCCCCCATACCTGTTGAAGAGCAGATTCCCGGATCAAAATCGGTTGATCGGTTTGTGAACCTCCTGATAGTTGTCACCAACTACAAACAACCAAACAATTAAACATTAAACAACAATCATACCAAATTCAACAATTCTACCTAAGGGCTTCGGCCACCCTAAAGAGAATAAAGCTAGGGATTGATCTTGGTTTTCCATTTCATGGATTCAAAGGCAATAGGAAAGCTAATGATGAAATCAAGTGTTAGAAATCAAAAATTGATGAAAAACACTATTCATCATCACCTTGTAGGGTTCGGCCATATTGTGATTTTTGAGCTATGATGAGAGTTGAATCATAAGCTCTTGGGTTTAGGTAGAGAATGATTAGGTGAGTTCAAAGAAATTGGTCTTACCTCAAAATGATTTTTCTACAATTTCCTATAGATTTTCAAAGTTTTGGATCTAAGAAATAATTTTCATGAAAATGGATCTTGATCTTGAAATAAAGAGATATTCAAGAAGCTAAGAGATCATAGAAGTGATCTTACCTTAAAATGATGGAAGTTTGCTCAAGGAATCAAGTGATCCCAACAAGAAACCAAGCTTTTTCAAAAACAACAATGGTGTTTTCTCCAAAGAACAACTATGGAGCTCTATCTTTGGAGGGGCTGTGCGAAAATGAGAGAGTGAGGGGCTGAGTTCAGCCTTAAAACAAGTCACTTAAGGGCAAAAAGGTCATTTGCCAAAAGGGTAAAATGGTAAAAGTGCAAAAGACTAAGGTTAGGGGCATTTTGGTCATTTCGCGTCTAGATTTTTCTGATCATCATGACGACTCTGGCATACTCTCCCAAGTGTCCTGGGATGATGTGGTATCGAGCTTATCCATTGTCGGGTCTCGTTGAATCCCTTTATGACTCCAAACGCCTCCTGGTTCGATTATACGATCGAATATAATATATTATTATTATTTTTCGGACGTCAGGATGGATTTTAACGAAGATGTAGAGAATAAAATCCCGAGACTTACCGTCTCGTTCACGAGTCCAAATTAGGTCTCGATAGTAGAAAAAGGCTACTATCCGTGAAAAACGCAGACCGGGCTCTGTTTGAGCTTTCGCCCGAAACTTAACCATGGCTTCTTATGGTCGTGTAGAACATTCCTATCTTCTCGGAATATTTTATTTCACTCTCTAAACCCTCCAATAAAATACAAGCGTTAAAATACTAGAGAATTAGAAAATGTGAAAATCGAGGCGTTACAAATGCTGTCAAGTATGTTGATTTGTTGTCAAACTAAACAGTTGGGTCTTATGTTCGTATTGTAATATAGTTACATACATGGCTTTCGTGTTTATAAATAACTGCCACATACGTGTTGCATGCATAGATAGGTAGTCAGATATTTTCTTAGTTTGCTTATAAATACAAGGATTTTTTATGTAATAGAGGTCGATTTTCTTGATTAAGATCCTAACACCTTACACGAGCAGATTAACAGATTTACATCAAGTATACCTTCCATTTCCATTTGAGTCACTTACAATTCAATGCAAAGCCTTTAAATTCATCTTACTTGCTCACACCATTTCAATTCCAGTACTTTATATTTCTTTCTTTTACTGTTTTTCTTTAAATTCTTGTTCTTCACTTTCAAGTTCTTTAAACTTCAGCATTTGCACTTTCAGTTTCTTTGCATTTCGCGCACATATAAACTTTTCGCATTTACTCTTTCTGCATTGTTAACTTTTGGCATGTTTAATTCACGCACTTAACGTAACAGTTTCTTTGCATCCATTAACTTTCACTTCTTTAATTAAAGTCCTTTTGAAAATGAGATTACCGCATAACTTGAGCCCACAATTCTTTTGATTCCTTTAAGTATTTTTTGTCGGATCTAGTCTATCCAAAAATCTTCGTAAACACCAACCCGACTCGCAGCCATGATAAGGACATTTTATTTTTGCTCTCATTTACTTTATTTTTTTTTTTTTATTGTAAAACTTATTATATTTTATTAATAAAATATACATCTTATTAATTTATTTGATTTTACAAATTTTATATATTTTTATCATTCGTTTTGTTTTATATAATGCAAATAGTTAAAAAAATATATATATATATAGTGCTTAACAATGGATCTACATATTTCCGTCATGAAGTAGGTTCAGTATAACAATTTAGCTACCTATTCATCAATTGATTCTTTTAGGGTTAAAATATATTTTTGATCCCTTAACTTATTTTTTAATTTCAATTTGGTCCCTTAACTTTTAAAAGTTTCAATCTGGTCCTTAACTTGTCTCTGTTAACACAAGTTAATCCTTTCCGTCAATAATATAAGCAAATGAGTTTCAAATTGCACCTTTAAATTGTTAACAAGTTTCAAATTGATCCCTTAACTTTTAAATGAGTTTCAAATTTTAAATTAGTTTCAAATTGATCCTTTAAATTGTTAACACATATGACACTTTCGTCACTTTTACTTATGTCACTGATAGAGAGGACTAACTTGTGTTAACAAAGGCAAGTTAAGAGACCAAATTTAAACTTTTAAAAGTTAAGGAACTAAATTGAAACTAAAAAATAAGTTAAGAGACCAAAAAGGTATTTTAACCTTCTTTTAGCGACTGATTTAGTACCCGCCAACTCATCAGCTAGAATTGATCGAAGTTGCCTAGTTTAGCGGTCAATTTAGTGATGAAAGGCTTAACGACCGAATTAGCGACTGATAGTTCAATCGCGGAGATGACTTAGTTTGAACAGTTTAACGATCTCATTATTAGTCACCATGAAGAAGATGCGACCAATGTATATTAACGATCAATTTTTATATTGTAGTGACCAATTACAACGATCACTATTCAGTGATCTATAATAATCTGTCATTATATACTTAGCGACTAGAGTTTTGGTGATCGCTCCTTACAGTCACTAGTTTCTTTAATTTGGGGGTTAGGCTTTATCAATTTGGGGTTTAGGGTTTTCTAGTTTGGTTCTTAGGGATATCAATCTGATTTTGTTTTGGAGGGATTTTTATCTGATTTTAATAAATAATTCCATTTAATCTTAATTTCTTATGGGCGTCTAGAGTTAATAATTTTAAAAGTTACAAGTAATCCACGGCGGACCATGTAGCAATTAAGGATTCTAGTAGATACTTCTCGGGTATGAGATGACGTGGTCACCCTCTTAAATAAGCTATCAAATGTGATGTACATGTCTTAAAATGTGAATAATCTATGTAATAAATATGGCGGTACACTCACGTTTTGGTGTGCACCGGAAAATTCACCAAGATAGTAATTGTATGATAGCTAAATTGACACAGCACACACAGTACACACAACACAATTGGTTGGATCTATCCCCCACTAAAGTAAAGGATATAAAAAATAAATAAATAAAATCCTTCGAGCTGACAAGCTAGTTTTGAAACTAAGTATGGCAAAAAAAAATGTATAATAACTGAATCAATATCTCATATCAATCAATTCATGCAAATAGGCAATTGGTTTATTGATCCATGGGCCATGGCATCCAATGTAATATAGAACTCACAATGAGGGATAAGTATCATCATTAAACTTTGACAGGGCCCTAATCAGTCCAGGTTCCCTTGTGCATCACTACGTCTACACTTATAAATCCCCATCTATAGATAAACATCCCTTCACAATCACGGCCAAACTACCTAGTTGGAACTTCACCTCTCCACACCACATCACCTTATTCCTCACAATCTCCCTCCCCCTTTTTTTCTCTCTATTATTATCTTTTCCCTTCAATTATCTCTCTTATAGGTGACAAATTAAAAGCATTTGTATATCGCAGCTGCCACATCAACTACAGAAGAAGCACAAAGAAATCCACCAACACAAGGAACCATTCAGGGTGATGGAGCAAGAAGACAACAGCTTGTGCAATAGGCACGTTTGTGAACCATTAAGATCTTTCGGGAGGAGATGTAGTAAGCTGGCCAAAGAGCAAAGGGCAAGGTTCTATATCTTCCGGAGGTGCATTACAATGCTTGTTTGCTGGCAAGATTGTGGTGACCTTGAAGGGAAAGCAAAGGAAAATGAGTTCCCATAATAAATGTTAGGTTTTTTCCATGCTCTGTGTGATGGTATTTTATATATATGCATTAGGATAGAACTTTGGTGAGGGAAGATGTTGAAGAAAATTATGAAATAGTAGCTCAATTGTAATCAAATTGTTGTTATATCTTTTAACAAAAAGTAATTAATTAAGGTTTTGTTCTTCTTTTCATGTATATATATATATATATATATATATATATATATATATATATATGTATATGTATATACTCTCTGTCTTCAGTTTCTATTGACTAGAATGCATGTGAAGGGGAAGTTTTGGTATAACTAAACTTTAGTTTTCAATTAATGGGTTTTTTTTATAACCATGTTATTAGTAAGAAGTATCCACCGTAAACAGTGACTAATCTCCGTCGGGGGATCTGGACGACATTTAAGGGTTGCCCCCTTCCAACCAAGTTTTATCCATACACAAGAGTCAGGAATCGAACCTCGGCCTGTCTACTTGTTTGAAGGGTCCGAGCTCGTTACCACTCGGATCAACCACATGTTGGTTTTCAATTAATGGGTTTGCATGTGTTGAGTGGAGGGCTATTATAACTAATTTGCTTTGCATTTTAACCTACCTTGAGAGATTTTGATCGGTTTAACGCCTAAAATTTAATGGGTATATGTGGATGATTTATGCTAATTTTTCAGAAAACCATTACCTTTTAAATATAACTATTACTTTAGTTTACAATGTTGGACCAACGATTCTCCACACTTCTCTTTGATTTACCTGACAATTAATCATGCATTTCACATGACTCTCCAAACTACCGAATGCTTTTTGTTTCGTCATTTAATTATGAAAGAAAGGAAAATTATCCAAAAAGATAAGAGAAAGGAAAATGAATTCCAATTCCTGAAAGTGTTTTATGGTGTTTGCACATTTGTTGTCTCTATTCCAAGAATACATGTATCAAGTGAAGTCAAGAGACACTCTTCAACCAATAATAATTATTAGATTAACTTTTGGAAACCTAGTTATCCTACGAGCCATGTTACGAGAGATATATAAGGCTAAAATTGCCTACATTGGCCTCCTGGTGAAAGAGAAATATGGCTCCTATTGCAAGAAGAGTAATAACGGTACTATCGTAAACCTAGCATAACATGTGTAATACCAAACTTAATACCCAGTAAGATGCCACCATAATTAAAATGTCAAGGCTGTGGGATCATGGGTCTTTTTTTGAATCTGAGTGGATTATTCACTGCTTATATTTTAAGGATACATTTCAGAAAGACATCTAGCCCAACCAAGAAACTTCTCCAACTAATAAAAAAAAAAAAAACATTATGTCCAAGAGAACATAATTTAGGAAATATTTGGCCTTCAGGATGGTAGATACTAAAGAATCGGGTTGTATATCCCATCCTTGATTGACAAGCTATGATAAGAATGAAAGTAGTTTTCCAAATCCTTGAAATCCAAAACCCCTAGCTACCTTCTTAGGTGAGGTTAGCTTGTCCAATTTAATCAATGAATTTTGGAATGATCAATATTGTTTTGACCCTACCAAAAAATGAGTCATCAACTAATCAAACATAAATAAGTGGCAGGCATTTTGGAGTAATAAGGTGGTTTGGGGGGAGGGGGGCATAAGGATTGGAGTAATAAGGAGGTCATGGATTCAACTCTCCTACTAACATAATAAATACTAACAAACTAACATTTATCTATAAAAAAAAGTGTCTGCCATTTTGAGGTTATGCTGATATTGTAACTTGGGACTGCTTTGAGTAGAATATTTATTTTATATATTATCATTCAATCATTTACAATTTTTGAAAATAATATATACAATAGCTACCTAAAACAAAAAATAACGGCTAAATGAGTTTATCCTCATCACTAAAAGAAAAACCATGCCAATATAGTCATGGCCGATTATTTGACCATTATAATATAACATTCTCTATTTTCTCTAAGTTTATCAACATTACTTTATCTTTCATGCTAAAAAAAAAAGATATACGATTATTTATTAATAATTTTAATGCATTGTTAGTATAAAAAATTATATTGGTATTAAATGATATGATGTAAACACAATATACTTGGATAATGATAGTGTAAAATATTTTTTCCGTATATCATAGTTAAACTTATTACTTTTAAGCTTGTATAGTTGTTTTTAGACCCTCAAGGCCAAAGCAAGTGAGACCACTTTTTTAGGTCTCTAAAAAATAATTTTATCTTTAAAAAAAAGTTTATTTTGTATCTTTTTATATTATCTTTTTTATATATTTAGTGTATTAGCAAACATAAACTAACTCATTTGATATGAAAGATTGTCATTAGTTGCAAAGTTCAGAGTCTTAGAATTTGGATTTGGGCCTAACTCAACCCCAAAAGCTAGCTCATAGGGTAGGTGAGGGTTGCCCCCCCACTTATAAGCACTATCCAGGCCATATCATTATCCAATGTGGGACTCCAACACACACCCCTCACGTCCAGGACTGAACATCTGGAGCGTGAAATTTGCAAGACTGGACATCTGTAGGTGGCCCAACGGATCTCGAATAGGCTTTGATACCATATTAGATTTTGGTCTAACTTAACCCCAAAAACTAGCTCATGGAGTGAGGGTTGCCCCCCACTTATAAACACTACTCATGTCATATCACTATCCAATGTGGGACTTTGTCTTTGGACTCAAATAAGTTAAAAAGGATTCTTAGTCCATGTAGGACTTCGTCCATTTATTGTTTACAACAAAACGATGGACTGTGAGATAACACCAACGATTTGATAAGTCTTAATTTGGACTATGAATTTTTGCACACTTACAGTAAACTTGTTAGACTATAACAGATCTTTCTTCACCTAATTTAGTTCTTTGTTAACATCAAAATTTTAAGAAGTTATAGACCATAACCACTTTGATTCCAACAATTTGCTACTATTTGTCCATCCTTTAAACTCATCATAGGAAATTTTAGAAGGAAGATTTCCACCTCTTTTCTCATGTGCTCCTAATACAGCATTAAAAACCACCACAAAGAGCCATGGACCAGGAAAATTATCTTGCAGTTTGGCTAATTCTAACCAAAGCTTCCTTCGAATGATGTGATCGGTGCTTGCATAAACAGCAGATACATAAATAGTATGATAATCATATTCAATAGATAAAGCAAGCTGATGAGAAGAATTATAGATAATGATAGGATCAAGATTTGCAGCACACCCCAAATGTTACGCTTTAGCGAGTCTTTATTATTAACAGCGAAAGGCTTCATACCAACACTCTCCCAAAAAGAAATTGGAAACTGATCTAAATATACCAAAGGTTCAGAAATAAATAATAAATCGGGCTTGTGAGAAGAACAAAACCTTTTTAAAACCAACCTACTGTCTAGGTTACCAATACCATGAATATTCCAATATAAGATCTACCATTAAACAAGATTGGAAGGACCAGTGCCCTGGAACGCAGGGACGGAGCCAAACTTGCATATTGGGAGGGGTCAACTATAAAAATTAAAGTTCGTCCAACAAATATATAAATATCAAATTTCATACAAAATATTCATAGTTATTTTTTTTTTTTAAACAAACAAACTTATGCCATATCATTTTAAAAGGGAATCATGAATACAAGAAGGTACTGAATTAAACACTTAAGAACTAGCACCCAATGTAGCTACCCTAGCTAAAGTATGAGTCGCTACATTAGCTTGTCTCCTTACAAACTTTACTTTGAAATTTGGATTAAAAGAAAGAAAATGTCTACACCTCTCAAGAATATAATCAAATTTAGAAACATTAGACAAATCCTTGTAAATTGCATCATCACCACTTACAATCAAGCTAGAAAACAACACATTGGTGGTGCATCTCCATGACCCACTCAATAGCTTGAAGCAAACCCATACACTCTCCTTCATGGACTTGAAGATTAGGAACTATCCAGGAAGTTCTTGCTTTCACAAACTGGTCATTCACATATCTTAAACACATTCCAAAGCCTATTTTGAAAGTATATTGCATGAAGGAAGAGTCAACGATGAATTTTAAATAACCATGCATTGGCTTTTCCCATCTAGCATGCGCATGAGCAAAAGAAATATTCATAGTTATATGTTTCAAAAAGTTAATTACATTAGTAATTTATCAAAATACATAACGCATCTCTCGCATATTACGAAAATCATCTATAATTGAATTTACATTAAACATTTTGACAATTTTCTTTTCAATGTATAGTGACAGACAGTCGGTCTAAAATTCATATTTCATTTTGTTGCGAAGTGTAATCTTGATTATATTCATAATTGAAAAATATCGCTTTGTAGTAGCTATAGGAGCAGGAAGTGTGAGAATAAGAGTTACTACTTTAATTACAAGAGGATAGACTTCTGCTTTTCTAATTTTTACCAACCAATAACATGGATCATAAATAGTTTCCGATGCTCCAAAATCAGGAACTTGTCTTACATGATATTATTAAATTATCCTCGTGGTAAATTGTTCTGCATGCAAAACTAAATTAATATTGTAATTAATTTTTTGTGCCATGAATAATATAATCATGTGTATTATTGTTAGGATTTAATTAGAACTATTAATGTAAAATTTATACTAACAACCAATCATGCATTGTCACATCATTAAAAATGTTTGACTCTTATTCTAATCATCTTAAAAGTTACACACGAATACACGAGGTGATATATGATTGATTGACAGTGAAAAAAAATTTTACACTGACAATGTATCAATATTAAACAACAACAACAACAATTACTACGGTTATTATTATTATTATTATTATTATTATTATTATTATTATTATTATTATTATTTTAATTGCTATATACTGTTAATGTAAATTAAGATTTTTACATTGTCAACCAATCATAAATTTACATATCATTAAAAATATTGGACTTTCCAATATTCCTGGTAGGGGGCCATCCAAATAATTTTGGCATTATAATATTATATATTACTAATTACTAATTTACAATAAAAGAAAACTAGGTAGGGGGCTAGGCCCTTAAACACTAATGTAGATCTGTCCAGGGACGGATCTACAACCATATAAGTGGGGGCAATTGGCCCCCACAAGGCAAAAAAATGCATATTAATATATATATATATATATATATATATATATATATATATATATATATATATATGATATTTTTTATTTTGTAGCCATAAAAATTTATATGTTGTCCTTACATGTTAAATCATTACTCAATTTTTAGCGGGAGCGAAAATTACTTTTACAATATCTTTTTTTCTTAATAAATTGCTTTTCATTTCACACTTATCGACATCGATTTCATTTTGAAATTGAACCACGTTATATTTTATATATTTTATATCTTTATTTTTTTTATCTCTTATGCATATTTAAAATATTCTTCTTTAATAAAAATATTTATAAACTATTTTTTGTCCCTACTAATCAAAATTTCTGAATCTGTCACTAAATCCATACCTGCTGGAACGGGTTCTGTAATACTCAGTAGTATGCACAATTGCACATTATGCAGCTGCTTTTTATTTTTCTGTAATTTCTTCTTTTCGGATTTAGTCAAAACAACTGTAAAATCTTTATCAGCATCTACAAATTTAGATCCATAATTCTTTTAAAAAATAAAATAAAATTCCAAGATTGTTTAGAGTTCATATTATTTTAAGATACGTAAAAAAAAGATTAATTTTTTATACATTAACTTTTGACTTCAAAGTTTGATCCTTAAGAAAATTTGGTTTCATTGAAAAGTTTATAACATGTACAATATTATGAGTGAAATTTTAAATGAATTTTGGACGGGCAAGATCACAATGGCCATGTCACCACAGGCACAGCGTAGATGTTTCAATGAACTGCAATGATTCCTTCAAATTCCAGTTGTAATAACAATGCATGTTGCCCTACCAAGCATATAATCGCATCACCATCGCAACGCATTCATACCTTCAATCATTCACAAAGATGGTCAAATCGTTTAAATAGGAGAAAGGTTGATAATCGCAATCATGTGGTACGTTGAATGCCTTTTAAAAATGACTTTAATTTTTCTCCATTATCAGTGTAAAATTTTTTATACTATCAAGCAATCGAAAATCTTGGTATAAGTGAATTTTAAGATTGTTAAGATAAGAGTCAAATATTTTAACTTATGTGACAATTTCTGATTAGTTGACTGTGTAAAAAATCTTTATACTAACAGTGTATATAAATTAAATCCTTTAAAAATATATATTTTGTTAGGCAATTTTAGTCTTTCAAGTTTTTCACTTCAGCGAAATTAGTCTCACTATTTTTTTGGGTGATTTTACTCTTCTCAATTTTTCAATTTTGCAATAATGATTCTTCCGTTATCTTCTCGTCCAAAACCTAACGGAAGTAAGCTATGTGACAAGCAAGTTTCAACATAGCTGACAAGTGTCAATTGCCATGTGTCACCCCGATAATAAAATTGTTATTTAATAATAAAATTATTTTTTAAAACCTTTTTGTACCATGTTACGTGATGTCACTACAAAAAAAGAATCGTTTAGAGATCGAATTTAGAGACTGATTTTGGCCAGATCGATCCCCGGATCAGTCGCACGGTCGTTTTAGGGACAAAGCTGGCCAAATTCAGTCTCTAAACGGCTCTTTCTTTGTAGTGTGTGTGATGACGCGTTTCATCTTCTTCTTTCACATAGTGAATTATATTCCTCTCAACTATGATCAGAAGAGGGATTCAGGGAATGAACGCAAGAAACAAAAGAAACCTTGACCCCCTCCCAGTCGTTATCAACAGGTTGAGAAGTGCTGCTCGATGGTGCATGGCTAATGGTATGCGATCTGGACAAAGTAGGATGGCGGCGCGGATTAGCTACACGTGGTGGCCGAGTTGGAACAGAGGTGGACTGTGCACAAGTACTTGTAGTATATATCTGGACCGTTCAGAGCGCATCATGGTATGGTGTTGCGTGATGGTGGCTGAGCTCATGGTCCTGCATTCGTGTCTGGCATATCAAGGCACAACGGCTTTGTGCGCACAAGGAAGCACATGGTTTAGACGCGAAAATGCTGCCACTACAAAAAAAGTAAGGGATTAGCGACCAAAATATCGGTCACTAATGAGCGAAATTTGTCGCACTGATGAGTGGAAGTCACTAAACCTTTGGTCACAAATTTATTTAGCGGCCGATTTGTTATTTGGTCGCTATGTAGCTACCAAATATTCAGTCACTATATGTCAAAGTTTGATGGCTAAAAGGGTCTTCAACACATGCTCAGGTGACCACTTCTGTGAAGAATCTTTCCATATTTTATGTGTAATTAGGAATGGCAAGTACCGGTAGTGAGATCATGGCCTGCTTCAAAGCTGTGAATGCTATCTGAGCCTGTGTGGACCAAGTAAAGTTTGTGTTTTGAGTATCTCAATAAGCGAGCTGGCGATAGAGGAATAATTTTGAACAAACTTTCTGTAATAGCCAGTAAGGCCTAAGAACCCGCGAAGCGAAGTAACAAAGACAGGGGCAGGCCACTCCTGAATTGCTTGGATTTTCTCTGGGTCTGCAGCAACTCCTTGATCTGTAATTATAAGTCCCAGGTAGGCACACGGTTCACACCAAATTGGCATTTGGAAAACTTTGCAAATAATTGATGGTCAGAAAGTAATTGGAGGACTTGTTGCAATTTGTGTAAGTGGGAATACCAATATGTACTATAAACTAGTATATCATCGAAAAAAACCAATACAAACTTGCAAAGAAACTATCAGAATACCTCATTCATGGTGGCCAAAAAGGTAGAAGGGGCGTTGGACAACCAAAATGGCATAACCAGGAATTCAAAGTGGCAATCGATGGTGCGGAAGGCTGATTTGAAGGTGTCTTCAGGGGTGTCGCAACCATATCGCGACGGGAGCGGCGAACCAAAATTAATTGGTTAAAAAAATGGAGTCGCCACCAAAGTTTATTTATAAGGGAAAACATTGGAAAAACCCTTTTAAAAAAGAATGGTCTTTGAAACCAGATTTAGAGTTCGGGAGTCGATGATGTGTAGGGAAGGTATTAACACCCCACAACATCCATTTAAGAAATGGTTACCTATAGTTAATTGTGTAAAATTTTATGTTATCTTTTAAAATATTTATTTTACCCCTTTTATTAAGAAATTGATTAAGAAACTAAAAATAACTTTTTATTAAATTTTATTTTTGGACTTGATAGAGATGGTCCCTGCTCCTACGTATCCTCAGGTGCGATGAGAAATTCAAAGCTACGAAGTTCTTTAAAAACAATTAAATATTATTATTATTATTATTATTATTATTATTATTATTATTATTATTATTATTATGATTATTGTTGTTGTTGTTGTTGTTGTTGTTATTGTTGTTGTTATTATTATTTTCTTTGAAAATAATAGCTTTAGTCATCATGATAACTAGATAGGAAGAGGATCCAAAATGGCTATCATAGCAATCCATTTTAAATGATTTGAAAATGCAAGGTATCTCTGATAGTTAAATAGGAAGTAGATCCAAAGTAACTATCGTTAGAAGCTTAATTTTAATTTTAAATTTAAATGTGTTCGTGATAACCAAACTGGAATTAGATCCAAAGTGATTATCACGAACAACTTATTTTTAGTTTTAGAATTAAAGGAATGTTCGTAATAGCAAAATAGGAAGAAGATCCAAAGTGGTTATCACTAACAACCTATTTAGTTTTAGATTTAGAGGAATGTTCGTGATAGCCAAACAGGAAGAAGATCCAAAGTGGCTATCACGAAAACCTATTTTTAGTTTTAGAATTAAAGGGTGCTTATGACAACCAAACAGGAAGAAGACCCAAAGTGGTCATTACTAACAACATATTTTGTAATGGTCCTTGTGATAACCAAACAGGAAGTAGATCCAAAGTGGCTATCACTAATAACCTATTTTTATAATTTGACCATAATTTTGTTAAATATTATTTTTTAAAATAGAAACGATGTTTAATAATAGCGAATACAACTAAAATATTAAACACTATCAATAAAAAACGGCAAAAATAAATATATTTTAAACTAAAAATAGATTATAGAGAAAAGAAACAAAAAAGGATTGACGTACATACCTCAAAGGAAAACAAACTCTTAATGGGCACAATGTGTTGGACTATACAAGCTCCTCAAACCTGAAGCTATAAAAAAAATAAAAATTAGCTCAGCAAAAATAATAAAAATCAAATCAAAATTTAACTAAAGGCTGATCTACGCTTTGCACTAAGCTCATATGACCCTTCATTGTAAGATCTCTCGCTTACTCTTGGGTGCCCCCTCATGTTTGGTAGTGCATTCATTTTATAGGAGAAGAAGAGATTAACATGGAGTGGTTTAACCAATGTGAGACTTCAATAGTGAGGTTGGGAGAGTTTCAAATGTGAGAGTTCTAAAGTATTCATCACAACTAAATAGCCAACCTATAGCGAATATATGACACTCAAAATGATATTATTTGATTTTAAGATACTCATAAGAAATGTAGATATTGTTGCTAGCTTTCCAATGGCACTATTTTCATCTCAATAGGATATTTAAAACTCAAGATATTGTAAACGGAAGTATCACTCAAAATCATACATGCAAAACCACATCTCAAATTTACAGCGGATTTTTATCTAAGATAGAGGTTGATGTGGGTTTAGAGATGAGAATAAAAGTTGTAGATCTTTCCCTTAGCTTTCCAACGACATAAAGAACACCTCATTTGGATTAGTGTAGCTCACAATATGTCATTGTCTTTACATGCTCATTTAAGCTTAAGAGATATAAAAAATTATACTTATTAAGCTTTTTCTCTTCAAAAACTCTCCCTTTTTTTTCTCTCAATCTTCTTATCTCTCTTTTTTTGGTTTTGTTTTTGTTTTTTTGTTTTTTTTTCAGAAATATTTTATTATTTTTTTAATAAAACAAAGATTATCCGGACAAAATGGGGTATTCACACGGGGCAAGTGGGATTTGATGGTATCCGGAGCGCAAGTCCAATTTAGAAAAGATGGTGGAACTCACTACAAGAAAAGAGCGAATTAGGGACAGAATTTAGGGACAGAATTGACTCTGTCCCTAATAGGGACCGTTTTGGTATTTTTAAGAAATTCGTTATTGATACCTATTTGGGGACCGAATTAGGGATCGAAACGTGTGGTCACAAATTAATCCGTCTCCAATTCGGTCCCTAAATTGAAAAAAAAAAGTCAAATTTGTTGACTCATTTAGGGACCGATTTAGGGACCGCTTAACGTGTTTTTTTCGTAGCGACTGAAATATTTTCGGTGGCCAAACTTTTTATTATTAGAGACCGAATTAGGGACCGAATTTTTCGAAACTAAATCCCCAATTTGGTCCCTATAACTAAATCCCTAATTTCTACGCGGGATTTCTCCCCCCTTTCATTACTCTCTTTTCACTTTCTGCTCTCTTTTCACTCTTCCCCCCTCTTTTCACTCTTCCCCCTCTCTCTTCTACGCGGGACCGAGACTCGTTTCCCATCATGCTGGAGCACGCAGGAAAACGGCCGCTGTGGGCCTTCCATCCTCAGGTATGCCTTCCGCCGGAGACTCTTCTCTCTCTCTCTCTCTCTCTCACACACACACACACACACACTTCTATCTCATTTTTTCTGATTGCTCCTTATTAGAGGTGTGAAGACCCAGTTCGTCACTGCCGGAGAAAGAGAACTCAGTTCGTCGCTGTGAGCATTCTCTTCGGGTCAAAATAGCCCATCCTCAGTTCTGTATGCCTTTAGCCCGTCAAATATTCCCTATAGACATCCATGTAACATGTATTTGAGGTTTTAGGCATGCATAATAATATTTGCAACTTGTTCTGTACTAATAAATGTGTGTTACATCCGCTTTGTGAGTTATTACTATGTTTCACATCAACTACAATTTTAATGCTATAGTTGATGTGTCACACATTCGAGCAAGTGATTTCTAGCTCAGAGAGCGCATATTATTTGGACATTGTTCAGAACTTATATAATTCTTATACTGATTTAGTTAGTTGATCAGTTCACTGATTTAGTTAGTTGATCAATTCACTGATTTAGTTTCCAAGCAGAACTGAGTTGGATGAATACAGCTAGCCTTGGATTAAAACTAGTAAACTACTGAAGACAAATAATTCAGGTGCATATATATATATATATATATATATATATATATATATATATATGCAGATATTTTACAGGAAATTGGTTTTTCTTATTTCTGGTTTCGCTATACTAGGACGCTCACTATCACATTACCTTTTGTTTAGTCATTCCATTCCTTACCACTCCCTTCCTTAACATTCTTCTAAACATAGCCTAAATGTTTGCAAATTCTGGCACATAATTCTCGCTGTATAGCATCATCATAAAAAGAAAGGTAATTTAGCACTTTGCAGTTAGGGTGTTAACCAATGACAGTCTTTGTAGACTTTCAAAGAAAATGACATCTGAAAGATCATAAACTACCTGTTAGGAGCAAATTCAGAGGCTGTCGGAGAAAGAGAACCAGGTATGCAGCTCTTCTCTCTCTCACATAGCTGCAATAGGATTGAGAAATGTTGGTATAATGAACTGTTATATTTGGATTTCAATGCTTAATATATAAATTATGAATTACTGGGACAATAAGTTATGGGAACTCAATGTAGACCATGGTTCTAAATTGCGGTTGCGGTCGCGGATGCGGTTGCGATTGCGATCACTGCGATTGCGGCCATTGCGGTCACTGCGATGCGAATTGCGGTCGTTGCGGCGTGAAATAATTTTATATTCGCACCAAATGTAAAAAAAATCTATAATTATTATAATTCTTTATATATCTTCTATTAATAATATTATATACATTTTTATTCATTTTTAAGACATTACATCATTTTTATGAATAATTTAAATTTAACCGTTGTGAAAATAATATTTTTAAGACATTGCATAATCTTTTTGAAAGTAACATTGAATGGAACGGGACTGAAAACTCCATTACAGTTCTGATGCGGCCCGTTGCGGTGTGATGCGGTTCGTTGCGGTTTTGATGCGGTCCGTTGCGGTGTCTGATGCGGTTGCGTTGCGGTCGTCACACGTGAAAGTAAATCACACCGCAATCGCGGTGTGATGCGGTTGCGCTGCAGTCCGCAACCGCAATATTGCGGCCGCAATACGTGATGCGGTCCGCAATTTAGAACCTTTGTAGACTAAGAAGCTTTTATAGGAGAGAATGAAGTGTGGTATTTAGTCAAGTGAGGCATGCACATGACAACACCTTATTCAGATAGTGCTGTTATTTTAAGAAAGTTATGCATAATCTGTATTTTTCATATGGAAGAAGAATTAAATAACTGAACCTCAACGGATAACCCCATCTCACTCAGCAACCCAGCCAAATCTGTCCCAGGTGACTTAAGTTCTCATTGTGCAATGCTAATACAACACAAATTCATCAAAGATAAACCAATTATGGCATCCATAACCTGCATTATCTTCAGCTGAATCGTAGAAGGTCGGGCACACACAAATTAACCAACCTAAGCCTTCTCTCAATAAGGGTAAACACTAAGCTAAAAACACAAAAATAGACATAGTTTCTTACATCAAAATCAAAACAATTGCAGAAGTTTCATACAAAGTGTGTGGAATGTTTGGATACACTGGATATGATTCATTTTGCACGTGTCACTCCCAATTGGCCATATCCTGGTCTTAGCTAGGGAGTGCTGCTAGATAGGTACTGTAAGCAACACACTCCCATCACATTCTCAATAACAACGAAAAACCGTTCAATTTATTTCCATGAGTTTTCCCACTTTTGCATGATTAAGACATTAACTTATTTATTTATACTTCAAAGAAAATCATGTCCACAAAAAACTAATTAATTAATGAGAGGACTGCATTATCAAGTTAAATTACATTTACTACCAAATTATCTAAAGAAGTCACGCATGAAAAAGCTCTTAGCTACTAATAGTCACACATGTAACCCTTCATTGCTTTTGCCCATATCATTTTACTCATGGTATGTAAGAATATTTGCTAACTTGGCATATGTAGTAAAGAATATCTAAGCACCAAGGAATGTATACAACCAACGTGATTACATTGAGTGTGATTTTTTTTTCTTGTTGGAGTCACTCTTCAAATTTCTCCTCATTTCTTGTTCCTTGAAGTTAGAGGATACAACCAACTTCCTATGATTTGGATCATATAAAAAAGGAAAAGAGATTCAACATTACATGATGAGAGGTTCCATCTCCTACTCCAACAATAATTCCTTCAGATCCCAAAGAACAAACATCATAAGTGGCAAAAGTATACAAAGTTTGATATATCAAAATAAACACATTAAAACGTGCCAAACACTTTGTGCCATACAACAGTGGCAAAAATATCATTTCAAAGGTGTCGCAAATTTAATTTAAAAATTGATAATAGGATTTTCTCAAGTTTCATAAGAATTGAAGTCTTTCTTATTAGGGACCTATATTGATATTTATGAATTATTTGCTACTATATATTATCATATTTTGTCATAAACAATACTTCAACCTGCTTGTTTGACCAAAGAACTTTATCTGATTCTCTTACTTACTGATTTTTGAAATCTTGTATGTCAAAATTTGCAACTGTGTTGGTGTTAGTAATGTCGGCATTGAACTTTTACATGATATGGTTTATGTGATTATGCTCATGACTTGAATTCTATTCCATGTGGTAGGAACTCTCTCTTGTTCCCGGATGCTCTAGTGTTCAGACCCTTCACAAAAAACACACGTGTAGGTACTCCTACTGTTCATTGTTTAATTATGAGAATATTTATGAAAAATGAGTACTTGGTTGCTATAATGATGATCACTGCGTATATCTTATTGCTGAAATCTGTGTATGCTTGGTGCAAGTTGAAGCTTTGATGATCACTATGTATGTCTTATTATTGAATTTGATTAATTGGATATTTGTTAAGTGAACGTGCTATGTGAATTGATTTCTTGTTTGTTAGTAGAGAGCGGAGATCAATAGGGTGTATGTTGATATGCAGGATGTTGTATGTGTGCTGAAAAATAATTAAAATGCATGTGTTTGTTTAATTGATGTGTTGATTGTTAGTAGAGAGCGGAGCTCAATATGTGTGATCCTTGAATTGATTTCTTGTTTGTTAGTAGCTAGAGAGCGGAGCTCAATAGGGTGTATGTTGATATGCAGGATGTTGTATGTGTGCTGAAAAATAATTCAAATGCATGTTGTTGTTTAATTGATGTGTTGATTGTTAGTAGAGAACAGAGCTCAATATATGTGATCCTATATGAGATGCAGGATGCTGGTTGTGTGCTGATAATTTAGAAACTATGCATGTGTATGCCAATTTGATGTGTTGTTTGTTTATGGAGAGCAGAGCTCAATAGTGTGCTAGTAATTTAGTTAATTATATGTTTGTTTGGCAATTTTATTAGTCCCTGGACACTATGTAATAAGAAGGAAATAAGGATCCAAATGAGGATCCTAGACTAAGTATTGTTTTTCTAGTTTGCAGTAATGGAAGCTCCTGTAACACCCCGATACTTTTCTATGTTGTATTTCCTTGTTCTCGACTGTACGAGAAGACTCTGATGAGGAGTTTCCAGAGGAGATTGACGGAATACCTGTTGAGCCTGATGCCGGCGGGAAAGCCTCGGATCCCAATGCTGGGGGACCTTGAGTGCCAAGAGATGAAGTCGGAGTGCATTTTTGTTCTGATGTTATGTTTTTAGTTTTTACTTATTTCATACTCTGAAGTATTTTATATTTGGTATCAATGTTAAAGGCTCTACTGATGGAGCCAATACTATTATGTATATGTACTTTTATTATGGTATTAGTATGTATGGTATGTTTTAATATTTCCGCAAATTTTATACTACTAAGCTACGCTATAACTCTAATAATTATAAGTGGGCTCACCAATGGGATCTCCTAGGAAGGGGTTGTCTCATTTTTATGGTATCAGAGCAGTTCGATTCTAATATCGGACTGTGTGGTTTAGGAAGTATACTAGCATTGACGGTTATGTCCGCATTGGGTACTAACTGTGTTTTATTCTTGTTGGGAATAACTGAGGATATGGGGAATTTCGCTATGCGAAATTAATCTCGCTAAGCGAAATATTTTTTCGCTAAGCGAATTTTGCCTCGCTGAGAGATCCAGAGAAGTTCCAATCACTGTCTCAATTTTGCTAAGCGAAATTGATCTCGCCGAGCGATCCAGAGAAGCTCTACTCACTGTCTCAATTTCGCTAAGCGAATGGATCCTCGCTAAGCGAAATGCACTCAGTTTCGATAAGCGAATTGAGTCTCGCTGAGCGAAATTCATTCTATTCCGCTAAGCGAATGGAGTCTCGCTTAGCGAAATTGATCTCGCTAAGCGATCCAGAGAGGCTTCAAATGGTGCATCGCTGTCTTAATTACGCCAAGCGAATGGATCCTCACTAAGCAAAATGCACTCAGTTTCGCTAAGCGAATTGAGTCTCGCTGAGCGAAATTCATTCTATTCCGCTAAGCGAATGGAGTCTCGCTAAGCGAAACCTTGTTTTTGCCTTTTTCCTTGTTTTTGTTTCTTTTTCTGAAAAGCTGAATAAGCCGCAAGCTTATTATATGTCTTATGAATCGAAGCTAATATTTTTCCTTGCCAGGGAGAAGTGGTTCGCGGACGACCTAGAGGACGTGGCGGAAGGGCCACAGTGAGTGCCGCTGAACTCGGAATTGGATACGAAGCAAGTTCCCACGCTGGCGATGGGATAGAATCAACTGAAACCCTGAGGACAGTTAGGGAACTGGCAACGGCAATGTTGCACCAATCGCAGCAGAACGCTCAACTGCTACAGTTGACCATGCAATAACAGCAGAGACAAAATCAGCAAGGTGAAGCTGTGAGGGAAGACACCAGGCTGAATACTTTTTTGAAAGGGAAGCCGTTGCAATTCAATGGCGACTTCAACCCAGAGGGCGCTGAACTCTGGATACAAGAGATGGAGAAAATCTTTGCGGCGATTCACTGTCGTGAGGACAGAAAGGTAACAAATGCATCCTTCATGCTGATAGGAAGTGCAGAACTGTGGTGGAAAGGCAAGCAGAGGATGCTTGAAGCTGAAGACAGACTCATCAACCGGGGACTGTTTCGGGAATTCTTTCTTGAGAAGTATTTCCCTAGGATGATGAGGAGAGAAAAAGAGAAAGAGTTTATGGGTCTGAAGCAAGGGACCATGTCTGTTGGGAAGCACTCTGCAAGATTTGAGGCGCTGCTCAAATTTTCTGAATTCTACTAGAGGTTCCCTGATGAAGAATGGGTTTGCAGGCGCTTTGAGGACGGCCTGAAATATGAATTGCAACGGGTGATTGCACCACTGAACATCACCCGACTGCCTGAGATGCTGGAGAGGTGTTCTATCATCGAGAACATTGACAAGAAGCGAGAGCTGCAGCAAGGCAGAACTGGAGGACCTGCTCGGAGGTTTGACCAGAGAGGTCGAGACGGAAAGGGAAGATTCCAGACGGGACGGAGGCCTTATGACCGTCAGGCCGCAAGACAGACTGAAGGACAACTCCAACCAAGTGGTTGCTTCAGGTGTGGAGGAACACATACAATTCGGGACTGTCCAATAAAGGAGACTCACCAATGTTTTCGATGTGGCCAAGTGGGTCACATAGCTCCAGAATGTACACAAGGAGCGAGGTACAATACAGGCACGCAGGGCCCAGTGACCAGAACCCAAGGAACCGGACAGCAAGCAGTGAGACCACAAGCCACCGGAAGGGTGTTTACCATACAAGGAGCTGAATACTCTCAATCCCCTGATCCGATACAAGGTATGTGCCTAGTGTCAGGTAAATTCTTATCTGTATTGTTTGACTCCGGAGCTACTCATTCTTTCATATCCCAAGAGTGTGTGGATCATTTGAAGTTGCCTGTCTCTTTACTCCCCCATGACTTAACTGTTTCTACCCCTACCAGTAATTTTTTGACAACCATAACTGTCTGTTTAAATTGTCTGATTGTCATTGAAAAGTGAACTTTTTCTATTGATCTCATTTGCTTACCCATGCATCAACTCGATATAATTTTAGGCATGAATTGGCTTTCGGCTAACCTTGTAGTGTTAGACTGTTCTAAAAAGACCTTATCTTTTCCTGAGCAATCTAGATTAATGCCTGCCAAGGATAGTAAGCTAGGTAGTAAATCTCATAAACACGTGTTGCTACTCTCTGTGGAAGCTAAGGAATCTCCTACGTTGGATTCGTTGCCTGTAGTGCGGGAGTTTCGAGAAATTTTCCCTGATGAGAGAAAAAGAGTTCGCTATAGACCTGGTATCGGGAATTGGACCGATTTCGATAGCACCTTATCGAATGGCTCCAGCGGAGTTAGTGGAGCTGAAAAAGCAATTGGACGACATGTTAGATAAGGAGTTTATAAGACCGAGTGCCTTACCTTGGGGAGCACCAGTGCTGTTCGTCAAAAAGAAGGACAAAAGTTCGAGGCTGTGCGTGGATTATTGACAGCTGAACAAGGCGACAGTTAAGAATAAGTATCCGTTGCCTAGGATTGACGATTTGATGGACCAGTTGAAAGGAGCGGTAATATTTTCGAAGATTGACTTAAGATCTGGATATCACCAGATTCGAGTCAAGAGGGAGGATATACCGAAGATGGCGTTTAGGAGCCGGTATCGACACTACGAGTACCTGGTTATGCCTTTTGGCGTAACTAATGCTCCAGCAGTGTTCATGGATTACATGAACCGAATTTTCCGACCGTTCTTAGATAAGTTTGTTGTTGTGTTTATCGACGACATTCTTATTTATTCCTTTGATCGAGAAGGACATCAGGAACATCTTAGGATTGTGCTTCAAGTGTTAAAGGACCAACAATTGTATGCAAAGTTGTCCAAGTGTGAATTCTGGTTAGAAGAAGTACAATTCTTAGGTCATGTGATTAATCGTGATGGGATAGCTGTAGACCCAGCAAAGGTTGAAGCTGTAGTGCAGTGGGAAAGCCCTGAGTCGGTGAGTGAAATACGGAGTTTTCTGGGCTTAGCTGGTTATTACCGAAGGTTCATCGAAGGATTCTCGAAAATCGCGTTGCCAATGATGCAGTTCACAAGGAAGGGAATACCCTTTGATTGGACGGATGAATGTGAGAGGAGTTTTCAGGATCTGAAAAGGAGGCTGACTACGTCACTAGTATTGACGTTACCGGATTCTTCAGGACAGTTTGACGTGTACCGTGATGCGTCATATCAAGGACTGGGTTGTGTCTTAATGAAAGACCGGAGAGTTGTAGCATATGCGTCGCGACAGCTAAGAACTCATGAGAGAAATTATCCAACTCATGATTTGGAGCTAGAGGCCATAGTGTTTGCTTTAAAGATATGGCGACACTATTTATATGAAGCTAAGTTTATAGTGTACAGTGACCATAAGAGTTTAAGGTATCTATTTGATCAGAAAGAGTTAAACATGAGGCAAAGGAGATTGATGGAATTCATAAAGGATTATGAATTCGATCTCCAATACCATCCAGGAAAAGCGAATGTAGTAGCGGATACGTTAAGTAGGAAATCCTTGCACGTATCTGCCATGATGGTGAAAGAACTGGAACTGGTTGAACAGTCTAGAGATTTGAATCTAGGCATGGAATTATCTAAGGATAAGATACACCTAGGAATGGTCACAGTAACGAGCGACTTTTTGAAGACAATCAAGGAGAAGCAGGAGGTTGATCAGTATCTTCAGAAAGTAAAGGAACAAGTGATAGAAGGCAGAACTTCTGAGTTTAGGATGAATCAAGATGGAGTCTTGAGGTATGGTGATAGGATTTGTGTGCCAATGGATATAGAATTAAGAAGAATGATCTTAGAGGAAGGGCACAAGAGTAGGTTGAGTTTTCATCCAGGAGCTACCAAGATGTACCAAGACTTAAAGAAAATGTTTTGGTGGCCCGGAATGAAGAGGGAGATAGCCGAGTATGTGTTGGCTTGCTTGGTGTGTCCGAAGGCGAAGATAGAACACCAAAAGCCAGCAGGACTACTACAATCTTTAGATATCCTAGAATGGAAATGGGATGGAATATCTATGGATTTCGTGGTTGGTTTGCCGAGGACTAACAAGAGGCATGATGCAATTTGGGTAATCATTGATAGGTTGACGAAGTGTGCTCACTTCTTACCTATTGGCGAAAGTTATACGTTAGAAAAGTTAACCCAAATCTACATCAAGGAAGTAGCAAGGTTGCACGGAGTGCCTTCTAGTATTGTTTCAGCCAGAGACCCTAGATTTACATCTAGATTCTGGAAGCAATTACATGAGGATTTGGGAACTAAGTTAAGGTTGAGTTCTGCTTATCATCCTCAGACGGATGGTCAGTCGGAGCGAACGATTCAATCGTTGGAAGACCCTTTAAGAGCATGTGTTTTGGAACACACAAGAAGTTGGGAGGAGTTCTTACCATTGATTGACTTCACCTATAACAATAGTTTTCATTCAAGTATAGGTATGGCACCTTACGAAGCATTGTATGGTAGGAAGTATAGAACGCCATTGTGTTGGTATGAGAATGGAGAAAGTTAAGTGTTAGGACCGAAAGTAGTGCAACAGATGACGGAACAGATCAAGAGGATACGGGAAAAGATGAAAATCGCACAGGACAGGCAGAAGAGTTATAGCGATAAGAGAAGAAGACCGTTAGAATTCCAGGAAGGAGACCATGTTTTTCTGAGAGTGACTCCGAGAACTGGAATCGGCAGGGCAATAAAATCTAGAAAGCTTACTCCTAGGTTCATTGGACCTTTTCAAATTCTTCGCCGAATTGGTCCTGTGGCCCATCCAACCTTCATGACGTCTTTCATGTCTCTCAATTAAGAAAGTACTACCCCGATCCATCACACATCTCAGAACCAGAGTCAATACAATTAAGAGATAACCTTGAGTATGAAGCTCTACCTGTTAGGATCGCGGATAGAAGGATAAAGGAACTCCGAGGTAAACATATTCCGTTGGTCAAGTTCATATGGGATGAAGTTACCGGGATTCTACCTGAGAACGCGAAGAGGACATGCAACAGCAATATCCGAGCCTATTTTAAAAAGGTACGTCGAATTTCGGGACGAAATTCTTTTTAAGGGGGTAGTAATGTAACACCCCGATTTTATTAATCTTTTTATTTAACCAGTATTTAAGTAATTGTATTTTATTAGAGGGTCTAGAAAATTAAATAAATTATTCCAAGGCCATAGTCATGCTCTACGCTATCGTAGGAAGCTATGGTTAAGTTTTGGGTCGAAAATCAGACGGAGCCCGGTCTACGTTTTTGCTTGACAGTAGTGCTTTACTACTATCGAGACCTAATTTGGACCCGTGAACGAGACATTTAGTCTTAGAATCATGTTTCCTATTTTTAGAAAAAGTTCGTCCTGACATTCAAAAATAAAAATAATATTTTTATATTAGGGCAGAAAATCGATCGGGTAGACGATTCGAGTTGTCTTAGGGTTTTCCGAGAACCTTGAGCCTATGATTTTCATAACAGGGCTATGATAAACCATTTGGGGACTCCTACAAAGGTCGTGAGAATTTTCATAATTACCAGGACGTGAATTGACCAAATTGCCCTTGGTTAGTTTTTACTAATTACCTTTTTTACCTTTCTTAACCCTTAAGTCTGCCTAAATATCTAATTCTCTCACCCACTCACCTTTTTCTTCCCTCCTCACCCGCTGGCTGGCTGCTGCTTTTCTCTCTTCTTCTTTCTTCTTCTTCCGTCTTCTTCTTTCTTCTTCCTTCTTCTTCCTCCATTTTCAACCTGAATTTTCTCAAGCTTCCTCAAGCTTTTTTAAGAAAGTTTGTGAAGCAAAGTTGCTCCTCTCATCCTCCTCTATCACCTAGAAGGTATAGATTTCATCCTTGAGCTCTCAATCTTTATTTTCTCCATTTATTTTCATGAATTTCAATTCCTAGATCTAAACTTCAAAAATCTCTAGAAAATTGTAGAAAAATTATTTTGAGACCAAACCAATTCCTATGAGATAGTATCATCCCCTACTATCATAATCCAAGAGCTTGTGATGAAATAAAATCTCTAGCCTATTTATCTTTTAAGGGCCGAATGTATGGGTTTTTGGGGGGAAAATGAGTTTTTGTTCTTTGTTCTTGATTCCACATGTTGCATCCCTTAATCATGTAATCCAAGTGATTAGGAGGCCAAATCAAACTCTCACCTATTTTTCATGGTGATGGCCGAAACCCTACCTTGTGAGTTTAAGGGGTTTTGGTTCAAATCTTTGATAATTGATCATTGATTATGCATTAGGTATGCTTAAGGATCATTGATCCAAGAGTTGGTAGAATTTCAATACCCCTAGCCTATTTAATTAATTAAGGGCAGTAGCTAATCCTAGAGATTAGGTAGATTATGGTTTCATTATTTTAATTTCTGGTTGTGTTTTATTGTATAGAATCTGACAGGACTCGAACACTCGATCGCGCACTCGATTGACTGCTGCAGAGCCGCATTCGGAATCTCTCGGGAAAATCAATAAGGTGGGAGAAAGAACCACAATATCTTCAGGGAGGTAAGCTTTAAATAATATATATTGATATGCGTAGGGCGACCCAAACCCTACTAGAGGTCGTTTGACCGTTAGGTTGATTTTACTGTATATTGAGGATGTCTGCTCTGTGATTGGTATTTAATGTGGTATATGTGATATATGTTATGCTTACTATATGCTTATGATTGATTAAACATGATTTATCTGTAAGTTGATTTTGATGTTGTGTATATGTTGTTGTGACTGTTGATGTCTGAGTAGAATTAGGCATTGATTCATGAGAAATCGGGTGATGAATGTGTGGTGAGAAAGTCGAGGTTGTATATATGTTGTAGTGCTCAACCGAGTGATATAGTTGATCTGTCAATGTCGTGATGTGAGTTGATACCCGGTTATGCAGGATGAAAGTTGGTCGTGGTTGCATATAAGTCGTGGTTGAGGCATTAAGTGTAAATCCTGAGATGAGTCAATGAGATTCATGTTGCATAGTTGTTACTCATCACTGTGTTGGCATATGGGTGATTTCGATCTTACCTGCGGGGAGATGGTTGTACTGATTAGTTTGGCGTAGGGGCGATTTCGATCTTACCTGCGGGGAGGTGGTCGTACCCGTTAGTCGAATTGTAGACGGACGGGCGCATATCTCGACCTAGCCTGCGGGCGGGGGGATATGTCGTTACCGAAAGTTGAGTTGTTAACGAATGGGCGAATGCTCCGACCTAGCCTGCGGGCGGGGGAACATATCGTTACCGTGAGTTGCGTTGTTGACGGGCGAATACTCCGACCTGGCCTGCGGGCGGGGGAATATGTCGTATCCATGAGACGATTTAGGCCTGCGGGCCTTAAACCGAACCCTAGCTACTTTATGGGGGTGGCATAGTGATGATTGGGACACCTTGATTCGTTGGGGATGTCGCGTCGTGATCGCGTCCATATAGTCGTTAGTTGCATGAGTGTGAGGGACAGTAGTTAAGGGAGAAATTATTCGGAAGTCGTTTGGTTGTAACTATCGTGTTTGTGAGTGTGCTATCTATATAGATTATTTACATCGCTGTTTTTCCCATGTATGGCATATTACTGTTTCTTATCCCCTATACTTTTCTATGTTGTATTTCCTTGTTCTCGACTGTACGAGAAGACCCTGATGAGGAGTTTCCAGAGGAGATTGACGGAATACCTGTTGAGCCTGATGTCGGCGGGAGAGCCTCGGATCCCAATGCTGGGGGACCTTGAGTGCCAAGAGATGAAGTCGGAGTGCATTTTTGTTCTGATGTTATGTTTTTAGTTTTTTACTTATTTCGTACTCTGAAGAATTTTATATTTGGTATCAGTGTTGTAGGCTCTACTGATGGAGCCAATACTATTATGTATATATACTTTTATTATGGTATCAGTATGTATGATATGTTTTAATATTTTCGCAAATTTTATACTACTATGCTACGCTATAACTCTAATAATTATAAGTGGGGTCACCAATGGGACCTCCTAGGAGGGGGTTATCTCAGCTCCCGAGCATAGGAGGTGGATGGATAGAAGGTTGGAAGATGGAGGATTGACGACCGAGTTCATGGAGGGAGTGTTGGAGTTCGTTACGTTTGCTTGCAACGACCCAAACTTTCTAATACAACAAAACCCAAAAATGAGGTGTCCTTGTAAGAAAGGTCAATGTAGACAGATGCACTTTGGGGACGATGTGATGAAACATCTGTACACGAGGGGTTTCATGCCTAATTATTACTACTGGACTAGCCATGGTGAGTCTATGCCATTTCTTCCCCCGATTGTGGTGGACGACGCATATTACGGTGGTGGTGGACAGAGAGAACAATACAATCCGTTCGAGTAGACATTTATGGATCTTGTTGGCCCCGAAGTTGGTCGAGCCATTCAACAGGACAGTGCAACGGGAGACCAACATATAGAAGAGGATCCAAATTCTGATGCACAAAGATTTTATGAGATGCTGGAGGCTATACAAGCTCCGTTGGGATGGATGTCAGAATTACTCAGAATTGTCGGCTTCTCTGNCACTCACCTTTTTCTTCCCTCCCTCACCCGCTGGCTGGCTGCTGCTTTTCTCTCTTCTTCTTTCTTCTTCTTCCGTCTTCTTCTTTCTTCTTCCTTCTTCTTCCTCCATTTTCAACCTGAATTTTCTCAAGCTTCCTCAAGCTTTTTTAAGAAAGTTTGTGAAGCAAAGTTGCTCCTCTCATCCTCCTCTATCACCTAGAAGGTATAGATTTCATCTTGAGCTCTTAATTCTTTATTTTCTCCATTTATTTTCATGAATTTCAATTCCTAGATCTAAACTTCAAAAATCTCTAGAAAATTGTAGAAAAATTATTTTGAGACCAAACCAATTCCTATGAGATAGTATCATCCCCTACTATCATAATCCAAGAGCTTGTGATGAAATAAATCTCTAGCCTATTTATCTTTTAAGGGCCGAATGTATGGGTTTTTGGGGGAAAATGAGTTTTTGTTCTTTGTTCTTGATTCCACATGTTGCATCCCTTAATCATGTAATCCAAGTGATTAGGAGGCCAAATCAAACTCTCACCTATTTTTCATGGTGATGGCCGAAACCCTACCTTGTGAGTTTAAGGGGTTTTGGTTCAAATCTTTGATAATTGATCATTGATTATGCATTAGGTATGCTTAAGGATCATTGATCCAAGAGTTGGTAGAATTTCAATACCCCTAGCCTATTTAATTAATTAAGGGCAGTAGCTAATCCTAGAGATTAGGTAGATTATGGTTTCATTATTTTAATTTCTGGTTGTGTTTTATTGTATAGAATCTGACAGGACTCGAACACTCGATCGCGCACTCGATTGACTGCTGCAGAGCCGCATTCGGAATCTCTCGGGAAAATCAATAAGGTGGGAGAAAGAACCACAATATCTTCAGGGAGGTAAGCTTTAAATAATATATATTGATATGCGTAGGGCGACCCAAACCCTACTAGAGGTCGTTTGACCGTTAGGTTGATTTTACTGTATATTGAGGATGTCTGCTCTGTGATTGGTATTTAATGTGGTATATGTGATATATGTTATGCTTACTATATGCTTATGATTGATTAAACATGATTTATCTGTAAGTTGATTTTGATGTTGTGTATATGTTGTTGTGACTGTTGATGTCTGAGTAGAATTAGGCATTGATTCATGAGAAATCGGGTGATGAATGTGTGGTGAGAAAGTCGAGGTTATATATATGTTGTAGTGCTCAACCGAGTGATATAGTTGATCTGTCAATGTCGTGATGTGAGTTGATACCCGGTTATGCAGGATGAAAGTTGGTCGTGGTTGCATATAAGTCGTGGTTGAGGCATTAAGTGTAAATCCTGAGATGAGTCAATGAGATTCATGTTGCATAGTTGTTACTCATCACTGTGTTGGCATATGGGTGATTTCGATCTTACCTGCGGGGAGATGGTTGTACTGATTAGTTTGGCGTAGGGGCGATTTCGATCTTACCTGCGGGGAGGTGGTCGTACCCGTTAGTCGAATTGTAGACGGACGGGCGCATATCTCGACCTAGCCTGCGGGCGGGGGGATATGTCGTTACCGAAAGTTGAGTTGTTAACGAATGGGCGAATGCTCCGACCTAGCCTGCGGGCGGGGGAACATATCGTTACCGTGAGTTGCGTTGTTGACGGGCGAATACTCCGACCTGGCCTGCGGGCGGGGGGAATATGTCGTATCCATGAGACGATTTAGGCCTGCGGGCCTTAAACCGAACCCTAGCTACTTTATGGGGGTGGCATAGTGATGATTGGGACACCTTGATTCGTTGGGGATGTCGCGTCGTGATCGCGTCCATATAGTCGTTAGTTGCATGAGTGTGAGGGACAGTAGTTAAGGGAGAAATTATTCGGAAGTCGTTTGGTTGTAACTATCGTGTTTGTGAGTGTGCTATCTATATAGATTATTTACATCGCAGTTTTTCCCATGTATGGCATATTACTGTTTCTTATCCCCTATACTTTTCTATGTTGTATTTCCTTGTTCTCGACTGTACGAGAAGACCCTGATGAGGAGTTTCCAGAGGAGATTGACGGAATACCTGTTGAGCCTGATGCCGGCGGGAGAGCCTCGGATCCCAATGCTGGGGGACCTTGAGTGCCAAGAGATGAAGTCGGAGTGCATTTTTGTTCTAGTGTTATGTTTTTAGTTTTTACTTATTTCGTACTCTGAGGTATTTTATATTTGGTATCAGTGTTGTAGGCTCTACTGATGGAGCCAATACTATTATGTATATATACTTTTATTATGGTATCAGTATGTATGATATGTTTTAATATTTTCGCAAATTTTATACTACTATGCTACGCTATAACTCTAATAATTATAAGTGGGGTCACCAATGGGACCTCCTAGGAAGGGGTTGTCTCAGCTCCTGAGCATAGGAGGTGGATGGATAGAAGGTTGGAAGATGGAGGATTGACGACCGAGTTCATGGAGGGAGTGTTGGAGTTCGTTACGTTTGCTCACAACGACCCGAACTTTCTAATACAACAAAACCCAAAAATGAGGTGTCCTTGTAAGAAAGGTCAATGTAGACAGATGCACTTTGGGGACGATGTGATGAAACATCTGTACACGAGGGGTTTCATGCCTAATTATTACTACTGGACTAGCCATGGTGAGTCTATGCCATTTCTTCCCCCGATTGTGGTGGACGACGCATATTACGGTGGTGGTGGACAGAGAGAACAATACAATCCGTTCGAGTAGACATTTATGGATCTTGTTGGCCCCGAAGTTGGTCGAGCCATTCAACAGGACAGTGCAACGGGAGACCAACATATAGAAGAGGATCCAAATTCTGATGCACAAAGATTTTATGAGATGCTGGAGGCTATACAAGCTCCGTTGTGGGATGGATGTCAGAATTACTCAGAATTGTCGGCTTCTCTGGTTTCTCTTAGCATCAAGTCCGATTTCAATATGTCGGAAGGTTGTTTCAATCGTGTGGTTGAGTTGATGGGCGAGACCATCCCGTCTGACAACCGAATGCCTCATAATCTTTATCAAGCAAAGAAGTCAGTGGCAAAATTGGGTTTGGGTGTTGAGAAAATTGAGTGTTGCCAGAATGGATGCATGTTGTATCGTAATGAATATGCCACTGAAACCATTGCTAGTTGTAGATTTTGCGGAGCTAACCGGTACAAGTTCAGAACCACTAGAAAAGGCATTGTAAAAAAGACCGCCTTGAAAAAAATGTGGTACTTCCCGATCACTCCTAGACTCCAAAGAATGTACTCTTCAATGGCAACCGCATCCCACATGCGATGGCATATTAACAATCGGAGAGATCCGACTATCTTGTGTCATTCATCGGATGGAGAAGCCTAGAAGCATTTTGATAGGATGTATCCAGAGTTTGCTTAAGAAGCTCGTAATGTGAGATTGGGGTTATGTACGGATGGATTCAATCCTTTTGGTCAGTACGGTAAAGCTTACTCGTGTTGGCCAGTTATTGTGACTCCGTATAATCTCCCACTTGGAGGTGCATGAAGAGGGAGGTTATGTTTTTGACAGTCATAATTCCAGGTCCGTCAAATCCAAAAAGTAAGATTGATGTGTACATGCAGCCTCTGATAGAAGAGTTGAACAATTTATGGAATTATGGTGCTGTAACATATGACGTATCCTTGAGGCAGAATTTCATGATGAAAGCAGCTTTGATGTGGACAATCAACGACTTTCCAGTATATGGGATGTTGTTGGGTTGGATGATTGCGGGGAGGCTTGGTTGCCCTTGTTGTATGGGGCGACCAAAGGGTTTCACTCTTAAGCACAGTCGCAAGACTTCATATTTTGATGTCCACCGCCAATTTCTTCCTTTAGATCATCCTTATAGGAGGAACAAAACAACATTCAAGAAGGGGCGTGTTAAGACCGCTCCCCCTCTCCCACATTTATCTGGAGAGCAGATATGACAGCAAATTGAGTCGTTTCTGTTCATCCATGAATCTGGAGGAGAACCGATACCTGGGTATGGCGATGAACATAATTGGACCAAAAAAAGTATCTTTTGGAGCCTGCCTTATTGGAAAATGCATTTGCTCCATCATAACATTGATGTTATGCACACAGAACAAAATGTGTTTATGAATGTGTTTGACACAGTTATGGATGTCAGCGATAAGACGAAGGATACGTTTAAGGCTTGATTGGATATAGCAGAAATATGTAAACGACGAGAGCTTGAGTTGAAGGACATCGGGGGTGCCAAACTTCAAAAACCGAAGGCTAAATATGTATTGAGTAAACCCCAAAGGGTAGCTGTTTGTGAATGGGTTAAACAACTCAAGTTACCTGATGGGTATGCCTCCAACTTATCAAGATGTGTCAACATGAGGGAAGGAAAATTGCATGGAATGAAAAGCCATGATTGTCATGTATTCATGCAGCGATTGCTTCCAATTGCATTCGACTCTTTACCAAATGATATTTGGAAGCCTCTTGTTGAGCTCAGTCAGTTTTTCAGAGTGTTGACATCCACAACCTTAAATGTTGAAAAATTACTGGTTATGGAACGTGAGGTTCCGATTTTTTTACGTAAACTGGAACAAATATTCCCTCCAAGCTTCTTTGATGCTATGGAACATTTCCATTCCATTTACCGTATGAAGCAAGAATTGGTGGTCCAGTACAATATCGTTGGATGTATCCCTTCGAGAGGTATACTTCTCTTTTACTTTTAGATCATTTAATATATATGTTTTCATCAATTAGCATATCTCTAAACAATCTTCTTTCTCATGTTCTTGCGTTCGTTGAAAGATAAAGTAAAAAATAAGGCTAGGATAGAAGGTTCCATTTGTGAAGCGTACTTAGTGGAGGAGACCTCTACTTTTGCTTCTTTTTACCATCCATCCGAAATAGAAACAAGGAGGACCAGAATTCCATATAATGTTAACGCAAGTGAAGGTCCTTCATCTAGTCCTCAAATATCAATTTTTAATTATCCTGGTCGTGCGTGTGGTGCATCCCATAAAGTATACTTGAGCGCACGTGATGCTAAAGTTGCTGAGTTATACGTACTTCTAAATTGCGAAGAGGTGGAGCCATATCTAAAGTAAGTTGATGTCAAATCATCTTTTCAGGCATTTACCCTCTTTTGTATGCACTTTATTTAAACTATTTATTTTATTATGATGTAGTGAATATACCAAATGGCTAAGAGAGCTTGATGCTGACAAATCTGACTCACAAATTCAACTGGACATTGCCTACCATTTTCCTACGTGGTTCAAACATCATGTCAGTTACTAACTTTGTCCTTGTAACTAGTTGTATATTCTTAAACTCAATTTCGTATTCATTATGTATAGGTTCAAGAAACGACAAATCACATTCAAGATCCGCTTTTGATAGATTTGGCGTGGGGCCCACTTAGAACGGTCGAAACATATGAAAATTACATTATAAATGGTTGTAAGTTTCGCACAAGGGTATGGGGTCAAGGTATGAAAACTTCTAATTCTGGTGTCTGTGTACGAGAGACCAACGGTCAATTAGAGGATGACTTTTTTGGAATATTGACTGATATTATTGAAATAGAGTACTATGGTCATCCCACGAAAAAGTTAGTCCTATTCAAGTGTGAATGGTTTGATAATACTCCCAATAGAGGCACAAAAGTAGACAATAGGTTTGGGACTGTTGAAGTCAAACAATCACGAAGATATCAGGTGCATGACCCGTTCATATTTGCACAACAGGCGGAGCAAGTTTATAACACATTGTATCCTGAGGGACATCAAGACTGGTTGGGTGTTATTAAGATAAAGGCACGTAGTGCGATTACAGATAATGTAGTCATTAAGACAGAGGCTCCGTACCAAGAAGTCCATGAAATTGATGGGCTCCAAGTAATGCTGCATATTGATCCAGACAATTATAATGATATTCTTGTGGATGTTGGGGGTGGCAACGAGGTAGTTAACACATCATTACTGAGTCAACATGATTTGGACGAAGAAAGCGAGAATACAAGTATCTCATCCGACGGTGAGGAAAGTGAGAGCGATTTCAGTGATGGAGACTCCACTTAGGTAATTTGTATATGAAAAAAATTATTTTCTATCATTTCTTATTTTTTTTATGAGTTAAGTACCTGATTATGCTTGTGCATTAAACAAGAAACAATGCACATGAGTGAGAAGCTGACTCACTTGTTTTGGGCTAGAAAACCACATGTTAGGATCCAACAAATATCTATCAACTAATGATAATTATTTATATTTATATTTATATATAATTGATAACAATGATATTTGTTTTATCTTACAAACAGATGGCAGACGATGCAAGTGGAGATCGACCAGTTTGTGGCGGCCATGGTGATAGTCGCGGTCGGGCGAGATGACCGACCACACCATCATCAGTCCCGCCCCATGTGAGCTCTACAGGATCACAATCTACCGTGGGGGCCCCAGCAGCAGCAGCCGCACCACCCACACCGCCAACACCACACCAGCCATAACAGCCACACATGTATCTTGTGCACAGCATGGGGGGATGCCCTTTGAGCAAGGGACGACAAATCCCACATATAGGAGGATCTAGATTCGCCCTGCCGGCAAACTAAAGTAAGTTTGATTTACATTTATTCATAATGTTTATGTTTATTAATTAAGTTTTAGTCACTAATTATGTTTACTGATTAAGTTGTATATATATATTGTTTGTTGCTCACAGCTTTGACCCCCCATCAGCACCTGCGGAGGCTATTGCGAAGCTATACAGGGGCAAATATGACCACCCGTGGCCCACACGGACAAAAGTGGACAAGGATGTTCGTGACGTGTGGTTTAGGGAATTTGGAGTAGGTTTTTTAATTTTTATTTTCATTTTCATATTGTCAAACTAAACATCATTGCCTAATATGATGTTTTCTTGCAGGGGAAGTTTAGGTGGTTACCTTCCGACCTGAAGGCGATTAGGAAGGCCATCGAGTCCAGAGGAGGCAGGCTTGTGAAGAATGCCATGAATAAGATCCGGTGTGGCGAGGATAGTGGTGATTGGCTCTTCCCGCATGTGCTAGAGGGCCTGCGGAAATATTGGGCCGAGGACCCGAAGTTCCTCCAGAAGAGCGCGATTGGGAAGCGAAACCGTGCTAAGGATCCTATTGCTCCTCGGTACACCAGCTGCTCCAGGTCTATTCCTAGTCATTTTGAACAGTTGGTAAGTAAAATTCTTAATAAATTTATTTTCTAGCTTACCTTGCTATTTTTTATTATTAATTATAAACATTAAGTGCTGCTTTTATATATGTAGAAGAAGAAATTTCAAAGAGACCCCACTGCATATGAGGTCATGGTGGTGACCAAGAAGACTAAGAGTGGGATGTGGGTCCACGAGAAGTCCGCGGGAGTTGCTGTAAGTATTATTTGTTTTATTAAAAAATTATTTCGTTCTAACTTGAAGCATCGCTCGGTTTTCGCATATGTTGATTGGTGTTTGAATTCAGTGTGTTGTTTGGAGAGGTGTATCACGGATTGAATACTTTAAAGCATATGTGGGGAATCTATGTTTGGAAGATGGCCTTTGAGTTTATATTGCTTGGCTCTGGTTTCATGTGCTATTTAAAATGCAACTCCGGTAGTGTACATGATCAATTTAACAAAGCAACAAAGACCCGGTTACTGTTAGGATCTGATATTTTCTCCCACATATATTACCACCTTAAGACTATTACGTTGTACCATACATTTGTCAACCTCTATCTGCCTCCACTGCAAATTAGCTACTATTTAACTCTTTCAATCATTTTTCTCTTCAATTTTGTTTTAGAGTATTATGAACCAAACAACATAGAGAAGGAAAGAGTTGATTAATTACCTCACATTTTGAAATAGACAAATAAAATTGGAAGCATAGAATTGAGAGTAAAAAGTATCCATACTTCAAGCCCAAATTAGCCCGGTAGCTTTTGTGTACAGGTGATTTTTTACCACCTTTCAACTCCTCTCCTGCATTTATTTCTGATCTATCTATTTATACTCAAAGAAAAGAAGTTTCAGGCATGCATAATTGCATATAATTAAGCACATGCATTAATAAATATTATAGACAGTCTAAAATCTTGGTTTGATTCATGACACAATTCAAAAAGTGTGTTTAAAAATTACAAGTTTTAATGAGTATATGAAGCGACTAGTGTTCATGATTTACATGTTATTCATATGAACGTGACTGTTGTTTGTCAGTTGTCACTGATGAAATTAATTGGTTTTGAATTTTGCTCTTTCTTTAAGGATTAAAAAATTTAAATGATATGATGCAAAAGAAGACAATATATTCCTTTAATAATCTTTCCCCCTATTCCTATTGACCAATAGTAGCAGCTTTGTAATTGTTTAAGATGTTGGTTATAACATTTTTTGTATTTTGTATTGCTTGTCATGACTATAATGACGTTTCTGTTTTATAGTTCTTGAATTATGTTGGACATGAGTTTGGACATTTTAGTAGTACTATTTTTGCTGCAGCTGAACCCTAAAGGGCGAACTGCACACATAGTGCATGGTGTATGTTAACGGTTTAATATTGTTTACTCATATGGACAGTAGAGTTGGCACTGCTATTTATTGACACATTAGAGATATGTTATATGGTTGCCTAAGGATAACAATTTGTAGTGAAAGTTATTAAGATGGTGTAACTCTACTATTGTCGAAAATTCTTACACTTCTAAGTTAATTTTTTATTGTTTTACTTTTTCATTACATGTCGGGTCAACCCGGTCCCGTCTCAACTCGTCCCACGCTCACCCCTAGTATATGGGTTAGAGCAACCCTAGGACGCTGATTAATTCATTTTTTTCGCTTATAAAAAATTAATTTTAATAATTGCAAAAGTGATAATGTTTGTGATATTATACAGGAAGCGTTTCATCGCCTTCGAGGAGAGGCTGATAATCAAGGGCAGGAGCACTCTGCCGCCTCTGACAATGCCTTTTTCTTGAAGGCGGCAGGAGGGAAGAACAAGAAAGGGTATGTTTATGGACTAGGGCCGATGAGGGATGACTTTGTGGCCTCATCAACGCCATCTACTCAGTCCGAACCCTACCCTACCGTGGACTGTCGAGAGGTCATCCTCAGCCTGAACCGGGAGCTAGCTGCGAAAGACCAAGAGATCCTAATGATTAGGACTGAGTTAACCCATCAGAGTTCTAGGATTGATGAGCTTTACCACATGATGCGGGCGAGTGGTTCGGGTTCAGGCTCCGTGCACGATGATGCGGTTGATCATGAGGATGTTGATGATGAGGAAGCCGATGATGATTTGAGCCCATTACCCTCACCCCTTCTTGATTAGGAGATACCTTTATTTAATAGTTGTTATATTTTGATGGATCAAATTATATATTAAACTTTTGGATTATATATATAATTTTGGACCTCTTCTATTTTATTATTGGGTCCAGTGATTATTCTGTAATTTATTTTATTTTAGTTTTTTTAATCTTTTATATAAAAAATATAATTTATTTTTATAAAATATATTTAATTTAATTTTTTTTAAGTATTTATATTAAAGACCAAATTAACCACTGAATTAGCGGTAGCAAAAACTAGCCGTGGAAACATTTAGCCACCGCATATTCGGTCTCTACATTTCAATAATTCGGTCCCTAAATATGGTCCCGAAATATGTGTTTGTGACCACATTTAGGGACTCCTTTCGCGACCGCAAAATCAGTGTCTAAATCCGCGACCAATTTAGAAATCGGTCCCTAAGCCATTTGTGACCACCGTTTTAGGGGCGCTCGCTTATCGGTCCCAAAATCGGTCGCGAAGCAATTAAGGACCGATTTTATTCATTTAGGGACCGATATTTCGATGGCTAAAACGCTATTTTTTTGTAGTGACTATGAAGTTCATCAATGAGCTCATTCACGATGGGGATAGGAAACGTATCCTTGATGGTGATGGTATTAAGGGCCCAATAATCCATGCAAAATCACCATGTCCCATCTTTTTGCGTACCAAAAAGGACTAGGGATGAAAATGGGTTGGTGCTAAGGTGAATGATGCCCTCCTGGATCATCTTAGTCATGATCTCTTTTTGGCAATGAGGATACCGATACGGGCGAACATTTACTGTTGCCGAATCAGGGAGCAGATGGATGTGGTGGTCCTAGTTGTAGTGTGGTTGGGAGACCATGAGGTATGCTAAAGACTTAAGTAAACTGTTGTAGAATGGTGGCCAGAGAGAGGTTCATGGAGCTTGTATCCAATGTAGAGGTTGGGGGAGGAAGGTGCAGGGGCACTAGACATATCAATGGCAGACATGGTGTTGCTGTGAACAAAGGCAACCACATCAGTGAACAGAAAACGATGGAATTGGGAAAGTGTTGCAGGTTATGGCATAATGGTTGTGGAACCGGTTAATGTAATGAGCTTCTTGTTATCAATAAACTGGATAGAAGCAATGTTGTAGTCAGAAAGAAATGCACCCAAGGTTTGGAACCATTTCACTCCCAGAACCATGTCTGCTCTATGTATAGGAAGGATGAAAAAAGGAATGTGGAAGATCTGCTCATCAATTAGGACTGGAACATCAACACATCTACCATTGCACTGAATAAAATCACCATTTCCAACCACAACCGAGAAGGGGGTGATGGCAAGCAGTGGCAGATGCAAAAATTCAGCCACTCGGGATTGCATAATGTTGTGAGCATTGCCCGAGTCTATGAGAATGGTTACAGTGAGCTCTTGAATTTTTCCCTGGACTCTGGGTTTTTTAGGTGAGGGGGCCCTATAAGAGCGGCCTGAGAAATGTGAAAGTGCTCATAAGGGGTGGGGTTTGCTACCATGAGCTCAGGTGAGTCTAGTGTAGGGCCAAGGTCTACAGGATTGGAGGCAGATGGTGTGGTTTCTTCGGGTATTGGGTGTGAGTCATCTGAGAGTAGCAAGAGAAATTGTTTCCGCTGGCAGCAATGCCCAGGACTATATTTGTCATCACAATTGTAGCACAATCCCTTAGTGAGGCGGTCATGCATTTCTTGGGAAGTTAGGCGGTGGATAGGGGGTAGTGGCTGATGGGGAGGGAAAAGTTGGATTGGCTAATGTGGGGAGGCGCTGGAATCGTGGGTTATGAGGTTTAGAGTCCAAGAACTTGGCCTCTAACATCTTGACGAGGCCTATGGCATGGGATAGGGAATGGGGTTTTAGGATGGAAAGCTCACGTTGGATCTCTTGCTTAAGCCCAGAAATAAAGCAATTTAGCAACATATCAGAAGACATGCCTAGGACCCTATTAGAAAGAGTCTCAAATTGCTTCTGATATTCCAACACTGAACCAAGTTACCTCAATTTGAACGAGGCTTGGTTATTATCAAAGGAGGAGGGCCCAAAGCAAAGTTCCAAAGATCTAATGAAAGCTTCCCAAGTTGTAAGTTGTTGGTTTCCCACCATCCATTTAAACCAACCGAGTACTTCTCTTTGCATGAAGAAGGGGACATAAGTCATGTGCTGGGAAGGAGGGACTTGGGTTCTATCAAAGTATTACTCTGCTTGAAATAACCAGTCTAAGGGGTTGGAGCCATCAAAGCGGAGGAGAGTCATTTTGGGTGGCTTGGGTGTGGGAGTGAGCGATGGCGTATGTGGTAGTTGGGATGGAGAGGAGTGGGAGCTGAGGTGGCCGCGGATCGGGGTGGTGAGTTGAGTAGCTAGGAAATTTTGAAAGGTTTCTTATTGTTTTGTGATGGCCTCCATGCTAAGTTGCATTTCTCTCATTTGAATCGTAATCTCATCAATGATTTTGTCACTTTTGTCAAGTTTGGGAGGCATTAGAGCAACGCAATGAAAGCACCAGTGATACAAGTTCAATTGAGAATTCTCCTATTCGAGTGAAAGACACTCCTGGAAAGGGGATGAAGAAGAAAAAGAGACTAAAATTTGGTGCATAAAATTCTTTTCTGACTATTCCATTCATCACAAGGTAATTTAAATACAAGGCTATTCTTACTGTTACGGATCCATTGCCATGTGGCTAATGATCCTTACTTTTACGCATAACAAACTATGGAATCTACTAAAAAAAATTGTAAATGGACATATATGGAAATCTAAGATATTCTAGAAGAATTTATTCATGTGCCTATGCTAGCATTACTTATTTAACTATCACACAAATTCATCTAACCATCTTGGGCTTCCTTTAGTGCGTTTGGGCCTCTCCAACTTGGCTTTGTTCGATGCATTGAGTCCATCCACTTGGCACCTCAATAATCTCTTCTAACATCGTATCAACTCCCCTTGCTCCATATCAAACATCCTCAAAAGGAAAAATTCTTTTTATCTTAATTATTTCAACCTATACTTTGAGCCAATATAATTAATTCCCTCAAAGACTGGTTTAACATTTGGAATTGAGTATGAAATTGGTGTTTGAAATTAAAATTGGACCTTGAAATTCTAATTTTTCATGTTTGGAATCCTCCTTTTAGAATTAGAATCATATTTCTTAAGACCAATGCCATAAAATAAAAATATAACTAAAACATTTCTCAATTCTCAATTCTCAATTCTTAATATTCACCCTAGAAACTGTCAATTCTACTTATATCGAGGGACAACACAAGCGGAACAACCAGCACAATCGCCACCATCAACACCCCAACCATTATCGTCGTCGCCACTGCCACCATCACCTCACCAACATCGTCGCTACCAGTGTCGTCATCATCGCTGTCACCACTACCTCCAGTATCGCCATTACCACCACCATCAATTCCAAGGAATTGGATTTAGAATTATAATTGTATGTCATAATTTTTTTCACAACTTAAGTATAAAATTTATGATTCTGAACCAATTCCAATTTTAATGAAATTAGAATTCAAATTCAAATTCTAAATTATAATTTAAATTCTATTGTCTAAACTGACCCTAAATGTAAAGTTAATACAAAAGATGCATGCATTCTTAACATTGTTTTTAAATGGCCTTTTAAAACAAAGATCATTTCAAAGTGACTAATTTCAAATGATGTGAAAGGTAACGCAATAATATCCTTTAAAAAAATGGATGTGTACATAGAGAATGAGCATGTGAACTAAGGCTGGATATCGGTCGGTTACAATCGGATTCGGGCCCAAAATTCCAAACTCGAAGAAAATCGAACATGAAAATACTAGACCTAGTCCCTTCCAACTGTGCCATCGGATTAGGCAGATGGCGGTTTGGGCGGGTCGGCGGATAAATGATCGGATTGACACGGTTTGCATAAAAAAATTGGATTTACTAACTTAATATGAAGAAGAGTAGAAGAAGAGGAGTCAAACAAAACCCAGAAACAACTATGATTATCCCAGAAGAAAAAAAAAATCAAACATTCAACAAAGTACAAACCAGAGCTGCCATGCTAGAAATAAATACATATGATTATCCCAGAAGAAAAAATCAAACATTTAACAAAAATAAAAAAAAATAAAAACAACTTTCAACAAAAAATGTTTGAAACTTTAATACATCTGCCATAGCTACTTAGCTAGCACCTCTTACAACCACCAGAGCTCCGAAGGGAGGGAGGGAGGGGAAACGATAGAGATTTGAGTGCTCCCTGTTGCCCTAACTCATCTCATCTTCCATATATCTTCTTTGTTGTGGATTTTGCAAAAGAAATCTGCAATATATTTTCTCATATCTGATGCAATATATGATAGATCTCATCAATCCCCCCAGAGCAGGCGCATGCAACGGCGAGGAGAGCAAGCTGCGGCGATGAGGGGAGCGTGATGCGACGGCGAGACGCGAGATGACGGGATGGAGAGTAAGAGACGCCAACGGCTAAGGGAGGGAGTGTGAGAGACAAATGGGTTAGGGTCTGACCACTCTAAGTATACGAGACTTTGAGTAGTGGGGGTGGTGGAGGCTGGCTCTTCACCTTGATGGCTATTAAGTTTTTTCGTTGGTAATAGGTGGCTCTTCAATTTAATTTTTTCGTTGAGTATGTACCTACTATAATTAAGTCCTTCTTTTTATCTTCCCAATGTCTTGCTTTTTATCTTTCCTAATGAGAAAGAGAGACTGAAGGGACGGAACTAGAGAGTGTAAGTGTGTGTAACGATTAAATTTTTTCAAAAGCATCACTTATTCGGTCGGGCATGGGCAGGGGCGATCCGAACCCGTCCGAGACTATCCGTGTGAAACTGAAGTGTGAATCCTGTGACTTGCGACCCTAAAAAGACCCGCCCATTTGCCTGCTCTATCTTCCGCGTTGTTCGGGTACCGGGTTGGGGTGGTTTTTTTGTCCAGCCCTAATGTGAACACTCGAGCAAAATGCAGTTTGATTTTTCTTCTTCTTTTGATTTGTTAATAGAAAAGTGCATAAAACCCAATTTTCCGCTTCAGCAGCTCAGTGGTAAGGCTGTAGGGACATTTGGTGACTGGTAAGTCGCGGGTTCGATCCTGCAATGATTCCAATTTCCCCCTTTCCCATATAAGGCCTAAATATGCCTCCTAAGGACCCAAAAAAAAAAGTGCAAAAAGCCATAAATCTCAAAGCTAATTGTCAAATCTAAAGGTTAGAAGGGTGTAGCTAGCATATAGTCGCTCAACCGTTTATAGCATGGCCCAAAAAAATTATCTCTTAAACATAGGGCCAGTTTGTTACAGATTATGAAAAAATGATTTCCATATAAAATAATTTAGAGATTAAATAAAAATCATTTTTTCATAATCAGTAACAAACATATTTTCTCTCTCCTCTAGAGAATCAGATTTTAGTGAGAAGCTAAATGGAATAGCTTCTCATTTTAGCCATAAAAATGATTTTTTTAAAAAAATCATTTTCTAAAAAATCTTAAACAAACACAATTAAAACCACTAAAAATGATTTTTAACTTAAAAAAATGATTTTTATGATCAAATAATCTAAAACAAACGCACTCATAATCTTTCGATTACTAATTACTGAAAAACAAAAAATTGGTGCTTTAATTACGGGAATTTTAATCAATATGCCATAAAGGTATTGAAAATGCTGTCCCAATAAACCGTCGAAATGTTAGGTAAATTGATAGTTCGCAATAAAACGAAAGGCCACTCAATATTGATTTTTACATACTCGTTCATTGAACCATCGACGCACATTCATATACAGAAAAGTAGCAATATGAAAGATGAATGGACATATAAAAACAAAATCCAAAACAATGACAAACAGCTTGCTCGCAGCTACATGATGTGGAAAGAGAATATATATAACCTTGAAATCTTGGAGAATCTTTGAACATGTCTATACTTAAGTAATCATCAGAGTTAATAACTAATGGTAGTTGTCTAATAAGATTACTACTACAAAAAAATGTTTAAGGTAAATAACACTTGCACCTCTCAAGATTTGTCAATATTTATATGACAGTTAATATAACTTTTTTAAAGGTGTTGCTAACCAGTGACTGATTAAGGAATTAAAAAATAAACAATTTTCATTTGGAAACTAATTACATTATTTTTCAATATGTTAAATAAACTATTATCCAATAAAAACTTAACGTTTTTAACTCATTAACTAGTGCGTTTCTCCTTTTTTTTTAAAAAAAATAACATTTTGCTCCGGTTAATCTCCTTTACTAATAAAAGAGTTAGAAGATGCTGACCAATTATTCTTTTTAGGGAAAACCGCATTAGACAATTGAATAAATAGAAGTTAAAACAGATTGTTTGATTTTTGTGCCACAGATTTTTGTTATGCATGTAGGGTGAATAATTTCAAACGTCTGTAATACTCTTTCCATCTCATTTTACTTGTCCCATTTGATTATATACATCTCTTAAAAAAATGATTAAGTTTACTAATTTTTAAAATAAAATGACACTTATTGACTAAAATATCCCTATTTAAATTGTATGGTTGGATAGCTGTAATTACTCACCAACCACTACACTCCTTGATAAAATAAAAAAATCATTAATATAGATTGCTTGAGATATAAGGGGTATTTTTGGGGGGAGAAAAGTAATTAATACTTCTTGATTTTCTAAAAGGATAAGTAATTTGAGACAATACAATATTCCAAATGCGACAAGTAAAATGAGACGGAGGGAGTATTTTCATTAAGGATAGATAGAGGTGGTTGTTATATTATAGTGCTGCTATTTAAACATCAAAAGTTGACAACAAAAATCGACAACAATTTACGCGGTTAATTCAGTTCAAAAATGTGATTAATGAAATGTTGAGTTTGGTTAATGGATATACAAGGTGTCGCAACTCATTAATCATCCGCTAAACTTCATTAACCACGATTTTGAACGTTATTAATCATGATTTTCAGGTGCTCAAAATTTCGAACTTGACATGCATATTTGAACACCTAAAAATCATTGTTAATAACGTTCAAAATCGTGGTTAATGAGTTGCAACACCTTATATATCCATTAACCACGTTCTTGAACTGTATTAACCATGTAAAATGTTGTCGATTTTTGTAATCAATTTTTTTATGTTGAAAAAACATTTCTCTTACATTACATGTACCTTGTTTTTGCTGTCAAGAGAAAAGTAGGAGCCCCACTCTTATTAGCATATGAACTGAAGTGGATATGTATATATTCCAAAACAAAATTAGAAACTAAGCAGTAAAATTATAAAAACTCTTATGGGGCGTTTGATATATAGATTTTTTCTTTATTATTATTTTTTTACTGGTTCTTTATTATTGGGAGTCATGATTCCTAGGAATTATGATTAATGGGAAAGTTAAAAATGTCTTTAGTAGGCCTTAAACATTTTTGGAAATGTTACTTGGGAATCTTTGATTCCCATATTTAGTTTAAGGGCATTTTTCTTAGAAACATTAGAATTATTTTCAAAAACACTATAGATTAATTGAAAATAAAAAATTAAAATTAAAAAATATTATAAAAATGTTAAAAATTAATAAAGATTAAACGCGGAAACGAAACTAAATTAAGGCACACAGCATATCAGAATACACAATTATAAAATATAAGATATATATATATATATATATATATATATATATATATATATATATATATATATATATATATATATCGGTTGCCCCGTCAGTAGGGCTACAGTAGTAATATATGCATACAGAGTACATCGGTACTGACTATAAGCAAAATACATCAAAAGATAAGAGAACTCTCATGATAGCCACTCTTCTGATACAACACTCAAAACCCCTCGAGATTAGGGTTCGTGGCTCGTCCACCGGCATCAGACTTGTAAGGAGTGTCATCCAACTCCTCAGCAATTGGTTCCTTCACAAGGTCTTCCCATAAAATAAAAGAAACACATAAAGAAAAGACAGGTAGATAAGAAACATGCATCATCAAACAGGGGAGACGGGCAATAGTACAACATATAAACATGCAGCACACAACACATAGAAAACATATAACACACCAACAACCATCTCTTAGGTCATACAGTACAACCATCTCAAAAGTCACTCACTCAGATCAAAACTCTACGAAAGATACTAATCCCTATATGCATGTTGGCCGATTTCATCACGTCCCCATTTGGACATCCCCGTCGGGATTAATAACATCACGTCCCCAATCGGACATCCTTGTAAGCATTAATAACATCACGTCCCCAATTGGACATCCCGCCTTGGGACTAGTGGTACACATCTCGCCCCCATTTGGGCATCCCCCATTGGGACCAAATATGCTATGATATGAAATGCTATGATATGCAACAAACATCCATCACAGGTTGATACCTGAACCTCACACCTAAGCACTCGGCCACCGCCATGATGCATTGCATCCACATCAACCTCGACATCAACATCAACATCAACATCACGACGCCTTGCGTCCACGAGCCACAGCTCCATGGTCAGGACCACACCAATATCAATCCGAACAGCATCACAATCTCACCACACTCTCATCAACAATCACCCAACCAATCACAATAATAAAATATCACGACAATAAGTATGCCAATATAGATATCATCACATTGACAGATAAACATATAATCATATAGGCAGTTCAACATAACAGATAAATAGATAATCACATAGACAGTTTAACATAACAGATAAACAGCTAATCACATAGGCAGTTCAACATATCAACCTCAATAATCACACCGTCTAGAGTATCACCTTAGCGGTGATAGCCCAAAGATACCTACACCTAGGGTCTAGGTACTTTGTCCAGGGCTCAACCTCTAGTAGGGTTTAAGGCTCCCCTACACATGTATACATTCTATACTATGCTTGCCTTCCTAACGATAACAGTTCTTTCTCCCCACTTGAAACTGCTACGAACCGCAACATGCGCTCCTTCCCGTACAGCTTCCGAACACAGCTCCGCAACCGGCACTTTAACACGCTTTAGAACGATCGAACACAGTCTGATCCTTCACAACAAATCACAACTTTAACATTAACAAAATATCATTCCTTGTCTCCTAGGTCCTAGATTCGGCCTTGGTGACTTAAATTAGCTAGGGATGTCTAAAAATTTCTAACTCTTGATGAATGATCCTCAAGTATACACAACACTAAATCAAGTTCCATTATCCAAAAACTTGAAGTGAAACTCATGACTTCCAAGAGTCATGGTTTCGGCCTCTCTTAGGAAAAAGGGCTAGGGATGTTATTTGATTACATGCTCTTGGATAATGATAGAGAATTATGATACTAGATCATAGAAATTGATTTCAAATTAAAAGGATTTTTCTATGATTTTCTAGAGATTTTTGAATATTGGTTCTAGAAGTTAAACATAGTTAATCATGGATTGAAGAACAAGAACTAAGTGAAGAATATGAAGCTCAAAGGATCAAAGAGAGTAGTCATATCTCTTGGGTGATGAAAATGTGCAAGGATCCAACACTTTCTTCACAAAATTTTGCTAAGATCACATTTTGAATGAATGAGTGTCGCGACCGTAATCGCGAAGGAAAGATGACGAAAAAAGAGATTAGATTAAAAACATGTAGAGTCGCCACCAATTTTATTTAATTTAAGGAAAAATTGGAAAACCTTTAAAACAAGTTGGTCTTTGGAATCAAGTCGAATTCGGGAGCCGATTGTACATAGAGAAGGGTAGAGAATTAACCCCACAACACCCCTAATGTACCCGTTAAAAAAAACGGTTACCCAAATTAATTGTGCAAATCATTAATGAATTTTTATTATATTTATTTTACCCAAAAAAACAAATTTATATTTGCTTATTGAATCTTAAGCACACAACCACAAAAAAGAAAGGAGAAAGAAAAAGAAGAAAATCAAATGAAGTTAGCAGAAGTCCCCAAAGAATAATAGATATCAATGGACAATCAATTAGAATATATTGTAAGAGTTACGTAGCAAAGATAGTGTCTCAAATTAAAGGCTTTGGGTAAAAGTGGACCAGTATGAAAGCATTATTCATTAGCAAAAATGAGGCGCAAATATGGGATGAAATACGCAATGGCAAGAAGAATGATACTACCTATTATGCATGTTATTGCCTCTTGTGCTCATCTTATGATTACCGTAAATAAGCACCCAAAATCCACAATTAACAAGCATTACTTTTTTTTTTAACAAAGAATTAACAAGCATTACTTGGCACCAACATTTAACAAGATCTTTCATGCATATGTTAAAAACCACAATTATCACATGCAGCCAGCAATTCCCAACTCTGAAGACCTGCAACAGGCTTTCAAATAACAAGAGAGATAGGCAAAAGATTTCATTCTTCAATTCATTCCCAAATCAGGTTGCATTATAGTTCCAAAGGTTATTAAAAAAGTAACGACATAACGCACAAGTAGACGTTCAATCATCAACAGAGAAGGCAAAGGTATGGTCTATTAGGCATTTTATCATACAGCTAGCGTGGTGCACAAATAAGGCCTTATTAGAAAATAGGGAGCTATTTGCATTAACTCCCAATTCCCAGGTTTCATATCAACACAAATCATTCATACAAGACACGACATTTCTCATTAATTCGGAGGTTTAAATACAAATGAACCGGGAAGAAGACAAACAGTTACCAAGTGAGAATCCTTCCAAGAGGTTGAAAGCAATGACTTACAGTTGCCTTGGACCCTTAATCTCGTTCTTGCAACTGGTCACAGTGAAATACAAATGAAAGAAACAAATCTCACTTAGATCACCCTAACACCCACAATATTCCCTTGGAGAGTCAGAACCTAAATTCTCCTCCTCAAAGGGCAGAACCTAGAAGCTCCTCCTTCTTCTTCGGGTTGCTCTATATCTCCCTCCTTGTATTGGTCCGTTCGCGCAGTGTGTTTCTTTTTCCCCTATCAAGCGTTTCTGCCCTCTGCGCTTTTTTTGGTGGTATCAGTTGATGAGCGAGTATGAGAGAGTCCCCTTTTTTCGTATCAAAAATGATCCCCCCGCAATGCGTATGCCTCTCTTCTTTTCCCTAATGCGTATGCCTCCCCTGTTCTTTATAGAGTGACTCCTTCTACATCTCTCCCATTTCTCTTTCCTGTCAATCAATGAAAAACCACAATCAAATATCTTGATTTGAATCAACCATAAAGAGTAACGATATTACCTTGATTATGGAAAATGGATGAGAATCACATCCCTGTAATCTCGCACCCTCCGCTTGCGTGAAACATGATCTACGGGATTGAGTATGATTCGGTCCAAAAATTGAATGAGGGAGAGAGTGTTTCTGATGTGGATCCGGGTTAGGCTGCTGGATTTCCAGATTGGGAGAAGATTGATTGCGCAATTTCTGGAGCTGGAAGAGTTTAGTGTGCGGCTGTGTTTTTGGGGAAGGGGAAGAGCGAAAATGAGGTGGAGGCTAGGGTTTCTGATGGGTGAGGGAGGAGATAGACGGGTTATGGAGGAGATAGACGGGTTATGGGAGGAGATAGACGGGTTATGGAGGAGATAGACGGGTTATGGAGATAGACAGGTTATGGAGATAGACAGGTTAAGGAGGAGATAGACGGGTTATGGAGGAGATAGACAGGTTATGGAGGTAGACGGGTTATGGAGGAGATAGACGGGTTATGGAGGTAGACAGGTTATGGAGGAGATAGACAGGTTATGGAGATAGACAGGTTATGGAGGTAGACAGGTTATGGAGGAGATAGACGGGTTATGGAGGAGATAGACAGGTTATGGAGATAGACAGGTTATGGAGATAGACAGGTTATGGAGGTAGACAGGTTATGGAGGAGATAGACGGGTTATGGAGGAGATAGACAGGTTATGGAGATAGACAGGTTATGGAGGAGATAGACGGGTTATGGAGATAGACAGGTTATGGAGGTAGACAGGTTATGGAAGAGATAGACAGGTTATGGAGGTAGACGGGTTATGGGCTGAAACTTGGTTTATTGGCCCAAAGACATTTTTTTTTTATTTTTATTTTTTTTTATTTTTTTATTTTTTATTTTTTATTTTTTTATTTTTATTTTTTTTATTATTTTTTTATTTTTTATTTTTTATTTTTTTATTTTTATTTTTATTTTTTTATTTTTATTTTATTTTTTGGATTTCTATATATAAAAAAAAAGACTTTTTTATGATTATCCGGTCAAAATGAGGTGTTCACAGTTGCCCCTCTTTACTTGTTGTTTTCTAGGAGACATGTGATCATAGTAAACAACGAGTAAAGAAAAAGAACACACATTTTGTCCGGGAATGCATGTGATTATACAAAGATATTTAATGCAAATGATGCAGGCATAATAACAAATGAAAGAAACAAAGTGCCATGGGCCTCTAATCCCAAAAAAATAAATGATCACGAGACTCTGAGCTCGCAAATTAAATGACCGTAGGCCTCCGCCCCCAAAAATTAGTGACAATGAGCCTCTGAGCTCAAAATAAGTGATAGTGGGCCTCTAATCCCAAAGATACGAAATCGCGATGAGCCTCTGAGCTCAAAAAATTAAATAACAATGGGCCTTTGATCCCGAAGAAATAAAAGACAAAGAGCCTCCGAGCTCGAAAAGTAAATGACTTTGGGCCTCTGATCCCCAAAAATGACAATGAGCCTCTGGACTCGAAAACTGAATGGTAATGGGCCTCTGATCCCAAAAGGTAAATTGCAGGAATTTAAAATTACGATGGGCCTCTGATCCCGAAAAGATAAATTGCAGGAATTTAAAATTGCGATGGGCCTCTGATCCCGAAAGTAAATGATAGAAAATTAAAAGTGCAATGGGCCTCTGATCCCAAAAAAATAAATGACAATGAGCCTCTTAGCTCGAAAATTAAAAGAGAGTGGGCCTCTGATCCCAAAAATTAAATGACAATGAGCCTCTGAGCTCGAAAATTAAATGACAGTGGGCCTTTGATCCCAAAATTAAATGACAATGAGCCTCTTAGCTCGAAAATTAAAAGGCAGTGGGCCTCTGATCCCAAAAATTAAATGACAATGAGCCTCTGAGCTCGAAAATTAAATTACAATGGGCCTCTGATCCCAAAAATAAAATGACAATGAGCCTCTGAGCTCAAAAATTAAATGACAGTGAGCTTCAGAGCTCGAAAATTGAATGAAAGTGGGCCTCTGATCCCAAAATTAAATGATAGTGAGCCTCTGAGCTCAAAAATTAAATGACAGTGGGCCTCTGATCCCAAAATTAAATGACAATGAGCCTCTGAGCTCGAAAATTAAATGACAGTGGGCCTCTGATCCCAAAATTAAATGACAATGAGCCTCTGAGCTCGAAAATTAAATGACAGTGGGCCTCTGATCCCAAAATTAAATTACAATGAGCCTCTGAGCTTGAAAATTAAACGCAACGAGCCTCCTAGCTCGAAAGAGAATGCAGGAGCCTTCTAGTTCGAAAAAGAATTATGTAATTGGCCTTGAGTTGGGCCATGAGCCAAAAAATTTTGAGATAGGCCTTGAGCCAAAGAATGATGAATTAGGCCATGAGCAAAACTCTTTATGAATTGGGCTATGACCCGAGGATTTTATGTTGTGGCCTTGAGCCAAAAACTTTATGAATTGAGCAGTAAGGTAGAACTTTATGTAGTGGGGCTTAAGCTAGAATGAGTGAGCCATGAGCCATAAGAATAGGGCCTTGAGTCGAATTTTTTTTTTTTTTTTTTTTTTATGAGTTGGGTTATGACCTTATAATTTTATACGATGGACCTTGAGCTAAAGCAAGTGAACCATGAGTTGGAAAATGGAGCCTTTAAAAAGCAATGGGCCTTGAGCCACAAAAGTCAACAGAATTACACTTTTTTCTTCCTATTATTTGCAAGTTAACTAGACATGGGCTCGAGATTTTTGAAAACAAAGTCTCAACTTGGAGTCAATTTGACTTAGAGCCATGATTTTTCTTTCTTGCATTTTTTTCTTAAACATATATGCTGGCGGGCCAACTGGACACCGACTCACAAGAGGGAAACTTAGATTTTGGTCATTTGCAATGGCAGGCCAACTCGACACCGACTTGCAAAAGGGAAACAAAGAGTGTGAAGAGTAACCTTGCAGATAAATTGAACCAGGTGCTTCTTGACAAGCGTCGACCAATCAAACCCTTTATTCAGTTATCTCGGGGTCTTGCTGAATCTATGTGAAACCACGTTCCTTTTGTCTTGGGATGTAACATCTTAAACACCACTTGTCTTCATCAAGCTACCTTGTAATCTTGATTCCTTCATGAGAATATCATCTATCATCTCCACTTAAGATCTTTGAGCTTCTTGTGGCTTGAATGATTCCTGGGGAGATTGCCATTAGATTGTTGAACCATACTGTTGAACCTATGTTCTCTTATCTTGAAGCATTACCTAATGGATATCCATGGATCGACAAGTGACTCATGAAGGAGATTAGTTAAAAGAGCTTCCTTGAGGACTTTGAAGGCTTGAGTGCAATGAATGAATAACCATACAAGGCGGGACAACAAAGAAATCAAATCAAGAATTACTGACTCATGTGACCCTTTGAAGGGTAAAACAAAATTGCCCCAGTGTTGGGCGAAATTGAACAAAGGGGAATTTGCCCTAGTCCAAGACTAACTCGAATTTGAAAATTTACGCCGGTTGAGCAACACGAAAATTTTCTCCAGTGTTGGGCAAATTGATCAATAAAGAAAATTTGCCCCAGTTTATGGTGAAATTGAACAACACAAGATTTTACCTCAATGTGAGGCTGAATTAGACGACGAAGAATTTGCCCCAGTGTAGGGCTTGCTTAAACATCGCGGAAACTTGCCTTAGTGTAGAGCAGAATTAACAACGCGAAAATTTGCCCCAGTGTAGGGCCACATTCAACCAAAAGATCTACCCCAGTAGAGGGTTGGATTCAACTATGGAGAAGGTTGTCCCTGCGTAAATCCCCTTTTTTCCTCTTCCTTTTTGTTTGCCCTAACTTTTGCTTAGACCGCCCTTGCGAGTTTTCGGTCTAGCAGGCTTTTCTTTTTTTTTTTTTTTTTTTTTCATGGAGCAAAAACAAATACTTCAAAAAGGTGTAATTACTTTGTCTTTGTCTCAAGATTAAGATTTATGAAAATAAGAGTAACCCCTCATTGATCAGAATGGACTTTTAAAGGTTGTAACGTGGCCAAGGTTAGGGGTTTAAGAAAAGAAAGGTATAAGAGGCTCAAACAAGTGTTTAAAGGTGAATGAGAACCAGGATCTTTGGCTTTCTTACAAAGGTAAGATTACTTTCGCATCATCAAGGACATTACTTGTTTTATCTTGAACCCAAAAAGTCCTTCCTTTTTCTTCTTTTCTTTTTTGATCATTTCTTCTCCCTTTTTGTTTCATCCTTCAATTTTCTTTTTTCGTATCTCCTCCATCCTTATCATCCTTTTTCTTTTCTTCTCTTTTTTTTTTTTTTTTTTTTTTTTTTTTTGGCATCTCTTTCACATTTCCCTCCTTTCCTTCACGCGATGTTGGTTCAATCAACCTTTAACTAATGCCAACCCCTAGCGTAGGGGTGATCCTGGTCTAAGGTTATTTGAAAGAATTTGTAAGGCCCAACAGGGGTAACAAGGGAAAATGATTTTTTATGAAGGGTAGAGAAAGATAGCCAATCCTCATTTCAAATCCAGATTACTCATCTCACATAAAAATTAATCTTGAGACAAAATTAATATATGGTAAAAACCACACCTTCATTTATTTGCTCCCATTTATTTTCTTTTTTTTTTTCTTTTCATTATTTTCTTCTCTCTCTTTTTTTTTTTTTTTTTTTTTTTGAAGAGGGGATTTGAAACTTCTTCCAATTCCTATACATGTTCATCACAATCATGAAAGGACACAAACTTCTATTCAGAGATAGAGGAAATAAAAACAATCCATGCAAGTCCATTACCATAAAGCTTCAGAATAAGTCAAACACAGGAACAATACGATCCGGCAATCTTTATGTGGCAATTATAGCTCATCAACATCTTATGACTTTACCCAATCATATGGTTTGTAGCTTTTTCCTTCTTAGATGACATAGGTGAGCTATAAGATTATGTCATCCCATAATGCTCACGAGCATCAATTGTGTTAAGATTGTATGATCCTTCTTACTTTTCTAACATTTTGACTCAAACTTTTCTGACGGGCCTGCAAGTCCTCAACATGTCTTCAATCTTAGTTTGCCCTTCTACTATCTTGCTCATTTATTTTCTTATTTCCTCCACCTCATGACTTGAAGTTCTTTTAACTCTTTGTCCATCAACTTCCATCCTTAGAAACAAGGTTTGATTGGTATCAACTTTTTTGAAAGCACAACGGTTCAATTTATCCACATTATAAGGACGAACTTACTGCACTCTTCTTTTTGGTTTTTTTTTTTTTTTTTTTTTTTTAAGTAAATAACAAGTGAAGGAGAAAAACAATTCAGGGAAAGATCGCCTTCTTCACACTAAAGAAATCTTTTTATCAAGGAAAATTTGCCTTTATAAGAAGAAATTTTCATCCCATGCCCAACTCTAGGAGCACGTCCCCCTTAGGTTATGCATGGATGATGACCGATCAATGGGCGCATTTTTCCCTCAATGATTTGCATCGGTTATTTCCATCAAAGTTTTCACCTTGTTGACTTTCACATTAATTCTAATATCCATCTTCGAGTTGCTTGCATTTTTAACTTTCTTCTCATCACAGAGTCATTTCCATTTCTTGCTACGCGAATGGTAATGGAGTCTCTTCTTCACAAACAGAATTCACCTAACACATTCAAAAAAAAACAGAGCAACACGGAAAGGGGTCCTTATAGGGTCATAAACCCAAAGGATATGGATGATCCTCTAATGAATGGCCCTCTTATGATCTATTCCAGTAGATCCTCCGACCCCGAAGGGAAATTTTTCACTGAAATACTATGGATCCCAATTACCCCTTTTCTCTTTTTCTTCTTTTTATAAGATCCAAAATAGAAGATAAGCAAGGAGAAAAAGAAAAAGAGTAACAAGAGAGAAGAGGAATGAGTATGCTCCCATTTGTCCTAAAAGGAACAACCTATACAAGGGTCTTAGGGTCATGACTCTAAGTGGGATAGCCACTAAGTCGATCTATCAGTGCAGACATCAAGGTGGGTCTAGACTTCTAAAGGTCATGGTCCCCAGATTGTCCCTGTCTCGAAAGGCAAGGAGCTGGCTCATGATCCTAGCCACAAGTAGGGACAAACCCTTACAGGATGACTAGTCCATGATACCAATAACAATCTGAGTGGTGAAACAACAAATATAAGAGGGGCACAAGGCCTTTCAATGACAATGCTGAGGCACCTCCTAATCCTTGGTTTTCCACAAGCTCGGGTACAAAGCTGAAAAGTGTGTGCAGTAAATGACGGTGATGTGTGTGGAGGGCTCCGTACATATAATCCTAAAAACTAAAAAAAACACACCTGAAAAACAAAGCTACCCATATATACAGGAAACAGAATCAAGGTCATCTGCCCTAGAGTTGAAATAGCAAGAAAAAGGATCCAAAGTCATCTACCTAAAAGTTGAAGTAGCAAGTAAAAAATCATGTATAAAGCACACAATAAAAATAAATAAATAAACAAATAACTAATGGAAAAAAACTAAATAAATTCACACACAAAAACATGATATTTTTCAACATTTTTTTTCATTGCAAAACAAGCCAAAAAAATGGGGGTAAAATAAATAAGTTAAAAATCATTAAAAATTTGCACAATTAATTTTAATGGGCTTGACTCTCTAACTGTCCCCAGTGCAGTCGCCATCTGTCGCGACCGTAATCGCGAAGGAAAGATGACGAAAAAAGAGATTAGATTAAAAGCATGTAGAGTCGCCACCAATTTTATTTAATTTAAGGAAAAATTGGAAAACCTTTAAAACAAGATGGTCTTTGGAATCAAGTCGAATTCGGGAGCCGATTGTACATAGAGAAGGGTAGAGAATTAACCCCACAACACCCCTAATGTACCCGTTAAAAAAAACGGTTACCCAAATTAATTGTGCAAATCATTAATGAATTTTTATTATATTTATTTTACCCAAAAAAACAAATTTATATTTGCTTATTGAATCTTAAGCACACAACCACAAAAAAGAAAGGAGAAAGAAAAAGAAGAAAATCAAATGAAGTTAGCAGAAGTCCCCAAAGAATAATAGATATCAATGGACAATCAATTAGAATATATTGTAAGAGTTACGTAGCAAAGATAGTGTCTCAAATTAAAGGCTTTGGGTAAAAGTGGACCAGTATGAAAGCATTATTCATTAGCAAAAATGAGGCGCAAATATGGGATGAAATACGCAATGGCAAGAAGAATGATACTACCTATTATGCATGTTATTGCCTCTTGTGCTCATCTTATGATTACCGTAAATAAGCACCCAAAATCCACAATTAACAAGCATTACTTTTTTTTTTTAACAAAGAATTAACAAGCATTACTTGGCACCAACATTTAACAAGATCTTTCATGCATATGTTAAAAACCACAATTATCACATGCAGCCAGCAATTCCCAACTCTGAAGACCTGCAACAGGCTTTCAAATAACAAGAGAGATAGGCAAAAGATTTCATTCTTCAATTCATTCCCAAATCAGGTTGCATTATGGTTCCAAAGGTTATTAAAAAAGTAACGACATAACGCACAAGTAGACGTTCAATCATCAACAGAGAAGGCAAAGGTATGGTCTATTAGGCATTTTATCATACAGCTAGCGTGGTGCACAAATAAGGCCTTATTAGAAAATAGGGAGCTATTTGCATTAACTCCCAATTCCCAGGTTTCATATCAACACAAATCATTCATACAAGACACGACATTTCTCATTAATTCGGAGGTTTAAATACAAATGAACCGGGAAGAAGACAAACAGTTACCAAGTGAGAATCCTTCCAAGAGGTTGAAAGCAATGACTTACAGTTGCCTTGGACCCTTAATCTCGTTCTTGCAACTGGTCACAGTGAAATACAAATGAAAGAAACAAATCTCACTTAGATCACCCTAACACCCACAATATTCCCTTGGAGAGTCAGAACCTAAATTCTCCTCCTCAAAGGGCAGAACCTAGAAGCTCCTCCTTCTTCTTCGGGTTGCTCTATATCTCCCTCCTTGTATTGGTCCGTTCGCGCAGTGTGTTTCTTTTTCCCCTATCAAGCGTTTCTGCCCTCTGCGCTTTTTTGGTGGTATCAGTTGATGAGCGAGTATGAGAGAGTCCCTTTTTTTCGTATCAAAAATGATCCCCCCGCAATGCGTATGCCTCTCTTCTTTTCCCTAATGCGTATGCCTCCCCTATTCTTTATAGAGTGACTCCTTCTACATCTCTCCCATTTCTCTTTCCTGTCAATCAATGAAAAACCACAATCAAATATCTTGATTTGAATCAACCATAAAGAGTAACGATATTACCTTGATTATGGAAAATGGATGAGAATCACATCCCTGTAATCTCGCACCCTCCGCTTGCGTGAAACATGATCTACGGGATTGAGTATGATTCGGTCCAAAAATTGAATGAGGGAGAGTGTTTCTGATGTGGATCCGGGTTAGGCTGCTGGATTTCCAGATTGGGAGAAGATTGATTGCGCAATTTTTGGAGCTGGAAGAGTTTAGTGTGCGGTTGTGTTTTTGGGGAAGGGGAAGAGCGAAAATGAGGTGGAGGCTAGGGTTTCTGATGGGTGAGGGAGGAGATAGACGGGTTATGGAGGAGATAGACGGGTTATGGGCTGAAACTTGGTTTATTGGCCCAAAGACATTTTTTTATTTTTATTTTTTTTTATTTTTATTTTTATTTTTTTTTTTTATTTTTTTATTTTTTATTTTTTATTTTTTTATTTTTATTTTTATTTTTTTTATTTTTTTTTATTTTTTTTTTTGGATTTCTATATATAAAAAAAAAGACATTTTATGATTATCCGGTCAAAATGACGTGTTCACAATGAGAAAGTTGAGAGAATATGAAGGTTATGAGAAAAGGTGGGTAATGGCCTCATGAAGGGTCATTTATGCGTGGAAGAGGGGAGGGGCCAAAGTGTCCAAAAATTGTTTACTTAAGGGCAAAATGGACATTTTCTTTAGGGGCAAAAATGTCATTTTGGGAAATGTTAAGGGCATTTTGGTCTTTTCACCTCCAAAGTCACAAAATATCTAGATATTTTGTTGGATGTCATGATGAGGGTGATGAGTCATTGAGGCGAAAATGTAATCTCATCGATTCTCAAGGGCAAAATAGTCTTTTCTCAGTGTGAACGCGTTTCACATATTTTCGTTTTCATCATGACTGTGGTGAGTCACTGGCATGCCTTCCTAGGTGATTTGACCTAATGTGACTTCAATTTTATCCATTAGCGGGTCCCGGTGATCCCGTATTCAGCTCCGTTCTTCACCCGATTTAGGTTTTATGCCCGAATAAAGCATAAGAACTGATTTTTTTTGAAAATTTTCAAAATCGCCAATATTGTTGGAAATTCGATTTAAAAATGTTTTGTTCACGAGTCAAAATTAGGCTTTCTGATCAGTAAAATCTTACTGTCAGTGAAAATGCAGACCGTGATCCGTCTGAATTTTCGACCCAAAATTTAATCGTAGCTCTCTGCGATAGTGTAGAGGGTGAATATGATATTGGTTTATTCAAAATCATTTTCTAAAACTCGGATAAAATATAAACTTATTTATATAAATTATCGATCTTAGAAAGCAGTAAAAATCAGGGCGTTACAACAATACAACATACATGATATTAGGGGTGAGCGTGGGACGGGTTGGGACGAGTTAAACATGTCCCTCACCCGGCCCTAAATATTGACCGAGTCAATTCTATGAACCCGAACCCGTTCCTAGACCCGAAGGAACCCGATCATATGCGGGTTGGTTTAAAACCGGTCCAAAATGGGACGGGACCGGGTTGACCCGAAGTTGAATAGAATCAATGATATAATTTCTCTGAGTGGGGAAATAGTACACCAATTAATCAACAAAGTATAAAAAAGTGAGTCCCACCATGTCCATATAGAAAAGTGTTCCATATCTCAAGATGAACGGCCTCCTAATGCTGCCGGTAATATTTATACTAAATCAAAATGAACATTTATACTAAATCAAAATGAGAGAAGTATTCTATTTCCTGTAAACAAAGACATGGCAGCCACCAAGATGTTCAATGCAGTCCCAAACATACCCAACATACCCATATCAGTCCTATGGACAGACCCGAAGCAAACATACCCTTGCAACCACTCCCAAACAGCTATGTTGTATCATCCTTACATCACTCCCACCATCACAGAACAGTTTCATTGTAAAAATATGATAGCATAACAGTTTCAAAAATCAAGATTACATGAAAACCAAGATACAAAATAGACTCAACATAATTCAAGCACTACAGCAAGCAAGACCGTCTATCAGTCAAAGTTCATGATTCTTGCTTGACATTTGCTCCTAGTGACTCAAGAATCTTTGCAAAAACATCTGCAAAACACATAAAAATGCAATAATGATCAAAGAAAAATGCATCAAATAATGCTGAAACACACATGTGAGTAAATAAAATGCAATAATGATCAAAGAAAAATGCATCAAATACTGCTGAAACACGGGTTGCGTGCAGTTTGCTACGAAGTACCATATGATTTGAGAAATACATATAACAGGCAATAGTGTCATAACAGGCATTAAAAATAGCAGTATAATAATTAAGTCACAACAAGCAGAGAGAGAACATGAGTAGCAGTAACAATATGCAACATTCATAGAATTTCAGAGTTGAATATACACACACATTGCAGCATTCACATTGCCCAACAACATAAGCATTATCAAAATCACAAATAGAATGTAACAAACAGAACTGAGAGGAGAAATGGAGGAAAGATCATTACCTAGATAGCAGAACTCAGAATTAGCAATATAGGAGCAGAATTTCAGAGTTGAATCACCTTTTATCCGAGTTGAATTCTGTAATCTCAAAAATTTCAAAGTTGAAATCCCTAATTTCAAAAATTTCAGAGTTATAGTTATAAGGGAGAGAAGAAGAAGTAAGAACTGGAAGTGAATTAAATGGGAGAGAAGAGGTGAGTATCTGGTGGTTGTGAACACCCCATTTTGACCGGGTTCCTTTTGCTTTTTACTTAAATTTACCAAAAAATACCAAAAAAATTGAAAAAATTAAAATCATAAAAAATATGTTGAATTTTGAGAAAAATCCGAAAAAGAGTGGAGTTTTATTTTATTTCTTCATAAAAGTCCAAAAATGATAAAAGGAAAAATCACAAAAATATTTTGAGCTTCATTTATTTATTTTTGCTTGCATTTAAAATATAGAAAAAATCTAAAAATAAGATATAAATCACAAAAATATTTTAATTTCTTGTTAACGCAGTTTCTTTTATAGATGAAGAAATAAAAATGAAACATTTTGTTATTTTTAAGTTGTGTCTTGTTTATAAAAATAAAAATAAAAAATAAAAATAAAAATAAAAATAAAAATAAAAATAAAAATAAAAATAAAAATAAAAATAAAAAAAATAAAAAGAAGAAAAAATGTCATTGGGACATTAAACCAAGTTTCAGCCCATAACCTGTCTATCTCCATAACCTGTCTATCTCCTCCATAACCCGTCTATCTCCTCCATAACCTGTCTACCTCCATGACCTGTCTATCTCCTCCATAACCTGTCTACCTCCATAACCTGTCTATCTCCATGACCTGTCTATCTCCTTCATAACCTGTCTATCTCCATAACCTGTCTACCTCCATGACCTGTCTATCTCCATAACCCGTCTATCTCCTCCATAACCTGTCTATCTCCTCCATAACCCGTCTATCCCCTCCATAACCTGTCTACCTCCATGACCTGTCTATCTCCTCCATAACCTGTCTACCTCCATAACCTGTCTATCTCCATAACCTGTCTATCTCCTCCATAACCCGTCTATCTCCTCCCATAACCCGTCTACCTCCATAACCCGTCTATCTCCTCCATAACCCGTCTCTCTCCTCCATAACCCGTCTATCTCCATAACCTGTCTATCTCCTCCCTCACCCAAAAGTAACCCTAGCAGCCGCAAACCTCCATCAACAACGTGAATCTCGCTTCTTTCCCTTCTCACTCGCATCACTGGATCTCAATCACGCAAGGTATGCGTTATTCCCTTCCATTTTCGTTTCAAATTAGGGATTTTAATTGCTATTTTCGCTGATTTGCAGGAGAGGGAATCAAAGCAATGAAGGAGAAATATCTCTATAAAGAAGGAAGCAGAAACCAGAAAAGGGGACAGCGGAGGGGAAAAAAAAAGAGAGCCGAGAGAGAGATGGATTCATAAAGCTTGTTCTATAACTCTTTGTAAACTTTTTGGGTATTGGGAGAATTTCTTCTGTATTCTAAGAGTGAAAAATAGACTGAAAATTTGGGATTGCAAAAAGAAATTTTTACTTGCTGTATACATTCAACAGATCTAGCTTTCAATTGATTTTGTATAATTCTCTCTCTGGTTGATACATTGTACAGTTTGAGAACTTGAATTTCAATGGATATTGACTCTATTGGCTATTCTTATGATGTCCCTTGAACTTTTGTGTGCACTGTGTTTTTTTTAATTTATTGTCTACATTACCTTACTTTCTGACTTGGTCTGTCCTATTTGCTTACTATCAGTTTGATGAAATGCGTGAACCATTGACCTCGTGGAATTTGTCCTTTTTATTGATATAATTGTTGAGTACATCTTTTTTTTTGAGTAATAGGATCAGGAAAGGAAATCAAGTTATGGTAATGCTTGAAATCCATATCACTCCATGTGTTGAGTGGTTATCGTGATGCTTTGATGCTTCTTGTTTTGCAGCTTTATTGTCATAGTGTTTAATTAATTTGATATTGCTGAACATGGTTTGGAATTGATATGAGATGTGTGGAGTCGATGTTGTGTGTTGCGTACTCAATATTTTCATTGATGGGAACATAAAAGGTTGTTAATTGGTTGCTCTTCAATATAGAAGTTTTTTGCTCCTTAGAGAAGCCACTCTTATTCTCACTATTTGTTTTAACCCAGATTTGAAGTTAGGATGTGATAAAGATTATCTCTAGCTTGTAATAATTGATATCCCATTAAGCTTGTGAGTCACAGATTCGTTGTTTCTTTAAAATGGTCTGGATGGTTTGTTGCATAGTCTTTGCCCAGGATGCATCCTTGTTCTTTTTGTGAGAAACAGGACCCAATGGTGTTAATAGCGCGTAATGGACTTGATTGCATTGTGGTCTCCTACATGTGTTCCCATCCTTGACACTACTGGTGAGTGTTGCTCTAGGTGTCGCAGGTAGCTATAGATTGATGCATCCCTTTTTTCTTCAAATTAAAGAGTGTTCTTTAATAGTTTTATTTTTGGGGTAAGTAAATACGTTAAAATTCGTTAATTGTTTGCACAATTAATTTGGGTAACCGTTTTCTTACGGGTGTATTAGGGGTGCCGTGGGGTTAAGTCTCTATCCTTCCCTATACGCAAGTGACTCCCGAACTCGATTTTCGTTTCAAAGGCCATTTTTAAGGGTTTTCCAATTTTTCCTCAATTAAATAAAATTGGTGGCGACTCCCACGTTTTTCCTAAAAATCTCTTTTTATCGTCGTCTTCCTTCGCGATCCCGGTCGCGACAGTGGTGAATGTCAATGACAGTCCAGGGAAGAGAACAATACAAAGCTTGAGCCTTGAGGTGCGTCGATTGGTTGAGAGAGGGGGGGAATACCGTAATCACGTGTGAGTGAGAGAGGGGAAGGGAGTAGGCGGCGGAAGGTGGTGATCAGGCGCGGCGAACGTAAGCTGTAAATCACGTGGTGGTCTGAGAGTGATGAAGTGAGCCACTGGGGAAGGGATTTCATTTGATTAGGGAATTAGGGAATAAGGAGTGGGCTGGGCACACTTCACAGGTCAGGGTGTAGGAAGATAAAAAAAAAAAAAAAAATAGAGCAGAAGTAGTGGGACGGGCCGGGTGACCCGAAAGTCAACCCGAACCAGTCCCAGACCCGGCATTGTCCTAGTTAGTGGGACACGGGTCTGTCCCTCTTTCACCACGGGTCCGGGTCGAACCCGGCCCGAGACCTACGGGTTAGGACGGGTCTTCGGGCCGGTCCGGGTTATGCTCATCCCTACATGATATAACATCAATCTCAAGAATAAATATTTGATTCATAGCAGAAACACCTTAGAAGGAAAAACCCCCCAAATTAAAAAAATCAGGATTTGACCAAACACAAGATTATTTTCCAAAAAAACGTATTTTGAAAGCATAACCCAAACTCCAAGACAGATTGCACCATGAAAAGGGTGAGAAAGTGTATTTCTACTCACCTCTTGAAGACCTCCAAGAAGCTCCAAGCGTTTGGTCATGAACGTGCCAAGAAGCTCCTCAACAATCTCCCCCTTTCTTCTTCCTCTAGGGTCCTTCTACTCTAGAATCGTCTTCTCCATGCTCTTTAATCCTCAAAGGCAAGCAAAATCGTGTTTTAGTTTGCAAATAGGGTTTCTAGCCGCACTAGAGTGTTGTAATGGTGTATATATAGTGTTGCATTGGTTATCTGTCTTAAAATCTTATTTTTAAACGTTTCCTGACATAGAGCACGAGCATGCTCTCGTTTGGCACAATCGTGCCAATCAGCGTCAAAATTCGCGTTGTTTCCGACACGGGCTTCCTAGCAGGTAGCACGGTGCGGCTTAGACCGTGCTCTCTTTTAGCATGGGCGTGCCGACATTAGCACGAGCGTGTCAAACAACGTCAAATTTGTCCATTTTCAGACACGGGCGAGCTAATAGTTAGTTTGACGCGGCTCTGACTGTGTTCTATTCAACATGGGCGTGCCGAATATAAGCACGAGCGTGCCGACGCTACTGTGACAGATTTCAACTTAAAACGTCTCTCTTTTCTACTTTTGGCCAAATCACCACCCTTAAGGTTCGAAGTCAAGCATTCTAGACCTCCCTAACACTTGATTAATTTTGTTTGCTAAAGTTAAAGTCTCTTATACTTTTATTTAATTCTTGGGATGTTATATGACTCTCCTATTTTGTTGGGCTCTCTGTTGCTGCAGGATGGTCTTTCCTGCACTTTAGTTGTGTAGCTTGTTCTTCCTTTTTCTGTTTCTTATCTTTCATACCAAAAAAAACTGGTGGCACTAATCAATTATATATTTATATATATGTAATTTTTAATTTGTTATAATTTATTGTTTGTTGTCCTATCAGTCAAATAAAATGTGTCACAAAATTGAATATATTACAACTGGCGCAATATTTTTTTAGGCTTAATTGTGTTTTTGGTTCCCCAGGTATTATGATTGCGCAATTTTAGCCTCTCAGGTTTTAATTGCATCAATTGGGCCCTAAGTATCATGATTGTGCAATTTTGGTTCCCCAAGTATCACGATAGTGCAATTTTTAACGCCACTCGCCTACATGGCCCACATGGGATAGATTTGACACTTAGTGAGGTCAACTTGGCAGCTTACGGGCATTCTTGTGTGGCATCATTGACATCTCATACACTTTAATGGTCAAATGCACATAAATAAGTGCCACAAAGTAAGGGCACGTAAGTTGCCAAGCTGACATTCCTAACTGCCAAATCAATCTCACATGTGTTTCGTAGGCTATTGACGTTAAAAACTGCACAATCGTGATACTTGAGAGATCAAAATTGCACAATCGTGATACTTGGGGACCCAATAGACGCAATTGAAACCTAGGAAACAAAATGGTGGACCCAATTTGCACAATTAGAACCTGAGGGACTAAAACTGCACAATCGTGATACCTAGGGGATCAAAACTGCAATTAAGCCTTTTTTTTATTAAATATATTTTATAAAATGAAAAAATATATATTTAATTATAACCGGTTGAACAAAGGTTGGACCAGTAAATGTAACATCCAGATTTTTACTACTTTCTAAGATCGGTAATTTATATAAATAAGTTTATATTTTATCCGAGATTTATAAAATGATTTTGAATAAACCAATATCATATTTATACTCTATATTATCGTAGAGAGTTACTGTTAAATTTTGGGTTGAAAATTCAAACGGAACCAGGTCTGCGTTTTAACTTATAGTAAGATTTTACTAATCAGAAAACCTAATTTTGACTCGTGAACGACACAGTTAGGTTTTCTATCTTATTTCCAACGATGTTGGGTATTTTGAAAATTGTCAAAATAAATAAGTTATTATACTTTATTCGAGCGTAAAACCTAAATCGGAAAATCGATGGAGTCGAGAACAGATGTGCAGGGACAAAACCGGACACCAGACGAGGGACACAGGTCACCTGAGTGCGGTAAGTCAGAGGGTGAGTCACCACCATGACTCACCACAAGTCATCATTACCTTCAACAAAATATCTAAGATATTTTGTGGCTATAAAGATTTTAGGACATGTATGTCCTTGGTCTTTTGTTTAAATTCCAATTTTGACCCTAACTGAAATTACCCTTTTGTCTCTAAGTAAACAAAAAGTGGACTTTTTTGTCCCTCCTCTCTAATGCCTACAAAACCCCCATCAAGGCCATTCACTCATTTTTTCTTCATACCTTCATCATCTTCTTCATTTCCTCTCATTTTCTCAAGTGATCCATAAGCAAAATTTGTGAAGAGCCTTCTTGATTTCTTGCAATTTTCCATCATCCAAGAGGTAATCTCTTAGCTCCTTGATCAATAAACTCCATGTTCTTCATTCATTTTCTTGATTCAAGACCATGATCAACATGTTTCAATTCTAGGGTCTTATGTTCAAAAATCTCTAGAAAATCATAAAAAAATCTTATGATCATGAAACCAATTTCTATGAACTCATCATGATGCATATATTAATAATCTAGAAGCATAAACCCAAAATAAATTTCGTCCTTATTTCTCCATCGATGGCCGAAACCCTAACCTTGTTGGTTGGGTGAGTTTTGATTCAAATCTTTGTCAAATAATTATTGATTATGTCTTTATCATACTTAAGGATCATTAATCCAAGAGTAAGTAAATTTTAACATCCTTAGCCTAATTAATTAGTGAGGGTTGAACCATAGTCCACATGAATTAGATGAGTTTTGTTGGATTTTATTAATTTCTAGTTGTGATTTGTAGTGAAGGATCAGACCGTGTTTGATTGTTCTAAGCGTGTATGGTTACCGATTGTGTAGCCGCAGTCAGTGTTGCACAGGAAAGCACGTAGGAAACTGTTCAGGTGGGGAGAAAGAACTGTTATCGTCGAGAAGGCAAGCGTAGTGATAAACCTCAATTCTGTGCATTTTATAGGGGGTATTTGGGGTAATTTCCAATGTATTTCATGATACATATTGTTATATTTCATCCCTTTTACTTAAGTTTTGACAGAATTGACGTTTAGAGGCAGTTTGATGAACTTATGAAGATTAATGAAGGTTTAGAGCTAAATTGGGCAGAATACAAGGTTAGCACGGCCGTGCCAAACATCAGCACGCCCGTGCCATATTGAAGAAAGGGATGACTCAATAAAGAAAGGCCTGACAGAAGCTAGCACGGCCTCAATCGCAAAAAGCACGGCAATGCCAAACATCAGCACGCCCGTGCTAAAGCCCGTGCACTAAAATGCTGATTTACGAAGTTGGCACGCCCTTACATATTTGAGCAAGGCCTTACCTAATGAAGGGCACGGTCGTGCGACATGAAGGGCACGGTCGTGCGACAAAGAGCATGCCAGTGCTGCCTGTACAGAAGATATCCATTGTCACCGTTTTGATCATAACTTGAGCTCTGGATGTCCGATTGAAATGTTCTTGGTAGCGTTGGAAAGCTTACGAAAAGATCTACAAGGCTGTGCAAGATGACATTCGGAATGGTCGTTCTCTATCCCATGCACTATGACGCTGTTTCACGAAAATGGAGCACGTGTTGACGGCGTTGACAACAAATTTTAGGGCTTTTCTCCTATTTCCTACAAATAGAGGCCTCTGTACCACTCTCTTCATCAGTTATCAGTTGTAGACTTATTTTAGTAGTTTTTAGTAGGTTATTTTCTTATTAGTTTTGATTTCTAGAGCAGGATTTGGCACCCGGAGATTAAGTTGGAGACAACTTCTCGCTCTTCATATATTGTTGATTTTGGTTTTCTCTATTACTATGACTAGCTAAATTCACCACTAGAGTTGTGGTGGATCTTGTGTTAGTAGAAACCCTTTTGGCTATGTCTTAGCTTTAATTCAATTCTATTTGGTTTCAAGGTTGCAATTTGAATAGTGTTATTCAATCGTTCTTCATCCTATACTAGGATTGCGCACCCTTTGTATGCTCTTAATCAATTGATTAAAATTTTGGCTATCAAACCCAATTAAATTAGTAGACCTATAGGATAACCGGGGTTTAATATCTAGCTTCGATAAAACATGTTTTATTCCTTTCAATCATTCAACTTCTTTATGCTTTATGCTTTCTAATCATTTAAACTGTTTGCCTGACAACCATTGGTTTATTTGGGGAAAAGAATATTAATTACCTGAAAAACAATTAATAGTTTTCGTAGAGGGATTGATATTCGAAAAGCAATTGCGGCATTGAATAGAATTAGGATTTGGGGGTATCGAAAGCACAAGTGAAACCATTGCTCTAAGCTCTTAACTCTTGATTTCTAAACTCTCTTTTTATTCTTCTTTTATTATCTTCTTCTTTATTTCTTTAAGTTCTTTATTAGTCTAAATAGCATAAGGATTTCCCTATTACAGTACTTGTTTTATCACTTAGATATCTAAATTAATCTCTTTGGTACGATATCTGGACTTACGTCCTATATTACTTCTGTGACAGGGTACACCGCTCTTAAGTGTGTTTTGAACGCAACAAGTTTTTGGTACCGTTTCCGGGGATTAATTTTTGATATTTTGTAATTTTAGTGATATTGAAAGAAAAGAAATCCTAATTACTTTAGACACGTTTTTTATTTTTTATTTTATTTTAATATATATCTTTTGTTTATCTTTCCCCGAATACTATTGTCTTCCCAGCAATGTGCTTCTAGTTGATCTTATTTTGCAATTGGGGAAGCAAGAAGAACCATGGAAGAGAGGACAACTTTTGGAGATTATTTCACTATCAGTGATTGTGGTCTGTGAGTGCAGAAGCCACCAAGCAATCCTTGGATTAATTGTGCGAGCAATCCCAACTGGGGGCAATATGATTATGTCTACGAGCCATCTAACGTGCAAAATCAGTGGCCAAGACAAGAAGAGAAAGAAATAGATTGGGACGAGATTATGGAGCGGAACAATAATCAATTGGGCGCTATACAGACTCAAATCTCCCTCCTATCTATGTTGCTAACTCAATCAGTCCAAAAAGCATTGGTACCTCAAGTTGAGCTCAATCTAGAGAAAGAAGCCCAAGATGACAGTTCTGAGGATACTATCAACATAAACAAAGAGCTTGGAGATAAGAAACTTTATCAACTTTGGATGAGTACCCCTCCATATATTGGCACACAGGGGGACAACTCTGAAGTTCGGGCACAACCGTACATAGGTGACAGTATGCCAGAAGAGTTAGTTGATAGGACCACAGAAAAGTAAGAAGCTCCTGGTGAAGAAAGCAAGTCTGGTGGTGAGCACGATAGTGTACCAGCTGAAGCATGGCCGTGCACCACTCCCGATGAGCCAAAAATAGTGAAAATCAACAGGGAGCCAGAAAAGATTCTCTTAGCCATTGGTGATGCTGAAATTGAGATTAAAAAGGGGAAGGTAACATTAAATAGTGGTACCAAAGATGATGTTTTAAAAATGGTAAATTCCAAAAATCCCTCTCAATATTTCTCTCCTTTAATTTCTTCTTATTCTCTTAATAATGATGCGGTTGTTGTTAACAACTTTGAGTGTGTAAGGATGCAGAAAGAAAATCTTATCTTACAGGATATGAAAATATTGGTGGATGATGAAAAAGCAAAAATGTCATCATCTTTTAAAGCACATCCACCAAGGGGGAAAAGGGAAAATAACATTAACTACATGGTAAGGAAGCTGAGAAAGGGCAATGCATTATATGCTAAATTAGCACTTGGAGAACCCCCTGATTGATCAATTTTGAGATATTGTCAAGCTAAAGACGTTAAACAAGCGCTTTGTAGGAGGCAACCCGGGTTATTTTATTTATTTTGTTAGTTTTATTTTTAGGATAGTTTATTTTATTTATTTTTAGGATAGTTTATTTTATTTTTAGGATAATAAAAATAAAAATTTCTCTTCTCCTTTCCCTCTCCACTTGTATTTCATAATTAAATGTGTTACATTGAGGACACTGCATAAGTTAAGTGTGGGAAGGAAAAATATATGCTTTTGCTGCATTCAATTAACTAGCTTAGCTCTTTTATGATGAAAATTAAGGAAACCCCTTACAATTTTTTTTTTTTTTTGATAAATTGCTTTGATAGTCTCTTAAGTATTTTCGAAAAAGTTGGTCTTTTGAAATCTGATAATTGGCAGAAAAATTCTTTGATTGAAAACTTTTCATTAGATTTAGCTTCTAAGAGTCTGTTTGGTAAAATTAGCTGTTAGCGGATAAGCTAGCTGATAGCGGATAGTTTATAGCAGATAGCGGATGAGGTAGCTGATAGCGGATAGCGGATGAGGTAGCTTATTTTCTGTGAAAGTGTTAGGTAAAACTAGCGGTTGAACTAGCTAAAAAATATAAAATGACATAAAAGGACATCTTCATTAATGATTTTACATTAAAGAGAGAAGAGAATAAATATAAAATTAAATGAAGATAATAAGGATAAAAGTGGAAAGAAAAATAAAACGCTATAAGCTATAAGCTCAAACGCTACTTCAAGTAGCGTCTGAAAAAAACGCTATAAGCTCGTGAAAAAACGCTATAAACTCGTGACAGATGCGCTTACCAAATGAGGCTACTTTCTCATCCGCTATAAGCTCGTTGAAGTGCCTTGCCAAACAGGCTCTAAATGTGAGATTTGGGCTTTTATGGGGTTAAGTTACATTGACAATATTATACTAACCCTTTTTATTTGATGCGTGCGATTCTCAGATAAATATATTCTAGAACTTGTCTTAAGACCATCTTGACGCGAATTTGACTTATATGTATGTGGAACTCTGGTTGGGGCACTTTGGTATTTTTTTTTTTTGGCCTGCATTCTTCGTTAAACACTTCCTTTAGTTGCCCAATTTGAGCCTTTATGAAAAATTCTCTTCTTTGATCCCTTTTCTGGAAATTGAAAATTATTTTTTGTGACATCTTAGAAGTATAATGGAGCAATAATAGGAATGTGTGATGATGGATCCCTTTCCAAAAATAAAAATGTTAAAAATAAGCTGGCAGCAAAAAGAAAAAAATATATATGAAAATAAAGTTAGAGACAAAGCAAGAAAAAGAAAAAGCTTATAGCAAAGGAAAGGGAAATGTTGAAGAAAAGAAGTAGATCCTTGAATATTTTGTGAAAAAGGTGCCAATGCACTTTATGTTCTTTTATGCTTCAAGAGGTTATTACTTTGTTTTCTTAGTTAAGCCCTTTGATTATCCCTTTCTTTCTCTATCTCACCTAACATTAATGCCTTGGCCCCGTTACAACCTATGAAAGACCTCAACCTTCTTCTGCATGCATGTGATTCATATTGTGGAGATTTGGTCGATGAACAACCCTATGTTAATGTATTTATTTGAGGATCTTGAGTGCTTTAAATATCTTTTCCCAATATACAGAGAGAATGTGACTGGAGTGATCTTTAATCTTTTGCAAAGTTTGATTTCAATGAATTTAAAGTTCTACTTGGGTAATCTCTTGACTCTCTTTTGAAAATTATACTTGTTTGATTATCCTCGCAATTTTGAAAAACTCTGTTTGTTTTGGGTACCCTTGGTTTAAGTCTGAAGTTTCTTTTGAAAATTCTTTTAAGCCAGATAATTGCTTGATGACAAGCAATGTTTAAGTGTACGAAGTTGATAAACCTCAATTCTATGCATTCTATAGGAGGTATTTGGGGTAATTTACGATGTATTTCATGATACATATTACTATATTTCACCCCTTTTACTTAAGTTTTGACAGAATTGACGTTTAGATGCAATTTGATAAACTTATGAAGATTAATGGAGGTTTTAGAGCTAAATTGGGCAGAATACGAGATTAGCACGGCCGTGCCAAACATCAGCATGCCCTTGCTATATTGAAGAAAGGGATGACTCAGTAAAGAAAGGCCTGACAAAAGCTAGCACGGCCTCAATCGTAAAAAGCACGACCATGCCAAACATTAGCACGTCCGTGCCAAAGCTCGTGCACTAAAATGCTGATTTGCGAAGTTGGCACACCCTTACATATTTGAGCAAGGCCTTACCTAATGAAGAGCACGGTCGTGCTGACTGATGAGCACGCCCGTGCTGACTAAAGAGCACGCCCGTGCTGCCTGTACAGAAGACATACCTTGTCACCGTTTTGATGATAACTTGAGATCTGGATGTTCGATTGAGACTTTCTTGGTGGCGTTGGAAAGCTTACGAAAAGATCTACAAGGCTGTGCAAGACAACATTCGGCACGGCCGTGCTAAATTCAGTACGGCCGTGCTCTATACCATGCACTATGATGCTGTTTTACGAAAAGGGAGCACGGTCGTGCCAAATTCAGCACGGTAGTGTTGACGGCGCTGACAGCAAATTTTAGTGCTTTTCTCCTATTTTTCCTATAAATAGAGGCCTCTGTACCACTCTCTTCATCGACTTATATTATTAGTTTATTTTCTTATTAGTTTTGATTTCTAGAGTAGGATTTGGCACTCGGAGATTAAGTTGGAGATAACTTCTCCCTCTTCAATTATCCAGGATGCGTTTTCCATAGTTGATTTTGGTTTTCTCTATTACTATGACTAGCTAAATTGAACACTAGAGTTATGGTGGATCTTGTGTTAGTAGAAACTCTTTTCGCTATGTCTTAGCTTTAATTCAGTTCTATTTGGTTTCAAGGTTGCAATTTGAATAGTGTTATTCAATCGTTCTTCATCCCATACTAGGATTGTGCACCCATTGTATACTCTTAATCAATTGATTGACATTTTGGCTATCAAGCCCAATTAAATTGGTAGACCTATAGGATAACCGGGGTTTAATATCTAGATTTGAGAAAACGTGTTTTATTCCTTTCAATCATTCAACTTCTTTATGCTTTATGCTTTCTAATCATTTAAACTCTTTGTCTGACAACCATTGGGTTTATTTGGGAAAAAGAATATTAATTGCCTGACAAACAATTAATAGTTTTCGTAGAGGGATTGATATTCGAAAAGCAACTGCGGAATTGAATAAAATTAGGATTTGGGGGTATCGAAAGCACAAGTGAAACCACTGCTCTAAGCTCTTAACTCTTGATGTCTAAACTATCTTTTTATTCTTCTTTTATTATCTTTTTCTTTATTTCTTTAAGTTCTTTATTAGTTTAAATAGCATAAGGATTTCCCTATTACAGTACTTGCTTTATCACGTAGATATCTAAATTAATCTCTTGGGTACGATATCTAGACTTCCGTCCTATATTACTTCTACGACAGGGTACACTGCCCTTAAGTGTGTTTTGAAAACACGTAGTATAGAATGTATACATGTGTAGGGGAACCTTAAACCCTAGTAGAAGTTGAGCCCTGGACAAAGTACCTGGACCCTAGGTGTAGGTATCTTTGGACTATCACCACTAAGATGATACCCTAGGCTAGACGACGTGATTGTTGAGGTTGATATGTTTAACTGCCTATATGATTATATGTTTATCTGATATGTTGACCTGCCTATATGATTATTTGTTTATCTGTCAACGTGACGATATCTATATTGGCATACTTATTATCGTGATATTTTATTTCTTATGATTGGCTGGATGATTGTTAATGAGAGTATGGTGAGATTGTGATGTTCGGGTTGATACTGTCATGGTCATGACCGTGGAGTTGTGGCTCGTGGACGCAAGGCCTCGTGTTGATGTTGATGTTATCGTGGATGCAATACATCGTGGCTGTGGCCGAGTGCTTAGGTGTGAGGTTACGGTATCAACCTGTGATGGATGTTTATTGCATATCATAGGATATTTGATCCCAATGGGGATGCCCAAATGGGGGCGATATGTGTACCACCGATCCCGAGGCGGGATGTCCAATTGGGGATGTGATGTTATTGATCCTTACGAGGATGTCCAATTGGGAACGTGATGTTATTGATCCCGACGGGGATGTCCAACTTGGGATGTGATGAAATCGGCCGACATGCATATAGGGATTAGTATCCCTCGTAGAGGTTTGATCTGAGAAAATAACTTTTGAGATGGTAGTGTTGTATGACTCGGGAGATGTTTGTTTTAAGTGTTAATTGTCATATGTGATGAGTGCTACATGTTTACATGTTATACTACTGCCTCTCTCCCATGTTTGATGATGCATGTTTCTTATGTACCTGTCTTTTCTCTGTGTGTTTCTTTTATTTTATGGGAAGACCCTGTGGAGAAACCAGTTGCTGAGGAGTTGGATGACACTCCTTACGAGCCTGATGCCGGTGGACAAGTCACGAACCCTAATCTCGAAGGGTTTTGAGTTCCCGTATTATAGGAGGATGCGAGTTCCTCATTAGAGTATGTGCCCTTGCAGGTCTATAGGCGCATTTATGGTAATGAACAGGGTAGTTCAGGACATCGTCATCGTCGGTGATGGAATGCCGCCAATGCGTCAGCATAGGAGTGTGATGTGAGGACCTTTTGATGTATTTTGAGCGGGGTTGAGCGATGTTAGCCTCAAAGTTTTTTCTTTGTCTTTTGATGTATTTTGGTTATTGTCAGTACCGATGTACTCTGTATGTATACATTACTACTGTAGCCCTACTGATGGGACAACTCCTGCCTGTATATATCTCATATTTTATAGATGTGTACTCTGATATGCTGCGTGCCTTAATTTAGTTTCGTTTAGGCGTTTAATCTTTCCGCTTCGCTTCAAATTAATAAGGCTCGCTAACGATTATAATACGGTTAAGGTTAGTTAATATCTTAGGTTCTCTAATGGAACTGTGGGTCGTCTCATTTGGTGTTATCAGAGCAGCTCGATTCTTAGACGGACTGTGAGGTATAGGAAGTATACTGGCATTGTTAGTTGGATCCACATCAGATGCCGACTTCAGTTAGAAATTGGGTAGAGTGTCCGATACATGAGGTATCTTGTTTGATAACTGTTCTGTTCATTCAAGGAGTGGTGGACCAATTCGCAGCAACAATCCGAGAGGGCGAGGAGGAAGGTTCCAACAGCGGGCAAGACCTTACAATCGCCCAATTCAAAAAAAGTACAAGCTTTGGAAAGGGAAGTTCAAATCAACGACAACCGGGGTTTTCTACGTGTTTCCGATTCAGAGGGCTGCATCAGGTCAGAAACTGTCCCCAAGCACCGAATGTGAACTGTTTCCATTGTGGCAAGCTGGCCCACGATGTCAGTGAGTGTCGGCAAGGAGGTACTAGGAGAAGTCAAGTTCAACGGCGAGGCGAAAGTCTCAGAATGCGGGAGCAAGACAACAAGTGGCAAGTCAGCAGAGCAGGCCACAGATGACGGGAAGGGTGTTTGCCATGAGAGGATTTGAAGTGAGATGACTCGTCATCCCATTGGAGAACCTAAGATATTAACTAACCTTAATCGTATAATAAACGTTAGCGCGCCTTATTAATACGAAGCAAAGCGGAAAAATTGAGCGCGGAAGCAAAACAATTTACGGCACGCTACGTCTCAGAGTACACAGCTTTAAATATAAAGAAATATATCGCATACATCATTACCCCATCAGTAGGGCTACAGTAATAAAGTAATACATAGAGTATATTAGTACAGACGGAATTCAAAATACGTAAATAAGCCAAGAGACAGCTCTCCGGCTAATCACGATCACTGCCCAACCTCTCGAGCTAGGGTCCGTGGGCCGTCCTCCGGCGTCAGGTTCGTACGGAATGTCGTCCAGCTCTTCAGCAACTGGTTCCTCTTCGGGATCTTCCTATAAAATAAAAATAACACATATAGAAAATAAAGGGAGAAAAGAATCATAATTCATCAATATGGGAGAGAGGCATCAGTACAGCATATATATATATATATATATATACACATATACATACATCACACAACATGATTAAATCATACGACGCAACCTCATCCATCTCTGAAATCACCCATCACAATCATCTCAAAAGTCATTCTCTCGGATAATCCTATAAGAGGGATATTAATCCCTATGTATATGTTGACTTCCCTATATGCATGTCGGCCGATACATCACGTCCCCAGTTGGACATCCCCGTCGGGATTACATCACATCACGTCCCGCATTGGACATCCCGCCTCGGAATTTAAAGTAACGTCCCCAATTGGACATCCCCCTTTGGGACAAAATGTTGTGGTATGAAATGATATAAAAATGCAACAAACATCCATCGCAGGTTGATATCGGGACCTCGCGCCTAAGCACTTGCCCACAACCACGACATATCGCATCACATCAACATCAATCATCAACATCACATTATCATCAACATAAACATCAGCATCAACATCAGCATCAGCATCACGACGCAGTGCGTCTACGAGCCACAGCTCCACGGTCGAGACCACAACGATATCAACCCGAACAACATCATCACTCACCATTCTCTCATCAACACTCAATCACCAGTCAAATCACAATAACATTACAATAGTAATTCTTTCCAATGCAGATATCATCATAAAGTTGAATAACAGTAAATCACACAAACAGTTCAATTTTCAATAAAATAAAACCAACAGATAATCAAATAAACAATTCATCACATCAACCTCAATCAATTACAATATCCATATTTTGAACTCAGTGGTGATAGCCCAAAAGTACCTATGCCCAGGGTTCAGGCACTTTATCCAGGGGTCAACCTCTAGTAAGGGTTCCCCTACACAAATATATATATATATATTCTAAGCTTGCCTTCCCGACGATATTAGTTCTTTCTCCCCACCTTAGTGATTCTCACATGCAGCTCCAGCTACGACTCCGCAGCTATCAAACAGGTGCGTGGTCGGATGTTCGAGTCCTGTCCGATTTTATACAACAAAACACAACCAGAAATTAAAATAGTTAAATCAAAAACTCCCTAATTCCTTAGGATTAGCTACTGCCCCTATTTAATTAATTAGGCTAGGGATGTCTAAAAATTCTTAACTCTTGGATCAATGATCCTTAGGTATCCCTAAACATAATCAATGAAGGCATTAACTCACAAAAACAAAGATTTATCCTATTGCACTATCCCTAAGGTTCGGCCCTAGTAAATGAAAAATAGCTAAGGAGCTCCAAAAATTCACATTTCTTGAATAAGACCCTAACTAAGTGTGATAACCCTAGATATCAACTCAAAACATCAAAAACCAACCAAAAACCCTACCTTACACACTAAGGGGTTTCGGCCTCTCCCTCAAACAAATAGCTAAAGAGATTTCTTGGCTCTAATCTCTTGGATCATGCAAGTGTGTCATGAACCTAGGCCATAGAGTTTGGTTTGGTATTTAAACGATTTTTCTACAATTTTTCATGGATTTTTGAAGATTTAGGGATAAAAACCCTAACATTTCTAATCATGAAATTTAGAGGAGTAAAATGAGAGATTGAGAGAGATAGAGAAGACTAGCTACCTCCTAGGATGATCTCCTTCAAAGTTGGTGAAGATTGTTTCACAAAAACTCCAAGTTTCAAGCTCCAAAAATGGAAAAAATGGTGAGAAAGAAGAGAAAGGAAGGAGATGGGTTTGGGGGGGCTGTTCTGGCCGAAAAAATGAGAGAGTGAGGGTGAGAGAATAGATATTTATTAGGAGACTTAACACTTAAGAAAAATAGGTAAAAGTAATAAAAGGTAATTAGTAAAAACTAACCAACGGCAATTTGGTCAATTTACGTCCCGACATTTTGAAAATCCTCACGACAATGGTAGGAGTCCCCAAATGATTCAACATAGCCCTAGTATGAAAATTATCGGCTCAAGGTTCTCGAAAAACCCTAAGACAGCTCGAATCGCCTCCCTGACCGATTTTCGACCCGAATATAAAATATTATTTATATTTTTGGACGTCAGGACACATTTTAGCAAAAAGATAGAGGATTGAATTCTAATACTAATGGTCCTGACCGTTAGTCAAAAAGAGGTCTTGGTAGTAAAAAAACACTATCATCCGAAAAACATAGATCGGGCTTCGTTTGAGTTTTCGGCTCAAAACTTAACCGTAACCTCCTATGATAGCGTAGAGCGTAACTATGGCCTCGGAATAATTTATTTAATTTTCTAGACCCTCCAATAAAATACAATTACTTAAATACTAATTAATTAAAAAGATTGAGAAAATCGGGGTGTTACATGAAGCCTCTCAATGTCCCGATCTGGTACAAGGTAAGTGCCTAGTAGCTGCGAGACTCTTATCTGTTTTGTTTGATTCAGGGGCTACCTATTCCTTTTTTTTTTTTAGCGTGTATTGATCATTTGGATTTGCTTGTTTCATTCTTACCATATGATTTGACTGTTTCTACACTTACGGGTGATTCCCTAACAATCATATTTGTTTGTTTACAATGCCCGATCGTTATAGAGAACCGATCTTTTCTTGTAGACCTAGTCTGTCTGCCTATCCAGCAGATTGATGTTATTCTAGGCATGGACTGGCTTTCGGCCAACCATCTTGTTCTAGACTATTTAAATAAAATCATCTGTTTTTCCGAGCAATCTGGATCATTGCCCACCAGTGATGGCATTTCGGGAGGCGTACAATGAGGCGAGTGCATGGTTTTATTTTCTATGGAAGCCAAGGAGGCTCCGAGTCTAGATTCTGCGCCGGTAATGCGTGAGTTTCCAGATTTTTTCCCGGATGATGTGCCAGGATTACCACCCAAGAGGGAGATAGAGTTCGCCATCGATCTTGTACCTAGAGCCGAACCGATTTCGATAACACCCTATCGAATGTCCCCAACGGAGATGGCAGAGCTGAAGAAGCACCTCGACGACATGTTGAAGAAGCGGTTTATAAGACCAAGCGTTTCACCGTGGGGAGCATCTGTGTTGTTCGTCAAGAAGAATGATAGTAGTTCAAGGTTGTGTGTGGACTACCGACAGCTGAACAAGGTAAAGATCAAGAATAAATAACCGTTGCCAAGGATTGAGGATCTTATGGACCAGTTGAGGGGAGCAACGGTGTTCTCGAAGATCGATCTGAGATCCGGATATCATCAGATAAGAGTGGAGGAAGATGATACACCGAAAACAGATTTCAGGAGTCAGTACGAACACTATGAGTATCTAGTTATGCCTTTTGGTGTGATTAATGCTCCTGCAGTGTTCATGGACTATATGAACAAAATCTTCGGACCGTACCTTGATAAGTTTGTCGTTGTTTTCGTCGATAACATCCTTATCTACTCCTCAGACAAGGAAGAGCATCAAGAGCATTTGAGGGTTGTACTTCAAGTTCTTAAGACAACCCTATGCCAAGTTGTCTAAGTGCGACTTCTGGTTGGAGGAGGTACAATTCCTTGGACATGTGATCAACAAGGATGATATAGCAGTAGATCATGCAAAAGTAGAAGCTGTGGTTAAGTGGGAAAGCCCTAAGACGGTAAGCGAGATCAGAAGCTTTCTCGGGCTAGCAGGATACTACAGAAGGTTTATCGAGGGATTCTAGAAGATTGTGTTGCCTCTGACGCAATTGACGAGAAAAGGAAGAGCGTTTGAATGGACAAAAGAGTGGGAGGCTAGGTTTCAAGAGCTAAAAAGGAGGCTAACTACATCTTTGGTACTAGTCTTGCCAGATCCATCTACGCCGTTCAATTTGTACTGTGACGCATTGTATCAAGGTTTGGGTAGCGTACTCATGCAAGAGAGGAAAGTGGTAGCCTATGTTTCCAGACCGCTAAATGTGCATGAACGGAATTACCCAACCCATGACCTAGAGCTTGCCGCAATAGTGTTTGCATTGAAGATATGCGCTAACTTCAGTGTGTTTAGCGACTATAAAAGTTTAAAGTATCTGTTCGACCAAAAGGAGTTGAACATGCGGTAGGGGAGATGGATGGAATTCATAAAGGATTATGAATTTGATCTAAAGTACCACCCAGGAAAGGCCAACGTGGTAGCAGATGCATTGAGTCGGAAATCTTTACATATGTCGGCTCTGATGGTGAAAGAGTTGGAGTTGATAGAGCAGTTCAGAGATCTAAACTTGGATGTAGCGTGGTGTAAGGATAAGATAAGTTTAGGAATGGTCACTATCACTAGTGATTTTATGAACTTGATCTGGAAGAAGCAAGGAGAAGATCAGTACCTACAGGAAATGAACCAGATGGTAGAAGAAAGAAGGACTTCAGAATTTACGAGAGGTGCTGATGGAATCCTGAAGTTTGGAGACAGGATATGTGTGCCTAAGGATATTGAAGTTAGGAACATGATCTTGGAAAAGGCACACAAGAGCAACCTAAGTTTTCATCCCGAAACTACAAAGATGTACCAAGATCTAAAGGGAATGTTTTGGTGGCCAGAGATGAAGAGGGAAGTAGCAGAGTATGTCCAATCCTATTTGGTGTGTCAAAAGGCAAAGATTGAACACCAGAAACCAACAGGGTTATTGCAATCAATGGACGTCCCAGAATGGAAATGGGATAGCATTACAACGGATTTTGTTTCCGGACTAACAAGGACGTAAGGAAGGTGCGATGCAATTTGGTGATCGTTGACAGGCTTACGAAATGTGCTCATTTATTGACGATCAACCAGAGGTATTCGTTGGAAAGATTAACCTAGATTTACATCAAGGAAGTGGTAAGATTGCATGGAGTGCCTTCGAGTATAATTTCGGACAGGGATTCTAGATTTACTTCTAGATTTTGGCAGAGTTTAAATAGTGCTTTGGGAACTAAGCTAAGGATGAGTTCAACCTATCATCCGCAGATGGATGGTCAGTCTGAAAGGACGATTCAATCTTTGAAGGATCTTTTAAGAGCATGTGTTTTGAAAACACAGGAAGTTGGGACGAATTCCTTCAACTGATTGAATTCACGTACAACAATAGTTTCCACTCGAGTATCGGCATGGCATCATACGAGGCACTATATGGACGAAAGTGCAGAACACCGCTTTGTTGGTATGAAACCGTGGAGAATCAGTTGATAGGCGCAGAGATAGTGCAGCGAACAACAGAACAAGTTAAGAAAATTCGGGAAAGGATGAAAGTCGCACGGGATCAGCAAAAGAGATATAATGACAAGAGGAGGAGACCCTTGGAGTTCCAGGAAGGTGATCATGTCTTTATGAGAGTCACTCCAAGAACTGGAATTGGCAGGGCAATCAAATCTAGAAAGCTTACACCTAGATTCATTGGACCATTTCAAATTCTTCGCCGAATTGGTCCAGTTGCCTACCAAATTGCTTTACCTCCCAACCTATCCAATATTCATGATGTATTCCATGTATCCCAACTCAGAAAATACCTTCCGGATCAATCATACGTGATAGAGCTTGAATCAATATAGATAAGAGAGAACTTAGAATATGAGACACTGCATGTACGAATCGAAGACATGAGAGTGAAAGAACTCCGCGGGAAGCAGATTCCCTTATTCAAGGTCATATGAAATGCTACAATAGGAGATGCTATCTGGGAAAGAGAAGAGGACATGCAACAATAATATCCAAGCCTGTTCTAAAAGATACATCGAATTTCGAGGACGAAATTCTTTTTAAAGGGGGTAGTAATGTAACACCCCGATTTTCACTGCTTTCTAAGATCGATAATTTATATAAATAAGTTCATATTTTATCCGAGATTTAGAAAATGATTTTGAATAAACTAAGATCATATTTATACTCTACATTATCGTAGAGAGTTATGGTTAAATTTTTGATTGAAAATTCAAACGAAACCCGGTCTGCCTTTTAACTTACAATAAGATTTTACTGATCAGAAAACCTAATTTTGACTCGTGAACGAAACAATTAGGTTTTATATCTCATTTCCAACAATATTGGTTATTTTGAAATTTTTCAAAATAAATAAGTTATTATACTTTATTCGGGCGTAAAACCTAAATCGGGAAATCGATGGAGTCGAGAACGGACGTGCGGGGACAAAACCGGACACCACATGAAGGACACAGGTCACCTGAGTGCAGTGAGTAAGAGGGTGAGTCACCACCATGACTCACCACAAGTCATCATTACCTTCAAGAAAATATCTAAGATATTTTGTGGCTCTAAAGATTGTAGGACATGTATGTCCTTGGTCTTTTGTTTAAATTCCAATTTTGTCCCTGAGTGAAATTACTCTTTTGTCCCTAAATAAACAAAACTTGGAATTTTTTGTCCCTCCTCTCCGACACCTATAAAACCCCCCATCAAGGCCATTCACTCATTTTTCCTTCTTACCTTCGTCGTCTTCTTCATTTCCTCACATTTTCTCAAGTGATCCATAAGCAAAATTTGGGAAGAACCTACTTGATTTCTTGCAATTTTCCATCATCCAAGAGGTAATCTCTTCTCTCCTTGATCAATAAACTTCATGTTCTTCATTCATTTTCTTGATTCAAGGCCATGATCAACATGTTTCAATTTTAGGGTCTTATGATCAAAAATCATTAGTAAATCATAGAAAAATCCTATGATCATGAAACCAATTTCTATTAACTCATCATGATGCATATATTGATCATCTAGAAGTATGAACCCAAAAGAAATTTCCTCCTTATTGATCAAATCTTTGTCAAATGATTATTGATTATGTCTTCATCATAATTAAGGATCATTAATCCAAGAGTTAGTAAATTTTAACATCCTTAACCTAATTAATTAGTGAAGGTCGAACCATAGTCCACATGAACTAGATGATTTTTGTTGGATTTTATTAATTTCTGGTTGTGATTTGTTGTGAAAGATAAGACCGCATTTGATTGTTCTAAGCGTGTACGGTTGCCGGTTGCGGAGCTGCAGTCAGTGTTGCACGGGAAAGCACGCAAGAAACTGCTCAGGTGGGGAGAAAAAACTGTTATCATCGGGAAAGCAAGCGTAATATAGAATGTATACATGTGTAGGGGAACCTTAAACCCTACTAGAGGTTGAGCCCTGGACAAAGTACCTGGACCCTAGGAGTAGGTATCTTTGGGCTATCACCGTTAAGATGATACCCTAGGCTAGACGACGTGATTGTTGAGGTTGATATGTTGACCTGCCTATGTGCTTATATGTTTATCTGATATGTTGAACTGCCTATGTGATTATCTATTTATCTGTCAAAGTGACAATATCTATATTGGCATACTTATTGTTGTGATATTTTATTTCTTATGATTGGCTGGATGATTGTTGATGAGAGTATGGTGAGATTGTGATGTTGTTCAAGTTGATACCGTCATTGTTATGACCGCGAGGCTGTGGCTCGTGGACGCAAGGCGTCATGTTGATGTTGATGTTATCGTGGATGCAATGCAGCATGGTTGTGGCCTAGTGCTTAGGCGTGAGGTTCCGGTATCAACCTGTGATGGATGTTTGTTGCATATCATAGCATATTTGATCCTAATAGGGGATGCCCAAATAGGGGCGAGATGTGTACAACCGATCCCGAGATGGGATGTCCAATTGGGGACGTGATGTTATTGATCCTTACGAGGATGTCCAATCGGGGACATGATGTTATTGATCCCGACGGGGATGTCCAACTGGGGACGTGATGAAATTGGCCAACATGCATATAGGGATTAGTATCCCTCGTAGAGGTTTGATCTGAGAGAATAACTTTTGAGTTGGTTGTGCTGTATGACTCGAGAGATGTTTGTTTTAAGTGTTGATTGTCGTATGTGATGCATGCTACATGTTTACATATTATACTACTGCCCCTCTCCCATGTTTGATGATGCATGTTTCTTATCATCCTGTCTTTTCTCTGTGTGCTTCTTTTATTTTATGGGAAGACCTTGTGGAGGAACCAATTGCTGAGGAGTTGGATGACACTCTTTACGAGCCTCATGCCGATGGACGAGCCACAAACCCTAATCTCGAGGGGTTTTGAGTTCCCGTACTAGAGGAGGATGCGAGTTCCTCATTAGAGTATGTGTCCTTACGGGTCTATAGGCGCATTTATGGTAATGGACAGGGTAGTTCAGGACATCGCCATCGTCGGTGACGGAATGCCGCCCCTGTGTCTGCATAGGAGTGTGATGTGAGGACCTTTTGATGTATTTTAAGCGGGGGTGGTGAGCGCTGTTTGCCTGAGAGTTTTCTCTTTGTCTTTTGATGTATTTTGCTTATAGTCAGTGCCGATGTACACTGTATGTATACATTACTACTGTAGCCCGACTAATGGGACAACTCCTGCCTGTATATATCTCATATTTTATAGCTATGTACTCTGATATGTTTCGTGCCTTAATTTAGTTTTGTTTCCGTGTTTAATCTTTCCGCTTCACTTCAAATTAATAAGGCTGGCTAACGATTATAATACGGTTAAGGTTAGATAATATCTTAGGTTTTTTAATGGGACGGCGGGTCGTCTCAGTAAACCTTGAACAGTTGTCTTCAGCGGTTCAATGACCGGTCTCGTTTTTAAAACATTGTGAAAAACTAATATATGGCCTATAAATTCTCCTGAAGCCATTTGAATGGATACAACAATCTCCTATGTTTTTTTTCATGAAACTATTATTTTAGCTTCAATTCTTCTATAAGTCACTTCTTATACCAACTCTCTTCTTTTCTTTTTCCAAAAAAAGAATTTATAAAGGAAGGATGCTTAAAAATATAGGAAAATTCATTTGGTAATGTTTTTTTTTTTTTAAATTCGTCCTCTAATAAAGGTTGGATAATGTTGTTCTCATTGTTACTTTTGCATTTAACTTTATTAGTGACACGTTATTATTCATCTTCTTCCTTCTAATGGTATATTAAGGTTTTTGCAACTCCAATCCACACCTTATCAATCTCCATACCCCATCAAAATTCAATTTTGCTTCTAAATTTCTGATTTCAATAACGCCCATTTTACTTTTGTTCTCAATGCCTTCAAAGTTCTTGCCCCTTTGATATATTTCAGTTTTTTCTAAATTGGATTTTCAAAAAATTCTAATTTTTGCTTACAGGTTTCTGATCAAGCGCCATGAATTTGAGGAGCTTAAAAGATTTTTGGGATTTTCAAGCGAACCTGCATTCGAAGCCATCAACGAACCATGGTGAAGGCCAAAAGGCCAAAACGTTGCAATTTAGATGCTTGAAGGTCTGACAATTAATGATGATTCGAGCTTCATATGGTTATTGTGATCGAATTGTACGAAAGTGACAGTTTTTACACTCCAACGACTATTGTCTTTATTACTTCCATATTGTTGTTTGTTTTTACGTAAAATCTGGAAAGATTGATGGTTGTTTTAGCCATTGCAAATGGGATCCATGCTTTTATGAATTTCATCACGAGGAAGAAGATGAACAATAACATGTCACTAACAAAATTAAAGATGGAAGTAATGGGGGAAAATGTTGTCTACCTTTTTAAATTGGAGGACAGATTTGGCATACAATATTACATGTCAAATCTAAAAAATTAAATAAAGTCAGTGGACAAATCATGTGGTTCTGCTAGAAATATATTAATAAGGTTTAATGAATATTTTGGTCCCTGCAAATAGGGCGAGATTCGGTTTTAGTCCCACCAAAATTTTTTCTTAGGAAGTGATCCCTAAACTTTTTAAAAATTTGAAATTCGTCCCTGACGTTAGGTTAACTCCGTTAAGTGATGACGTGACAAACAGACTGCCACGCCGTTAGTGCCACATGTACCAGAATAATAATTTTTATTTTCACATAGGAAATTTGATTAATAGTTGGACGCAAATAATTCTTTTAAAAAAATTTGTTAAATAATTTTATTAATTCAATTAATACATATAAATTAAAAAGTGAAATTTAAAAATCATTTAAATTCGTCTTCTCCTAGAGGCCTTTTTTGTTTTTCCTCTTCTTCCTCACTTATCATTATGTCCTCCTCCACCTCTTCCTCTTCTTCTTCCTCTTCCTTCTTCTTCTTCTTCTTCGTCTTTTTCTTCTTCCTCTTCCACTTCTTTCATCTACTTCTTCTTCAACTTCTTCTTCCTCTTCTTTGTCTTTTTCTTCTTCATCTTCCACTTCTTCGTCTTCTTCCTCTTCTCCTCTTCCCTTTCCTCTTCCTCCTCTTCTTCCTCTTCCTCTTATTCCTCTTCGTCTCTTCCTCATCCTCCTCCTCTTCCTTTTTGCTTTCTTCTTTTTCTCCTTATTCTTCTTCTTCTCCTTCTCCTTCTCCCCCTTCTTCTTCTCCTTCTCTTTCTCCTCCTCTCCTTATTCTCCTTCTCCTTCCTTCTCCTCCTCCTCCTCCTCCTTCTTCTCCATCCTTCTCCTTCTGCTCGTCCACCTCATCCTCATCTTCTTCTGCTCCTCCTCCTCCTTTCTTCTTCAACACATCGTTTGCTCCAAGTAACATAACCCAGTTGTTGTTACATCTTGTTTTGTTGTCTCACATTTTTGAACTGTGAAACTCGTTTATGATAGAGTAAACCTGTATATCACTAATGCTTGTTTTGGAATTGTCATAAAGTTGAAAATAATGTAAAGCAATAAAGTTGGACAATAATGGAACTAAAGCAAAAAAAATAGCAGATTTTATAAGCAATAAAGTAGTTCATTGTTGTCCTACACTCTTACATAACCTCGTAATAACTGAATGTCTATCAAAATTTACTCAGATAAGTGGGGTAGAGGACAACCCCATGGTCCACCAACATAGTCCGCCACCATTAAGCAAAGGACAAAAATAGACGAAGTGGAGTAGAGGTTGCAAAAACAGACAAGAGAAGAATATAAAAACATACCATACACATATGGAGAATATATAAAACACATAGCCAAAAAAGACACAAAAAGGAGAACATACCTTTCGAAGGTTCTCCGTCACACGTGTCACAGCTTCAACAGCATAAAGCCCATACCACAATTGTCCCCCTACACGAAGCAGAAACATAAAGGGACAGAAAGGGGCGAACAAAGACGCGAAGAGCAGAGACAAAAAGGACGAGGTCAAGGTGGAAGAACTCTAGTACTCTCTATCGGGACCAAGTGAGAAACTTAGGGATGAAAACTGAGGTGTATTCTATCGTACACCCTCCCAAAAGTGGTGCATAAGTGCACCTTAAAGTAGAGCAATCTGAGTCATCTAGATTGTCACTTGATATGGGTTGAAATTTTCAACATTTTTGGCTTGGTCAAACCGGTCAAAGCAGCTGGTTATGATTTTTGTATTTTCACAAAAGGTGTTTTTATGTTTGTATTTCCATAAACAATATTTTGATTTTAACAAATAAAAAATACCTGTTATTTTTGTTTATTTTTTTTATTTTTTTTTATCAAACCTAACAAAAAATTTACAGTCCCACTTCTTCTCAAAAGTTCTATCCCTAGTGTCTGAAATCCCTAAGCTCTCTCACATCTCCCTCTCATTCTCCTCCGTCTCCCGGGCGGTGCAGCTAGCGGTGGTTGGACGACGCGGTTCCAGTTCGTCAGTGGTGCGCGCACAGAGCTGGCAGCCCTGGGTGGCAAAAGCCCACGTCGGAGTGGGGGCATGGTGGTTGGATGCGTAAAGGAGTGGCAGATGTTTGGCTTGCGATGGTGAGGTCCTTAACAGCGTGCCTGACGCGGTGGAGGTAGAAGCGGGGAATGGCGGTGCGGTCCAAGGTGGTAGCGGTTGGTGCATTGAGGACGTCGTGGTTATGGTGGCTAGCTCACGGACCGGTGCGATTCACGGCTTTGACTGGTGCTTGGACAGAACGGAGCTGGAACAGCTTGCTAGTGGTGATTCGTGCCTTCAAGGTTTGGGTCGCTGCTCGATCACGGTGTTGCACGACGATTGCTTTTAGCGGGGACGACTGATGTTGGAAAAGGTGAAAAGAAATTGAAGATAGGAATATGGGTGGCGAGGAGGAATAAGAGAAATGAGATTATTTCTTTCTTCAAAGCAGGGATTTTCTTACAACAATATTTGAATAAATTTGTTAAAAAACAAATAAAGCAAAGGCTTAATTGCACTTTTGGTCCTCCAAGTATTATGATTGTGTAATTTTAGTCTCTCGGGTTTTAATTGCATCAATTGGATCCCCCAAGTATCACGATTGTGCAATTTTGGTCCCTTGGATTTCAATTGCGCCAATTGAGTCCCCAAGGTATCACAATTGTACAATTTTGGTCCCCCAGGTATCATGATAGTGCAATTTTTAACGTCAGTGGCCTACGTGGCCCATGTGAGACTGATTTGATACTTAATGAGGTCACTTTGACAGCTTACGGGGCATTGTTATTTGGCATCCTTGATATCTCACACACTTTAATGGTCAAATGCAAATTACTAAGTTCTACATAAGAATGACACGTAAGCTGTCAATCTGGCTACACTAAGTGTCAAATCAGTCTCACATATGCTTCGTAGGCTAATGACGTCAAAAATTGTATAATTATGATACTTGAGGAAACAAAATTGCACAATCATGATAGTTGAGGGACCCAATTAGCACAATTGAAACTTGATGGACCAAAATCGAACAATTATAATACTTGGGGGACCCAATTGGCATAATTAGAACCTGAGAAACTAAAATTGCACAATCATGATACCTGAGGGACCAAAAGTGCAATTAAAAATAATAAAGCATAAAAGGAGACATGAGTCAACCAATCTGGAAAAAAAAATACCATATACATGCAAATACAACAAATTATGAGACTCAAGTGCAAATACAAAGTACAATAAATACATTTGACTCACAAAATGCTTTTTGACCGGGTCAAAATCAACCCAAAAAGTTGTTGTGCATATGTGTCAAAATGGAGGCTTGCAATTGGTTCATAAAGGTGGTGCATGGTTGCACCAATTTTTGAGGGTGTAACTGAACCCTAACTGTCACTATCGAGCCTAAATCTGAATGGTGAAATGATTTTTGAAAAACTTATTCTTTGTCTTATTATTTTAATTTTAATATCCAGAAATAATTATAATTATTTAATAATTAAAAATTAACAAGTTAAAATTAATTATTAAATTATTAAAATTTGATTAAAACGTTTAGGGATCATTTCCTAAGAAAAAATTGTGAAGGGATTAAAATCGAATCTCAACTTATACAGAGATCAAAATATTCGTTAAACATATTAATAAAATGGTGAATTCTATGATACCGTAATGGTAACTTTATCCTGCCTAGGTGACCTAATCAGATGGTGAGAAATATTTTACTTAACTCACTAACACGACTCATTTAATTGAGGTGGCGCATTCTGATTGGACAGAGTAACTTTTACGTTAAAATTATTGGGGATACCGGACAAGAATATGACTATAATTTTAATTTTGTTTTCTTTTTTCTCTTTGCTTAATTTAATCGGTTTATCCTGAAGCGTAGCACAGGCCAATCTATTTTATCATCCAAAATTCCAAATTTAATAACATTTGTTCAAATGACTACAGTTTGACCATGAAGTTGACAAGAGTGAGATGTTATCAAACCTTTGCGAAGACTATAAGATGCACACGAGGTATGAGTAAATTCTTTGCCTAGCAGATGTCTAGTACTGATGCTTAAAGACGAATGGTAACCCCTACTACTCTGCTTCAACTTCAGGTGGCACTGTCTGCCAAGTGCCAAGTCGTTGGTTAGTCTAATCATTTGTCGTTTAGGTTACCCAAAATAGTTTAGCATGACAAATTTTTTTGAATTTCTTGCTTAATGGGGCCACTAGGGTCACCATTTTTTTTTGCTCATCTTACCACATGGATTCCTAATAAAATTTTCTAATTAGATTGATTAGATTTTTTTTCTTTTACTTTTCAGTATTACAAGGTGTTAGTTTTCAAGAAGACCACAAAATATAAATTTTATATCACAAAGTCATGTCCAGCTAGGACAAAATGGTAGATATATGGGGTGACATTAATTTGATCCTTAAAAATAAGTGACATCAATTTAAATCTGGAAAGATAAAGAGTAACATCAATTTATTCATCTAAAACAATAATTGACATTAATTTTGTCCTTTGATATTGCAAAAATGACTTCAATTCAGTCCATTAATTTCATATAGTTATATCAATATAATTCTTTAGTAATCGAAAAATAGTAAATATCTCGTATATTACATGGATATGTTTTTTATTGGTGAATTCTCTGATACATCAAGGGTAATTTTATCCTGTCTAGGTGGCTCAATCAGATGGTAAGAACCATTTGATTTAACTCGTTAACATAACTCATTTAATTGAGGTGACACATTCTAGTTGGGTAGAGTAAATTTTACCTCAAAATTATTGGAGTATCATAAAAAACACCTTTTTAATTTATATTGAATCAAAATAAAATATAAATTAGAAGACGAAAGTATTTAAAAGTAGCAAATAGATATGTATAATTAAAATTATAAAAAATATATAATTTATTTATTTATATTGAATGTAAAATAAATAAATTAAAAGAATAGATTTTTGTTGTAAATGACGCCATAATGGGGCCTAAGTCCCAAAAGAAATATTACAATTGAGAAGAGGTTGAAAATACTCAACTTAGTAATCTTGTTGAGAAACTTAATATTAGCTAAAATATCAACGCGCTTATTAGCCTTCATGTAAATATGTTGAACATGAACCTCCCTTACCTCCCAAATCCTCGGGTTTATAATGAGTTAGGTTGGATTAATAGGGTTTAGGAATGAGATAAAATTATGCGCTTACATTATGAATAAAAATCAAAAATTAAAAAAAAATTAAAATACTAATTAATGTATTCAAAAATTTAAAAGCTTTACTTTTTAATTCACTTTTGTATTTTTTAATAGAACATTCATCAGTAAAATTATGAAATTATATGGGATTCTTATTAGGAAGAAAAATAAAAAATACATAAAAATTAAAATCCTTATTGTATTAGAATTTAAAAAGCTTTAATTTTTATTAATGAAAAAAAGAGAATGTGGTTTTGGAATATATGACTGAGATATTTGATTGGGGAATATGCTTTAAATTGAAATAATGTAATCAATTATTGTGGTTGTGGAATATATTAAATCGAAATCGAAATAATATAAAAAAATTAGAACATATAAAAAAATAAACTATGAAATTAATTAGAACATATAAAAATGAATACAACTCTCAACCTACTCATGTCATGTGTCTATTTTGGGCTACACTTGTGCCTATTTTTTTAATGCAAAAATACACTACCCATACATTAATTATCTCAACCTCAATATGTATATTAGATAAATATATAGTACAAAATAAAACTCAACATCTATATAAATGTTTTAATATTATAAATTAATTTATATAATATTTTTTTGAAATTTTTTAATATATACCGAATCAACCGGTTCAACTAATAACTCACTATTTCAACCAGTGACCCATTAACTCAATACCCTGACTGAGTCGATGACCGGTCCGAATTTTATAACATTGCATACAATTAACTAGAGCTTTTAAAAAATGAATAACGCAATTAAAAAATAAAATATAAAAAAAAAAGGTTATGCTTAATGGGTGCCATCTAACATGCACCATCAGAAGAAAAAAAAAGGTGCATGATGCACCATATTATGGACTGTTCATCTATCCAAGTGTGACGTAGTGACTTGGTAACTACTGGTTGAGTAGGTAAACTATGTTTCTTCTTTTTAGTTTTACATTTTTTAAAACATAAGAGGGCCTTCTCCTTCTCGCCGCCGCCCTCCACCATCGAACCACACGCCAATCCGTCACCTTCATTTGACTGCCCCTTCCCCTGCAAACAAACCAAGCTTGAACCAGATCTGAGCAACACGTCAAGGACATCCATTCAAAAATAAATCAGATCTGGGTGGGCCGGATGTACATCAAGCACCGCCCCGACACACCACAACCCTACCAAACCAGTACCGCCACAACCGCGAACCTTCACACCCAAACCTTCACCGCCCTTGAAGGGAAAAGGAAGCCACTATGCACGGATGCGGAGCACGGGGGAGATATTGACCTAATGCATGACGGAGGAGGAATGATGGCGCACGAATGATCTGGTTGGAGAAGAAGCTGACACGCGGAGGAGCTGGGCGCGGTGGTGCGTTGGTGCGATTCCCAGTGGTGGCATGACGGTTGCCTCTCAGATGTGGCCGAAGAAGAATGTGACGTGCGATGCATTGGTGCAACGACAGTGGCGCGGTGACGGCCCCACAACGACGACATCTAGACATAAATGGTGAGCTTTGGGTGTTGGTGATGGTAGGGTAGAGAGAAGAGGTGAGTGGGTGACTTTTAGGTAATGTGACCGGTGTTAATGGGTAAAAATTAGGGTGCATGATGCATCTTCCCAAAAAAGGTGCATAGTAGAATGCAACATCTTAATTTACATAAAGTGACATGGAGAGTAGCTGAAAAGAATGCCTCACATTCAAAAGAGAACTCAAATTTAATATATAAGAATTGATAAGGTCAATTTAATCTCTCAAACAAAGCTAAGAATTGTTGCACAAAAAGATTTTCTTAATGTCACTTGCCAAGTTGCCATGATTGAAGATTTAAATTGATGTCAACCCAATATTTTAGGATCAAAATGATCGTTTACTCACTAAATCTAGTACTCAATTTGGTATGTGCCATCAATGTAAAAAAAATTTCACTGTCGATCAATCACAAATCATGATATGAATTACTTTTAACGTAGTTAGAATAAGAGTAAAACATTTTTAATAATATGACAATTTATAATTAGTTAACTATGTCAAAAAAATTACAATGACAGTACATAATATGGTGCAATAAAAATTAGCTAAGCGCGCTTCATAGATTGTGAGCAACATTTTCTTTTGGTACAATTGTGGACAACGATTTAATTGGTGCAGTGTGTATTGTTTATTGTTTCTTAAAGTGAGAGTTTTCGGAGCTAATGAATATGAATATAAGGTTAAAATGTAAAATGAGTACTGGAATGCGATACAAGATAATTTTTTAAAAAGAAAATTGATTTAGCAAAAGAAAAATAAGATGGACTTGAGATCACCAATAAAGATTTATCCATAAACTCAAGTCAAAAAAGAAAAAACTAACATACTTATTCAGGAAAAGCTCTTCACGAAACCTACAAAGGGTAGACTAGTGGTAAACACTAAACAAACTTAAGCTTAGTGGTTGAGAAGCCACTATAATGTTAAGAATTCAAGCTCCCCACTTGTGGCCAGAGGAGAAACAGCCTTAGTACTTCAATGAGGATTATTCTCACAACCAAAAGTACCATTTGGCGTGCATACAAAATAGGATGGAACAAAATGTGCTATTATGTTCTTTTTTATTCCGATCCTTTTAGTGAAACCAAAATATTCCACTTTTTATGTTTTATTCTATTCTACTTACAAAATACACTAAACATGGAATAGAACACATGTTTTGTATTGTCCTATTCTAACACATCTACTAAATGCTACCAAAGGTTGTGCTCATACCCCTAAGGTTATGTTTGGAAGTTTTAAAGGAGATGGGGTGAAATGGTTAGTAATGAAGTGGAGTGAAAATGTAAAAATATATCACTTCATTCTTTGGAAGTTTAGTGAGGGAATCCCAAACTTGCCAATTTGGAAGGTATAAAAATTAGGGGTTTACGTGGAATGGAGTGGTTTGAGTCACCATCCTAAACCATTTTACTATATTACTTACTAAACTCCCAAACAATGGGTCAAGTCCTTTTAACCATCTCATTCCATTGCTAACCATCCCACTTCATCCTCCCAAACATAGCCTAAGATTGTGAGCAACATTTTTTTTGTGGTGCAATTGTGAGTGATAATTTAATTGATGTGTGTATTGTTTCTTAAAGTGAGAATTTTTAGAGTTAATGAATGTGATTATAAGCTTAAAATGCAAACGATACTCAATAATTTTAAAAAAATAAAAGAATGATTTAGCAAAAGAAAAATAAGATAGACTTGAGATTACCAATAAAGATTTATCCATTCAAGTCGAGTCAAAGAAGCAAAAAATAGCATACAGAGGTGGCTTGTGGCCCAACTTTTGTTGGGTTTAAAAGCTACTTGAAAGTTAAAAATAAAAGTTTTAAAAATAAGGAGGCAGAGGGAGAGAGAGAGAGAGAGAGAGATAAGAGAGGGAGGGAGGGAGATGGAGAGGGGGGAGAAAGAGAGAGTGAGAGGGAGAGAGGAGGGGTGAAGGCATAAGGAGAAAAGAAACCAAAAAAAAAAAAAAACTCGTGCAACTATATTTTTTAAAAGCCACTTATCTTTAATTTTTTTTCTTTATAAATGCGCTCATTTTTTTAGAACCTCTTTTAAAAAGTGTTTAGCTAAAAATTGTGTGGAACACTAGTTTATTCAACAAAAGCTCTTGAAGAAACCTACAAGGAAAAGCTAGTGGTAAACAAACTTGAGGCTCCGTGGTTGAGGATCCTCTATAATGTTAAGAATTCAAGTCTGCAGGAAAGCCCTTGTGGTGTGAGGAAAGGCAGCCTCGGTACTTCAAATGAGGATTATTCTCACACCCAAAGGGTTAAAAAAAACAAGGCTGTGTGAAGATGCATGGTGATTCATATTTGCCACATTCAATGTAGTCATTACGGACTTCAAATATCTTGTAAAGACTAATAGAAATTATCATCTTGTTAGAAAAGTCTTGAGATGGCTACCCAAAGATTGGATGGATGCCTAATATCTTTCATTAAAAAAGCCAAAGATGATCTCATAGGCAACTTGTTGAATGTTGACTCATGATATGATAAATCTTCTTGAAGATAACAGAACACCAAAGAGCGAAATTTATTGCTCTAAAAACTGCCATTCAAGAGCACAATGACATTGATGATGACAAGCCATCCACTTCAAAGCCTTGAATGCAAGAAGGTGCTTTCATGATCAAGAAATTTTCAAAGTTCTGAATAAAAGAACACATGAGGAAAAGACAACCATTTGAAAAGAAGGGAGATGCAAAATAGTGAAGTAAACCGAGACTCAAGCCACTTCAGACAATTTCAAGAAACCCGATCAATAACTTAAGAATGGTACGAGGAAGCCAAATAACAAAGGCAAGAAGAAAAGAAAACCAAGTTTGCAGCTACAATGTTGAGAATTACAAATTTCAACGATCTAATCTATTAACTTTCTCTTTATTTTATTTTATTGTATTATTAGTGTTGTTAATATCTTTTACAGTTCTGTATTTTTATAAGCAACGGCTAGGCTCGTTGACCACCCGATGTGGGACTCGCAACACGCCCCCTCGAGCCTGGGCTCGTCACCACAAGCGAGGGCTAGCGGTACTATCCACACCACCAGGCAGAATGTGGCTCTGATACAATGTTAAGAATTCAGGTCATCGATCGAATATTCCCCTCAAAAATTGTATTATAAGGGAATGGTCTACCTATTTATATAAGCAACGGCTAGGCTCGTTAACCACCCGATGTGGGACTCGCAACAGTTTTCAAACCAACAAGACCTTTTATAGTTATTACACTATGTATTAAGCCCTTTCTGTTGACCATCTGTTATTATGACGAAGACACTATCGCTCATCACAGCACATGACTGCACGTGTGCCTTCGAACCCTAAAACCCCTAATTTAATTCATCCCCAGAATGCTTCTCTTCCAAAACAGACCTACCTAAACAACTAGGGCTTCTACAGAAAAACTAGAGCATCAATTATCTTAACCAAGCATTGTGCTGGTGTGTGTGTGCGCGTGTGGAGATATTGCTCCAATGAGAATTTCATGGATGACAAATAACCCAGGAAGATAATTTTTTGGTTGCCCAAATTTCAGTCATTCTAGGGGTTACAATACTACTATTGGTTTGACCCCCCAGTTAACAATCGTGTGTCGTCAGTTATCAATGGTTTGCTAAGTAAGAAGCAAATTCTGCTTAGAGAACTAGAAACTTGAAGAAGCCAGAATGTACTAAATGGATTACTAGTGCTAAGTTGGTTTACATTTGGTTTGATATGGTAGAAGCAAAAGGAATTCATTGGCACAGGGATATGCTAAAGGATAGTTTGATGATGCATCTGTGATGGATGTAGGAAGGGATATTTTGTAATGGTTTAATTTTCCTCGGTAGGCTATCAGTTAAGCTAGGTATATTGTTGGATGCAATTTTTATGCTTGATCCATGTAATTCTGGTAGTTTAGTCCATTGGCGAATATGAACCTTGAATCCTCATTACTCTGATTTTGATTTTGGTAAAGCACTGCACTGTTGTACCATAAATGAACATTCTGATGTAACATTCCATAATGAAAATGAACATTATAGTGAAAAACTAAAGAAAAGATGCATACTGAAAACAAACATTATGGTTCAAAACTGAAGAACCAGCAGAACCACAAAGCAATATACCAGTAAGACAACCAGCAGAACCACAAAGCAATATAAAACAGACCGGCAACTGCTAAACCACAAACCAATAACAGAACCAACAATAGAAGCACAAACTAATCTGCAGTTCCAATAACAGAACCACAAAACAATCACAATTAAACAATTAAGCCACAAAACCAATTACTATGGAATAAGACCAAAACAATCTGCAGTAAACCAAAACCAATTAAGTCAATGGAATCACTATGCAGTGAGCGCGCAGAGAGAGAGAGAGAGGAGGAGAGAATCACATTCCTCAACCCAAACTAAAGTTATAACTGAGGCAGCATAACATTCTAAAGAGATTCATGAAGAATGGTAACTATTTGGAAGATGCAGAATATCTTTTTAGACATAAACAAATTTAATTAAACATTGGTGTAAAATCATATTTCTTAAACGAAAATAACCCATCCTACAATTCAAGATTCAACAATCGCCTTCCTAAACCATTAACAAAAAGAATAAACATAAAGCATTAATATTACAGCAATAAATATGATGGTTACAGCATTTAGTAAGCAGAGAGCTCCAGCCTCTCTAGAGCGCAGTAGATGATGAAGCTAAATCCTCAGGTGTCACGGGATTGTGCAGCTGCAGTGGCAAGCAAAAAAAAAATCTAGTAAGGCATGAATTTTCATATGTTTTATATGTTTTTGGATTAATTGAATCAATGTCATGGGCAGTGATATACGGTAGTATTAGATGCAATGCAATAGAAAAAAGCTTACAGCAGTTGCAACAGTGAGCCAATGAAAAGCACGGAAGAAATTATCATTTTGACAAGGAAGGTCATCGTGGTTCCAGTAAGTTATGCCACGAAACGTTGCATTGGCGTGCCAACAATCTTCCGATTTTTTCTTTCCTAAAACAAAACCTGCGATTCATTTCATTAATTTAGAGAACGTGATAACAAACATTCATATTTATTCATATTCGATAGTGATAAGGTAAGGACCCTCCTCTACCTGAGTAAGGATGAGGAAGATTGAGGGTTGCTCCTTGTAGCAACCTGCCTCTAAAATGTGCTTCCTGTAACTGTAAACCCTCATCGAGGTGGACCCCACTGGGTTTGGGTTTGAAATAGTGGGAAACAGGAGCAGCACCATCGTACTTGACGCAACACGGTAGTTGGTGAACGAGGCCGCTAAGATCCTCTACCGTACCATCTTGTTGTTTCTTAAAATCTATGCTCGCCCCCGTTCCCTTTTCGTTCTCCATATCCGTCTCTGCTTTACTTTCTTTTCTCTTCTCTGCCACAGAGAAACCTTTTGAAACCCCGAACGTGTTTTCGCGTTCAGTACCGGGCAGCCCACCCCCAAATATAGCGTGTCTTTGGATTTCAATCGGTGAGGACTCAAACTTGTTTGGCCGAAAGCTACTTTCCCACTCATAAATGGCAAATTTTGAATTAACTCGATTATGTAAAATTTGAATGAATAGATAAATTGAAAAATACTAACAACACACTCTTTAATATTTTTTTTTTTCAACACATCCACTTCTATCGATTGAAAATCATGTGGGTTCTACAAAAATTCAAGTGGAATTCATATGAATTTTAACCAATAGAAAAGAGAGTGTGTTAAAGAGTGTGTTTTTAGAACTTCTCAAGGTATATATTATCAATATCTATAGCTATAATAATCGATAATTTATTTATAACTATAGACTATAGATAAAGGGAATGTTTGAATTTTCCTCTCCACAAATTTTTACCCATTTTACCCTTGACGCCCAAAAGCCGTAATTGATGGTTCTAGAAATATTAAGGAACCGCATACTTTTTTATTTTTTTGAAATAGAAAGTAACTGCATATTAGGATCTAGTTGCAATGAAGGTTTATAGAGGATCAAATATAGATGAGGTTCGGCAATAAATTGATGCAAGATGGATTTGTGTTCCGGAGGCTTTATGAAAAATATTCAGATTTACGATTTACCGACTATACCCATTTGTTAAAAGATTACAAATCCACTTACTAAATCGCCATCAAGTAAGATTCTATAAGCATCAAAGAATCGATGATATACTAAATGATGAACATAACTCCAGAACCATGCTCACACAATTCTTTGCCCTACCGAATAGATCCACAATCCAGAAGTTATTTATACAGGGAGATTCTAGAACATTATTGGTTGAACAAAAGGAATAAGGAATGGCATCAAAGAAGGACAAACAGGAAAGTTATTGGATGGATCTATATAGTATCATCACCTTCAGAAGGAGAGAAATTCTACATGCGTGTGATGTTATACATTGAGATGTTTGTGTACATGCCTATGAGTGTGTGTGTATTATTTATATATTATATTTTATGAGTTCTTTACCATACTATGATGTTTGTCTTAGATACTTATCTCTCTATTCTTTCTATGTATGTTTTCTCTTTGGGACTTGGAGAAGATACCGTAGCCGCGGAGAAAGATAGACTACATACATCTGTGGCTGCGTCAGGCTTTGAGGATCCCTGTACTAAGGGATATTAAGTTGTTATACCACGATGACGACGATGTAGAGTGGCAGATTGATCTCACCACCTTTACTACATTGTACACAAGGATTACTACAAAGTACCTTCGTTTCTACAGCTCACATAGAGATTGTCGTTTGATCGGATGTGGTACCCACCTCCGAGTCACCATGCACCCTAGGACTTGATGAGTGTGATTTTACCTCATATTTCTTTGTCATTTTGCATGCATTTTCATGTTAGTTTAGGCATTCTTGTTTAATATTTTGTTAGTTTTTCTTTTAGAACGGATTACTGCGGTGATGTTGTCTTGTGCAGATTTGATTGAAAAAGAGCTTGGATCAACCTATTTTGGAGTTAGCATGAAGAAAAGAGTTGAAAGAATCGAAAAAGTGCAGAACAAAAGCTGTCATGGCCACTGCATGAAGCTCATCACGGCCGCGAACACGCTAGAGGTGAAGAAAAGAGGCACTGGACAAAGAGAAGCCATCACAGCTTGGGTGTGACATCTATCACGGTCGTGAGATGGGATATTTGAAAGAAGCTACAAGTCAAAGAGCATCATGGCCTGGTCATGAATGTCATCATGGCCCATGATGGGAGCTGAAATTATGGACCAGATTTGTCAAAGATGATCACGGTCTGGCCGTGAAGGCCATCACGACCGTAACACGATTATTTCAGAATTTTTACTCTTTTTCTGATTAAATTGTAATGGGCTTTGACCCAATGGTGACCTAATCTATAAATTGGAAGTTTAGGCTCGAAATTAAGGATCTTTGGCTGCTGTATTGGAGGTTTTGGCTTAAGATTAGGATTTCTCTTCTTCTCTATCTTTTTCCCCTTTTCTTTTGGATTTTTATGTTCTTTTTAATCAAGCTTGCTATGATGATGACAATGCTTGAGTAATCTCTTTATGTCTAGGATTGGGGCAATGCTCAAGACTTGTTTTATGGCAATGAATTGATGATTTTACTTTGTTAATTTCAATTTTGTTTCGATTTGATTTTTATCGGTTTAATTACTTGTAAACTTGGTGTACACTTATTTGCATGTCATAGATACTCTAGAGACGAACTGAGAGGTGAACCTAGGTATTGGATCGATAGTGGTTGAAAGAAAATTTACCACATGAGTAAAAAAGTTTGACTCTTATCCTAACTACCTTAAAAGTCACTCATACCATGATTGATTGTTGGTTGACAGTGTAAATAACAAAACTTTACACTGTCAGTATATAACAATTAAACTCATTAAAATATACTGTGTGCTTTGTATATTATGGTGCTACATTTCTAAGTTTTTAATATCCTTACATGTTTTAAGATTAGCTAATTAGGTTACTTAATGAGGTAACGATATGTCTCAACGAATCTCGCCAAATTGAAAAAATTGAGGGATGAAAAGTGCATTTTAACCAAACATAAACGAGTGTTTTCACCCCTCATTCACTAGTGTAGCCACTGGTGGTTGTGATTCCTTACTATGAAGGTCACCACCGTCTTAACCTCTATATTCCTTATTAGGGACGTTTATTGGAAAAATTAGAATCACTTTGACTTGATCAGAACTTAACGAGATATTTTTTAATGAACATTTTTTTTTTTTAATTTGAACCTTATCTGGTCATGGTCTGAAAATGACCCAATCAAAATCGAGTCAACCCGGTATATAGACATAATATATAATTTTCGAACATTATGAGTAGTTAAAATTTAAAGTTATACAAGTAAGAAGTTAAATATAAATATATTATCATGTTATACAAAAGTTATTAATTTTAGTACAAAACTTATTATTTTAACTAATGGTAAAAATAAAGGCATGAGTTTAAAATAATGTGTCATATTAGGTCGCGTTAGGATGACCTAAGGTATGACACAAACCTAATCTGAAAAAACATCAGGTCTAATTTTTAATACTCGAACTCATTCTAATTAACTTTGAGATGGAACCAATTAGTAGAAAAGGTCAAGTCTTGAACATCCCTAATCGAAATGTGCAAACATGATAGTCATACGAGGGTGGATAACCATTGTTGCAATTTGGAACAATTGATTACTACAATTTAATTATTTGTACTTATTAATTAACAACTTGATAGTTATAAAACGTTTTTGGTTTTAGGATATACTCACAAGTTTTGTTGAGACTAATCCTTTAGTAGTACTATCACAGCAAAAAAAAACATTTTTAATATTTACAACTTGCTTTCCATCACTCTCAACCCTTACGGGTCATAGTCATGAAACTATTATATAGTTTAGCCCATGAAATATATCTTCGTGTAATAAAACATATATATAACAACCTACAAAGTATGAATTCTAAACCCCAAATTTTTGTTACATTTTATTGTTCCCTTTTTGGTGTTGCGATAGATGTTGTGATGTCCCTTCATAATAACGGGTTGAAATAGACAAATATAAACACGATAAGGGGACTTGAATTGCATTTACCTAAACTTTGTCTAACACAAAAAGCTTTTTTCAAAGATAGCAGAAAGCAGATGCTAGAAAAGGCAACCGGATGATTGACTCATTTGATAAATCTTAGAACTTGTCAAAGACAAGTATTTTAAAGACAAACGATTTAAAAACCGTTTGCAAGACAGAAGCTTGTTTAGGAAATGCAGTTAACCCCTTATTAGAAACAAGTTAAATAAACAAGCTATAATTATAAAGGTAAGGGAAGAGAGAAATGCTCAAAGAGATTTATCCTGACTCACTCTTGAAAAATGTGGACTACGTGTAGTCATTGACTTCATCAAGATTTTTCACCAAAACAGATCAGGTTACCAACAAGTATTTTTTTTGCACACATCCTCTTCAGGATCAACACTCAAAAAGAATAAATGATTAACTAGAATTCAGGGATTGAAATTGGAACTGAAATTAAAATTTGAAACTAGAATTCCAAATTCATCGTCCAAATGGACCCTTACAAAATGTATTTAGGCTGTATAAATGCCACTTGATTGGTGCTTCTCTCTATCTTTAACTACACTTGTTCGAATTTCCTCTTCTGTTAAAGTTTGTTCTATTTAGATGTTTGACATGTTATTTAAAAACCAATTAGTAAGTTCTTTTCAATTTCAAGTAATCTACTAAACTTATGTATCGTACATAAATTTCATTCATTGAGTACAAAATAGGAAAGTTTTGAAAGGATATTTAGTTCTATATTTTATATCTTGAATTATTTTAAAAGTACAAAATAACATGACATATTTTTTTACATTTTAGAGACTTATATGAATTGTTAGTGATTGTTTTATGGACTAATTTGATCTAGTATTATATGAGACAACCCGCCGTCCCATTGAAGAACTTAAGATATTTAACTACCGTCTCATTGAAGAACCTAAGATATTTAACTAAGTCTTAGACTGTATTATAAACGTTAACATGCTTTATTAAGACGAAACGTAGCGGAAAGATTAAAACGTGAAAACGAAATTATATTAAGGCTATGCCAAAACACACATATATCAGAGTAATGCAGTTTAAACGTAAAGTATACATACATGCATCGGTTGCCCCGTCAGTAAGGCTACAGTAGTAATGTATACATACAGAGTACATCAATACAGACTATAAGTAAAATACGTCAAAAGATAGAGAGAAGACTCTCAGGTTAACAGTGGTCGCCACCCAACCTCTAGAAACTGGGGTCTGTGGCTCGTCCACCGGCATCAGGCTCGTAAGGAGTGTCATCCAACTCCTCAAAAACTGATTCCTCCAAAGGGTCTTCTCATAAAATAAACATTCAGAGGAAAAACAGGGAGATAAGAAACATGCATCATCAAACATGAAAGAGGGACAATAGTACAATATATAGACATGCAACACACAACACATAGAAAACATATAACACGCCAACAACCATCTCTTGGGTCACATAACACAACCATCTTAAAAGTCACTCATTCAGATCAAACCTCTAGTAGGATACTAATCCCCCTATGCATGTCATCATCCCTATACGCATGCCGGCCAATATCGTCACCTCCCCAGTTAGACATCCCCGTCGAGATTAATAACATCACGTCTCGAATTGGACATCCTCGTAAGGATTAAAAACATCACGTCCCCAATTGGACATCCAGCCTCGGGATTAAAAACACCACGTTCCCAATTGGACATCCCCCTTTGGGACCAAATATGCTATGGTACGAAATGCTATGATATGCAACAAACACCCAACGTAGATTAATACCGGAACCTCACACCTAAGCACTCGGCCACAGCCACGATGCATCGCATCCACATCAGCATCAACATCAACATCACGACGCCTTGCGTCCATGAACCACACCTCCATGGTCAGGACCACGACGGTATCAATCCGAACAACATCACAATCTCACTATACTCTCATCGATAATAATCCAACCAATCACGATAGTAAAATATCACAACAATAAATATGCCATTACAGACATCATTACGTTGACAAATAAACAGCTAATCACACAGGCAGTTCAACATAACAGATCAACAGATAAGCACATAAGCAGTTCAACATATCAACCTCAATCAGTCACATCATCTGGAATATCATCTTAGAGGGTACCTACACCTAGGGTCCAGGTACTTTGTCCAGGGCTCAACCTCTAGTAGGGTTTAAGGTTTCCCCTACACATGTATACATTCTATACTAAGCTTGCCTTCCCGGCGATAACAGTTCTTTCTTCCCACCTGAAACTGCTATGCACGCTCGCCTTGCCATCCAAGCTTCCGAACACAGCTCCGCAATCGGCACTTTAGCACGCTTTAAGGTGATCGAACACAGTCTGATCCTTCACAACAAATCACAACTTTAATATTAACAAATATCATTTCTTTGTCTCCTAGGTCCTAGATTCGGCTACCAAGGCTCAAAATAGCTAGAGATGCCTAAAAATTCCTAACTTTTGGATGGATGATCCTCATATATACACAACACTAGAGTAAGTTTTATTACACAAAAACTTGAAGTAAAACTCATAGTTCTCACACAAGCTAGGTTCGGCCACTTCATGGCAAAATAGGCTAGAGGTGTCTAAAATTGCTAACTCTTGGATCTATGATCCTTAAGCATACCTAACACTAGATCAAGTCTCATTACTCAAAACTTGAATAAAAAACTCAAGCTTTTCCTCCCTATAAGTTTCGGCCATTCCATACCCATATTGGTTAGAGAACTCTTTCGGTTACATGCTCTTGGATTATGAGAGAGGGTAATGAAACTAGCTCATAGAAATTGGTTTGACATTAAAAGGATTTTTCTACAATTTTCTAGAGAATTTTGAAGATTGAAGCTTAAACTTGAATAAAGCTTGAAGAACATGATTTCAATGGAGAATATGAAGACTAAAGGATCAAGTGAAGAGTTCATACCTCTTAGAAGATGAAGATGATCAAAGCTATCAACTTTGTTTCACAAAAATCACTTGCGAAATTTTTAAGAAATGAGAGAAAGTAAGGAAGAAACTTGAGAAATGGTGAAGTGTGTTCATGAAGGGGGCGTGTGAGGTGAAGAGGAGAGTAGGAAGGTCCAAAAAATTTCACTTAAGGCCAAAATGGTCTTTTCACACAAGGGTAAAATGGTAAATGTGAAAAGATCAGGGGCATTTTGGGCTTTTTGCATCCAGATATTTTTAAACGTCATCATGACGCTAGCACGCCTTCCTAGGTAATGTGATCTGATGTGAGTTCATGTTTATCCGTTAGCGGGTCCCGGTAAATCCCTATTCAACTTCGTTCGTCATCCGATTTGAGATTTTGCCCGAATAACTTATATTATTTCTCTTTTTAGTGCGAAAGACCAATTTTATCAAAAATGTAGGAAATTCTATTCTAAGCCTAGCTGTTTCATTCACGAGTCAAAATTAGGTCGTCTGAGCATTAAAATCATACTGTCTGTGAAAAATGCAGACCAGGCTCCGTCTGAGTTTTCGACCCAAAATTTAATCGTAACTTCCTATGATAGTGTAGAGCATGAATGTGGTATTAGTTTATTTAATTTCATTTTCTAAACCTCGGATAAAAATATAAACTCAATTATATAACTTACTGATATTTGAAAGCATGAAAATCGGGATGTTACATTATTACCCCCTTAAAAAGAATTTCGTCATCGAAATTCGACATACCTTAGAATAAATGTGGATATCGCTGCTGCATATCTTCTTCACGTTCCCAGGTGGCATCTCCTGCTGTAGCATCCCATATGACCTTGACTAAGGGAATCTGCTTCCCGCGGAGTTCTTTCAACTTCTTGTCCTCGACTCGTACAAGCAGTGCTTCATATTCCAAGTTCTCCCTTATCTGGATTGATTCAAGCTCTATCACATGTGATGGATCAAGATGGTATTTTATGAGTTGGGATACATGGAATACATTATGAATATTGGATAGGTTGGGAGGTAAAGTAATTTGGTAAGCAACTGGACCAATTCGGCGAAGAATTTGAAATGGTCCAATGAATCTAGGTGTAAGTTTTCTAGATTTGATTGCCTTGCCAATTCCAATTCTTAGAGTGACTCTCATAAAGACATGATCGCCTTCCTGGAACTCCAAAGGTCTCCTCCTCTTGTCACTGTAGCTCTTCTGTCGATCTCGTGCGACTTTCATCTTTTTCCTAATTTTCTTAACTTGTTCTGTTGTTCGCTGCACTATCTTTGGGCCTATCAAATGATTATCCCCGGTTTCATACCAACAAAGTGAGGTTCTGCACTTTTGTCCATACAGTGCCTCGTATGGCGCCATGCCAATACTTGAGTGGAAACTATTGTTGTACGTGAATTCAATCAGTGGAAGGAATTCGTCTCAACTTCCTATGTTTTCCAAAATACATGCTCTTAAAAGATCCTCCAAAGATTGAATCGTCCTTTCAGACTGACCATCCGTCTACGGATGATAGGCTGAACTCATCCTTAGCTTAGTTCCCAACACACTGTTTAAACTCTGCCAGAATCTGGAAGTACATCTCGGATCCCTGTCCAAAGTTATACTCAAAGGTACTCCATGCAATCTTACCACTTTCTTGACATAAATCTGGGTTAATCTTTCCAAAGAATGCCTCTGGTTGATCAGCAAGAAATGAGCATACTTCATAAGCCTGTCAACGATTACGCAAATCGCATTGCATCTTCTTTGCATCCTTGGTAGTCCGGAAACAAAATCTATTGCAATGCTATCCCATTTCCATTCTGGGACGTCCAGTGATTGCAATAACCCTGCTGGTTTCTGGTGTTCAATCTTTGCCTTTTGATACACCAAATAGGATTGGACATACTCTGCTACTTCCTTCTTCATCCCTAGCCACCAAAACATTCCCTTTAGATCTTGGTACATCTTTGTAGCTCCGGGATGAAAACTTAGCTTGCTCATGTGTGCTTCTTCCAAGATCATGTTCCTAACTTCGCTATCCTTAGGCACACATATCCTGTCCCTAAACCTCAGAATTCCATCAGCACCTCTCTTAACTTCTGAAGTCCTTCCTTCTTCTACCATCTGGTTCGTTTCCTGTAAGTACTGATTTTCTCCTTGCTTCTTCCAGATTACGTTTAGAAAATCACTAGTGATAGTGACCATTCCTAAACTTATCTTATCCTTACACCACTCTACGTCCAAGTTCAGATCTCTTAACTGCTCTAACAACTCCAACTCTTTCACCATCAGAGCCGACATATGCAAAGATTTCCAACTCAATGCGTCTGCTACCACGTTGGCCTTTCCTGGGTGGTACTGTAGATCAAATTCCTAATCCTTTATGAATTCCATCCATCTCTTCTGCCGCATGTTCAACTCCTTTTGGTCGAACAGATACTTTAAACTTTTATTGTAGCTAAACACACTGAATTTAGCGCCATAGAGATAGTGTCTCCATATCTTCAATGCAAACACTATTGCGGCCAACTCTAGGTCATGGGTTGGGTAATTCCGTTCATGCACTTTTAGCTGTCTAGAAGCATAGGCTACCACTTTCCTCTCTTGCATGAGCATGCAACCCAAACCTTGATACGATGCGTCACAGTACACATCGAACAACGTTGATGGATCTGGCAAGACTAGTACCGAAGATATAGTTAGCCTCCTTTTTAGTTCTTGGAAACTAGTCTCGCACTCTTCTGTCCATTCATATGTTTTTTCTTTCCTCGTTAATTGCGTCAGAGGTAACGCAATCTTCGAGAATCCCTCGATAAACCACCGGTAGTATCCTGCTAGCCCAAGAAAGCTTCTGATCTTGCTTACCGTCTTAGGGCTTTCCCACCTAACCACAGCTTCTACTTTTGCAGGATCTACTGTTATACCATCCTTGTTGATCACATGTCCAAGGAATTGTACCACCTCTAACCAGAACTCGTACTTAGACAACTTGGCATAGAGTTGTCTGACCTTAGAACTTGAAGTACAACCCTCAAATGCTCTTGATGCTCTTCCTTGTCTGAGGAGTAGATAAGGACGTCATCGATGAAAACAACGACAAATTTATCAAGGTATAGTCTGAAGATTCTATTCATATAGTCCATGAACACTGCAGGAGCATTAATCACACCAAAAGGCATAACTAAATACTCGTAGTGCCCGTATCGAGTCCCGAAAGCCATATTCGGTATATAATCTTCCTTCACGCTTATCTGATGATATCCAGATCTCAGATCAATCATCGAGAACACCGTTGCTCCCATCAACTGGTCCATAAGATCATCAATCCTTGGCAACGGGTATTTATTCTTGATCGTCACCTTGTTGAGCTGTCGGTAGTCCACATACAACCTTGAACTACCATCCTTCTTCTTGACGAACAACACAGGTGCTCCCCACGGTGAAACACTTGGTCTTATAAACTGCTTCTTCAGCATGTTGTCCAACTGCTTCTTCAGTTCTACCAACTCTGTTAGGGACATTCGATAGGGCGCTATCGAAATCGGTCCGGCTCCAGGTGCAAGATCGATCGCGAACTCTATCTCCCTCGTGGGTGGTAATCCTGGCATATCATCCGGGAAAACATCTGGAAACTCGCACACTACTAGCAAAGCATCTAGACTCAGAGTCTCCTCGGCTTCCAAAGAAAACAGCATCATGCACTCTCCTGATTGTACACCTCCCGACACACCATCACTGGCAGATAATGATCGAGATTGCTCAAAAAATTAGGGGGTTTTATTTGAACAGTCTAGTACCACATGGTTGGCCGAAAGCCAGTCCATGCCTACGATAACATCAATCTGCTGCATAGTCAGACAAACTAGGTCTACGAGAAAAGATCGGTTCTCTATAACAATCGAGCATCGTAAACAGACAAATAGGGTTGTTAGGGAATCACTCGTAGGTGTAGAATTAGTCAAATCATACGGTAAAGATGAAACAGGTAAATTCAAATGATCCATACACGCTAATGGTATAAAAGAGTGTGTAGTCCCTGAATCAAATAAAACAGATAAGAGTCCCCCACAGCTAGGCACTTACCTTGTATTAGATCGGGACATTAAGAAGCTTCAGATCCTCTCACAACGAACACTCTTCCCGTCGTCTATGGCCTATCGTGCTGGCCCACCACGGGTTGCCTTGTCCCCGCATCTTGAATTCTTCTGCCAGTATCTCTTGATCGGCACTCGTTGGCATAGTGGCCCCACTTGCCACAACGGAAACAATTGATATTCGGTGCTTGAGAATAATCCTTCACTAGGTGTGGCCCGCCACATCGAAAACACTTGGAAAATCCTGGTTGTCCTTGACTAGTATTCCCCCTTCTAGCAGCTGTCGTTTGTTGACCTGGACGACTATAAGGCTTCACCCTTGGTTGGAACTTTCCTCCGCGACCTTTCTAACCAAAACTTCTGAATGGTCCACCACTTCTCACTTGAGCTTGTGTAACTCCCTCTTGATCGTGCCCTTCTAGCACTGTACATTTCTCTATCAGCTCAGGAAATGATCGGATGCTCAACGATAGCATAGCCCCTTTCAGCTCGGGCTTCAACCCGTCTTTGAACCTTCTGCACACCCAGTCTTCATTCGGGTACACTTGGTAGAACTGATAGAATTTCAGCAGCGCCTCCAACCTCATGGCGTATTCTCCCACCGAATTTTGTTCCTGCTTCAGGTTCAGAAACTCTTTCTCTTGACGGACACTCCTTGGGAAATATTTTTCCAAGAAGCTCTCACGAAACACTTCCCAGGTCAGCAATCTCCCCTTAGTCTCTAGCAGTCTCTGCTTGTTCTTCCACCATGCTTCTGCTGCTCCGACTAGCACGAAAGCAGCGTAAGTGACTTTCCTATCCTCTCTGCATTGGATAGCAACAAAGACCTTCTCAATCTCTTGCAGCCATAACTCAGCAGCTTCCAGATTATATTCTCCATGGAATTGAGGATGATTCCCCTTCATAAAAGCATTCAGTCCGGTGTTCACCACTTCACCTCCTCTTACCGGTTGCTGTTGTTGTCTAGCATCCCTCTCTTCCTGTCGCTGTATAAACTGGGCATTCTGCTGCGTTTGTTACAGCATAGCAGCGACCAAATCCCTCATGGCCCTCATCGCTTCATTCTAATCTCTGACACCTCTGGTTCCCGAGGTATCACCATTACAGTCGAAGTCCCCAATTCCAACTAATGCTCCCCTTCCTCTACCACGTCCTCTAGCCATTACTTCCTGGCAAAGGAAACATTAGTTGCGATCCATAAGACATACAATATCAATCAACAGATATACATATCATATGTCTTATGAATGAAACAGTTATCACACTCGATAACTTGCGACACTCTACCCCTTTTTCTAACATAGTTGGTATCCAATGTGGATCCAATTTATCAAGTCAGTATACTTCCTAGACCGCACAGTTCGATATTAGAATCGAACTGCTTTGATACCACTAAATGAGACTACCCGCCGTCCCATTGAAGAACCTAAGATATTTAACTAAGCCTTAAACCGTATTATAAATGTTAACACGCTTTATTAAGACGAAACACATCGGAAAGATTAAAACGCGAAAATGAAATTATATTAAGTCTATGCCAAAGCACGCATATATCAGAGTAACGCAGTTTAAACGTAAAGTATACATACATGCATCGGTTGCTCCGTAAGTAGGGCTACAGTAGTAATGTATACATACAAAGTGCATCAGTACAGACTATAAGTAAAATACGTCAAAAGACACAGAGAAGACTCTCAGTTTAACATCGGTCGCAACCCAACCTCTAGAAACTGGGGTTCGTAGCTCGTCCACCGACATCAGGCTCGTAAGGAGTGTCATCCAACTCATCAGCAACTGGTTCCTCCACAGGGTCTTCCCATAAAATAAAATAAACATACAAAGGAAATATAAGGAGATAAGAAACATGCATCATCAAATATGGGAGAGGGGCAATAGTACAGTATATAGACATGCAGCACACAACACAGAAAACATATAACATGCCAACAACCATCTCTTGGGTCACACAACACAACCATCTCATAAGTCACTCTCTCAGATCAAACCTCTAGTAAGATACTAATCCCTTATGCATGTCGCCATCCTTATACGCATGTCGGCCGATATCATCACGTCCCCTGTTGGACATCCCCGTCGGGATTAGTAACATCACGTCCCCAATTTGACATCCTCGTAAGGATTAAAAACATCACGTTTCCAATTGGACATCCCGCCTCGGGATTAAAAACATCACGTTCCCAATTGGACATCCCCCTTTGGGACCAAATATGCTATGGTATGAAATGCTATGATATGCAACAAACACCTATCACAGATTGACACCGAAACCTCACACCTAAGCGCTCGACCATAGCCAGGATGCACCACATCCACATCAAACATCAACATGACGACGCCTTGCATCCATGAGCCACAACTCCATGGTCAGGACCACGACGGTATCAATCCGAACAGCATCACAATCTCACTATACTCTCATCGACAATCATTCTGCCAATCACGATAGTAAAATATGACAACAACAAATATGCCAATACAGATATCATTACGTTGGCAGATAAACAGCTAATCACACAGGCAGTTCAACATAACAGATCAATAGATAAGCACATATGGAGTTCAACATATCAACCTCAATCAATCACATCATCTAGAAAATCATCTTATTGGTGATAGCCCAAAGGTACCTACACTTAGGTTTCAGGTACTTTGTCCAGGGCTCAATCTCTAGTAGGGTTTAAGGTTTCCCCTACACATGTATACATTCTATACTAAGCTTGCCTCCCTGACGATAACAGTTCTTTCTCCCCGCCTGAAACTGCTACGCACACTCGCCTTCCCTTCCAAGCTTCCGAACACAGCTCTGCAACCGGCACTTTAGCACACTTTAGGGCGATCGAACACAGTCTGATCCTTCACAACAAATCACAACTTTAATTTTAACAAATATCATTTCTTTGTCTCCTAGGTCCTAGATTCGGCCGCCAGGGCTCAAAATAGCTAGAAATGCCTAAAAATTCCTAACTCTTGGATGGATGATCCTTAAGTGTACACAACACTAGAGTAAGTTTTATTATACAAAAATTGAAGTAAAACTCATAGTTCTCACACAAGCTAGGTTCGGCCAATTCATGGCAAAATAGCCTAGAGGTGTCTAAAAATTCCTAACTCTTGAATCAATTATCCTTAAGCATACCTAACACTAGATCAAGTCTCATTACTCAAAACTTGAATAAAAAACTCAAGCTTTTTCTCCCTATAAGTTTCGGCCATTCCATACCCATATGGGTTAGAGAACTCTTTTGGTTACATGCTCTTGGATTATGAGAGAGGGTAATGAAACTAGCTCATAGAAATTGGTTTGACATTAAAAGGATTTTTCTACAATTTTCTAGAGATTTTTGAAGATTGAAGCTTAAACTTGAATAAAGCTTGAAGAACATTTTTTCAATGGAGAATATGAAGATTAAAGGATCAAGTGAAGAGTTCATACCTCTTAGAAGATGAAGATGATCAAATGTATCAACTTTGTTTCACAAAAATCACTTGAGAAATTTTTAGGAAAGGAGAGAAACTAAGGAAGAAACTTGAAGTTGAAGAAGAAATGGTGAAGTATGTTCATGAAGGGGGCGTGTGAGGTGAAGGGGAGGGTAGGAAGGGCCAAAAATTTTCACTTAAGGGCAAAATGGTCTTTTCACACAAGGGTAAAATGGTAAATGTGAAAAAGATCAAGGACATTATAGTCTTTTCGTGTCCAAATATTTTTAAACGTCATCATGACGCTGGCACGCCTTCCTAGGTGATGTGACCTGATGTGACTTCATGTTTTACCGTTAGCGGGTCCTGGTAAATCCCTATTCAGCTCTGTTCGTCACCCGATTTGAGATTTCATCCGAATAACTTATATTATTTCGCTTTTTAGTGCGAAAGACCAATTTTATCAAAAATGTAGGAAATTTGATTCTAAGCCTAACTATTTCGTTCACGAGTCAAAATTAGGTCGTCTGAGCAGTAAAATCATATTGTCAGTGAAAAACGCAGTCCTGGCTTCGTTTGAGTTTTCGACCCAAAATTTAACCATAACTCTCTACGATAGCGTAGAGCATGAATGTGGTCTTAGTTTATTTAATTTCATTTTCTAAACCTCAGATAAAAATATAAACTCAATTATATAATTTATTGATATTAGAAAGCATGAAAATCGGGGTGTTACATTATATATTGCTAATCACTTACATGAATTATTTGTTGCTAATTTTTATGGACTAATTTGACCTAGTATTATATATTACTAATTTGCCTATGTGGTTCAATCAGATGGTGAGAACTTAGTCCCATGTGACATTGACCTGATTCATTTAAATGAGGTGGCACATTCTTTTTTTTTATAAGTAAAATTATATTAAAGAGAGTACAAGGGGTACTCTAACCCATATACAAGAAAGATCCAAGAGATTATTACAAAGGATAACTTGTAAAAGCATCACTTTGAGGATAGTCATCCTAACTTTGTTGTCATCATAATCCCCAACAATCATCTCCAGCATACCACCAAAAAAACAAAGAGCCTAAAACTGAAACAAAAGTGATACACTGAAACCAAAACTAACTCTTATACTACATATACAAATAAAACCCATTCTGAAATGTTAATGCTTCCAAAATCGAGACCTCTCATAGAAAAGCCAGCTGCGAAAAACCAACCAAACCAAGAGCATTAGAGCACCAAGAACCTATAAAAAACAGCCTACAACCGCTAGCAAAGAAGAAAGTCGTCATCTCAACCAAAGAACTAGCAGAAAAAGAAATCGTCGACCCATCAATTTGCTATGCAGATCAGTAAGAAACAAGGGAGCTTTTCAACGCATCCACCACCCACAACTAAAAACCAACAGCAACCCCAAACACATGATGACAATTGAAATATTACATTACATCATGAAGCGCAGCTCATAATGCAATACATAAGGTTATTACACCAATCAGAAGATTGAAAGTCAGTCCCTCCATAGTTTGCTAACAGCCAAGACCAAGACCTTGCCTCGATTAAGTCAAAAGTGGCTAAAAAATCAAAAAATACATTATTGAAGATTATATTATTTCTCATAATCCAAATACTCCATAAAACCGCATACCAAATCATTTGCCACACCTTCTTCACCAATTTAACTCTGACCATTGCCCTATGAAATAGAAAATGCTCAAAGAAGGAGGAGGGGAGCACAACTGGAAAACCCAACCATCCATAAACCTATGTCCAAATATTGTAAGATATAGGACAAGCAAAGATATAGGACAAGCAAAAAATAAATGGGATGCATCTTCCAAATGAGTACCACAAAAAACAGACAGAGTTCCCTCAAAATCATCAATCACCCTCCTAGCAAAAAGGTTATTTTTAGTAGGCAGCCTATCTAAAGCTAGCTGCCAAGAAAAGGCCAAGACCTTATTAGGGGCCATAACATTTTAAATACTGGCGATATAGGGTAACACGACCCAAACTGTGGCAGCTTGTGAAACAAAATAGTATAAGCTGATTTGACAGAGTATTCTTTAGATGGACACTCCATCCATACCCCTCTATCCTCCTCATTTTTTATTAGCGAAACGATTATAATTATATTTTTAAAATCAACATATAACTCTTCCTCCCAAGCAAAAAGTCTTCTTTTCCAAACTAAATCCCAAACCCAATCCTCTCTTATCCAATTACTCATTTCAACAACAATGACGTTCTGCTTAACCGATATAGAAAACAGCCTTGGGAAGATTTCATCAAGGCTTAAATCGCATGCCCACTCATCTTTCCAAAAAAGGGTTGATTCCTCGTTTCTAATCTTCTTCGCTATAGCTCTAGAAAACCAACGGGAAAAAGCATGATTATCTAGTTCTATAGAACACACACACCTCCACCAACCAGACGAATTATGAGCATTCCACATATCAAGATTCCTAACTAAACGGAGGTCACCATATCTAGCATTCAACAAGGAGACCCACGATGCATTTTTTATCCCGGAGAAACCTCCATCTCCATTTCCCTTGTAAACTGATATTGAAAACATTCAATTTTTTACCCCTAGACCTCCCTTTCCTTAGGCTTTCCCACCTGTAACCAATTCACCGAAGCAATCTTCCTTTTATCCACTACCACCCCACAAGAAATATCTTTGTATAGAAGTTATTATTTTTAAGACTTTGCTTGGAGCTCTAAAGAAGGAAAAGTCATATAAAGGAGGACTAGAAAGAACCGAATTCAGTTGTGCAGTTCTACCAGCTCGGGACAAGTGCCTACCTTTCCACTTGTTCAGATTCCTTCTAAAATTATCAATCACTACACAAAAAAAAGCTTAGAGATCAAATTTAGAGATCAATTTTGGCCAGATTGGTCCCTAAAACGACCATGCGACTGAGTTGGGGATCGATCTGGCCAAAATCGGTCTCTAAAATCAATCTCTAAATGACTTTTTTTTTGTAGTGAATTATAGGCTGCCATGTAGATAAGCTGCGAGGATTTGCGCCTATAGCCAATCCTAGATATTTAAAAGGCAGCACCCCTATTTTGCAAGTTGAAAAACCAGCAGCATGCTTAATCAAGTCCGGACACACATTAATACCTATCAAGCTGCTCTTTAAAAAGTTGACTTTCAACCCAGTCACCAAGTCAAAGCCTCACAACACAGCTTTGATTACCCATAAATTATCAACATTAGCCATACCAATCAAAAGCTTGTCATCGGCATATTGAAGGTGGGATATCACGTATTTGTTATTAACAGAAAAACACTGAACAGTCTACCTTCAACTGCTACCCTCATCATATGCTTAAACCTTCTGCTACGATAAGGAATAAAAAAGGAGCCAAAGGATCTCCCTGTTTTAATCCTCTATGTAATTGAACCAATTCGGTAGGGCTGCCATTCACAAGAACAAAGAGAGAACTGTCACAAATGCAGGCCTTCATCCATTTAAGCCATTTATCATAAAACCCATTCTACCCATCATATAAAGTAAAAAAAAAAAATCCAAATTTATCGAATCATAAGCTTTTTCGAAGACTACTTTGAAGATGAAACAATCAGCCCCACTCCTTTTAGCTATATCTACAATCTCATTCACGATCAAAACTCCATCTAGTATTTATCTATTGCCCAGAAAAGCAGATTGGAAACTAGAAAGTAAAGAGTTCAAAACAAATTTCAACCTTGCAGCTAATAATTTTGCAATAGTTTTATACAAACCGCCTATTAGGGAAATAGGCCTATAATATCCATCACTCAGAGGATTATCCTTTCTTGGAAGGGCATCATTCTAATGGAATTCTTCAATCATCGAAAGAATGTCATCTTTAATAATCCCCCAAAATTTCTTGAAAAAGTTTAGGTTGAAACCATTGGGACCGGGACTTTTTTACCGTCACATCCCATAACAGCAGCAATAAGCTCGTCCATGAAAACAGGCTCCGTTAGCCTCAGACTGTCTTCATCCGATAAACACTGAAATCTAAAGCCGTCCAACAGAGGTCTATTCATCAACGATTCTAGAAAAGAAAGACAGAAAATGCCTTTTAATTTCAGATTTTATTTGGGTAACTCCTTCTACCCATTGAGATCCCGCTTTTAATGTTGAAATGTGATTCCTCCTCCTGTGGTTTATATAGGCGTGAAAAAAGGAGGAGTTAGAATCCCCTTCCTTGATCCATCTTAATCGAGATTTTTGATAGATAAGGACTCCTTTATCTTCATCGTCTTCCATAAATCAGCTGTAATATTTCTTCTGTAAATGGCTTGCTCATCCACCAAACCTCCCTCCATTGCCACTTTGTAACACCCGGTAAATTTAATAATTTAATTATAAGGTTTAAATGATGTTATGTTAGGTAAGTTTAAAAAGTTGTCACCAGATAAAAAAAATTTTCTAAAAAGAAATATATAAGGATTTTAAGGAAGAGATAGAGTAATGTATAAATTGACACATCCTCGGTAACAATTAAAATTATTAATGAGCTAAAATAATTAGTTATCATTTCCAAAAGAACCTTAAAGTAAGAAACATTTTATTTTAAGTTTTAAGAGTGCACTTAAGTAAGGCATGAGCTTCCTTTTTCACTTTTTTTTTTTTTTGTGTGGTCTTTTTAGTGAGGGTTCTAGAACCCTCTCCTCAGCAGAAAGTAATGAACTAGAAAAGGGAGGAGAAAGGAAAGAAAAGAGAAAAAGAAGAAAGGAAAAGAAAGGACGAAGGGGACAGGGAAAGGGAGAGGGAGGAAGAGGAAGAAGGCTCTTTCTATCTCTTTCCCTCCATTTCGTGTGGATTGGAGCATCAAGCTTAAGATCTACAAGAGGTGAGGATTTTTGTGTTTTGTTGTGATGATTTGAATGTTAGGGTTTAATAAGTGTAAAATATGTATAGAAAATTATTTGAGCTAATGTTTCTACAAATCTTTGCATGAACCTTGTCTTTGTTGATATTTTGTGCATTTTGGTGGGTGGATTTGAGTTTGGAAAAGTAAAAAAAGGTTTTTGGGGTGAAAAATCGAGTAACAGCAGCGTTTGTTGCATTCAAACGATTTCCAGCGAGCGCCGGGCTCCCCGTGAGTAGCGCTGGGGGCCTGAGCACCCGAGAAGAGTCCCTGCAGCTTCCTCGCCAGTGCTGGGTGCCAGGGGAAGAACAGTCCAACTTTAAATGTGCATAACTTTTTAATTTCTTATCCATTTTGGGTAAATGACATCTTGTTGGAAAGCTATTTGAGTCTATTTTCATATACAAAAAGTTTCAAATTAAAATTATAAGAAATTTGAAAGTTATGGTAGAAATGATGATCAAAGTTCAAGATATCATATTTCAAAAATGATGGTTTATCATGGTTTATGATGGTTACACTCTTTTACTTTTTTAAAACATGTCTATTGGGCAATTTGAAGTATTCAAAAACATTTTTGCATACTTTGATGTATATATACATAATGATGATAAGTTGCTATGTGTAGTGTTTGTTATGAGATTAAGGTATTGAATTGTACATGAGATTGTATATCGAAAGTATTGTGTACTGGATTGGGTTGATGACTTTATTGGTAAGTTCTATATTATGATGGTATTGAGAATATTTATTTAAGATGGTAGAGATTGATAAATTTGTTACCTATTGTCATATTATTCTCTTATTTTATTTAGATGCTTGGAAAGACATATCATATGTCTTATTGAAAATTGATTCGCATATAAGTACGACTTAGTGAAATGAGTTAATTACCTCTTTGATGAAACATTATCATTAGTCATTTGTGGATAGATTTATGACTATTCTATGATAAGTGTTTTAGTGTTGTTGCCTTTCGAATATTGCTTCCCTCTACTTGAATTTTTGTAAAGGTATGGACAATGAGGTTTATATATGGGGCATGTATGAATATGATATTATGCTTATGATTATGATAATATTGGATATTATGATGAGGTTGTTATGGAATTTTTTGAGTTTGATTTATGTTAAGGTGATGTATATGCAAGTTGAGTTAAAGTATGTTTATTAATTTGATATGTTGAGATTGATAAAGTATATTTAAGGGATGATGAGACTCTAATATTATTTATGTAATTGCGGCTATTGTTGTGAAGTAGAATATATGATAATGATAGTGTAGTATATCTATGAGGTGTTTTATGATGATAAATGATTAATGATTTAAAAAGTTGTTACCCGTTGATGTTTATTCTCTTAGTTTGATTTTAAATGCTTGGAAATATATTATATGTGTTGTTAAGTGGTGAGCTATGTAATGAGTTGTCTTATGTGTATATATTTATACACTTACATTGTATGGAGTTGTGTGATCTTCAATAGTCTTTTATGAAGCTTGTTTGAATTCTGCTACTCTGAGTTTGGAAATGATAAATTGACGAGGGTGTAGGTATTGGATGACTATTTGGTCATGATGACTTGGATTATGAGAATGCTCTTATACATGAATATTGCATTATCTGCTTCTGTACATGTCGATGTGATGTGAAAATCATTGAAGTGGATCTAATGTATGTTACGCTAAAGTGTTTATAGGCTGCTATGATTAGTGTCTATGGTTGATAACCTATTAAAAGTACTAAGTGGAATGGATTGCCAAGATATGGTTATGATTCTTTGGGTAGGCCGATTGGGGAGCGAGAGGTTCCGGTATACAAATATCACCGTCGGGGATGAGGGGACCCCGTTAAATACCCCGGTCGTTAGGAGGGATGTTGGTGCTTGCTGGAGGGATGTTGGTGCTTGCCAAAGGGTGCGGTATCTCCGGGGTAGGAAATCAAAACCGCCGTCGCAGGGGGTACTCAGTGAAAACAACTCCTATGATACCCAAAGAATCGATGATATTATAACGTGTGACATTCGTATATTTATCTGTGTATTGATCCCGATTGGGAAACTTGAGATATGAGAATTGATTAAACTGCAAGACATTCCACAACTACTTCGTGAGTCGGGCAAGGTGTCAGCTTGGAATATGTTATTATATATTTATGTTGTGATATTGTATTTAAATTTGTTATGTATGAATATGATGAAGGGTTCGCATGATTGTGTGCTACTCGATTATTCTTATCTTGCATGATTGCATGTGCTTGGGGGATTTAACCTCACTGAGTCTATGGACTCACCCCTCTCCTAAAATTTTTAGATTGCAGGAATTTGCGGAGCCGCTGGGAGCCTTGGATGTCATGTGGATCATTTTTGAAGTTGTTCACCTTGTGCTCCATATTTTTTTTTGTTTAAGTCAGGACTTTGTAATTTTTAATTGGTTGTAGCTTATCTGATTTATTATATTCATTAGTTGACATTTTAATGAATATAATTTGATATATTTTGGATGAAACGAATTATGTGGGATTGATAGGTTGCGAAGGGGGAAGGAGAGACTTTTCCTTTCGGTCGGTCATGACAGCTAAATTTTGGTCATGACAAAGTTGGTATCAATTACAAAGTCTTGAAATAGGAAATTAGGTGTTGATAACATTTGTGTTTGGATCTCGAACCCGGGCGGGGTCTAAGACAAAGGTTATTACGGTTTAATTTCAGTTTTGATCTCTGTTGAGATTGTGAGTTATTGACTCCACATGGCAGCAAGGTGGCAGTATGAGATGACATTGATAAGTATATGTATAATGAATATATCTTTTAAATTCCTATGTTTCCTCGCTTAGGCAAGTGTGCAACACAAATAAGAAGTTTTTTTAATTATAATTAAACTTTAAATCATGTGATAGTATAAGTAGTTTTTGTTGTTTAAAACTTAAATTAAGAGTTAAATGGTAATAATAATAGTTAATGTTTGATTGTTGTATGCAATGGTTGTAATTGTGTTCAGAGGAGTATGTAACCAATGACCTGTACTAGAATTGCATGCAGTGATATTGACATGATGTAGTTATTGATGCAAAATTTTGTAAGAGAATACATGTGTACTATTTTAAGAATGGGAATTATGTGCTCCTTAAATTTTTAGGTTTGAGATGACTTAGCATAGTTACGTCTTTTTATGAAAATTTATTGTCTAAGGTGTGAAAGTTATTATTATGCTTAAGTAACATTAAATAAGTATATAAAGGTTTTACCTTTTATGATTCATTGTAATATAGTTTTGTCATAGATCGTGGTGGTGTAAGTCTTGATAAAATAATATGCATGATATCACAAAAGGTTAAATAGGATGGACTAGATGAATCTTTTAAATACAATGAACTTTTTTTAAGTCTAAGTAAAAAGTCTATGATAACTTGTGGGAAATGACCATTTTCATTATGCTTATTGATTTTGTATGTAAATGGACATGGAGTGGTCATTTATATGTGTCTGTACATAGATTATGTTGGTAAATAGATTAAATGAGATGTGATGGCGAACTAATTACATGAATTGTAGTTTGTACATTTTCATTGTATCACGAGACTAGATGATTTCAGTTGCATGTTATGCATGGTTAAACCAAGGTTGTATGAGCTTAGATTTATCAGATTTTGACTACCTTAGAATGGTATCCAGTTTAAAAGGTTTGTATAAAATGAGTATTTATTAAACTTGTGTTTTCCAGCATGTGTTCCTAGAATTCGAGGATGAATTCCTTTTAAGGAGGGTAGAATGTAACACCCATTAAATAATAATTTAATTATAAGATTTAAATGATGTTATAATTTAAATGATGTTATGTTAGGTAAGTTTAAAAAGTTGTCACCTGATAAAAAAAAATTTCTAAAAGGAAATATGTAAGCATTTTAAGGAAAAGATAGAGTAATGTATAAATTGAAACATCCTCGGTAACACAATTAAAATTATGAATGAGCTAAAATAATTAGTTAGCATTCCCTAAAGAACATTGAATTAAGGAAAATTTTATTTTAAGTTTTAAGAGTGCACTTAAGTAAGGCATGAGCTCCCTTTTTCACTCTTTTTTTTCGGTGGTCTTTTTAGTGAGGGTTCCAGAACCCTCTCCTTAACAAAAAGTAATGAACTATAAAAGGGATGAGAAAGGAAAGAAAAGAGAAAAAGAAGAAAGGAAAAGAAAGGAGAAGGGGGAGAGGGAGGAAGAGGAAGAAGGCTTTTTCGATCTCCTTCGTTCCATTTTCGTGTGGATTGGAGCATCAAGCTTAAGATCTACAAAAGGTGAGGGCTTTTTGTGTTTTGTTGTGATGATTTGAATGTTAGGGTTTAATAAATGTATAATATGTATAGAAAATTATTTGAGCTAATGTTTCTACAAATCTTTGCATGAACCTTGTCTTTGTTGATATTTTGTGCATTTTGGTGGTTGGATTTGAGTTTGGAAGCATGCAAAAGGGTTTTTGGGGTGAAAAATTCCGTAACAGCAGCGTTTACTGCGTTCCTGCGATTTCCAGCCAGCGTCGGGCGCCTAAGCACCCGAGAGGAGTCCCTGCAGCTTCCTCGCTAGCGCTGGACGCTAGGGGCAGAACCGTCCAACTTTAACTGTGCATAACTTTTTCATTTCTTATCCGTTTTGGGTAAATGACATTTTGTTGGAAAGCTATTTGAAAGTTATGATAGAAATGATGATCAACGGTCAAGATCTTATATTTCAAAAATGATGGTTTATCATTGTTTATGATGGTTACACCCTTTTACTTTTTTAAAACATGTCTATTGGGCAATTTGAAGTATTCAAAAACATTTTTGCATACTTTGATGTATATATACATAATGATGATAAGTTGCTATGTGTAGTTTGTTATGACATTAAGGTATTGAAGTGTACATGAGATTGTATATCGAAAGTATTGTATACTGGAATGAGTTGATGACTTTATTGGTAAGTTCTATATTATGATGGTATTGAGAATATTTATTTAAGATGGTAGAGATTTATAAAGTTATTACCTATTGTCATATTATTCTCTTATTTTATTTAGATGCTTGGAAAGACATATCATATGTCTTATTGAAAATTGATTCGCATATAAGTACGACTATGGTGAAATGAGTTAATTACCTCTTTGATGAAACATTATCATTAGTCATTTATGGATAGATTTATGACTATTCTATGATAAGTTTTTGTGTTGTTGCCTTTTGAATATTGCTTCCCTCTGCTTGAAATTTTGTAAAGGTATGGACAATGAGGTTTATATATGGGTCATATACGATTATGATATTATGCTTATGATTATGATAATATTGGATATAATGATGTGGTGGTTATGAAATTTTTTTTAGTTTGATTTATGTTAAGGTGGTGACTATGCAAGTTGAATTAAAGTATGTTAATTAATTTGATATGTTGAGATTGATAAAGTATATTTAAGGGATGATGAGACTCTATTATTATTTATGTAATTTCGGTTATTGTTGTGAAGGAGAATATATGATAATGGTAGTGCAGTATATCTATGAGGTGTTTTATGATGATTAATGATTAATGATTTAAAAAGTTGTTACCCGTTGATGTTTATTTTCTTAGTTTGATTTTAAATGCTTGGAAATATTATATGTGTTGTTAAGTGGTGAGCCATGTAATGGATTGTCTTATGTGTATATATTTATATACTTACATTGTATGGAGTTGTGTGATCTTCTATAGACTTTTATGAAGCTCGTTTGAATTCTGCTACTCTGAGTTTGGAAATGATAAATTGACGAGGGTGTAGGTATTGGATGACTATTTGGTCGTGAAGACTTGGATTATGAGAATTCTCTTCTACATTAATATTGCATTATCTGCTTATGTACATGTCGATGTGATGTGAAGATCGGTGAAGTGGATATAATGTATGTTACGCTAAAGTGTTTATAAGCTCATATGATTATTGTCTATGGTTGATAACTTATTAAAAGTACTAAGTGGAATGGATTGCCAAGATATGGTTATGATTCTCTGGGTAGGCCGATCGGGGAGCAGGAGGTTCCGGTATATAAATATCACCGTCGAGAACGAGAGGACCCCGTTAGATACCTCGGGCGTTAGGAGCGATGTTGGTGCTTCCCAGAGGGTGCGATATATTCGGGGTAGGAAATCAAAACCGCTGTGGCATGGGGTACTCAATGAAAACACCTCCTAGGATACTCAAAGAATCGTTGATATTATAACGTGTGACATTCGTATATTTATCTGTGTATTGATCCCGACTGGGAAACTTGAGATATAAGAATTGATTAAAGACATTCCATAAATACTTCGCGAGTCGGGCAAGGTGTCATCTTGGAATATGTTATTATATATTAATGTTGTGATAATGTATTTAAATTTGTTATGTATGAATATGATGAAGTGTTCGCATGATTGTGTGCTACTTGGTTATTCTTATCTTGCATGATTGCATGTGCTTGGGGGATTTAACCTCACTTAGTCTATGGACTCACCCCTCTCCTAAAATTTTTAGATTGCAGGAATTTGCGGAGCCTTTGGGAGCCTTGGATGTCATATGGATCATTTTTGAAGTTGTTCACCTTGTTCTCCATATTTTTTTTAGTTTAAGTCAGGACTTTGTAATTTTTAATTGGTTGTAGCTTATCTGATTTATTATATTCATTATTTGACATTTTAATGAATATAATTTGATATACTTTGGATGAAACGAATTATGTGGGATTGATAGACTGCGAAGGGGGAAGGAGAGGCTTTTCCTTTCGGCCGGTCATGACTGCTAAATTTTGGTTGTGACACACTATCCAGATCATTAAGCTCCTCTGTTAAAGAATTAATTTTGAGGTCTAAGTTACCAAAAGAACTCATCTTCCACTGCTTTAGCTTCTCCTGTATAGAGCCTCAACTTTTCCTTAAGAGTTTCCCATCCGCGAACCTCAGTTTCGTTCCAGCAGTCAGCCACAACTTTAAAAAAGTCTTTATGTTGAAGCCAAAAATTGTTGAATTTGAAAGGTTTTGGTCCCCAATTTTGGTTGCCGCCTTTCAAAATTAATGGAAAATGATCCGAAATATCTCTTTTTTCTACCCATTGAGCAACAAGATTCGATCTCGATAACCAACCTTCAGATACTAAAATTCTAACAATACGGCTCATTGCCGAACCGTAAACCTCGAACCAAGTGTATTTATTTCCCAACAGTGGCAGGACAATACACCCCATATCTTCTATGAATCGATTGACAAAACTCCAATACTTCCCTTCTATTAAAAGCACCGCTCTCTCCCTTTCGCTCCTCCCTCTTTACTACTTTATTGATGTCGCCTGCAATACACCCATTTATCTCATCGAAGCCCATCTTAGACATGACAAGATCATTCCACATCTTCCTTTTTTCCGCCGAATTACATGATGAGTATAAATTAACTATGATGCAGGATTCCCCACTATGAACACACTCCAAAGAGACCCCCACAAAACCGCAGCCAAAGAAAACACAATTTTGAGACAGAATGCTTGAATTCCAAAGGCTCAAAATTCCCCCTGACTTATCGGTAGATGGCTGAAAGGCCCAGCCAACTTCAGAGCTCCCCCACAGAGATTCACAGAGCTTTGCATCGACATGACTAAGTTTAGATTCCTGGATGGCCACAAACATAGGTTGCTCCCCCGTCACTAGTGATCGAATTTTCCTCCTTTTGATTCGACCACCCAAACCCCTAACATTAAAAGAGATAACCTTCATTGGAAACCATTCAAACCCCCTGCTGAGATGTGAGCCGCTTTGTCCCTAGCCTCCATCTCTTCAATTACTTTTAAAACCTTCTCCTTCTCCCCTCTGAACAAGACCCCAACCTCCTTACACAAATCCCAAATTTTCTCAGCAACCAACCCTTCCATTTGAGCGATAATCTTCACATTGCATCGCCTAATTTCAGAGTCTAAGATGGAGCTGAGTTAAGCATTGTTTGACTTCGGTGAAGCAACCACGACAACCCTTTATTCTGGCTTCTTCTCACCTGACTGGAACCACACCGTCGTGCCGGCACGATCTATTCGCGCGTGAACCAGAAGCTACCGCATGAGATGGATTAGGAACATGATTCAACATCAAAATATTAGAGACCCTCCTTCTCTTTCTAATACTAAAAGGTGACTTCTTTGAGCAGTGAGGTTCGTTTCGTTGTGCCATCCTCTGTATTCGAAAACAATCAGTAGGTATTTCCAAATAATTCGAAACTCCATCATATAACACCTCATGAGGGGTATTGGTAAAGTGGGCCTCATCCACTAGTTGTTGCCCTTTCTCTCCAGATGGTGAAACAGGTCCATTTGTGTGGCCCAAGTCATTTACAACCCCCTCATTAGGCATTCTTATTAGAATACAAGCACTATTAGGTTGAGATTCAATAGGGCCCAAAGCCTTACCCATTCCAGGCCCATCCTTCAATATAATATCTTGCTCCGAAAACACCTTATTTCCGCTAGGTGAAAACTCGCCTCCACAACTTTGTTGTATCTACGAAGGAGACAAGGACCTCGAGCCCATGCCAGGTGAATTCCTAACGGCCATTTCCAAAATTCCCGCAATAATCTAATGATTGTCGTGCTCTTGATTAATAATCGCCTACCTTGCATTGGAATTATCCGCTTCAGCTTGTCCATAACCATCTACCGAGATTAATTTTGATTTTTGCATTAACTCATTCTGGAAAAGCACCATCACATCCCAAATGATTAGGATTCTCATTAAACATAAGCCTTCTGTCTTCTCATCTTCCAATTCCAAACTATAATTAGAAATTGAAGAGCCACTGCTGGAAAATGAATCATCAACATCCTCATGCAACTGATTAATACCCCATCTTCCATGGCTTCTATTAAGGTAAGAAGAACCAAGGTTGTCACCAAAAATTTCTTTTACCAATCTAATGGAAAAAATAGTTCCGCTAATTTTCACTTTAAGCACCTTATTAAAAAGGGATTGAATAGAAGATCTCAGTAAAGTTCTAACAACGTCAAGTCTAGATTTCTTTCTAGTGGCTTCATCTATATTGATGAAATGACCATAGTTAAAAACAACTCGTCTAAAAAATTCCTCTCACCAAGCATAAGCCGGAACGCCATAACATTTACCCACGTCAATCTTTCAACCGCTACTGCTTCGGGGTACCATGGTCAAATTGCAAAGAACCAATTAAGCAGCAAGTCGGTTGCATCTTTTATAAGTGTTGGGATATCTTCAGGATCATCAGCTTCTAAGAGAACGATGCTTGCACCAATAGGAGTCACTTTGACTGCAAAATAACCTTCTGATATAAACTTCTCCTGAATGTTAAAAGCATCTCCTTGAATTTTCGTAAGAGCAACGTAAAACTTGCGCAACTTATCAATATCCTCCTGACTAACGTTGAAGCTGAAAGAAAAATTTGCTTTGCCGACATCCACGATTATACCTGAAGGCTTCTCTTGTGCTTGATTATAGGATTTTTACTCCTTCGACGTGTTTGTTGTCATTTGAGCATACAAAAGCTTCCCTCTTCGACAATCCTTGAAAACTCCTTTCACCTACCTAGCACTAGCCACCCTCACCTGATTACTGTTTGCTTTCCACTCATCTCTTTCAAATCTTGGAATGATGACGTTAAGTTTCATGTCTGCTATAAGAATTTTGTCCAGTCTTTTTTGCCAGATCTCCCGGGTCAGCTGATTTGTCGAATCTTACGAAGCCGAATCTTCTCCCTCCTTTGTTTCTTTTTGTCGGATAAATACCTCATTCACCTTTCCCCATTTTTGAAAGACTTTCCACATGTCCTTTGCTCAGAATTTATCTGGAAAGTTAGTAAAAAAGAATGATACAAACTCTTTTATAATCTTCCTCACAAATCCTTTAAACTCAGTGCGAATTATGCTCCTATATCCATTCTGTCGCAAGTTGTGATGAGGTTGTTGAAAAGGACAACACCGTTTTTACGATCTTCTCTTGACTGGTTGCCACCCTCCCAACGGACTCTCTATTCTGACGCTAATACTAACCTTCCCCTACCTGACACCAGAACTACCTATTTCTTAAACACATATGAGGTGGCGCATTCTGATTGGACATAGGATACTCAAACTCTCTACTTTCTAAAGGTATCATAGCAACGCCCTTACCTTTTTTCATACGTTATAGAGATTGATACCTACTTTGAAAGAGGTCCGCCAGGAGCACATAATAATAAGTTTTGTGTAAGGTAAGAAGTTACGAACCTCGTTGTGGCAGTGTGCAAGGTCAATAATCATGTCTTAGTTTGATGCAAACATGAACACTGCCAAACTTATAAATTAGAAAGCATGGACATATTTGGGAAACAAGCCAAAGGAGTCTTGGTCAAAAGCATACTTTACTGAATGGCCTAAGGTCGACAACATCTACAACACTAACTATGAAATTTTTAATGCAAAAATTGTCTGATGTAAGACCAAACCAACATTGACTATGTTGGAAGAAGTGAGATGCTACATCATGAGCACTATGACTATAAAGAAGTTGGAGTTGTCTAGGTATACACGTCCATTGGCTCCCAAACAACGTAGTAGATAGGAGCAGCGGGAGAAGGAGAGTAACTATTGGACACCTTTGTGTGGTTTTTTTTTACTGAAACCCCTTTGTGTGGTTAAGTAATAGCTTCTGATGACTACTTGAATTTTGATTCAAATTTGTTTGTTAAAGGACACAATATTATTTGATATTGTTCACACATAATGCTTTATTAGGTGATAGTGATGCACATAAGTTTTAGGTGCAACGCTAGCCTACAAAGGCGACTGAGAATTTATGCACCATTGAATTTAGCTCTTATGGTTTTCATTTTACTAAATTTTAATGTATTTCTATTTGTACTAGGTATGCCTTACATGCATGTTATTGCTGCTATAGTCTATTAGAATGAAAAACCTAGGGATTATTGCCATGCTTGGCTAACCATGGCCACTTATCGTGCAACATATGTGCACTTTGTTGAACCCCTGAAAGGGCAGGAGTATTGGGAACATATGGTCATCCTGCACCTGTTCTACCACCAATTAAGAGGTTGTCAGTAGATCCAAAAAACAAAGGAGAAAGGATGTAAAAGACGAATTTGCCAACTTAATTCACACAAACTGAAAAGATCATCACCTGAAATGGGTTTGGTTAGGATATGGTGGTTCCAACCACAGCCGGAAATGATGCTCTATACTAAAAAAATAGAAGGCAAATGCATCTGACACTAGTGCAAGTATTGATGCTGGGGTACCATTACATAGCCTAGTGCACACACATAGCCTGTCCTATTAGATGAAATGGATCTGTCGCTGACTCAACCAAGTTCTCAAAAGGAGTCCTCTCAAGATGCAACCTATATGGATCTCCAATCCCAACCCGCACGACTATTTTTCTTACTTTATATTGTTGATAAAGACATTAACCTTCTTGTCACTTCCTATTTTTTTTATTTAAATAATTATTTGACTAATATTTTTTGTTAAATTTAGGGAACCACCATCCATATGTAGTCCCCTGCATATAAATTTATAAGATTCTTAAAGCCTCAAATTAGGCTTAGGGAATTGAACCCTTGGAGTAGCCATGAGGCCACCAGGCTATGAGGCACGCAAAGGTCTAAACTGCCTATTAGACCATTTGGTTTAGGGAACGTCTTCAATCCTCCCAACAAAATTTGGAGTTTCCATCCTCTCTTAACAATGATCATAGATATAATAAAAAAAAAATGGGACGATCTTGATCAATTACTTGTAACCAGCATTACCAAACATGCTTTGGAATAATCTAGAGAAATTCAATCGATTCATTCTTTTAAATTTAATCAATTCATTACTTGTGTCATGCATTGAAACTTCATTCTCTTTTAACTGCGACTGCATGTTACTCCTCTTCAACTCCTATCATTCCTTCGATTTGGATTTTTTCTTCTTTTCAACTTACTCATGTCACTTTCATTCTTCCCATAGAAAACCACCTTCCACCTACTACAAAGCCCAACCCATCGCTTCTCTTCTCTCTCTTTGCTTCCCAGAGGTCATGAATGGCAGAGCCGACGGAAGGGGACATCAACGTAGGAGGATAGGTGCCGCAGTAGCTCTGATCTATAGGTGGAAGGAGATTTTGTTGGGTCAGAGGTGGTAGTATGGTGTTGAGTTGTTGAAAACAGTGTTCCACTGACAACGACCGATGAGGTTACCGTGTGCACCTCCACGTGCACCACCACCGCGCATGCCACCAACTACAGCCTTGTCCTTCTCGCGACAAGCTATTGTGCCAACCACCTTCGTTGAGTCGCCCCTCCTGTGCTACTCACTCTGCGCAACCATCTCGGTTGAAGCTGAAAAGGAGATGCATTTGCTTCCTCTTACTCTGAATGATGTAAAGTTGAAGGTAATAGCATTCAATACCTTGTTTCCAGAGTGGCAAGGCCAATTTGTAGGACAAAACATGTCGTCCAACCTCTTCATTTCTCCTTCATAATACCATCAATCACCTTGCCGCCTAACCAAGTGGTCTCATGAAAACAGTTCCGGCATCGATCTACACTTGCTCAATCAGACTCCGTTGGCGGCTATGAGGTAGTTGATGGTGTTCTTCAAGTCGGAGAAGACTTCATTTCCGACGGCGTTGGCTTCGACTTTGGTGGCGGGTTGGTAGCTGGAGATGTTGGCTTCGACCAACACGTCAGTGAACAACAATTTGATTGACAATTTATTAAATGCAAATTTATGAATTTACCTGGAGAACGGTTTTTCCCGGTAAACTTGTCTGGAGGACGCAAACACAACAGGCTATATGGAGGATTGCAGAATTGCCCTTTGGTTTAAGGCCTTCACTTGTACCTAATAATTCTACTTCAATACTCATTCCACAACCTACTGCTGCAACAACAAGTTTACTTTTTCCACCACTTGTCATTGGAGAAACCAATATATCAATAAGTCTATGACAACCAAAAAATCATATATCTCTCTTTTTAACTATTTGTGTGAATAACTTAACCAAGAACACAATCGGATTAATTATAATCATAAAAATAGTTAATAATTGGAAATTCATCTTTGAATTTCAATTATGAGTTTAATAATCATTAAATATTGTTTTGAGCATGATGTGTTGTTTTGGGTTGGAACCGGTAAAAATATTATTATTTTAATCTGGACCGCTTTATCTTGGGATGCATGCCAAGGCTGGGAAGTTATAAGGCCTAGAGCCGGGAGTAATTCATGACTGTTTTTCACTCTTCCCTAGACCTTATCACCTTTTGTCAAGATCATGTCATCCTTACCTTAAATGGAAAAGCAATTTAATCATTTTTGGTTAATCTTGCCTTCTTTAATCTTATATCAACAAGTGTTGTACTTAGATCAATCTAAACCCTCCATTTCATGACAACATTTCACGCTTTCCGAGACGTTATCACCTTTTTTAATCAAATTATGTCACTTTTATGTCAACCATTCATCACCTTTTTCTTTCTCTTTAACCAATGGGTTTATTTTCTCTTCACCACTAAACCATATCATCTCTTAAATTCAAAATATATTCACCCTTACCATAAATGAAAAAAGCCAAACAACTTCTAAATGGTTAATCTATACTACTTTTAATGTGAGCTCAACAAATATTCATCACTTTAAATCCCAGCCATCCAAATTACTTACACAATTCTCATCCATGTCATAAAACAATAATAAAAAAAAATTAGTGATAAGAACCTAAGGCCATTCAGCCATTTAGTGTTAAAAACACCAACCAGTTTCATTTTCTTTACTTTTATGAATCACACCAAATCTCTTCATGAACATTTCATTTTCCTCTCTTCTCTCTCCTTACTCGCAGTTCCGGCCATGATCATTCTTGGATCAATCAAGTTTTGTTTCAAAATTTAAACACCATACTCTTGCTTACCTTGATCTTGTAAGCAACTTTGATTCACAAAGTTTTTCATTTGGAGCAAGTTGGTTCTTGAACCTCAAGAACACCAAGCTTATCTTCAAAGTGTTCTTCCTCGCCTTGATCTTCATTTTCTCTCTCTTCATTTCCTTTCATTAAATCATTAAACAACTTCTTTTAGTTCATGATTTTTGCAAAACAAGTTTCAAAACCTTATTGTTTCTATCTTTATAGGTTCGGGTACCATTCTTTCTTGGTGCTTCAAGTTTTGCTCATCCTTAGCTCTTCATTAAGGTAATGATGGGAGTGAACCACATCACAACTTATTGGTGGTTGTGAAAATGTCTAAATCGAAGTTTGTTTGGTATATCAAATGCTTGTCATTAGTTGGGGTTTGAATGCTGAAAAATTTATATATACGGGTTTGATGTGATTTCTAAGAAAACTGTTTGATTGTTGCTAATCTTGATGTATCTATGATTATACATTATTATGGATTGATGTTGGTGAAGCAAAACATCCACAAAAACCATATATATGTTTTGGCCATAGCTAGATATAATAAAGAGTTAGACTTCAAACTTTGAAACTTAAGTGTTTAAATGGACAATGAAACAAAAGGAAGAAAGGAACATGCTTGAACTATTTTAGGCCATGTAGATTTGGCCAAGAAGCTTTGAAAACAATGGACAAATGTTTTGATCTTAACTCATGTTTTAAGTTGACCAATTGATGTTTTAAGAGTCAAAGGAATAAGTGTTTTGAATAGTAAACAACCTTGAAAAAAGTATTACATGGCATTAAGCCATATCTAGGTTTTTGGAATAAAATCAATCTTTGATTTTCAATTCATGATTTTCAACATTTAAAACGAAGAGTTGAATCAAGTGGGATTCATATATAAAGAGGAAGAAAAACCTACTGTTTACACTTTAAGTATATTATAGTATACAATTGTGATTTGTGAAAGCCCTTTTGAAGTTATCTTGAGTGTTTTCATTACTTAACCTTAAATTAAGTATAAATGATTTCAAGGTAAAAAAGGATTTAGACTTAAGAAAATTTATGTTTTTAAGTTAAAGCAAAAGAGTTTCAAACTCCAAGTTCTAGTTTTAAGTGTAATGAAAGTTATAAAGCAATTTGAAATGATGTTTCAAGTTATAAGACTTTGAAGATACTAAGGCACTTTGCAAAGTATAAAACAAATGAGTTATGTATCCTGTGACGCTCCCAGAACTTAAACTTACTAGATTTGATACCATACAGCATGAAAGAAAAGGCTTATTTAAAACTTACACATATAAGCAAATATAACAACTTGAAACTTCGCATCAGAACTCCGCTTAGAAGCCATGGCGTAAAAACAATATATACAAAACGATGCCCCACTGGCCATCGTACAAATACTACAGAAGACTTAAGGATACCTTTAAGGTCTCCTTCTCTGCTCGAGAAACACCACCGTCAACCTTGTTGCGGAAGAAGGATCTCACTTCGCTTTAGCATTCACCCACTGCAGCACCCCCTAGCCAGCTAGCACCTCCGACTTTGGATCACGACCCGAGTAGAACATAACACGCCAACATACACAACAACAAGTACAACCATCTCTCGAGATCACCACAATAGTCAACCTCCAGATTATCACAACTAAGGATCACTGCCTATTCTACATGCATAACTGAGTCTACATGATTGGCCAATTCTACAACGTACACTCTTAGAAATGGGAATGCAACGGTCAACCTCCAACTGCGAGGAATGACAAGCCAGTATCCAATTGTGAGAGTGGCCATTCGCCAAGGTAAGAATGTTGCCTCTATGACACCCTAAACCCGATATCACATGGTGACTCAAAATAACTTAAAACACGAAATAAAAATTTGTTGGTTACTTTTGGAAAACAGAATTTCTTTACTTATATCTTTTTTACTACGAAAATAGTGATAAATTTTTTTTTTCTTTTTACAGCAGTAGTAGACAATTACTCAAGAGAACATCAATATAACTCGTATACATATATATATACATCATCAGTAAGTTATATACATAAAGGAACTGTGGACAACATATCCATTTCAAAAAGAAACTAACAGAAAAGAAAATACTATCAACTCTAAAAACCAGGCAGTGACAGCCTGGAAAACCACATATAAAACTCATGGCTATCAGTAGTCGCTAACAGACTACCTAAAAACCGCTACCTCAAAATCTAATACTCTAAGCTGGTCAACGCCTGGTGAAACCCGTTGGACAGTCCCCCGAAGGAGGGTCCAACATCTACGTCCGAGGAAGGATCAAGGGAATCTACATTCCCATTTTCCTGAGGTTGAGGCTCAGGGGCCTCCAACGGATGGTACTCAAGGGTCTCCTGAGGATCCTCCTCAGGGTCCTCCTCTGGGTCCTCTCCCTGCCCCTCCGCTACCAAAACAAACGGCGGGTGAAGAGTTAAGGGTGATTGCTGCTGCAGGGGCTGTGCAGCTGGGCTGTAGTGCTGAAGCTACCTCTGATCCACCAGGAACTGTAAAATCATCCAAATGGGCGGTAGAGAGATCTATATGGTCTCCACTATGTGAGTCCTCTCCTGGAGCCCCACTTTGACGGTCCTTCTCAGAGTGCAAACAGGTCCAGTATACGCTGCACTACTGGCACCTGGGTGAATAACCCATGCAGTTGCGTCCTCTCGCTGATCAAATACGAGTGAGAGCATCCCCGAATGGGCTAGGCTCTCGAGTACTGGGTCCATCTATAAACAGAATATAATATATGCCAAAAGAAAAACAGCATGGCCAAAGATACAGCATGGGTAAGAAACCAATATATGAATTCAAAGTACGGCAACTACATGCCCCAAACACAACAGCAGATTCATGTATCAAACACAGATAATGAGCATGATAAACACATCACAGAATATCATAATGATAAATAAAAACACAAGGGTCTCATGCCCAACAGTCATCGTCGTTTTCAAAACATATGCATGGCACTTCCACATGTATCATGTAACACTTAGTTTTTAATTTCCGGAAATCCCATCACCTTTCAAAGAGCGGATCAGGCTCACAATTCATTGGCCCTCAGACAACAATGACTAGCACCAACATGCTAAACAGAAGTACATGAATCCCATGACATTACGCGATTCTCACATGGGGGCGCAATCAGAGGTACTTAACAAATCGTAATCAGGTCATACTACATTGTCCAACACAAGGCGCAATGTGTTCCAAAACGTATGACACCATTGTCCATCAAGGCACAATGATACACAATGACTTAAAGTCATCACAGGGTTCCCTGCCAGCAAGGTTCCCCATCTAGATGACACGTCTACCAGACACCACAATGCATGAGAAAACCTTTGTTTTCGTCAGTTTTTCTTTGTCGTATCATTATTCCCTCGTTGAAGCACTAAGCTATCAACCACCACAACATTTTGACTCTTAGCTTTTTAACAAAATTTCTCAAAAGGGGACACACAGTCCAAAATCCAGAAAGGGACACGCAGTCCGAAACAGCTCGAACCCAAAACCATCAACCGATACACCAGTCTCAGAGTTTGGGCTCTAGAGCACACAACTCGTCCACAAGCCTACAGGACCATAAAGATTGTCCACAAACCTACCAGACTTTATCACTAACACGGATCCTTGATCCACGTGTTCTATAGAACGCTAGAACCCCGACATCTCGGTTTCTAGGTTCACATAAAAAACAACCATTTCCTTTTGAAAACCAAAAACCAAAACCTAAATCTCCGTAGCTTACACACAAAGCCTTCGGGATCGGTTTTCCATAAAAATGACTCTTGGATCAAAAACCACCTTTCTTTTTGAAGTATTTTGATAAATCTCAACACTTGAAATACGGTTCGTGAAAAACCCTTTTTCTTGGATAAAACAAGTTGTTTCCAAAACTAGATTTTCTTGAAAACACTTATTATTCGCTTTATTACTTTAAAGACGGTCGATGTCTCCAAAACTTACTTTTTACTTCAAAACCTTACTTTTCTTGAACTAAAGTTATATTTCTCCTTTTTCCCTTTATGTCAAATCATTTCTCAATAAAGTATATTTTATTTTCTTTATTCCCAAAAGATATCCATCCCATATATCTTTCCAAGATTCTTTTAAAACTCTTTTGCCTTTTATTCATTTACTTTATGTCCTAAGCTTTTTGAAGCTTTTAACTTTACTCGGTGTTGGGTCCTAACCGATGTTAGGTCTCTTAGCACAATACCAATCATAGCAACATAAATAACATCATACATCATAATTAAGCATAACAAAGCAAAATCATGCATAATCAGGCATATAACCAAATATGAGTAAGCATAAATAATTCACTCCACGGCAACACAACATGTAACAACTATTACAAATCATATACACAAACACAGCACGCAGCGGTCGAAAATTGAATTCCTCAGGTTTTTCCCCTTACCTCTTGAAGTTCTCCTCCGAGTCAAAGTTGTCCAATCGATTCACGGATTCTCCCGATTACTCGTTCGATTACACCCAACAACAACTACACACATACAATCAATCAAAACATCAACATCAAACTACATAAATTTCCTCACTCTCCTCTACCTAGCCACTCTCTAATCAAATAGGCTAGGGAAGTCTTTTGATCACATGATTTTGGATTCAAAGGCCTCTAAGTGTGATAGAACTAAATCAACACTTCTTAAACACAAATTTGAACAAAACCCTATTCACCCAAAAGAGGGAGGTTCGACCATCCATACCCATATGGGTTAGAGAGATCTTTTGGTTACAAGCTCTTGGATTATGAAAGAGGGTAATGAAACTAGCTCATAAAAATTGGTTTGACATTAAAAGGATTTTTCTACAATTTCTTATGAATTTATGAAGTTTAGGTTCAACTTTGAACAAAAGCTTGAAACACATGATTCAATGGAGAAAGATGAAGATTAAGAGACCAAGAATGAAGTCCATACCTCCTAGATGATGAAGATGAATGAAGTGATCAACTTTACTTCTCAAAATTTCTTGAAATTTCTTAAGAAAATGAAGAAAAAATGGAGGAAGAAATGAAGTGAAGAAGAAAGAAAAGTGAGAGGTGAGAAAGGATGAAGGGGGCGTGGGGGAGAGAAGAGGAGGGATAAGGAGGTCTCACCTTTTTCACTTAAGGGCATACAGGTCATTTCACACAAGGACCAAAGGGTAATTTCCATTAAAGTTCAAGGGCATTTTGGTCATTTCGTGTCCAGATATTTTAAAAACCATCATGACATCGACACGCATTCCTAGGTGACTTGACCTGATGTGACTTCAAGATTATCCGTTAGCGGATCCCGATAAATCCCTATCCAGCTCTGTTCGTCATCCGGTTTGAGATCTCGCTCGAATAACTTATATTATTCCGCTTTTTAGTGCACAAAACCAATTTTAGAAAAAACGTAGGAAATACGATTCTAAGACTAACTGTCTCGTTCACGAGTCAAAATTAGGTCTTCTGGGTAGTAAAATACTACTGTTAGTGAAAAACGCAGACCGGGCTCCGTCTGAGTTTTCGACCCAAAATTTAACTGTAACTCCCTACGATAGCATAGAGCGTGACTATGGTCTCAGTTTATTTTAATTCACTCTCTAGACCCTCCGATAAAATACAAACTCATATACACAGTTTATTAACCTTAGAAAGCTTGAAAAATCGGGGTGTTACAGCCTCCAACTATGAGGACTTCGAGTCGGGCGTTCAGGTAACTGCCTCCTGAGTTTCCAAGACAGTGCAACAGTGGTTCCTCCAACTGTGAGGAGCATTGTCTCCCTAGCCCCTCCAACTATGAGAAGACCTGAGAAGTTCTCCAACAGTGAGAAAGAACCTGCATCCCTTCAACTATGAGTTCAGTCATCATGGTCGTCCCAAAGTGTCCACCTCAAACACCAACCTTGTATGACAACCACTCAAACTATTGTTGTTGTTGTACACACAGCTGTTCACCACAACAATGCAAATGCTATGATTATGCATCCATTACCTTAACAACGTCGTAACAACAACTTAACCAACATCTTAAAGGTCCATATCCTCCAACTGCGAGGATGTCACTCTCCAACTACAAGAGCCACCTTCAACTTAGATCAACTTACTTATTCTACTAGTCGGATACCAGCAATTGTTCTATCAATCTAACAACACATCAATCATCTCCAAATTCAACCAAGATCAAAGCAATCACAATCACATCAACAGCATTACATCACATAGAATCAAGCATCTTTTTATCTCAAGCATACTAAAATAACAACTAAGCATGTTAGATATTATAGCATGTAGGCACATATCCATGTAACCCTAGAGCATGTTACTAACATAAATGCACATATCTCATAGCTAGCATATAGGCATAGCAAGCATACAACCTCAGTTTATCATAAACCAACCTAACGGCGATAAACCTACAATGCCTAAAACTACATTGGTACTAAAATCTAGTAGTCCCCAATGTGAGTTAGGTGTTGTCAGGTACTCAACCACTAGTAGGGTTTGAGGAGCCCTATACATGTTAACAGTTATATTCTATGCCTACTAATCCCCGATACCTAAGGTTCCTTCCTCCTCACCTGGTAACAGATATACGTAAACTCCTGAACTAACGAACAATCTTGACCCTTGATCATAGCTCCGCGACCGGAACAACCTCGGTACACTTTTCAACAATACCATCAAATTGCCAACGATACATTCGGTATGTGCATTGGACCAAAAATTGCCTCCAAGCACACGCACAGGTTCCAAAAATAGCTATAAACACAGAAACAATAACATAATCAACATAGGGTTCCATTCAATGAACCGAATCGAAGCAAGAAACAAAATCGAAGGAAAACTTATGAGAACAGCTGGTGGATTTAGGCGAAGGCAGATTCGAAAGTGAGCTCAAGAACCTAAGGGAGAAGGTACCAAAAATAGGTTACTATGCGAGCTCCACATCTCAAGCTATAGACTTCGACTCAGGAATCCAAACGCTAAAGACGAAGAACCACTCGTCCTAAACCGTTTGACCAAATTGCAGCCCGATCCAACGGTGAACTAATATCTGGCGATGATTTTACTGTGACAAGTTAGGTGATATACAGATGAGTGTTTCACGCTCTAGTCCTAGAGTGAGAGCTTAATATCTCCCACTTTGGATCTCGAACTGAAAATCCGAACGGTGAAAATGAAGAATCAAGTGTGAAGGACCTTCTTACCAAGTTTCAACACGATCCAACGGTGGACGACTCTCTAGCAACGATTTTCTAGTAACACCCCAACCAAGCTCTTGAAACTCAACAATGGCAGCCTAACTTTCCTTTTCTCTTCAATTTCTTTTCTTTTCTCTTAATTTGCTCTTTGGTCTGCGTTTTTGCCTCTTTATTTAGATAGGGAAGTGACCATTTTGTTTTATTTTTACTAGTTTAAGTCCATTAGGTTAGCATTGGGTGGCATAGTGTTGTTAGGTGTCATTTAGGTGCTCAGTTAGGATTACTTAGTGGAATCCATGCGTCCTTTGGTGGCAGCCCTCTCTATGCCACCTTTCCTCCTGGTGACACATGTCCAGCTGTGATGCGTGTCACCCAAACGTGTTGTCATGTGTTGTCTCGTCAACATGATCAAGTGTTTTCTCCCGCAATTTCCTATATAACCTACTGCTGGGGTGTTTTTCTGATTTCTTCCAACTTCTGCACCAATCCAAAGCCCTCTTCAACCCTTCTTTTAACCATATGATAACACATATCTAAGCTTCCTTAATCACTTGATTACTCTTAATTAATGCCTAGAAAAACCGGGATGTTACATTCTCCTTTTATTACAAAAAGTATATACACTCATCTATTTTCAAATAAAACATTTGTACATTCAAATTAAGTATTTGAATGAAGTAAGATATTTTGAAAAGTAAAAGCTTTAAGACGTCATAAGTTTTTAATATACTTCTGATGGAGTTTATAAAATTAAAAGATGTTTTAACTTAAAGAGATTTGAATATATCAAATAAAAAGAGAAACGAGTTTTGAACATAAGAACTAAGGATTTTCCTAAGTGTACAACCTTAAGTTAAGTAATTAACTTAGAGTGAAAGAAAGAGATAAGAAAGTATAGGGTATGATGAAACAAGACCATATGTTATACCATTGATGATTCATTCATCAATCTATTCATAAGACTTAGGTGGATCAACATGTATTTCGTTACTTGAAAGACGAGTGACCTCTAATTTAGAAAGGACTCAAGACTTAACTAAAGGATTCTCAATCCTCCTTCATAAGACATTTAGGACTTGAGAAATATATCATAAGATACAAACACAAATACGAAACGTTTTGGTTTAAAAGTTGTTGTTCGATGACGGTCGATGAGCGGACCCAAGAACGAAAAACTCAAGGCAAGTCTCGTGGAAAGATGAATTTTCGTGGGAAGCATGTGGTTTATCCAAGGGATAAACACATTTGAATATTAATTTTGTTGCACTTGGTTGCATGCATATGCATTTGTTGCATAAGTTTGTAAGGCATGTGGCCTAGGAGTTGAGCTTACACCTTGTGCGGGTGCGATTGTGGAGGTTGCAATCTTAGAGATCTTGAGGATGTCGGGGTTAGGATGACCGCGTGTGGCCAGAGAGTAGCTTCTATGGGTTGTGGGTACCTGTCGAAAAACACCGACGATCCTGACTGGACATCGAGCAAATCATGATTTGGTGTAGAACGTCTGGTGTGAGCCATGAAAGCGAATTCACAATCTTGATATGATAGCACTTGTTGAGGCTGTGAATACGCAGAAAATGTTCTCCCAATCACTCGCTCCGAAATGATGTCTAGCTCCATGGAGTTGGGATTCAAGTCGTGTTCATGTGCATTGGATGCATCGTGTCAATTATTTTCATGACTTGATTAATCATTGTATGCATATTGTTATTGTTGTTTATACTTGAGGTGATTGATGTTACTACCCTCTTAAATGTAATATAGTTTACATGGTGATTTTCTGAGGAGCATGACTATTGATGTGATATATAATGTATGTGTGTCGTACTATTTTCACATCTTCTATATGTTGTGTTGATGAATGAGAATCTTACCTCATTACTTTGTATTGCATTGTTGTGCGCTTCTCAGTTTGTCTTCCAAGAAGGTAGTGGTGCCGAGACTTCACCATGCTCTGTGGGAGTGCTTCTCCGTTCAGTTCTCGACGGTTGGACATCTAGCCACGATGGACGACTAGCAACGTACATGGGAAAAGCCACACCCACCATACGCATGGATTGCAGAGGAAAGGTTTTTCATTGCTTCACCGCTTGTCTTCGTGTCTTCTGCCGTCAGAGCTATGGTCGTAAGTGGACTACTAGGTGGACTTTTCTACCGGTGTGTTTAGTGCCTTCTCCCTCTCTTAGTGATAGGCCGCTTGTTGGCAAAGTTGCATCTGAGGCGACTCTTACGATGTCTTCCGCAGGAACACCAGCATTAGTCCCTACTAGGGTTCTTGTTAGGCCTCATTTGATGGGTCCTGGTTGGAAAACGATAAGCAAAAAGTATAGGAGGAAGGTGATCTATCTACGCCTTTCTATTCCTTTCGCTTGTCTCTCCATTAAGGAGAAGTTTGAGGAAGGATCTAACGGTTGATTCATAGGATATCTTCTGTGTAGTCTGTTGTCGGCCAGAGTAGGGTGTCAGAGCGTTTGTACCTTCCTTTTATCATTTGTAGAGTTGCGCCTCCAAGTATCTTATGTTTAAGAGCTGTGTCTCCAATTCTTTATGTTGAGTCTGTATCTTTTTGTTTTCTTTTATGTTATCACATTGGGTTTTTATGTAAGTCCTTTATGAACTTATGACTTTATATTATCAAATTTTACTCTTTTACCTCGCACGTATAAACGGTTACAAGCTTTTATATTCATGTCTTGCGAAAAGGAAAATTTTACATACCCATCTTTCTTAAAAGATTTTAATTAACCCTTTTTTCGGCCTTATAGTTTTAATAAAATTTCCATACATGTGATGCCTCGGAAAGGGTGTTACAAAGTCCAGATACAATATGCAATTAAGATGAGATAGAGCATTGTCCCAATTTTTATGATGTATAAGTTAAACACAATTGTTGGACATGAGATTTAATCCTTTTGTTGATGATGTCTCACTTTAGACGGTTGATGTTTTTCATTCTGGTGACAATGATAAGTTTTATTAAATTGTCTTCATGAAAGTTTTAGTTACTTGTCATAGCAGTTCTTTTATGCACGTTCTTCATGGATACACTTAAAAGACTCACTTAAATATTAATGAAATATATTTCATTTCATAATTTTAACTGTATTACTTTTATAATTAGTTTATATCACAATTTAAAGTCATAATTCAACATCACACACAAAACAATGAGCCATAATCGCTCTAAAAACCAATTCAAACAACCATTTTTCTGTCAAGGGTACACATGTCATTTTTATTAAGTTTGTGATGTATGTGTCAAATCGACATTTAGGATGTGTTTTGTAACACCCCGATCTTTTTAATTAATCAGTAATTAAGTAATTGTATTTTAGTTGAGGGTCTAGAAACTTTAATAAATTATTCTGAGGCCATAGTCACGCTCTACGCCATCGTAGGAGGCTATGGTTAAGTTTTGGTCCGAAAACTCAAACGGAGCCCGATCTATGTTTTTTCGGATGATAGTGTTTTTCTACTATCATGACCTCATTTTGACTAACGGTCAGAACCATTAGTCTTATACCTTTTTGCTAAAATGTGTCCTGACGTCCAAAAATATAAATAATATTTTATATTCGGACTGAAAATCGATCGGGTAGACGATTTGAGTTGTCTTAGGGTTTGTCGAGAACCTTGAGCCAAAAATTTTCATACCAGGGCTATGTTAAATTATTTGGGGACTCCTATCAGTGTCGTGAGGATTTTTTTTTTCAAAATGTCGGGATATGAATTGACCAAATTGCCCTTGATTAATTTTTACTAATTACCTTTTACCATTCTCTTTACTATGACTTAAGACTTAAGTCACCTAATTAAATAGCCTATATTCACTCACTCACAGCCCCAAAATTTTCGAGCACAGCCCCCCCCCCAAAACACTCATCCTCTTCTTTCTCTTCTTCTCCATCTCATTTCTTCATTTCTCACCATTAAAGCTCACTTTGAGCTTGGATTTCTTGAAGCAATCTTCACCAAACTTGAAGTAGATCATCATAAGAGGTAGCTTGTCATCTCTATCTCTCTCAATCTCTCTTTATTCTCATTTAATTTTCATGATCATAGAAGTTAGGGTTTTGTCCCTAAAACATTCAAAAATCCATGATAAATTGTAGGAAAGTCATTTTGATACCAAACCAGTTTCTATGGCCTAGGTTCATGACACACTTGCATGATCCAAGAGATTAAAGCCAAGAAATCTCTCTAGCTATTTTTTTGAGAGAGAGGCCGAAACCCCCTATTGTGTAGGGTAGGGTTTTTGGTTGGTTTTTGATGTTTTGACTTGACATCTAGGGTTATCACATTTAGTTAGGGTGTTATCCAAGAAATGAGGATTTTTGGAGCTCCCTAGCTATTTTTCATATTTTTCATTCAATAGGGCCGAACCCTAGGGGTAGTGCAGTAGGAGAAATCTTTACTTTTTGAGCTAATGCCTTCATTGATTATGTTTAGGGATACCCAAGGATCATTGATCCAAAAGTTAGGAATTGTTCGACATCCCTAGCCTAATTAATTAAATAGGGGCAATAGCTAATCTTAAGGAATTAGGGAGTTTTTGGTTTAACTGTATTGATATCTGGTTGTGTTTGTTGTATAGAATCAGACAGGATTCGAACATCCGACAGCGCACCCGACTGACAGCTGTGGAGTCATAGCCGGAGCTGCTCGAGGAAATCACTAAGGTGGGGAGAAAGAACTAATATCGTCGGGAAGGCAAGCTTAGTATAGAGTATATATATTTGTATAGGAGAACCCTTAAACCCTACTAGAGGTTGAGCTCTGGATAAAGTGCCTAGACCCTAGGTGTAGGTACTTTTGGGCTATCACCACTAAGATGATATTATGGATAATGAAATTGATTGAGGTTGATGTGTTGATTTGTTTAATTGATTATCTGTTTACCTGTTATGTTAAGCTGTTGGAGTGATTTATTGTTATCTGGATTTATAGCGATGTTTATACTGGATAAATTACTGTTGTAATGTTATTGTGATTTGACTGGTGGTTGAGTGTTGATGAGAGTATGATGAGCGTTGATGTTGTTCGGGTTGATATCGTTGTGGTCCCGACTGTGGAGTTATGGCTCGTAGACGCAAGGCGTCGTGATGCTGATGATGATGTGATGTTGATGTTGATGATTGATGTTGATGATTGATGTTGACGTTGATGTGATGCGATGTGTCGTGGTCGTGGACGAGTGTTTAGGCGTGAGATTCCGATATCATCCTGCGATGGATGTTTGTTGCATTTTTATAACATTTCATACCACAGTATTTGGTCTCAAAGAGAGATGCCCAATTGGGGACATTACGTAAAATCCTGAGGCGGGATATGATGTGATGTGATGTGATGTAATCCCGACGGGGATGTCCAATTGGGGACGTGATGTATCGGCCGACATGCATATAGGGAAGACAGCATATACATAGGGACTAGTATCCCTCCTATAGGCTTATTCGAGAGAACGATGTTTGAGATGATTGTGATTGGTGACTTAAGAGATGGATGAGGTTGTGTTATATATGTTATCTGTGTTGTGTGATGTATATATATATATATATATATATATATATATATATATATATATATATATATATGTTGTACTGATGCCCCTCTCCCATATTGATGATATATGTTTCTTATCTCCCGCCATTTTTCTGTATGTGTTGCTCTTATTTTATGGGAAGACCCCGAGGAGGAACCAGTTGCTGAAGAGCTGGACGACATTCCTTACGAGCCTGACGCTGGAGGACGTGCCACGGACCCTAGCCTCGAAAGGTTGGGCAATGATCGTGGCTAGCCGGAGAGCTGTCTCTTGGCTTAGTTATGTATTTTGATTTCATTCTGGACTGATATACACTATGTAGTACTTTATTACTATAGCCCTACTGATGGGGCAATGCTGTATGTGATATATTTCTTTATATTTGAAGCTGTGTACTCTGAAGCGTAGCGTGCCGTTTATTGTTTTGCTTCCGCGCTAAATTTCCCGCTTTGCTTCGTTTTAATAAGGCGCGCTAACGTTTATTATGCGAATTAAGATTAGTTAATATCTTAGGTTTTACTGATGGGACGGCGGGTCGTCTCACGTTTGATTTGCATAAAAATAAGCGACGTGACAACAAAAGAGTACTTGTTTTGTATTTGATTCAAAAAATGGTTATGAGACAACACAAAATAAGGGATAAAAGACATCACACAAACCCATATTTTTGTCTCTCACCAAATCATAAAACAAAACGTTGTTCGAAGAACAAACTACCAAAAAGACAAAAATCTCCAATTTTATTTCTGATTAATTAAACTATCTCTCTCTCAATGTAAAACGTAATGTAAGTAAAGACGATTACATTTTATATAAACTACTACTTATGTACGTAATGTACATAATATAAAAGTAATGTATATAAATTATATATATATATATATATATATATATATATATATATATATTTTGATATATATTATAAAAGGTATTTAAGTAAATTTTATATTATTTTACTTATGTTGTTTATTCTTCACCAAATAATATACAAGACAAAGAGTTATGCTGTGACTCAAACATTTGTTCTGTGTTGTTCTCCATATCCTTTACCTCAATGAGAATCAAATACACCTTTAATATGCTACACACAGCGGCAGACCCAAGTTGCAAATTCTTTAAAAAAAAAAATTAATATCTTATGTTTTATTATTTTGCCTCCCATATTTGAAATATTTGCACCCATGTTAATGCCTTCTTTCTTTAATTCTTTTTCTCTTAGGCGCCACAAAGAACATTTCTTTCATCTTCGATCAGTGACATGAAATCACGTACAGGACAATTGTGATGTAGAGAAATGTTAGGAACACACTCTCTTCAACGCACTCTCTTCAACACACACACTATTATTGAGTAGATTTCTTGTGGGACCCACTAAATAAAGAGTAGGTCTATGTGATTTAATAGATGCCACATGAAATCCACCCAATAATAAAGAGTATGTTGAAGATAATGTGTTAAAAAGTGTGTTGCTAGCATTACTTTTTATTCGTTATGATCCCTTAAATTTAGTTCGGGCGACAAAATGTGACTTTTTTATCATTCCTATAGAATCTCTTATCTTCTCTCCTATATGTCACTCCCGAGCCTAGCTAGCATTGCTGACTTGACAATTAATAAAATAAAATTACAATTTTAGAAAAAGAAAGAATAAATAATAAATAAATAAATAAGTAAGTAAAATTTATTTTCTTTTTTCTTTTTTATTATGCTTCCCATCTTTTTCTTCGCAACCCGTATCCAAATCTGTTCATGTCTTAGCAGACTCCCCAATCTCCTCACCCCCTCTCGGCTTTGTTAAAAGCCCAAATCACAAATTCTTGCCAGGGCAGAAGTGACCCCAATCCTATAGTCTATATCCTCATCCACCAACTCTCGGCTTTTATCCAACAAACCCTCACCACAGAGTCCCTTAATCACAACCTCATAGCAAGTAGGATCTGGTTTGGGATCTTTTTCTCCCATTTTACTCAAAATACGTCCACAATCAATAGCTTTGCCATTCTTCATCAAACACCCTATTACTAAAGCTAGCGACCACCCTTAAACCAGCATCCACCATTCTGTTGAATATCCTCAGGGCATCATCAATCCTCTCCATTTTCAAGTAGGCATCAATCAAAGTCCAATGAGTTGCCACGTCTGGGCTCAATGACTTCGAGCACAGATCCTCAAATAGCGTTTCTGATCCCCATTCTCACAAAACCTAACAATGATATTATTGTATCCTGCAACATCCATGGCAAAAGGCTTTGAATTTGGTTTTGTTCTAGCCTTATTAAAAGTTGCAAGTGCTTCGGTGAACTTCCCGAGCTTGAAACACTCGTCGACCATTATGTTGAGAGAGAGGAGAGGAGAGAGAAAGTAGATCCAGGTTATTGAAAAAGATGGAAGATGGGAAAAAATTGTATTTATTTATTTTTTAAATTATCATTTTATTATATTAATTAATTATCGAGTCAGCGGTGTCACTTAGATTCCGGAGTGACATATGAGAGACAAAATGAGAGATTATATACTAATGGGAAAAAAAAAAAAGGTCAAATTTTCTCATCCCAACCTAATTTACAGATCACATTGAAAAAAGAAATAAGAGGGAAGATCCAAATTAGTTCCTGAAATTTTTCGAGGACTGCCTTTAGTCCCTGAAAAAAATTTAATGATTTAGTACCTCAAATTTATAAACGCGAGACACATTAGTCCCTAGATTTAGCTCCGACGTCCATTTACTTGTCTACATGTTCCATTAACCATTTTAATTGGCCTATTAGTAGTCTTGTGTGGCCTATGACGAATTTTCACCGTGAAAAATGAATGAAAAGTGAAAAAGTACATAATTTTTAGGTATTTTGGGTTTTAAATTTGTGTATGTCTTTTTCCATTTTTCATTCGTTTTTCATGGAGGAAATTCGTCATAGGCCATGCAGGACTACTAACGAGCCAGGTAGGATGGTTAATGGGACATGTAGGCAAATAAATGGACGTCGGGACTAAACCTAGGGACTAATATGTTCCGCATTTGTAAATTTGAGGTACTAAATAGTTAGTTTATTTTTTTCAGGGACTAAAAGTGGATCTCCGAAAATTTTCATAGACCTATTTGGATCTTCACTTAAGAAATAAACTAAACTGGCCAATCAAATAGTTTTGCCTAAAGGATAAGCTAAAATATATTTATGGTCCTTTATCTTATTTTCAGAATTCGATTTAGTCCTTTATCTTTAAAAAGATCCGTTTTAGTCCTTTATCTTATAACGTTACACTATTTTGGTCCTTTCCGTTAAATTTGCATTGACGATGTTAGTAAACCACCCTTCGTCGCCAGAAACCACACTTCGTCACCGGATTTTGGGTTCCCTCACCGGAATATGGGTATTAGAGAGAGAAAACAAATCTCTTCTCCTTTTCTCTTTTCCTTTATTCTTCCTTTCTTTTCCTCTTCCTCCTCATTTCTTTTTCCTTCCTTCCTCTTCCTCTTCCTCTTTCCCTTTCAAGCTTCAAACAATTGCAGAAATCAATTCCGAACTTCTTTTACTCAGTATTAACAAACAATGAAATTCAAGCATTTGTAACTTCAGAGAAGAATTAATTTCCCCAACTCAGAGACTTATCCAGAGAAACATAACTTCAAACTCAAATTGACATTCAAATCTTCAATTCAAACAATAGCCCAGTGTCATGAATTCTAATTTCAACATCTCCAGCCATAAGCCCCAAATTCAAATTGGCCCCAATTTAGCCCCCACACCTAATTCATAAAATTAAGCAAAACACCAACAGAGATGGGAAGTGAGGGATGAAGGAGAAGAGAGTGTGGGGAAAAGAAAGAGAAGGGCAAAAAGAGAATGGTGCGATGTGCCTATATTAAAAGGTCTCGGAGAGGAAGGTTGAAGAAATCTTCAATATATTAGGGTTTATGATCTAGTAGAGCTGTCAATACGGTCCAACCCGGCCCACCCGGGTTGGCCCATCACAGGTTGGGGAAAATGCGGGCCAACCCAGCCCGGCTCACATTTTGGTGAGCTCGAAAATAACCAGCCCGGCCCGGCCCGGCCCACCGCAGGTTGGTGGGTTACACGGGTTGGCTCACGGGTCTAACCCATCGCGGGTTGGTGGGTTGGCTCACCTATATTTAAAAAAAAAATTAGAAAAATTCCAGAATCTAAAAAACACAACCCAAAGTGCAAAATTAAAACCGACAACATATCACAAAGTTTGATACAAATTACAAATCCAAAATCAAATACAAGTCTAATGGTAATTTCAAAACTCAAAAGTTTAACTAACACAAGTTTTGATTCCAAAATCAAATACAAAATCATAAAAGATCATCATTCAAGTCCATGAGGATGAATTTGCTGTCCTTGTCCCTCAACAACATTTGAGTTTTGAATTGTTAAACCTATAACAAGCTCTTCTTTTTCAATATCTTCACTATCTTCTTTATCTTCATCTAAACAATCCCAAAAAGAAAAAATTAACCATGTTTGATTAAGTAATATAATAAGAAAATAATAATAACTTAAAACTTGCAAAACATACCAGATAAAACATAGCCATGTAACCAATTTCGGGTTAAAATCAATGCTTGAACATTGTCAGGAAGAAGGGAACAACGATATTTGTTTAGCACACGAGAACCAATGCTAAAAGCAGACTCACTAGCAACTGTTGTTATTGGAATGCTCAACACATCACATGCCATTCTAGAGAGATTTGGACAACGCTCTCGACAATCCTTCCAATACATCAACACATCTAACTTGTCATGATACTTTGAATCAAGAACCTTCTCTTCCAAATAAATATCTAATTCGGACCTTCCAGTGTCATTAACATGTTGGCTCACATAATTAACATATTCCTAAGACATTAGGAGAAAAAAAAAATAAAGTGATGCATTAAATAACAATGAAAATAAATGCAGAAAATATATTAACTTTGAAGAATATTTAACTTACATTAAATGCATCCACACATGGCTCATCTTGGGGACAGTGAAAGTGTTGCATTGTAGCAACACTTTGAGAATCATTTGACCTTTCCTTCACATATTCTTCATACAACTTATATATCTTGACCTTTAAATCACTAATCTTCTCTTCACAAGTAGAAGAATCAAGTTTATTATAGCAAAACCGAATAGCATCAAATTTCATCTTTGGATCAAGAACAACCGCAATTGCAAGAATGATGCTATAGTCACTCCAATATTTGGAAAACTTGGTCAACATGTCCTCTGCCATTTCTTTAATCACCTTATCATCACTATTAGCATTTTCCCGCAACAAACATTCAATTTTCCATACTTACATAAAATATCGATTAGAAGTTGGATAAGATGTACCAGAAAACAAGTTTGTTATAAGATAAAATGGCCTCAAAAACTCACACATCTTATCAGCCCTTCTCCACTCATCATGTGATGGACAATGTTTGTAGTTTCTATCACGAACAGTAAAACTTCCAAAAGCACGACGATATTTTAGTGCACTTTCAAGCATAAGAAAAGTAGAATTCCATCTAGTGCTGACATCCAATCTCAACCCAACCTTAGTATCAATACCCCTCACTTGAAGAACACATTCTTTAAATGCTATCCTTCTTGCTTCCGATGCTCTCACATATTTGATACTTTCTCTTATCTTATGCAAAGCAACACTAGCCACCTTTAAACCATCTTGAACTATAAGATTTAAGACATGAGCATTACACCTCACATAAAAAAAATCACCATTACAAAGCAAACTATCTTGCATATTTAATTGCTCAATCAAAACATTTTGCAAGCTATCATTGGCACTAGCATTGTCTAATGTGATTGAAAAGATCTTTCAATCTATTCTCCAATCATGCAAGCATTCAAGTATATTTTTTGCCAATTCAAAACCTGTGTGTGGAGGCTCCATCTTACAAAAAGCAAGAATCTTGTTATTCAACTTCCAATCCTTGTCAACAAAATGTGCAGGCAAACAAATATACCCTTCTTGAGTGAAAGAAGTCCAACAATCAGATGTCAAACAAATTCGGTTATGACTTCTATGCATTGTTTTTTTCAATTTCTCTTTTAGTTCAAAATGGAATTTCCAAATATCCGCCACAGCAGTATTCCTACTAATATGCTTTACATCCGAATTTAAGATTGAATGCAATTCCCTAATCCACTTATACTCAACAAAATTAAATGGCAGTCCATGTTCAATAATAGCCATTGAAATGACCTCACGAACACGTTTTTGGTCAATTTCCCTAGCCCTCAACTTTCCCGCATGATCAATTATCATTCCAGGCAAATCATGATATTTTGGTATCAATTTACATTTTTTCACATGACGCAGTAAAGATGAAGTCCCTATTTTAGTGCCACCAATAACATACAGTTGCCCACACCCATTACATTTAGCCTTTTCTTTGCCATCTATAATACCAACTTTAGTAAAATAATTCCAAACTTCAGAGGTGGTCACCTTAGGCTTCTTAGTGGCTCTATCACAATTTATATCATCAGTATCTCTCTCAGTCTCTGTTTGATTTGGGGGCACAGGTTCATTCACACCGTTTAACTCATCAATTAAGTTTATATTCATACTTTGAGCTAAAGTTTCAGATTCCATTCTGCAAAGTGGAAACCAAGATTTAACACTTAACAGAGATGCTAGCAAAACAACATCTGAATGAAAATAATTCTAAACACAACCAAAGGACAAAGATGCCATCATAATCAGAAAAGAATTCTAAACACAAACATTTCATTAAGTTTATTTAAAATGCCATCATAATCAGATTCAGAAGCTGAGCAAACAAGGAAGAAGATAAGCAAACCCAAACAAGGACTGTGACACCCTCAAACCCAGTGCCACTTTCGTAACTCAAAACCCTTAATGAAACGATAAATAAAATTTCGCTGGTTTTACTTTCGGAAAATATATCTTTTGTGTAAGCAGATTCTGGAAATCGTGACCAAATTTTTTCTCATTAATACATAAACTCACCACTCCGGATAACAGAACTACTCATATACAATAATTAGAACAAGATATATATATATATACATATATATAATGGACAACAAGCCCCTTTACAAAAGAACGAATGATTACTAAACTTTCTAAAAAGCTATAAAACTAGGCAGCGGCAGTCTGGAACCATATCTCTAAAACCTATGGCCATCAGTAGCCGTTAACAGACTACCCAAAAACCACTGCCTCAAAAAAAAAGGTCTACACCCTAAGCTGGTCCGACTAATGGAAACCATTGGACAATCCCCCGGAGGGAAGTCCAATGCTGGAACCAGAGGAAGAACTCTGGGAACCTACATTCCCGTTCTCCTGTGGATGGGGATCGGAAGTATCCGAAGAATGATCCTCCGGGTCTTCCTGAGGATCTTCCTCAGGGTCTTCCTCCTCCTCCTCCTCTTCCCCCACATCTTCCACGACGTGCTCGCCCGCTACCAAAACAAAAGGCGGGGGAGGCGTCTGGGGTAGCTGTGGCTGCGGGGACTGTGCAGCGGGGGCGACCGACTCGATCACACCCTGCTCCATAAGGGCCTGCAGCATCAGCCCGATGGGAGGGAGAGGCACCTGGACGGTCTCCACTGTCCGAGTACTCTTCCGCGGTCCCGTCTCCGTCGTTCCGCTTACAGTGCAAACTGGTCCCGTATACGCCGCACTTTCCACCCCTGGGTGGATAACCCAAGCGGCTGGGTCTGTCCTTCGATCAAACGCTAGGACGCGCATCCCGGAGTGCGCTAGGTGATCCGGCTCTGGCTCCATCTGTAAACACGATACAATATATATCCAAGGACAACCCGTCCAAAAACATGCAAGGGTGAGAAACCAATGTATGAATCCATAAACAACAACTATATGCCCAATCCACACAACAGACCCAAATCATCATATAACATGGCATATATCATTAAATACAAAAGGCAGTAAATGCACAAGGGTTTCGTACCCCACAATCAACGTTATCTCCTAAACGTATGCATGGCACTTCCATATATCTCAATATTCACACTAGATTACTAGATTTCCGGAAATCCCATCACCATTCGAAATGAGCTGATCAGGCTCCAATATTTGGCCCAAAAACGAGTACTTTGAATCCCATGACACTACGCGATTCTCACATGGGGGCGCAATCAGAAGTACTCCACAAGAAAACGGTCATACTGCATTGTCCAACTCAAGGCACAATACGTTCCCAGAACACGTATGACACCATTGTCCATCAAGGCACAATGTTATGACAAACAAGTCATCTCAGGTTCTCCCTGTTTATCAAGGTCCCCCGTATCACGGCACGTCTGCCCCGCATTTAATGCATGAGAAACCTATCTAGTTTCCGATAATGGATCTTTGTCGCATCAATATTTCCTCGTTGTAGCATCAACGCTAACAACCACCACAATGTCTTAGACTCTTTAAGCCTCAAGAACACATTTTCTCAAAACAGGACACTTAGCCCAAAAACAACTTAAATCCCAACACCTCTAACCGATGCACCAGTCAAGGACGTTGGATTCAAGATTATAAAAACATCCTCAAGCTTACAGGACCACAAAGATTGTCCCTAAGCCGACAGGACCATAACTAACACGGATCCTTGATCCACGTGTTCTGCAGAACCCTAGAACCCCGACGTCTCGGTTTCTAGTTTCTAAGCTTTAAGCTTTAAAACCACTTTCCTTGAAAACTCGAAAACCAAAAACCCAAAATCTCCGATACTTACACAAAGTCATCGGGATCGGTTTTCCATAAAACAAAACTTGGTCCAGAGACCATTTCTTTTTCTTTCGTTGTTTTTCGGTAAAATACGAACTTAAAACAAAACTTGCACAAACTCATTTTTCTTGAATAAACTCAGTATGACTTCGGAAACCACATTACTCAAAAGGGTTTACTTATCAAATTAAGACATATTGAAGGTTTCTAATGCCCTATTCGCTTTTAAACTTCACTTTTTCTTATCAAAACACATTTCAGACTTTTAAAGCTTTTAAGTTACACGATGTCGGATCCTAATCAAAATTAGGTCCTCTAATGCCTAAATCCCACAGCAGGGCACACATTACATCCATATAACCATTCAGCAAGTATAACATGCATTCAACTATATCAACAGTTACATCAATACATCAGCACATCAATGCATATTCCAATCAACAACAGTCAATCAAGAAATTAACTAACATCATGATATAACTATTTAAATACAATACAAATACAGTACAAATACAGTACAAACACCGATGCAGCACATAGCCGTCGGAAATGGAATTCCTCAGGTTTATCCCCTTACCTCTTGTAGCTTCCAGTTCAACTCGGAACACCCGATCAACTTGTTTCTCGTCCCAACACGCTGCCGATCACTACATACACGTAAAACATATCGGCATTAACTTACAAAACGAAGATTTCTCCTAATGCACCACCCCTAGGGTTCGGCTCTACTACGCTAAAAATAGCTAGGGAGCTCCAAAATTTCTCATTTTCTGGATAACACCCTAACTAAGTGTGACAGCCCTAGATATCAGATCAGATCATCAAAAACCAACCAAAACCCTACCCTACACCCATAGGGGGGTTTCGGCCCCTACCTAGAAAACATAGCTAGAGGGATTTCTTGGCTCTAAGCTCTTAGATCATACAAGTATGTCATGAACCTAGGCCATAGAAACTGGTTTGGTACAGATACGATTTTCCTACAATTTTTCATGGATTTTCAAAGATTTTAGGGACAAAACCCTAACATCCTTGATCATGAAAATATGAGGAGAGAAAGGAGAGATTGAGAGAGATAGAGTTGAACTACTACCTCCTATGATGATCCACTCCAAGTTTGGTGAAGATTGCTCCACAAAAACTCAAGCTTTTGGCCTTCAACAATGGTGGTTTTGAGAAGAAAAGAGAAAGAAGAGAAAGGAAGAGAAAAGAAGAAGATGAGGTGACTTTGGGGGAGGGGGCTGCCGAAAATGAGGGAAAGAAAATGAGAGGATGAGGGTAAAAGTTGTTAGATATTTAGGGTTTATTAGTTTAATAATAGGAAAGGTAAATTGGTAATAAAATTAACCAAGGGCAATTTGGTCAATTCACATCCCGATATTTGGAATCGTCCCGACACTCGTATGAATTCTTCAAATTACTTGATACAATTTTGGTATGAAAAACATCTGATCGTGGGTCTCGAAAAACCCTAAGACAGCTCGAAACGTCTCCTCGATCGATTATCGGCCCGAATATAAAATATTATTTATATTTTGGACGTCAGGACACATTTTAGGAAAAAGATAGAGGAATATATTCTAAGACTAATGGTTTCGTTCGTTAGTCCAGATTAGGTCGTGATAGTAGAAAATACTATCATCTGAAAAACGTAGATCGGTTTTTGTTTGAGTTTTCGGCCCAAAACTTAACCGAAAGATCCTACGATTTTATAAAACAAGACTATGATCTTAGTTTTCCCAAAATCATTTTCTAAAACACAGATAAAAATATAAACTCATTAATTGAGTTTATCGTCCTTAGAAAGCACGAAAAATCGGGGTGTTACAAGGACAAACCTAACAAACAGGGACGAAGATGAGAAAGCTAGAAGCAGAAGCGGTGAAGCTCGGAGAAAGATGATGGCTAGCTGTCGCTCGCTGAGAAAACCAGGCGATGGTCTTTCTCAGTCTCTGCCGTCGCTCGCTGTCGCTGACTCGCTGTGTTCTTCGATTTCGATGGCAACAAAATCAACGGCGGCGCTGGAGACGTTCTCTGGTCTTCTCGCTGCCGCTCGCCGTTACGCGTTAGAAAGAAAACGTTAGGTTAGGGACGTTGTCATTGCTTTGCTAGGTTTAGCAGGTTAGGTGCGTGAGAGAGAGGGGAAGGGGAAATTCAAATCAGGGGAATGGCCAAATGGGGAAAGGAGAAATGCCAAGCCAAAATGGGGTTGTGTTGTGGGCCGGGTGGACAGTTGCTGCCTACTGGACCTGGACCATTTTTTTTTATAAATAAAATAGCTAACCCGTGGGCCAATCCGGCTCACCACGGGTTGAACCCAACCAACCCGCGAGTTAGATGGGCCGGGTTATATTTACCCGGGGTCTAAATGAGCTGGTTTTTTTACAACCCGGCTCGCCAGTGGGCCGGGCTGACCCGGGCTGACCCGCGGGTTGAAACCCACATTGACAGCTCTATGATCTGGACAATGAAGGTGGAGTGGTGTTTCAAATAACAATACACATTCCTTATGAGCAGGAAGGGGAGAAAGGGAAAGGGAAAGATGAAGAGGAAGGAAGGAAGAAGAAAGGAGGAGGAAGAGGAAGAAAAAGAAAGAAGAGAGAGAAAGAGAAAAGGAGAAGATATTTGTTTTTTCTCTCTAATACCCAGATTCCGGTGAGGGAACCCAGAATCCGACGATCGATGACTAACGGTGATTTACTAATGTCGTTAGTGCAAATCTAACGGAAAAGACCAAAATAGTGTAACATTATAAGATAAAGGACTAAAATAGATCTTTTTAAAGATAAATGACCAAATCGAATTCTGAAAATAAGATAAAAGACAAAAAATATATTTTAACCTAGGAAAAAACTCTTCTAAAGTGAATTTCTCTCTAAAGTGAGTAAGTAAAGATATTTTTATCATTGATTTTATAAAATAAATTAAGATCTCTATATATTATATTAAATCAAGAATAAAAATGCCCTTACATATTCACCTGGAGACAAATTCACCCGGCCTTATCCTTTAACCTATTAACCTAAAGCATAATATCAATTTCCTTTACTCCCCGGTGATTTTTATGGTATGTGGAAATCCTAGTCCTCACGCAAAGCACGAAGGGACCCTTTTTTTGTGAAAAGACGCCACATTTTCATTCATATTTTCAACTTCCAAGCTTCCATCAACAATCCTCAACCTTCCCAGATTGTGCTTGGTTGGCACAGCACCAATTTTTCGTGGGAACAAACAAGCATAACAAAACAAAACAAACAAAAAAATTCTAACTTTGAAATCAGTGCTGTGCGTGTATCCACCATTATTAACCACCCCTTTTGTGCCCACTTGGAAAATTTTCTCCCCTCAACATGGGTTGTGGCGCCTCCGTTTCAGGTAAACAGATTCTACTTCTCTTGATTTCTATTCTCCATGCATTCTAGGTTAAAGTTGCAAACTTTGTTGAAATTCTCATTGTTTTTGTTAAATTTAGCTCTGCAGCTGAAAAGGGGTTAAAAAAAGTATTTTTTAACTAATTGTTGTCTTTATTTGTGATTTTCGGGTTTTAGTTTAATGGGGTTTGGTCATTAGAAGCAATTATTGATTTTTAGCTTTGAATCTGATGGAGTTGTGGGCAAAATTGATTTTTTTTTGTGTGTTTTCAGGTAGGGATTCAAGGCAGTTGGGTCAAGCCAATTTGGAGAATGGTGGAGGGCAGGACGCCAAGAATCTTCGTGTCAAGGTAATTAATGGGTTGTGTTCTTCGATTGCTGATGTTTTGCTAATTTCTTTAATTTTGAAAAGCGTAGTTTTTTAAGCCCTTTTCAACATGATTTCATTCATTTACCTGTTTCTTGTAAATTTTTAATTTATTGTTGATTGAGGAAGTAAATATTAGGAGAGGGTAGCTAGGGAAATTCCCATTTTATTAAGTTGGAACTCATTCATTTCCTGGATTTTGTTTCTCTTTGTCTTAAATAATTTAGAGTTTTGTGATCCTGTGGTGTTTGTTGAATAGCTTAGTGCAATACTCTTTCAAAGCTTTTCTTTGTACAGCAGACTTTGAATTTGTTGAGTAATTAGTTCAGCTTTTGTTTGGATCAAATCACTTGTTTTCTAAAGAAAAGGAAAAGACAAACAAATTTTATTAACATAAACACTGAAAGTTAAATGCATCATTTAATTCTGTTCATTTTTGTTACTTCGAAATGAAGTGAATTATTTAGTACATTTACTATCTTTTCAATTAAGTTTCTTGTAAGATCAACTTATAAGTATTAGCTAGGAGTATTTCTTATTAAAAAAAAAAGTATTAGCTAGGAGTATTAAAAATAATCCCTTGAGGAGTTTCTCTTATAATAAATTATGTATCATGCCTTAGAAACAAACCATCTTACATTCTTCTGCCAAACCTGCTAACTATATCCACAGAAGGATTACACCCAAATCTTATGTTCGTCTAAATATTGATTATTTCACCCATAACCAATCTTTTGTAAAAATTAGTCGTGAAAATGTGTACCATGTGGAGCCAGACATTATGCACAATCTAGTTTTTGCTTTGGGGCCAGAATTACTAATGTTATCAGAAATATTCACCTACTATAAGAATTCCCAATTATGGCCATAAAAAGGAAATCTGAAATATTTCCTCTAATATTTAATGTCCATGAAAAATCATTATACCCACTTTTTTACCTTAGAAAAAAAGAAACCTATATAATACTGAAAGAGAAGTAATAACATTGTTAATTATCTTTAAGATTGAAACTTGAGAATCAGAAGTTTATGCTGATTTTGTCATGTAAGTCCCTTTCTGGTTGTTACGTTTTGTTTTTTAGCAGTCACAACTCACAAGTTTTGATACTTTAATTTTTGAAGAACATTGAAATGACTTACTAGACAGAAATTTGATCTGCTGAAAGAAAGGACTGTCGTTGATGATAAAAATATGACATTTAATCAAAGAAAGAATAATATTTATTGTAACCTTCATTTCATTATTTACTAGACAGCAATTATATTCGCTGAAAAATGGATTGCAATTGATGATAAAAATATGGCCTTTCATCAAAGAGAATGAATGGGAAATACGGCCAAAGATGAAAATGTAATATTTCCTGTAACCTTCATCTCTTTAGTTCTGCGTCAAAATATCCATGCACCTGCAAGTACTGGATTATCTCCAACTGCCAGATACAAAAAATAACAATCATGTATCCTTCCTATCCTATCTAATTGCGAAGTTGAAATCACTCAATTCACCCCCTGTTTGAATATGACTTCAGAGAGGTGAAGAGTTTGGAGCCTACAAGTGTTTATGGAAAGCCAGTAAGAAATAAACATACTTGTGTTTCATATTGATATAATACACCGGAATTTCTGCAGATGGAACTTGTTTTAACTTTAGCTAGTCCTTGAAGGGTGAAGGAATTTAGCGAAATTAATCATAATAAATTCTGTTATTCCACCAATATTTTCTTGTTTACCCTTTATAAGACCCAATAACTAACCTTTGAATGTCACTGAACACAGCTTGTTCTCTTAGGTGATTCTGGTGTTGGTAAAAGCTGTATTGTTCTACGATTTGTTCGTGGTCAATTTGATCCAACGTCCAAGGTAAGAATACATTACTTTTATTAATTCTCTCTCTCTTTTTTTAATGTAAAGTTTCCTAATATGAACTATGAAGTAAATTTGGTTCATATGGCTGTTTGGTTATTGTGAATGGATATATACACTTTTTTTTGTCTTTTGGATATAATATAAAAATCATTCCATGGTACGATTCTTATACTTTTTAGATTGTGTGATGTAAGGTAACTGTTGGAGCTTCTTTTCTGTCACAAACAATAGCTCTGCAAGATTCTACAACAGTCAAATTCGAAATATGGGATACTGCTGGTCAAGAGAGGTAACTTTCATTATCTTTCCAATTTATGCATAATCTCTTGTACAAACTATTAGGAGAGCTCAACTATATTGTATCTTTTATAATATTCCCCCTTTTTCTTATTTCAACAACAAATACATTCTGAAGTAAAATTTGATTGCTAATTTTCTATGTCAGGTACGCTGCATTGGCACCACTGTATTATCGTGGTGCAGCAGTTGCAGTTATTGTTTATGATATAACAAGCCCAGAATCTTTCAGCAAAGCACAATACTGGGTTAAGGTAGATTTGCAGTTATTGCATGGTTCTGTATTGTCATTTCTTGTTTGGTGTTGTTTTTTTAATGATATTGTTGGAATTAGTAGCAAATGTTAGAATTAGTAGCAATTAAGTTTCAGATACATGTACTTAATAATTCATGTACATAGGATGTATCATACATGCACTTAGGAAGTAACACTATCATTAATCTCATTGTAAATATAAATTGTATTTATTCCAGAAGTGTATATAAATAGCAGTTCAGCTGAGTGATAATCACTCAGGCATTTCCAATCATCTATTCCAAATTATACTCTAGTCTCTCAAGTTGGTATCAGAGCGGGTTCGTCCCACCTCTGCTCTGTCTTTTGAAGGTTTCTCTCTCTGGTCCAGCAAAACCTTTAAAACCCTAAGTCTTGTCCTCTGTTTTGCCCAAACAGCCACCATCTAAGTCCAAAAGTCACTGTCACCGGCCAACCCATCATCCACCGTCGCCAGAAAACCTATCAGAAGCCACCGAGCGGCCATCCCCCAAAGACTCATTGCCGAAAAACGCTCCATGCGTCCCCACTTGTGCTTCCTCTTGTCGATGCATGCCACTCTCCCAGCACCGGTAAAGCGCGTTGGCCACCCAAATCTAGTTGTTGGTCTCTTCTTAGTCTGTCTAACAAGCTAGAACCATCATTTTCTGTTTTTTAGGTAGTGGGTATCTTCCTCCTCTTCATTGGGTTCCTTCACCAAAACCAGGTAGTCATTTGGTTGATCCTATTGAGACCTCAGCTATGTTATCTAATCGTGGAGGACGGGGGAGGCCATGGAAGTCATGGAGGGCGAGGTGGAAGAAATAGTTGTCCTCAATGCACATATTGTAAGAGAATGGGTCACACTCGAGATCTATTACTCTCTTCATGGATTTCTTGGAAAATAAAATCTATAGATGTTTCCAAGGCTAAAATGTCCGAGAAATTATTCAGAAGCTGCTCACTAAGAGTATCTTCAATTGAAATCTGCCCAACGGTCTCAAGGGTCTACCACCACGAGTGCTCATGACTCAAGCCTGCATCTCTCAATCTGGTAACAATCAAAGTCCTTTGATAATTGATCTGGGCGCATCTGATCAAATTGCTGGTGTAATCATTCTTTATTATCCTCCGTATCTTCTCCTAAATTTCCTCGTTTTATTACTCTTGCGGATGGTTCTAAGGTCACCGCCAAAGGAACCGCTCAAGTTTCACCCACTCTTTCTATGACTTCAAAATTTGTTTCGTTTATACCTGACTGTCCTTTTAATTTGATCTCTCTTAGTCAACTTACTCGCTCTCTAAACTGCTCAGTAACCTTTGATGCTGATTCTTTTATTATATAGGAACATGGTATGAGTAGGATGATTGGCGTAGGACATGAATCACGTGATCTTTACTACCTCCAATCAGCTCCTTCTGTGACTTGTACTGCTGTTGAGTCTCCAAATCTTCTTCATGAACGAGTAGGTCATCCAAGTTTGTCAAAATTGAAGCAAATGGTTCCGAAACTTGCAAATATAACAACTTTGAACTGTGAGTCATGTCAACTAGGCAAGCATGTTTGCTCTTCCTTCCCAAGCAAAGTTGAAAGCCGAGTTGATTCTCCTTTTTTCAATTATTCATTCAGATATATGGGGACCAAGTCGTGTGTCTTCTTTCGGTTTTCGATATTTCGTTATTTTTATTGATGAATTCTCCCGATGCACTTGGGTATTCTTAATGAAAGAGCATTTTGAAATCTTTTCCATATTCACTTCCTTTTATAATGAAATTAAAACTCAATTTGGCAAGAAATTTAATGTTCTTCAAAGTGACAATGTCAAAGAATATATTTCTTTTGCCTTTTCCACTTTTCTGTCATCGCAGGGTATCTTACATCAATCCATTATCCTCATACACCGCAACAAAATGGAATTGTAGAAAGGAAGAATAGACACCTTGTTGAGACTGCTCGAACATTGCTACTTCATGCAAATGTTCCTCCATGTCATTGGGGTGATGCAGCTTTAATCGCTTGTTTTCTAATCAATCGAATGCGTACTTCTGGTCATGACTATAAAAATCCTCATTCCATTTTATTCCTTAAGGAACTTGTTTCACGTTAATCCTCAGGTTTTTGGATGTACTTGCTTTGTTCTTGATCTCTCTCCAGGTTTGGACAACCTTTCTGCTCGAGCTACCAAATGTGTGTTTCTTGGGTATTCCAGGATACAGAAAGGATATTATGTTATTTTCCAGCCAATAATCGCTACTACATGTCAGCAAATGTCACATTCTTTGAAGACACTATATTTTTCTTCTTCCTCGGATGAGTCCAATAGTGTCCTTGAAGTGTTACTGGTTCCCTGCTTTGGTCCATCTATTTCTCCTCTACAGGAGCTAAATAATTCTCCTATCGAATCTAAGATAATCCTAGCAATTCTCCACCTCAATTTGCCACATCTCACCACATATCAACGTCGAGTACAGGCCGCGGATTCAGTAGCAAAGGAAGCTGAACAACCAGATGATTCATGTCCTACTCCTTCACCCACCTCTATCACGGATCTTCCTGAAGCAAATTCTTACTTGCCCATTGCCCTTAGGAAAGGTACCCGATCCACTCGCAACCCTCATCCTATGTATAATTTTTGAAGTTATCATTGTTTATCTCCTTCCTATCTTTCTTTTGTATCATCTCTATCTCCTGTTTTGATTCCTAAGCATGTTCATGAGTCATTTGATCACCATGGATGGCTACAAGCCAAGATTGATGAAATGCAGGCACTTGAGCACAGTGGTACATGGGGGTTGGTTCCACTTCCTCCTCACAAGAAACCCGTTGGTTGTCGCTGGGTTTTATGCTATTCAAGTTGGCCCAAATGGACAAATTGATCGTTTGAAGGCCCGTTTGAAAGTTATAGAAGTGTAAAATTGGAATGTCCAAGTAAATCTGCATGACTATTAATGAAATATGATATTGTTATGATCATAGACAACTTTTCAATAGGAGGCAATATATTATAGACTAATTGCAAGATATTCTAAGCATGGAATTCTTTTTTTTTTTTATTCCCTCTGTTTGTGGAAAGACAAAGTTCACCATGGTTATAAAAAGCGTGCGATTTACGATTTGAATCGTACGGTTCGATACGAGTCGGTGGAAAAACGATACAAATCAGTGCTTGAATCGGAGATTCACCGGAATCGCACCATGAATCGCCGGAATCGTGCGATTCAGTGCCGAGTCGTGAATCGCTGGAAGGAGAACGATTCACACTGCTGTAGTTTCGCAGGTTGTGCAATCGGGTTCGTTGTTTCGAACTCGGGTCCGTCGCAACTCAAAACCAAATCTGGGTTATGGGATTGTGCATTCGGGTTATAGGTTGCAAAGCCGGGTGGGCCGCCTTGGTTGGCGCGATTGATGGTTCCTCTGATGGCTCACTTTGCTTGTTACAGAGGCCAACATCTCTTCTCCCTCTTCTACAAAGTGACAATCCTTTTTTCTTTTTTCATTATTTTTGTTTTTAATTTATTTTAAAATTAGATCAGTTTTGTTCATTATGGATGGGCTTACTTTAGGCCTGGTTTTCTGTACGGGATGAGTTAAGATCCTTTCTTAAGTGTTTTTAAAAAAAGACCAAAAAAATAAAAAAAAATATCAGAAAATTATCCCTCTATTTCTCTGATATGAGTGTTAAGTCTGTTGATAACGACACTTATTATGAACTTGTGATTTATGAATTTGTTTGTTTTATTCATATAGTAAGCATATATACATAATACATCATTTAAATGATATGTTTCCAGCTATTTTTCATTATGTTTATGAATCTTACGATTTGATATGATTTCCAATTCACGGTTCAAAAATTACCCTAGCGATTCACGATTTGAATTGCGATTTGACAACCTTGAAGTTCACCATAACTGTATGACTGTTAATGACAATAAATGTCTACCAAATTACTAGCTAGATCTGTTTAATAGTTCATAAAATGCCTTTTATTAATCAAAGTGAAATAGCATCAATCTTCATCTGTTCCTTGCATTTCTATGTTCTGTAATCATTTGTCAGCCCTACAGAGATTGAAATGAACTGCTTTCCCTCATTCTTCCTTTTGCACATGAGATTGCATTTATTGGCTTCTGTTGGAATGGAAAAAATCTGATCACTATCGTTATGGAAAAAGTTTTTGGAAAAGCTATCCAAAGAGTAAACAGAATAGCTGATAATTCACTTTGACAAACTCATAATTGGCATCTATGGTTCAATGTACTGCCTTGTTCATTTGCTGTTATATGTTAAATCATTAGATATGGATACCTTTTTTTTTAGTTTTTCTGTCAATTTTGTTTTAGCAGCTGAAATATTAGTAATTTTTTAGGAGTTACAAAAGCATGGAAGCCCTGATATAGTTATGGCTTTGGTCGGTAATAAAGCTGATCTTCATGAGAAGCGGGAAGTGGCTGTTCAGGTAATGTAACACTCCTCAATATCTCTTTGATAAAAAAATAATCACTTGTTTTTCTCATATAGTATGCATTTTTGTTTCCATGAAGGATGGCATTGACTATGCAGAGAAGAATGGAATGTTCTTTATAGAGACATCTGCAAAGACAGCAGATAATATAAACGAGCTGTTTGAGGTACTTTTGATGTTCCCTTTCTTCCGGTTATAGAATTTTGAAAATAATCACATTTTGTATTTGACAATAATGAGAATGGATGAACAATAGAAAATAGTTAGTGGTTGTGAACTTGTAATTGTTATGACAATTAGGAATGGGCATGATCACATCTTACCTCTGGTAACTCTACTATTATTTTGAACTATGTTAAATATTTATCATTGCAGTTTTATTTTTCATACTTAAAAGATGTATCATAAATTGATTGGGAATCAAGGTCACTCCTGATTGAATATAAGGTGCCAAAATCATATGGTACTGTTTTGATGTCCTTCCTGGTCAAGTGGTTTGAAGCTTAGTCTGTTTAATGTTAAGCTCTACACGCACACGCAGACTACACGAAGTTTAAGTCAAAACATTGTCAAGAGTTAGGCACTGTTAGAATACTGTTTGATATGACTTGCAGATGTTTGGGATTTTCCAGAGGCTATGCTAGTAGTAAATTTTCAGTTTTAACTCTGATCTTTGGTGTCCGAGGACATTGTTGACTATGCTACTAGCAGGCTTCCCCATGTGGTTCTTGCAGCCTGAAGATAGTTGTAGCAAACTCATATAGACCTATTGGAGGAGCTAAAGATGATCTTGGGATAGGAATCTCATCCCCCAAAAATCCAAGATTGAATATTTTCTGTCAAAGGTAATATCTTGGTCTTGGAATATAACTAAGGATGTAGGGAGTTAACCAATAAAAAATACCGTAGGTCAGAGAAAGTGAATTGGAATGACCTGGATCTCATTTTAAGGCTATGCAAGATTACGTAGCCTCCTACATCTTAAAAAGACCAAGCCTCTCAAGAATTACAACCATTGGATGCCTACTGATTATACACAGAGGAGTGAGGATACTAAATAAAGATAGTAAGTGTACTTTGCAACCAAAAATGATTTTTTGCTATAAAAATAACACCACTTTATATTCAGAAATTATGATCAATGTGTTATTGTTAACTGCCTGCTGTTTCTGACCTTCAATCCTTAAAAATTTGTTGAGGGACCCCAGAATTGGATTGCTGCCTCTACTTGGGCTATATGACTTTAGTCACCAGTTAGTTAATAATGTCATTGGTGCAATTCAAGAAATGCTGATTTGACAACTTCATTGATGTAGCCTACAAGGGGAATTTCAATATCAATGAAACCTTGAGTTTTGGTCTGATTTCAGTCTGGAGTTCCGATTAGGATCTTCAACTGGTTTTTATTTCCCTTATCACCCCCCCTGGTGTAAAAGGATATCTAAGACTCTGTGCAGGAAATGGGACAATGGCTAAAATGACGGCCTGGCTAAGATTCAGTCCTGAGATCAAGTTATTGGAATGAACGAGTGAGCCTAACACTCCACCCCAGAAGCTAGTTTATGGGGGAGGGTTGTCCAAGTCATTATAAATGATTCTTTGCTTATATACTGAACCGATGTGGGACTTAACACAAGTAGTCTCCTAAAAGAGACCTAGTACCACTTAAGATACAGCTCTTGGCTCTTCGGTCATTTACCTTTTCTTTTGTTTTCCCTTGTTAATTTCTTGCTGTGCTGTAAGTGCATCTTAAATTGTTTGTCATGTTAGCATGCTTGATTGGTTACCTAGCTTGTTTATAGATATCTTGCAAAATTTTAAATTCATGTTGGTGTTGTTTAAGTTTTATTATTATCTGTTGTTTTGTCATGTTAGCCTCAGTAGGATAAAGATGTAAATATTAAGATACAATTACCATAATTATGATCGTATATTTGCGTGGATAACCTCTTTCATTTGTTCCCGTAAAGACACTGAAGACCTACATGATTACTATCTTAATTATGCAATACATGTAATCACTTTCGACTCTCATTCTCAAATATTGACCTTCAATGATAAAAATTTTACATTACCGTAAAGAACCTGCTCGTACAATGTCTAATTTAGGCTTATGGGCATACCAATCTTATTACTATGTGTTGCGCTGAGCTTAAAGATAGAGCTATTTGTCTTTTGTTCTTTATTTTCTTTTCTCAGCATCCAATATTTTTCTGTTTGTAATTCTAATTTCACTTCCTCAAACAGCCTCTCCGCTTGCGGAGGTAAGGCTGCGTACATCATCTCTTCTCAGATCCCATCAGGTGGGAGCTTCGTGCACTGGGCCGCACTAATTCTAATTTCACTGTATATTTGATTTATCATTAAGAATTTCATACATCCTCTATATTACTTAAGGATTTTATCATAGAACTATTTCTTTGTATGGCTTAGTTTGGACATTCTTATGAGGCTTAAAGATTGACAAGTTGTTCTTTTTCACAGGAAATTGCCAAAAGACTGCCTCGCCCATCAGTTACTTGATGCAGCTAGACCTAGAATTCAGTTCACTAAAGCATCTGCATTTGCTTTGGAACCTTCAAAGTTGTGATGTATGAGTTATGTATATTGTGATTAGATATATCAGGTCTTATCTCAATCTGTACAATACCATGGTCATGGACACCATGTCAGACAGATGATACATTAGGTTTTGGTGCTTTGTTAGGCCTACAAATGAGTCATGTCTATTATGATTACATATCTATGGTCTTTCATAGATTGATTTGCCTTGTTTCTAATTCGGTTATGAAGGACACCATGTTAGACACACGATGCATTAGATTGTTGTAGACCATGCTTTGTGAGACCCACCAATCATGGCTAAAATGAACATATTTGAATGATTTGTTGTTGGATAACTTCCAATTTGCGTGCCACACGAATTGAGCGTAATGTGTTTCAGCCTACTTAAATACCACTACTTAGAATATAAACTTCGATTCATTTAGTTGCACGAGTTAAAGCTTTAAAATTAAGCATGTTCACGAAAAAGGCTTAATTTAGATATTCGGATAAATTCAGCTATATTAACAATTATGTATAATTTGTATTAACAAAATTATATATTATATATAATCAAATTTATAAATTAAAAGTTAAGAAATTTTAATAAAGATACTTATACACATGGTCACACCTGCCCTAGCATTTCTTCTACGCAACCAACTTGTGTTGGATACATGGATAAGGGTGACTGAGCAATGACTAATGCGTAATGACCATGTCAAATGGAAATTGACATTACAATCCTCTGCGTTTGTTGCTTCTTTATTTTTTGTCTAAAATAAATTCGAAATAAAAATTAAGAAAAAGCTTGGGGTCACGAACATCTAGTTTATTTAGTTGCGCACCACGCGTCTTATTATAACATGTAGTTGACTACATCATGACATGTCGGCAATGTCTTACTAAATATACTTTTTCTGTTAACTACCATACAAATGCTAGAATCAGTATCTTTTCAACATATTCTTTTCTATTAGTTAAAATTCATGTGGATCTACAGAATTTAGGTGGGACCCACATGAATTAATGAGACCCATTTGAATATTAACCAATAGAAGAAAGTGTGTTAGAAAGAGAGTGTTAGAGATTGTGTTGATAACACTCCTCAAACTATAATATATACACCGTTTGCTTGGGAATTTCAAGATCAAGAATTTAGTGGTGGGAATAGGTCGGTCAGACCATGACATAAAAATGTTTGACTTGTGTTCTAATCTAAAGGCCTGAATCTAACCTATTAGTTTGGTATGTGCCAATTTTTAAGGTCTGTCCTGGCCTGAAGTCTATTTAAAATCCTATTTTTCAATGAATCTTTTAAATAGGCCACCACTTATAAGTAAGTTATCTTTCACCTGTTTCCTTCATTTGTAAATAGCGCGTTGTTATGGTATCCTTGGAAAGTAGAGGGTTTGGGTACCCTATGTCTAATCAGAATCTGCAACCTCAATTAAATGAGTCATGTCAATGTCATATGGAACTAAGTTCTCATTATCTGATTGGGCCACATAGACAAGGGTAAGTTACCGAATGAGTACCATAGAATCTTCCATGTAAAGAAGCTTGTAGGCCTCTAATGATAAAGAGGTCAGTTGGCCTATACTGATAAATAGGTCGTTAGGCCTTCACAAATAAATATGCAAGTAGATCTCTAACTTTAAATAGATCAATAAGCCTTTACCTTCAAATTACAAGAAAATTATAGTATTAGAAATAAATATTATAAATAATATATTATAGTATTATAATATATTAAATTACATATTATATATATATATATATATATATATATATATTAAACAGGCTTTCCTGATAAGTCTCATGTGTTTTTTTTAAAGCCTTGGCCTTTTTAATTATATGGGTTTTTTAAAAAGTTTTGACATGACTTTTTCATTAAACATGTCATGTCAAGGTCAGACTTTAAACGGGTCAGGTTATAAGCCCCTGACGAGTGATCTGACCCATTCTCTACTTCTAATTATGATTAACAAAAAAAATTTGTTTTATTGTCAAAATTATTTTCAACTTCTGCTAAAGAATTAGAATAGACAACTCACCTTAAAGCCTTCAATTGTGAAAGATGGAGAATTTACGGGCTATATTGGTAGCATTTGGAAGTTTATAAAAGGTTTTCAAAGATAATTTGATTACATTAAATGGATTAACAAAAAAAATGATGAACGTATCTTTTTCTGAAAAAAAAAAAAAAAGAGCCGTAAGCCCATGTGAAAACTTGAAAACATTTTTTTTTAAATTAATTGACCTAGCGTATTACATTAGATAATTATATTTTTCCTGCCAACAAGGCCCATCACAGTTGGTAAATAGTTGGTTTCCTTAAGGATGTTATTAGTTGTTCGATTCTTGCCGTGTGTATGAAAAAAAAACTTTGTTGGGAGAGGTAAAACCTAATTTAGTGATCTCTACGTCTTCAAAGGGATTAGTATCTAACTATTGGTTGAAAATACCCTCGTGAACACAAAAAAAAGATAATTATATTTTCTTTTTTTTTTTTTGTGATAAGTATTTAATAATTTAACACATAATTAAATACCTTTTTCTGCAATTTTTTAGCTTAAATCAAACTAGTTTTTTTAAAAAAAAAAAAAAAAAAATAATAATAATAATAAATAAGTTGTTACTCCAACCGTTAACATTATAGGGAAAATTGGCTTAATCATTGAAAGCTGATTTCATAATAAATATTTAAAAATAATCAATAACCAACAAACGTTTAACAACAAATTCCGGGTATTATATCATAAAAAGATATTATTATAGGATTCTTTATACCTGGTTAAAGACCAAACCGGTCCGGACCGATCGGTTCTTTACAAGGTAGTTAAAACCGGATCGGACCGACTGGTTCGACCAGTTCGACCAGGAATTGGTCACTGAGACGGTTCATTTAGCCCTTAAAACCGAACATGCGTGGAACCGGCTCAAGAACCGTTGAACCGGTTGAAAACCGACCGATCAGGTAGCGGTCTGGATCGGTTCGCTGGGATTAAAAATTTTTATAAAAATTTAAAAACTGAAAACGACATTGTTTTCTATTGATGGTTTAGTTCCCCTTTCTTCTTCATGTTTCTTCATTCTCGATTCTCCAGAATCTCCATGCCAGCTGCCTCCTCTGCACCCACGCCTCCAAACAACATTACTCCATAGATCGTGAGCTAGCACCGAAACGGCGATGAACCACCTCCTTCTGCGACGACGTGCTTCGGCTTCGGTGCTCCAGCGAGGTTCTCTGTCTTCCAGCAAGGAACCAGCTCTATCTTCCACTCACAAATGTCGAATCAGGTATGCTTCTTCTTCTTTAATTTTTAATGATTTTGTTCTTCAATTTTTAATGATTCTTTGTCTTACATTGCTGCATGTCTAATGTTCTATTGTTGTTCTTCAATTTTTAGATTCTGTTCTTCAATGATTATGCATTGCTGCTTCTTCTTTAATTTTTCCCGTGATATGCTCAGATGTTTCTCAATAATCCTCATATGTTTTGTAGATGAATGGTGTAGATTGTATAGGGGTAATGCTCCAATATTGCAAAAGTTGACAATTCGTCTTCTTGGTCAAACTTCTTCTTCTTCGGGGTGTGAGACAAATTGGAGTGTCTTTGAACGCATCCATACGAAGAGAAGAAATAGACTTGAACATCAGAGACTAAATGATCTTGTTTATGTTGCTTATAACTTGCGTTTGAAGAATAGGCATAAAAAAATTTTATGTCAAAAGTTGAACCATTGCTTTCACTTTTTTTGAAAAGCATAATAATTTTGCTTTTTGCTATTGTAATGTTTTGTTATAGGGGGCACAACAAGAATACATGTTATGATCCCATTAATTATAAATCCATTGACCAAGTTGATTTTTGGATGATTGATGAAGAACAACCTCCTGAACTTGATATTGATGAGATTGAGAATGCTCTTTATCATGATAGTGCAGTTCCAATAGTTGGTGATTCATCAAGAAACAATGAAGGTTAATGTTTAATTATATTGAATATGTTTTGTATGGAAAATATTATTTGAGTTAAAATTTTATTCTTCTTGTTGTTTGTTGTTTAATCAGGTGATGAAGAATTTGACACTACAGCGTTTCAACTTCAAAGTGGAGGTGACGGTGATGAAATTAGTGAAGATGTTGTTGCTCACACGTTTGAATATGAAGGATTCAACCTCAATGAATATTATGACGTTTGATATATCTATTATTTAGTTTCTAATGGACGTTGTGTTCTATTGTTGAACTTAAATGTTATGGAATGACATTTGACTTGGTTTTGTGTAATTTTGAATGTTATATGTTGAGTTATGACATTTATAAGTGAAGTTTATTTTTCAATGTTATGAAGTTATGAGATATTATATTATTTTTTTGTTATATTGTTTAATATATTATATTAAAAATTAAAATAATAATATTTAATTATTACCGGTGCGACCACGGTTGGACCATTAAACCTTGAACTAGTATCTTCACTGGTTCAATGATCAGTCCGATTTTGAAAACCTTGATTCTTTATATCTATTGTTACTCGTATTTTATTAATTTTTATTAAATAACCTTTAATATCTCACTTAGTAAAAAATTAATAAATTAAGAACATGAACACAAAGGGGCAACATTTGGGCCGTAAGCGGATTTTATCTGATCCACGAATCCGGTGGATTCAAACCGAACCAAACCGATTTAGGTGGTTTGGATTGGTTCATCGGATCAAATTGGATTTTAAATGTTGAATCCGAAAACAATCAGTTCTGATATCAGATTCAAAAAATTAAAATCCCTCCAATCCTAACCAACCCAATGATGATATAAAACTAATATATTATTATTAGTTTTTTAATTTTTTTCTTAATGTCTTGTTCTTATGAATTTATTAACAATCTGTTATTGAATTTGCTATGAATTAAGGATTTGTTTATGAATATGCTAGTGTATTATGAATTTGCTATAGGTATTAATTTGTTAGTGTACTAATTTTTCTATATTTATCATTATTTTTCCTGATTTTTTAGAATTCTTTATTATTTTTTGAAAATTAAATTCATTTAAATTAAAAATATGATAATCCAATAATCGGATCCAAACAAACTCGAATTTAAGCGGATTGATTCGATTCGGATTTATACAAAAAAAATTTCAAAATCTGATCTACATTAATCCGATTGAATGTTAAATTATCCAAACGAATATATCTAAACCGATCCGATTATAGCCCTATCGAACATTGTTCATGTTTGGGTTCAGCTTTTTTAAACGCCCAATGGGAAACGTTTGAGATTGCTCAGAGTTACTGTGAACTAATCTCATAATATATTATTATTATTATTATTATTATTATTATTATTATTATTATTATTTAAATTTAATTATAAATATCGGTGTACCCTTTTTCATACATAAATATCATTGGACATTGATCCTGATTCACAATTTTTATTTAATTGGTATATACAGTTAGTGCAAATATTTATTTTTTTACACAGACAATCAATCAGAAATTGCCATATAAACTACAGTGTACTCTTATCCTAACTACCTCAAAAATCACACACATCATGATTTTTGGTTGGTTGTATACCAATTAAACTCTTAAATAAATTTGTTTCTATAAAGAGATAATGATATTTATCTATATATGCCTACATAATTATGGAAAGATCATTGATTTTAGTTTCCAATATATCTTTTTCAAAATTTCATTATTATAGTTTCTTGAAGCGTATTTAAATTACAAACACTCTTTACATTAAAATACATTATAAATGTCTTCAAATGCTTATCAGTTTCTTACTTTTTCAATTATTAACGCATGACTATTTTTTTATAACAATGTTATAGGTACGGAATATTCACCATCATTAATAGTAATTAATAAACGTTTGTGACTATTTTATTGCTTTTATTTTAATAATCATATATAAACTATTATTTAAAGGTTTTCTTCTTTTTGTCTCTAATTTTTATTTTTTAAGGGTAACATCATTAATTTATTTATAAGTATTTAAAAAATAAACATAAAAAATAAAAAATATATATTTATTGCTTATTTAAAATTTAAAAACGATAAATATAATTTTAACTATTGATTACCCTTTAATTATATTTATAATAATGTAATAACCTCAATAAGAATTTAGAGAAGTAGTGAGTGTGCCGCCTGACCTTTTCGGAAAAGAATCCAAAAAGGCTAGTATTATAATCCAATTTTGTAACAGTAATTTGTACAGCTCTTTGCTTTTTTCTTTTTCAAAAAAAAAAGTCTGTTTTAGAACTCTTTGTCAAATGGAGGTCATTGGTCCTCCCAAAATAATTTGGAGGACCAGTCTCCTTTCATTATGGATCGTTGATATATTAATTAAATGAAGGAACAATCCAGATCTTTTACCTAGAACTTGTTTAGACGATTTTTTTGTGCATTTGAAACTATTCCTTCAGCGGCCTTCGATTCGGAGATCCAAAAGCGTGTGTGGCTCTTGGTAGACTCCATGGTCAATATTCAAGCTCTGGGATTACAGATCTAATAATTTTTTCTTTTTCTCCTCTTAGTGGTTCGCAGTGGAAGAGGGTTTTTGTGTTTGGGAGATATCTAATCACTACGTCGAAGAAGGGCCACAAACTCCAACTCACCATCATTGAAATTTGAATCCTCCATTTGCAACTTCTTGACTGCTACTACTTCCCCTTCCTTTCTTTGTCAACTCCATGGTGAAGGAGTTTTTGAGGGTTTGAAATTCACTCTCACTTACCATGCCCTATTGTTCCTCTCTCTTCGGTATCACTTGAAGGACCTTTTGGAAGCACTCTGTGAGTTTCCAAGCCCTAATTCGTTGCTTGAAATTTCATCTTTTTTTATTTTTTTCGTCAGGGTTCTTGATGTGCTAACATTTAACATTTTGGTTTTGGTTATGCATTTTCTTGGAATTAGAACTACTTACATGACAACCATTGCCTCTGATGCACTGATTTTTTCTAAACTCTATCCATCTTCTTTCATTTTCACTTATTAATCCAGAAGCAAGTGCAACAGAGTTAGAGATGATAATGAGAGAAATGACGTAGCAGAAGAAGAAAGGGATGATGATGACAACACCTTTTTTGACACTCGCGATTTTCTATCATTCAGTTCTTTTAAAAGTAATGGATCTGATTTTAGGATATCATCATTCTCTTGAGATGACGAAGCACTCTATGCAGTTGACTCTGACAGTGATGTAGATCCTTCGATTAGATCTGTCGGGACAAGTTATCATTTTGTGGCTATTTCGAAGCATTTGAATTGTTGTGAACCTCGGGGGTTTGGTGGGTGTGTGCAGATCTGACTCGAGTGTTGAGGATTGGGGATGGAAACACCTGACGATCGACGATGGTGGGTGGCGTGCGGTGGACGACGGGCAGCTCTGAGAGGTGGGAGAAGAGGAAGAATTATAATCGATGCTTTTTTATTATTCTTGTTTGTATATCGGTTGTAATCTATAAATTTCAAAGGGGACCGGTCCTCAACTCTCACTGTGAAGGACGTTAGACGCCTCCTTGTCAAACAACTTATTTTGAAAAGAAATTATATATAATTAAAAATACGATTTAATTGATATGCATTGTCATTGTAAAGATTTTTTTATGATTTTTTATATTGTCAATCAATTATAAATGACATATCATTAAGAATGTTTGACTCACCTTAAAAGTCATAGATAAGATGATTTATAATTGATTGATAATGTAAAAAAATTTTGTACAGATAGTATATCAAAATTAAATTCTTAAAAATAATAAAATAAACAAAAGAAAAAAAGAATATTTTGCAAAGACATAAATTTGCAGCATATATCACCATTGCATTGGTTCCCACTTTCCCACCTTTAACCTGAAGCAAGCTACGACCTTTTCCAACAGTCAAATATAATAGCTATGACTAACACATAAACGCTTGTTACAATTATTGAACTTTTTTTATTTTCACTTTCACATCCTTCTATTTTCCAACTTCAATTCTGTTTCCATTTTTTAATTCCAAATCAATTTCTCGTTCCCAAATTCCCTCATCTGGGTATCCTTGATCAGCCTCCAAATTTGAAGCACCCTCGATTTTGCAATCAAAGTTTGCACCTTTGACCTTTTCCTCAAAATGGGTGGGGGCGAGAACCCAAAGGCAACGGTTGTGGCTCGTTTGGTTGAGACCACAAAGGAGATTTCTGGGTTGCCAGAGTGTCACAACGTTTGCAAGAGGATGTATGGGAATTTGGTTCGAAGGGTGAAGCTGTTGAGCCCTCTGTTTGAGGAATTGAAGGACAGTGATGAGTCCCTCAGTGATGAACAGCTTGGAGCCTTTGAGTCTTTGAGGGTTGCTTTGGATTCAGCTAAGATCCTTTTACAGTCTGTGAATCAAGGGAGTAAGCTTTTTCAGGTATGTATTTATATTATATGTATGGCTTCTGGTTCAAAGGGTTGAATTTTTTGTGGTTGGTTTTTGGCAAAAAGAATGAGTTAGTTCAATTTTTTTGGAAGTGATTGATTTTCCTAAAGTGGGATAAAATTAATGAAAAGTTCTATATTTTGTAACTTGTCTCTGTGTTCTAGCAGTGCCAGTGTTACAGTTTATTTTCATTTTTTGTTTTGGTTGGACTCTTTTGTGTACATGTTTTGGTTGGACTCTTTTGTGTACTTGTGTTCTAGCAGTGCCTTTGTAGGTGTTTGCTTTTTGACAAAACTCATGAAAAATAAAATTCCATTTTTTATTGGTTTTAGTATTTAATACTGTCAAAATTTAAAAAGTTTTACTTTCCATTTTTATTCCTTAACAAACGCATTTGCCAAAACCCCTTCCATTTTTGATAATGCGCCCTTTTCATATTATACTTTCCATTTTCTTTTCTTGGTGACGATACTTTCCATTAGCAAAACCCTTTTTTATGTAATGTGTCTGTATCCTAACAGTACCAATTACCAACACTTCATGTTACATTTTTTTTTATAGGAAATCTTTTCTACTATTGGTTGGATTGTATATGGGATGCCAATGCTTTCTACTCGTATCTTTCTTGATGGGACGCTTTTAGATGAAATTTTCGTTTGCTTCAATTCTAAGGTGTTGATATGTGTATCCACAAATTCCCAAATTTAGTTGCAGGAATATCCAATTACTTAAGGGATGTTGTTTCTTGAATTTGAAGCTTGTGCGCATTTAGTATATCTTTTCGATCAATTCAATTTGGCATTGTTTGTATGCAAATATTTTGTAGCAACTTTAAAAAGGAAAAATACTTGTTTTCAGTCAAAAGCATCCTTTACTTCTATGGCTTTGAAATATCAGACATATAGCAAAGATTTTGAAACTCATGAAAATTACAGGTCTTATTGCATTTAATTACTATTTTATATATATATATATATATATATATATATATATATATATATATGTTGGTGCTCCTATTTCTATATTTGATGTTCACTTTGATGACTTCAGCAATCTAAAGGCACTCTTTTGCATGATTTTCTCATCATGCATGGTCAATGTGGTCATCAGTTTTTATTTTCTCTAATCTGCATAGTGCATAGGAAAACCTATGGCTGGATAGAACAGATGCTTGAAGTTTTATTTCTCAAAAAAGAAATCTTGAAAGGCCTTACCTGTCTGAGTTTCTTCCTTCCATGTGTGTACAGTGCACTAATTGACTATTTTGAATTTATAGTGGATGTTTTATACCGTTAAAACTAGATTAAGAGATTGATGACTTTTGAAGATGCTCTATGCCTTCTGGTTCAGTTTTGTTTATCAAACACGTTAGTTGATCTAGACTGATTATTTTAATCAAATTAGTGCTTTACATGTGACAGGCTTTGCAGAGGAATGATGCAGCTGATAAATTCCAACAAATAACTGAAAAAATTGAAGCAGCGTTGAGTGAAATTTCATACAACAAACTTGATATATCAGAGGAAGTTCAAGAGCAGGTAATTTTTATCATACCATGGAAGAAGACCAACAATGCCATATACAGTTCTGTGTGATTCAAACCTCTTTTCATTTATACTAATCATATTTGATTCCTGTGGTTTTAGTTTTCCGTGGATGATGTTTTCGCCATAGATAAGGGGAAGCATCAATTGGCGTATTATTATGTACCATATTGTTACAAATGTTTTAATCTTTTTCAGATTGAACTGGTGCATGCTCAATTCAGAAGAGCCAAAGCTCGAACAGAATTTGCTGATTTACAATTAAACTTGGATATGTCAGTAGCACAAAATGAAAAAGACCCTGATCCTGCTATACTCAAAAGACTTTCTGAGGAGTTGCATCTGAGGACTATAAATGACCTAAAGAAAGAGTCTATTGAATTACATGAATTGATTATCACAAGCAGTGGAGAACTACTGGAGGGCTGTTTTGATATCATGACATCCCTTCTTAGGAAGCTGAAGGACTGTGTACTTACAGAAAATCCTGAGGTTGACACCTGTGAGGGTGAAAAAGTGTCAATTAAGCACAGGTCTCCTGTAATCCCGGATGATTTTCGGTGTCCTATATCTCTTGAACTGATGAAAGATCCTGTAATTGTCTCTACCGGTCAGGTATAATCCAAGATTGTCTTTGTGTGTGGCACTATTCTAATGGTGTCAGTTGTGATTATTCATTAACTTCCTACTTTCTTTTGCAGACATATGAAAGATCCTACATTCAAAAATGGCTTGATGCTGGTAACAAAACCTGCCCCAAGACACAGCAAACACTTTTGCATACAGCCCTTACACCTAATTATGTTTTGAAGAGTCTGATTGCTTTATGGTGCGATAGCAATGGTGTTGAGCTACCAAAGAAGCAAGGGAGCTGTAAAACAAAGAAATCTGGAAGCAGTCTTTCAGACTGTGATCGAACTGCTATTAATGTTTTATTGGATAAACTGGCAAATGGTGATACAGAACAGCAAAGGGCAGCTGCTGGTGAGCTCCGGTTACTGGCTAAGAGGAATGCGGATAACAGAGTATGTATTGCTGAGGCAGGAGCTATACCGCTTCTTGTAGATTTGTTGTCTTCCTCAGATCCTCGAACCCAGGAACATGCTGTTACAGCACTTCTCAATCTTTCCATCAACGAGAGTAACAAAGGAACTATAGTAAATGCAGGAGCTATACCAGATATTGTAGATGTACTGAAAAGTGGCAGCATGGAGGCTAGAGAAAATGCAGCTGCAACTCTCTTTAGTTTATCTGTTTTAGATGAGAACAAGGTTGCAATAGGAGCAGCTGGAGCTATCCCAGCTCTTATAAAGTTGCTTTGTGAAGGTACTCCCAGAGGTAAGAAGGATGCTGCTACTGCTATCTTTAATCTTTCTATCTATCAGGGAAACAAATCAAGAGCTGTAAAAGCCGGTATAGTGAACCCACTGATGAGATTTCTGAAGGATGCTGGAGGTGGGATGGTTGATGAAGCACTAGCTATAATGGCAATCCTTGCAAGCCATCATGAAGGTAAGATGGCAATTGGTCAGGCTGAGCCAATCCCTATTCTAATTGAGGTTATACGAACCGGATCTCCACGCAACCGGGAGAATGCTGCTGTCGTCTTGTGGTCAATATGCACGGGAGATCTACTGCAGTTGAAACTAGCAAAGGAACTTGGTGCAGAAGAAGCACTGCAGGAATTATCAGAAAATGGAACTGAGAGAGCCAGGAGAAAAGCTGGAAGTATATTAGAACTCTTGCAGCGAATGGAAGCCGATGATAATTTGCAAAATTCTTAGTCTCATAGAACCTCATTATATAGTTAATACTTGCTAGATGTTCAGAAAATTATGTATTATAACCATGCTGATGGTGTTGATTAAGATAAGCAGGCAAACTTTGCAGGAACTTTGTATTATGTTTGGATGTCATTTGTCTGTAAAGGGAAAAGTTTTCAATTAGTTATTGAAGATATTATGTGAGGATTATAGATGGAGTGATTTACTCAAGTTTTGCCAGACTTTCACAACAAAGTTGGCAATTCTTGAAACTTTTAGGGGGTGTTTAATTTGTTTTCTGTTTTCAATTTTTTGGATATGTTTTCACTCATAATTATAAAAGTCAGTTGTGTTATTTGTACAATAATCTGGGACATCAAAGTTCGATAACAAAATTCGTGGTTAATGTAGTTCAAAAACATGGTGAATGAAGTATTGAGTTTGATTAATGAATATATAAGGTGTCGTAATTCACTACTCATCCATTGAATTTTATTAATCACGATTTTGAACGTCATTAATCACGATTTTTAGATGGTTAAATATACATGTAATAATACACCTAAAAAATGTGATTAATGACGTTCAAAAACGTGGTTAATGAAGTTCGGTGGATGATTAATGAATTGCGACACCTTGTATATTCATTAACCAAACTCAATACTTCATTAATCACGTTTTACAACTGCATTAATCACGGATTTTGTTGTCGAATTTTGGTGTCCCAATTTGTTGTACAAATAACATTTGTCTATAAAAAATATAGTTTAGATTTTGTTTTTTGTTTTCAAACTCTTGTTAAGGAAATAACACTAAAGTAGGATATAGGAAACAGTGTGACTTTCTTCTAATTACTAGTAAAAGTATATCACATGAATAAAAAAAGAAAATAAATTGAACACTATTGTTTGATTTATTTTTTGCTTTTATTTTCAAATGATATGTTTTAACTAATAACTATAAAAATGTCATATTCATTTTGTAGCTTGTTTTCGAACTTTGTTAAAAAAAATGATAAAACAAGAAAATAAATCAAAGGCGTTAGCGTGTTGTAATGAAGGCCAACATTACCATAAGATATAGTAGGCCAACACTTACAGGATAAAATCAGGATTTAAACGAGGTTTAATTAGTATACATATCACTGAACTATTTGAGAATTTTTTAATAAGTCTCTAAATTAAAAAATTTGTAATTTGATTCCCAAACTTTGATATATTTTATAATTGGGTCCCTACACTTCAAACGTTTGTAATCGGGTCCCCGAACTTATTACTAGTTTGTAATTAGGACCTAATTACTAATTATTTACAAGTCCAAGGATCCAATTACAAACGTTTAAAGTACAGAAGTCTAATTACAAAATATTTAGAAGTTCAAAGACCCAATTACATATTTATTTTAGTTTAGGAACCTATTTAAAAGTCTCAAATAGTTCAGAACCAAGGGAGTAATTAAACCTTCAATTAAAATATACCAAGCTTGAAATGAGTTCTACTTTTAATCAAACCAAATTTTATGTTCGAACTCAACTTATTTAATCAGTTCTTTTAGTAAAAGAAAAACTTATTTAATCAGTTCATAAATAATACTATTATACGATATACTATACTGGTAATATTTGCACATGCATATTTAAATTGAACTAGAATGAAAAATATGAAAAAAAAAATAAAATAAAATGGGACAGCAATGTCCAAACTTGTCGTGTGAAAACAATTAATTACCACAGGAAGGGTTCAACGTATGTGCCCAGGTGGATTTTATGGTGGTGTCCTTAAATGAGATGTATGAGTGATGTGTTATGTATTCACCATTGATTTCACATACAAAAGTAATTAACGATAATTAGATAATTACCCATAAACTATTGATCAGGTTACATTAAAATCTTTATATTCATTTACAAGTCTCTAACAACAATTTTACATTTATATTATACACCCTTATTTATTTATTTTCTGGTCCTATTGTTATTGTAATTTTCATTTTAGTCTTTTAGCAAATTTTGTCATCATTCTTCTCAGATCTCAACGCAGCCTCCAACCCACATACCGCCACCTACTCCGTCACCGGCAATAACCGCCGAAGCTGTCCCTAGAGCCACTGACCACCTAATTTGTTTACTATTTAGACTTTTCATTTTTCCTAATTTTCTCCTCTTTTTCTCTCTTTATCTCAGTCTGAAGTCTCTCTCACTTCCTGTCTTTCTCTACGTTTGGACGTCTGACTGTTGATTCTCTATCTCAATCTCTCCCTAATTCTATGACTTTGTGTCATTTACGGTGTTATTCACTACTTGGCTATTATTGCTATTATTATTTGGCTATTATTGCTATCTGCTTGCTAGATGCAAATGGAGTCTGGACATTGTGTTCTTCTCTATGAAAGAGAAAGAAGTCAAAGAACGGTGCATTACCATTACCTTGTGACTTCTGAAGGTTTAAAGAACTGGACATTGGCTATGAACGGCAGAACGGTGCATAAACAAATTTCAAAACTGGAAGCATAAACAAATTTCAAATTTCAAAATTCAAAAGAAGCTGAATCTTTAGCAAGTCATAGAATTGGAAACTTTAAGTTTTTATTAGATATAGTTATTTGGTTTGAATTATTACCTGCTGTTAATGAAATTAGCAAAAGTTGGAAAGATAAAACATGCCTATTGATGTAGCGAATTAGGAAAAGGTTTGATTAAGTACTTGAAAAAATATAGAGAATCTGGATTTGCAAATGCTATTATTAGTGTTGAAAAAATTGCAAATGAAATGGAGATTGAATGCATGTTTGTTCAAAAACGTCAAATTCGTAGAAAAAACACTACGATGAAATTTAATTGAGCTTTATGATATTAAGTTCTTTGAAAACATTTAATTGTTTTCCGAATGCATGCATAACTTATAGAATAATATTAACTATTATTGTTACTGTTGCATCAGCTGGGAGAAGTTTTTCTAAATTAAAATTGTTAAAATCTTACTTACGATCTACTATATCACAAGATAGATTAAATAGTCTTGCTTTGATTTCTATCGAAAACGATTTTTTAAAGAATTTTGATTATGATCGGATTATTAATGATTTTGCAGCAAAAAATGCAAGAAGGATAATCTTCAAATATTTATGAGAACACTATTTTATCAATTCGCATAGGACACCCAAAATCCAAGGATCAGCCCTCCATTGTGGTTGCATGGTCTTGTTTACTTCAAGCGGAGGCCCTCCAATTTAGTGACTTTAATTTAATGTAGTTTTTTCTGTAATAAAAACTTATAATTAAGAGAAGAAGGACACTTGAAAAAGATAAAGCTACGAACTTAGAGCCTAAAAGATGCCATAAATTGTACATTTTTGTACACACAAAACACTGAACAACGACCCTCACCATTTTGTTCTCTTCATTTTTTCTTTCATTTAAGAGAGAGATAGGCATAAATTTTTTTAAATAATAAAAAAAATTTATAATATAAATCTCTTCTTTGTGTCTATCTCTCTTCTAAATGAAGAGGATCTAAACTCCTTTCCCACTAGGTAAAAACACCCATAAAAATAGTCTTTATCACAGGCCACATACACAACCAAAAAAAATAGCATATACTGTGTACTAGGGAATTGCTACCTACACCACCCCATTTACTCATCCACCACCACATCTTTATTTTAATTTTTTTATTCCCAAGATGCCCCTATCAGCACCACCCCATTGTTGGAATAAAAAAATTGTGCTTCGAAATTTTTCAAGTTTTTTGACGTACAATCAATTAGTTGTCGAAATACAAAAAAATTGTATTTTGTAATTTTTCTAGTTTTTGACCTACCGATAATTAGTTTCCGAAATACGAAAAAATTAGTGTTATCGAATTTTTCAAGTTTTTTGACTTACTGGCAATTAGTTTCCGGAATACAAAAAAATTGTGTTCCGGCAATTAATTGCCGGTATACAAAAAAATTAGTGTTCTGAAATTTTTCAAGTTTTTTGACCTACTGGCATTTAGTTTTCGGAATACAAAAAAATTGTTCTGACAATTAGTTGCTGGAATACAAAAAAATTAGTGTTCTGAAATTTTTCAAGTTTTTTGACCTACGGGCATTTAGTTTCCGGAATACAAAAAAATTGTGTTCCGGCAATTAGTTATCGGAATACAAAAAATTTATGTTCCGGCAATTAACTGCCGGAGTACAATTATTTTGTATTTTGGTAACTAGTTGCCGGAACGAATGGGGGCGGAAGTGCGGGACCGAGAAGGGTATAACCGATTTTTCACGCTCCAAATTAAAAAGTGTAACACCCCGATTTTTTTCGTGCTTTCTAAGGACAATAAACTCAATTAATGAGTTTATATTTTTATCTGTATTTTAGAAAATGATTTTGGGAAAACTAAAACCATAGTCTTGTTTCATAAAATCGTAGGAGCCTTCGGTTAAGTTTTGGGCCGAAAACTCAAACAAAAGACCGATCAACGTTTTTTCAGATGATAGTGTTTTCTACTATCACGACCTAAACTTGACTAACGGACGAGACCATTAGTCTTAGAATGTATTCCTCTATCTTTTTCCTAAAATGTGTCCTGACGTCCAAAATATAAATAATATTTTATATTTGGGCCGATAATCGATCGAGGAGACGATTCGAGCTGTCTTAGGGTTTTTCGAGAGCCACGATCAGATGTTTTTCGTGATAAGATTGTGTCAAATTATTTGAGGAATTCATACGAGTGTCGGGACGATTTCAAATATCGGGATGTGAATTGACCAAATTGCCCTTGATTAATTTTATTACCAATTTACCTTTCCTATTATTAAACTAATAAAACCCCTAAATATCTAATATTTCCAACCTTATCTCCCCATATCCTTCGGCAGCCCCTCCCCCAAATCACCTTATCTTCTTCTTCTCTCATTTCTTTTCTTTCCTTTCATCCAAAATCTCCATTTTTGAAGGTAGAAAGCTTGGATTTTTGTGAAGCAACCTTCATCAAACTTGGAGTGGATCATCATAGGAGGTAGTAGTTCAACTCTATCTCTCTCAATCTCTCCTTTCTCTCCTCATATTTTCATGATTAGGTTTTTGGCTCTAAAGCTTTGAAAATCCATGAAAAATTGTAGGAAAATCGTATCTGTACTAAACCAATTTCTATGGCCTAGGTTCATGACATACTTGTATGATCCAAGAGCTTAGAGCCAAGAAATCTCCCTAGCTATATTTTCTAGGTAGGGGCCGAAACCCCCTATGTGTGTAGGGTCGAGTTTTGGTTGGTTTTTTATGTTCTGATCTGATATCTAGGGCTGTCACACTTAGTTAGGGTGTTATCCAGAAAATGAGGAATGTTGGAGCTCCCTAGCTATTTTTAGTGTAATAGGGCCGAACCCTAAGGGTGGTGCATTAGGAGAAAATCTTCGTTCTGTAAGTTAATGCCGATATGTTTTGCGTGTATGTAGTGATCGGCAACGTATCGGGCCAGTGAGCAAGTTGATCGAGTGTTCAAAGTTTTAGCTGGAAGCTACAAGAGGTAAGGGGATAAACCTGAGGAATTCCATTCCCGACAGCTATGTGCTGCATCGGTGTCTGTACTGTATTTAAATAGTTTATATCTGATGTTAGTTGATTTCTTGATTGACTGCTGTTGATTGGAATATGTATTGATGTATTGATGTATTGATGTAACTGCTGATATAGTTGAATGCATGTTATACTTGCTGAATGGTTATATGGATGTATCGTGTGCCCTGCTGTGGGATTTAGGCATTAGAGGACCTAATTTTGATTAGGATCCGACATCGTGTAACTTAAAAGCTTTAAAAGTCTGAAATGTGTTTTAATAATAAGAAGTGAAGTTTAAAAGCAAATAGGGCATTAGAAACCTTCAGTTGTCCTAATTCGATAAGTTAACCCTTTGAGCAAAGGCATTTGAAAAATGTGGTTTCCAAAGTCATATTGAGTTTATTCAAGAAAAATGAGTTTCTGCAAGCTTTGTTTTAAGTTCGTATTTTACCGAAAAACAACGAAAGAAAAAGAAATGGTCTCTGGACCAAGTTTTGTTTTATGGAAAACCGATCCCGATGACTTTGTGTAAGTATCAGAGATTTGGGGTTTTTGGTTTTCGAGTTTTCAAGAAAAGTGGTTTTGAAGTTTGGAAACTAGAAACCGAGACGTCGGGGTTCTAGAGTTCTGTAGAACACGTGGATCAAGGATCCGTGTTTGTGGTGATCCTGTCGGCTTAAGGACGATCTTTGTGGTCCTGTAAGCTTGAAGATGTTTTTATATCTTGAATCCGGCGTCCTTGACTGGTGCATCGGTTAGGGATGTTGGGATTTGAGTTGTTTTTGGACTAAGTGTCCTGTTTTGAGAAAATGTTGTGAGATTTAAAGAGTTTAAGACATTATGGTGGTTGTTAGCGTTGATGCTACAACGAGGAAATATTGATGCGACAAAGATCAATTATCGGAAACTAGATAGTTTTCTCATGCATTAAATGCGGGGCAGACATGCCGTGAAACGGGGGGCCTTGATAAGCAAGGAGAACCTGAGATGACTTATTTGTCATGACATTGTGCCTTGATGGACAATGGTGTCATACGTGTTCTGGGAACGTATTGTGCCTTGAGTTGGACAATATAGTATGACCATATTCTTGTGGAGTACTTCTGATTGCGCCCCCATGTGAGAATCGCGTAGTGTCATGGGATTCAAAGTACTCGTTTTTGGGCCAAATATTGGTGTTAATTCTTAGAGCCTGATCAGCTCATTGCGAATGGTGGTGGGATTTCCGGAAATCTAGAAATCTAGCTGAATATTAGTTGAGATATATGGAAGTGCCATGCATACGTTTAGGAGATAACGTTGGTTGTGGGGTACGAAGCCCTCGTGACTTTACTGCTATTGTGCTTGTTTATACATGCTATGCTATATGATGTGTGATGATTTGAGTGAGTTACATTATATGAGTCTGTTGTGTGGATTGGGTATATAGTTGCCGTTTATGGATTCATATATTGGTTTCTCACCCTTGCATGTTTTTGGACGGGTTGTCCTTTGGTATATATTGTATCGTATTTACAGATGGAGCCGACGCCAGATCACCTAGCGCACTCAGGGATGCGCGCCCTAGTATTTGATCAGAGGACGGACCCAGCCGCGTGGGTTATCCACCCAGGAGTGGAAAGCGCGGCATACACCGGACCGGTTTGCACCGTAAGTGGGACGACTGAGACGGGACCGCGGAAGAGCACTCGTACCGTGGAGACCATCCAGGTGCCTCTCCCTCCCATCGGGTTGATGCTGCAGGCCCTTATGGAGCAGGGTGTGAACGAGTCGGTCGCCCCCGCTGCACAGTCCCCGCAGCAGCAGCCGCCACAGACGCCTCCCCCGCCTTTTGTTTTAGTAGCGGGCGAGTACGTAGTGGAGGATGTGGAGGAAGAAGAGGAGGAGGAGGAAGACCCTGAGGAGGATCCTCAGGAGGACCCGGAGGATCATCTTTCGGATGCTTCCGAGCCCCATCCACAGGGGAACGGGAACGTAGGTTCCCAGAGTTCTTCCCCTGGTTCCAGCATTGGACCTCCCTCTGGGGGATTGTCCAATGGCTTCCATTAGTCGGACCAGCTTAGGGTGTAGACCTTATTTTTTTTGAGGCAGCGGTTTTTGGGTAGTCTGTTAACGGCTACTGATGGCCATAGGTTTTAGAGATATGGTTCCAGACTGTCGCTGCCTAGTTTATAGCTTTTTAGGAATTCTTTCTTTGATCTTTTGTAAAGGGATATGTTGTCCATAGTTTCAGTTGATGTATATATATATATATATGAGCCTTTCTCTTTTGTCTCAAGTGGTGGTTCTACAGGTATTAATAAGAAAAATATTTGTCACGATTTTCAGAATTTGCTTATGCAAATGATTTATTTTCCGAAAGTAAAACCAGCGAAATTTTATTTATCGTTTCATTATGTGTGTTGAGTTACGAAAGTGGCACAGATTTTGAGGGTGTCACAAAAAGTGGGGTGGTGGGTGAAGCATTTTTGGTAGTGTAGGTAACAATTCCCTATATACTATCACACAGTTTTAATTTTTATATTTCATCTTAAAACGTTTTTTTGCTAGACCTTACTGGGCTTATGGGGGGGCCATCAAGGAGGAGTTGGGAGGAAATGGCCCACCAAAGGGGTTGAGCTTAGACCTAAATCATCTATAGAGTTTAAAAAAGAAGGGAATTGCTACATACACTACTCCATTTACTCATCCACCATCACATTTTTATTTTTATTTTTTTATTCCCAAGATACCCCTATCTACACCACCTCATTCTGCGCCAAAGAAACTGTGTTCCGGCAATTAGTTTCCAGAATAAAAAAAATTGTGTTCCGGCAATTAGTTGCCGGAATGCATAAAATTTAGTGTTCTGAAATTTTTCAAGTTTTTTGACCTAGTGCCATTTAGTTTCCGAAATACAAAAAAAAAACATTGTGTTCCAGCAATTAGTTACCGGAATACAAAAAAATTGTGTATCGAAATTTTTTAAGTTTTTTGATCTACCGGCAATTAGTTGCCGGAATACAAAAAATTTGTGTTCCGGCAACTAATTGCGGAATACAAAAAATAACATGTATGTAATCCTGCAACTAGTTGTCTGAACATAAATTATTTGTATTCCGACAACTAATTATCAAAACACATTCGGAAAGGGGTTTTTTGTCTTTGCACCTATAAAAAACAATAAGTGTGGTGGTGGATGTGTAAGTGGCGTGGTGTATGTAGCAATTCTCAAAATAGAACTGTATCTGGTGCAGTTCTCAATCCAAGGGTCCATATCTATTGAGTTGTGCTTATAACTTTTTTTCTCTATAGAATGAACCATTATTCACAATTGAGATTGTGTGCCTTTTTTCAAAAAACCATTATCTCAATAAGTAAAAGTTTTAATCTAGTGAGCTAGACTGACGAAACATTCTTCATCAAAAAAAGACTTACGAAACATTTCTTTTTACAACTTCTAAAAATGAGAAACAGTTCGAAGGGAAAGAATACACCTAATTGTAATTAAGAACTCCGCAAGTTTATTTCAATTGATTTAAGAAAGTAAGAGTAACAGCCAGTCAATGCATTAATTATTGTGTCCAAGCTAACCTTAGGAACACACCATCACACGAAAAATAATGTAAAAATGGAATGTGGTTACTAAGTAGTTGCATTTGTACCTCAATGTACTTGTATTTGTGGACCTCATGAGACAAGTGTTCCAACTTTTCTTTGAGCAAAATGCCCTTCTTGGCTTCATTGTTTAAACACCTCACCTCAATCATATTCTCATAGATGTGCCTAAATTAGTTTGTGTATGTTTGGTTTATATTTTGCCCACCCTGAAAAACACATTGAAATGGAACCAATGAAGAAACCTTAGAATCCATTTGCTTTGTTTTCAGTTTCCTATTTTTATTAATAATTGCAAAAGTATCATCTTATTCTTATTACGTTTCCCGTTTTTAAAGATTTGTATAGGAAACAATGAAAATAATATTTTATTCTTTAAATGTTTTTTTTTATTTCAAAGATTTGTACGAAAAACTGAAAACAAAACAAAGATATCCTTGGTATAGCAAACGTCTTTTTCAGATGCCTCGAACAACGAAATTCCAATGAAACAAATGTAAGACAAACAAGCCCTTTGTTAATACATGATACATATTGAACTTTGTTGTCACTAAATTGCATGACAACTAATCTTTCATATTAGGCCATGAAAGAAACATCATGGGACTATTCGTACCACATTTAAAGTATATTTGCATGTTTATCTCACATGTAGATTTTAGATAGTCCAAAATCACATTTGCTTCCAATAAAAGTGATTTTGGGAATCTGTGTTTGTTTTAAATTTAACGTTCAATAAAATCAATTCTACTATTTTAAGAGAAACAAGAATTTCTAGTTTTCCCGTTGAGAATAATTGATTTTAAGTATGGGACCCACAATATTCTTTATGTTTACATCTTAAAAGTAATTTTACTCTATCATCCAAACAAAACTAATTCTTCTAAACTGACTTTTAAAATAATATTACCAAACACAAATCAATTCTTTTAAACTTAATTTTTTTAAAATCAATTCCTTCAAAATCAATTCTATCAAAATTTAAACCAAACGGATGATATGTAGCCATCATGATGATATCCAAGCAGAGATTAATCTCACCTAAAAGGTATGAATATGAAGACATCTCACAATCTTACAAAAAAAGGTAAAGAAAATTGCTAAGCTCCAATGCCAAAAGTATAGTTGGTAGACAAAAATTCAAAAGGGGGATTTCAAGACGTAGAATGGACATTGCCACCACTTTAATTTTGTATATTCAACAAAATTAACAATAACACAATACTAATATATGTAGGCAAACCCATGGTATACAACGCTCAGTCATTTGCCACAAATTGAAATACAGCAAAGCAAAAATAGCCGTCATACTATAAATTTCGGATAGTCCCTTCGAAGGACTAGATTTCTATCCTCACAATTATGAATTATCCCTCTTACAAAATCAACACTGGGAGATTTTATAACACAAATAAAGTTTTCATCACAGCATCAGTTTGGCATCATCCTAGGAGAACTCGTTTAGGCATAGCATTGGTTTGGCATGATGTCATCATCCGAGATAAACTCACCTCCTAAACCAAGAAAGGTACTCGAGAAGATAAACTGAAAAATCTACACTTTTAATCAACCTAGCTTTTCCATAAATGTTTCAACCAAGGTTTGGCCATTGACTATTTTTGTTGTTGCAATAATCAAATCATATGCCATGCCTTCCTGCAAAACAAACCACATTAAGTAGTAGGAGAAAAGAACCGAACAGGAAAATATATACACCCAATTTCCAGCCAATTGGATAAAGCGGGAAAAAAGGAAGGAGAGACTAATTAAATTTTCCAGCGAAAAACATACATGGGGTTGTTGTTCAATAGTGAACCAGATCAATATCTGTATGGTAAACATATACAAAAACAAACATGTTATCCCTTTTCATATTTCACACCACCATGCTGTTGGAAATAAGATTAGATTTGAACAGTAGTACACTTGATAATATATTTATCCCCATTTTTGTGTTCTCGAGGTTCTTCTTTTGAAAGTAGTAACATGCTCATCCCCATGTTAGAAGACATTAATTATAAAAATCTCATGCCTATTCTGAAGTCCAATGTCTTTCCCTAATTTCTTTCAACAAAACCATATCTCCTACAGACGCTGTTGAATTTTTTTTGATTCTCTCAGCAACATGTCCAGTCTCCTCTAAAAAAGATTTTTTCTCCTAATGGAATGGATTGAATAATCCCCTCTAGATCCTCTCAGAAACCAAATTTGGTTTGAGCATGTAGTCCAGTTTTATTATATATATATATATATATATATATATACCCCATCTAGTGGGAATAAACGACGCCAAAATGTTATATCATAAATAACTTCTACAATAGTGTTGGAATCAACCTTCCACCGTCCAAAGGTTCATGAACAATCATTAATAGCTTAGGAAATAACTATTATAATTAATTAGATTCTTGCATTCTCTAGTTCATAAACTTAGGAAATGTCTATGCACTTAGGGAATAGTTGCCTTATTTATTTGTCTTGTACATATCAGTTGTAATTAATCCTTTAAGTGTATAAATAGATTACCACTATGCTATGTGGGATTCAACACAAGCAATTCAGAAAATACTTGTTCTTTCTTTCAATTTGGTATCAGAGCTCCCGACCCTGGGAGTCTCTGTTTCTTTTTTCTTCCCCGCTGCCTTAGCCTTCATTGCTAAGCTTCATTAGGTGCCTTGCCTTTATTGCAAGACCTGTTCTTCGCTTGTGCCTTCATTGCACGTGCATCCCTTTTCACAGAGCTTTCATTGCTTTGTTTTTTGAGTCCATCCCTTCCTATTCCCTGATACCACAACGCATCCTCCAAACACCAAACCCATTTTTAACTCAATTTCTCACCAAACACCAATCCTCTCAGAAAGCTCCAACCAGCCAAACCCAGAAGACCCATCCCCGGAAACCTCCACATGCGCCCTCACATGCCACCACATGCGCCTATTCTTCTCGGCACGTAAGCTCCACGCGCCGCCTGCCCAGCCTCCGTTCAACGTCGCGATTGTCCAATTCTGTTCGTCGACCCTTCCTAGTTCTGTTTCAGGGGTCGGTTGAGTTCAAATCAGAGTATTACTAGGTGCTGCAGTTTGGAATCTCATTTGCCTATGCACCTGTTACTGTTTTCTTAACAGGCTAAAGAAAAGTCTCTTTGGAGTTGATTGGGTTCATCTATGAGCCTTCTTGTTGCTGTTTGAAACCCCTTACTCGACTACATTTCTCTATTGCGTTTTTTGTGCTATTACTAGGAGGAAAAGTTGTCTTCACGCCATCATCGCACTAGTGATTGCTATCACATTTAACCATCATATCTAACACTAAGATTACCAACATCTCAGCTATCACCCACTACTCCAATAAGCAACATTGTACTTCTTCTCATGTTGTAAATGTTAAGAACCTATGTTCATTATTCTCTTCTGGTACTATCCATGAGAATTCTTGGATTATTGATTCTGGTGCCACCGATCACACGACCTTTTGTTCTTCCCATTTTTCATCATATCAAATTTCCGTTGGTAATCATCACATAACTGTAGCTGATGGTTCTCATACATCAGTTGCGAGATTTGCTAATGTTAAACTTAGCCCGCTCCTAAATTTGCAAGATGTACTTCATGTTCCTAAACTTTCATCTAACCTTCTTTCTATACATAAACTCACCAAAGACCATAATTGTGTTGTAACCTTTTTCCCTTCACATTGTGTATTCCAGGACCTTGTCACGGGGAAGACAATTGGAGTTGCTAAGTAACAGGGAGGGTTGTACTATCTTGAGATGTAAGCCTCTGGTGGATATGGTGTGGAGTTGCAACATTCCTGTCATCAATCTAAGTCTTGTTCCTCCCAAATTTGGCTCCAACATAAGCGTATGGGGCGCCCCCCATTCACTCTGCTTAAGTCAATGTTTCCTTCTTTGTTTTTGAAAGAATCAGTTGAGTCTTTTTATTGTGATGTTTGTGAATTTTCCAAACACCATCGGGTAAGCTTTCCTTCAAGTGCTAATAGAAGTGATGAACCATTTTCCCTTATCCATACTGATGTTTGGGGTCCTGCTACTATTTCTAATATTTCTGGTGCAAAATGGTTTGTGTCGTTTATTGATGATTGCACTCGTGTCACTTGGATATTGTTAAAAAGCATATTTAACACATGCTTAATATGTAAATAGCAAGTGCTAAGAATTAGGGATGCAGTTACTAATTTGGGATTTGATTTTATTCTTTTGTATTTATGACTGATTCTCTTGTACCCTAATATGTGATTATAAATAACATACATGTGTGGACATACAACACACAACATTCAGATATACTGTTCTTACATGGTATCAGTAGTTTAGGTTTTTTTTTTTCCATCCTCAGTGGCTCTCCTTCTCGGGTGAACAGTACCCGCGCAACTGTGTTCCTTTCCCCGTGCCACCGCGCTCTTTTTCTCCGGTATGCCTCCACCACCTGCTCCAGCATCTTCCGGCGACCCCCGTGCCGGAAGCCCACCCCCACCTGCCACCGCACGCGCCTCCACACGCTGCCTCTCTCTGGCAAGTGCGTCTCACGCGCCGTCAACAGATCCGGTTTTTGACTGCTTTCCGACGTGACCCACTTTCCGGAGACCCCTTCGCCGCCTTTCCCTCACTCCGGCGACCCTCTCCAGCTCTGTTGCACCTCTTTTTCTCATGGACCCCAACAATTCCTCTTCCGATTCAAGTGTTGCAGCAACATTTACCAATGTTACACTCATCCCGTGTGAAAAATTAACGGGGACTGCCAACTATAGTACCTGGGCTGCTGCTGTACAGTTGTGGTTTCAAGGGCAAGGCTGTGAAGACCACTTGACCAAACAAGCAAAGGATATTCCAGGAAAGGAACAAGCCCGATGGAAGCAAATTGATGCCTCTTTGTGCAGTGTTCTCTGGTTTTCTATTGCCCCCAAACTCCAACCGCAATACCAGGCCTTTACCACCTGCTATGATGTTTGGACAAAGGTCAAGAAAGTCTATTCTAATGATGTTCATCACCTCTACAATGTTGTTCTCAACCTGATTTCTGTGAAGTTGGAAAACATGGATATGCAGACATACCTTGATAAGCTTGATCATTTAATTGTTGATTTTGAGAAACTAATGCCATTTGCTAGTGATGCAGCAGCTCATGCTGAGCAACGCAGCAAGTTTTTCATGGTTCTTGCACTTGCCGGTCTACCTCCTGAACTTGACTCGGTACGTAATCAAATACTATCGGGTTCCACTGTTCCCTCCTATGACCTGGTTAGTGAATAATTGTTGCGTCTCTCAACTCCTCAAGCTCTAGGCCACTCCTCCATTCCTCAAACTGATTCCTCCGCTCTTGTCTCCCACTCTCATCAACGTGGTGGATGGAGTGGAGGTTGTGGTGGTGGCTATCATCGTTCTCGATGCACTTATTGCAACCGCTATGGCCATATTGAAGCTGAATGCCACACCAAGGCTAGGGAACAGTCCAAGCATGCTAATGTTGCTCATGTCATGGCCCCAAACATTACTGAGGAAGTTACTATTTCTACTGCCGATTACAATGATTTTCTCCCATACAAGGCAGCCCAACAACCCATCTCACCTGCCGCTGTCGTCCTCAGTCTGGTAATCCTGTAGCCTTTGTCTCTCAGCCCTCCTCTCTTGGACCGTGGATACTAGACTCCAGTGCTTCCGATCATATGACTGTTAACAAATCCCTTTTCTCTAAACTGTCTTACTTGGACTCTATGCCCAGTGTCACCTTAGCCGATGGCTCTCAAATAAAAGTTAAAGGCATTGGTCAAACACATCCCTTTCCTAACCTTTCCTTAGATTCTGTGCTTTATGTTCCTGGTTGTTCTTTTAATCTAGTATCAATTAGCAAACTCACTCGCACTCTTGATTACTCTATCCTTTATGATCCAGAAGCCTCATCTCCTGCTCCAAGCGCCCCTCCATCTATGCCTCCTGCACCTGAACTTCCCATTGCATTACGAAAAGGTAATCGGTCCTCTCGCAATCCTAATCCTATCTATGCTTGTACTTTAAACTATGATCGTTTATCTCCTTCCTATGTTTCCTGTGTCTCTGCTTTGGATTCTGTGTCTATTCCTAAGTCTACAGGTGAAGCCATAGCTGATCCCAACTAGCGCAAGGCAATGTTGGAGGAGATGGCAGCGTTGCATTCCAATGGCACTTGGGAGATTGTTCCCTTGCCTCCTGACAAGACTACCGTGGGCTATTGTTGGGTCTATACAGTGAAAATTGGACCCGATGGTCATATTGATTGTTTCAAAGCTCGTTTGGTGGCTAAAGGTTATACACAGATTTTTGGTCTAGATTACAGGGATACATGTTCCCTTGTGGCCAAAATCACTTTTGTTCGTCTTTTTTTAGCCATGGCTGCCATTCATCATTGGCCTCTTCACTAGCTAGATATTAAAAATGCCTTCTTGCATGGTGAGTTGTAGGAAGAAGTTTATATGGACCAGCCCCCAGGTTTTACTGTTTCTGGTGACTCTCGCCTTGTTTGTCGACTTAGCCGTTCTCTCTATGGATTAAAGCAGTCTCCCCATACCTGGTTTGGACGCTTTAGCTCCGTCTTAATATAGTTTGGCATGACCCGGTGTGAAGCTGACCATTCTGTTTTCTCTATCCATTCTCCTTATGGTCGACGCATCTCTCTTTTTGTCTATAGCAATGACATCGTCATTACTGGTGATGACACAGATGGTATACAACGGCTCAAAGCACACCTCTTCAAACAATTTCAGACAAAAGACTTGGGTCCTCTCAAATACTTTTTAGGGATTGAGGTTGCCCGGTCCACTTCAGGAATTTCAATTAACCAACGGAAGTATGCTCTGGATATTCTTACTGAGACCGGTATGCTTGATTGTCGTCCTATTGATACTCCCATGTATCCCAATGTCAAGCTTCTTCCGGGTCAGGGGGAGCCATTGAAAGACCCGGGAAGATATCGACGTCTTGTGGGCAGACTCAACTATCTCATAGCCACCAAACCTGATATCACCTTTGCAGTTAGTGTGGTAAGCCAGTTCCTGAATGCCCCTTGTGATAGCCATTGGGATGTTGTCATATGTATTCTTCGGTACATCAAAAATGCACCAGGACGAAGACTATTATATGAAGATAAAGGCAATGCCAAAATCACTTGTTACTCTAATGCTGACTGGGCAGGATCACCATCAGATAGGAGGTCCACTTCTGGATATTGCGTTCTTATTGGAGGAAATATGATTTCATGGAGGAGCAAGAAGCAGAACATAGTTGCCAGATCCGGTGCGGAAGCTGAATACCGTGCTATGGCAGCAACTGCATGTGAGCTTACATGGTTTAGGCAACTACTCCAACAACTAAAATTGGGAGATATCCAAGAGATGAAACTTATCTGTGACAATCAAGCTGCACTTCACATTGCATCAAATCCGGTCTTCCATGAACGAACCAAACACATAAAATAGATTGTCACTTTATAAGAGAGAAGGTGCTTTCAGGGGAAATCACAACTGATTTTGTCAACTCCAGTGACCAGTTGGCTGACATGTTCACTAAATCCCTCAGAGGCTCTCGTGTTGACTACATTTGTAACAAGCTTGGCTCATATGACATATATATGCTCCAAGCTTGAGGGGGAGTGTTAGAAAGCATATTTAAAACATGCTTAATATGTAAATAGCAATTGCTAAGAATTAAGGATGCAGTTACTAATTAGGGATTTGATTTTATTCTTTTGTATTTATGACTGATTCTTTTGTACCCTAATATGTGATTACAAATAACATACATGTGTGGACATACAACACAACATTCAGATATACTGTTCTTACAGATATTCCTGATGAAAGATAAAATTGATGTGTACAAATTCTTCACTCATTTTTATCATATGATTCATACTTAGTTTGGAAAAACTATTACGCGTTTGCGGTCTGATAATGGTAGAGAATATGTGAATCAAAGTCTTTCTACCTTTCTCAAAGAACGAGGTATTATCATGAACTCACATGTGTTGATACTCCCCACCAAAATGGGGTTGCTGAAAGAAAAAATAGACAATTGCTTGAAATGACCAGGGCATTGTTATTCCAAATGTCAATTCTGAAGTCATACTGGGGCAAAGTTGTTTTAACTGTTGCTTATCTAATAAATAGATACCTTCTAGAATTCTTGGAGTTGTCAGTCCTGTTCATGTCATGAAATCATTTTTTCCCTCTGCTCCTATTATGCAAAGTCTTGAACCTCGTGTTTTTGGTTGTGTTGCCTTTGTTCATGCCCATCGTCAACATCGGGACAAACTTGACTCTCGTACTATTAAATGCATTTTCATTGGTTATGCTCCTGACAAGAAGGGATACAAATGTTATCACCCTTCCTCTCGTCGAGTGTATGTCTAGATGGATGTCACCTTTCAAGAAAGTCAATCATTTTTCATTTCCTCTCGACTTCAGGGGAGAACACTACTGATTTGGAAGCTAAGATTGCTCCAAACAGTAACATTCCCTTGGTTCAATCTTCTAATATGCCTTCTGATACACAGGAATTAGATCTTTTTGACAGTCACTCACCTGAACCTAAAAGAATTGCTCGAACTAGAGCAAGCTCGCCAAAAGTGGTGTATCAAAGGAGAAAACAACCCGAACTGGTCCAGCCGCAACCCCAAGAATTTGAACCCATGGTGAGTACTGAAAACACTAATCTCATTCATTCTGAACCTATTCCTTTGAATAATTGTGATCCTAACATTGATGATGACTTACCTATTGCATTAAGAAAATGGAAAAGGTCTTGTGCCAAGTACTCTATTTCCCAATTTGTTTCCTCCAAAAACCTTTCTTTGCAGTACCAGAGTTTTATTGCAGCCATTGACTCTATCAGAATCCCTTAAGACAATACAAGAAGCATTCAAGGATAAGAACTGGGTTCAAGCTATGGATGAGGAGATGAAAGCACTTGAAAGGAATGGAACTTGGGAGATTGTTGAAAGGCCAGGGGGCAAGAAACCCGTTGGTTCCAGGTGGATCTATACGGTCAAGCACAAATCAGATGACACTCTTGATAAATACAAGGCAAGACTAGTGGCAAAGGGATACAATCAGACCTATGACATCGATTATGAGGAGACGTTTGCTCCAGTGGCAAAGATAAACACTGTTCGTATTTTACTCCCTCTTGCTACCCACTCTAGGTGGGAAATACATCAGTTTAATGTCAAAAATGTTTTTTTACATGGAGACTTAGAGAAGGTGTACATGGAGATTCCCCAGGATTTGGTCCCATAAGTGTAACAAACAAAGTGTGCAGATTGAGGAAAGCTTTATATGGACTAAAACAGTCTCCCGAGCATGGTTTGGAAGATTTTCAAAAGCAATGGTGTGTCTGGGCTACAAGCAAAGCCAAGGAGATCATACACTTTTCTTCAAACATTCACAAGGAGGAAAATTGGCTATCCTTCTTGTTTATGTTGATGATATTATTATTACAGGAGATGATCTTGTTGAGACAACTACTCAAGGAAAAATTATCTGCAGAGTTTGAGATGAAGGATCTCGGGAAACTAAAGTATTTCCCGGGGATTGAAGTGGCCTACTCAAAACAAGGCATTTTCATTTCACAAAGGAAGTAGGTGCTTGATCTTTTGAAGGAAACAGATAAACTTGGATGTAAACCTGCATGTGTTCCCATCGAGCAAAATCACAGAATAAGTACTGAAGAGGAGAGTGCCAAGGTTGACAAGATCCAATATCAGAGAGTAGTAGGGAAGTTGATTTACTTGACACACACACTAGACCAGATTTAGCATATGCAGTCAGTATCGTGAGCCCGTTCATGCATGATCCGAGAGTGAGACACTTGCAGGCTGTAGATCGTGTTCTCAAGTATCTCAAAGCCACTCCAGGGAGAGGACTCTTGTTCCAAAGAGGTGGAAGCTTAACTATGGAGGCTTATACTGATGTAGATTATGCAGGTTCAGTGAGTAATAGAAGGTCCACATCAAGCTATTGCACATTCTTGTGTGGAACCTTGTTACCTGGAAAAGTAAGAAACAAAGTGTAGTGGCTTGATCAAGTGCAGAGGCAGAATTTAGAGCTTTGGCACAAGGAATCTGTGAGCTATTGTGGATGAAAATTGTTCTTGATGACTTGAAGATAAAGTATGAAGGCCCCATGAAGTTGTTTTGTGACTATAAATCGGCTATCAGTATTGCTCATAATCTTGTTCAACATGACAGGACAAAACACATTGAGATAGACCGACACTTCATCAAGGAAAAGTTGAATAGTGGATTGATAACAACAACCTACATTCTCTCTGGGTACTAGATGGCAGATGTGTTAACAAAAGGCTTGCCAACGGAACGATTCGGCCAACTCACTTGCAAGCTGGCAATGATAGATATCCATTCTCCAGCTTGAGGGGGAGTGTTGGAATTAATCGTACACCATCCAAAGGTTCATGAACAATCATTAATAGCTTAGTAAATAGCTATTGTGATTAATTAGATTCATGCATTCTATAGTTCATGAACTTATGAAATGTCTATGCACTTGGGGAATAGTTGCCTTATTTATTTGTCTTGTAATTATCAATTGTAATTAATCCTTCTAGTGTATAAATAGATTACCACTATGCTATGTGTAATTCAACACAAGCAATTCAGAAAATACTTGTTCTTTGTTTCAATTAATAGCAATTTTATAACTTCAGAAAGATACAGCTTATACTATACATTTTCAAAAACAAGACGGGCTAGGCCATACAAATTTACTAAGCAGAGAAGTCTGCTACCTGATATTTTATGGAGCAATAACCATATTCAGAAAAATTAGATTTGAATTATCGGAAGAATTGTATTGGTTAACATAGTGTCTTGGAGATTTTCAATAATAGGCAACAGTTAACACACCTGGGCACTGAGAAATCGAAGTGCAGAAATCTCTGCAAAAGTAACGCCCCCAACAAAGACAACAAGCACCAAGGCACGCCTTCCATCAGGTACTCTAAAATATGTGAAGTGTCAGACAGAAAAAGGTGATTGACAAAATGACTCAAATGACAAGACTTTTTCCTTCAAGACTACAAATTTCAGCATATTTTGTAACACCAATGTCAAATGTAAGCCATACAGTTCAAATAGCTACCCCTTTCAAGAACCTAGTCACCAAAAACAATAAACAAATGAAACATTGTTGAAATCTTTCCTGCATTTAGGAGCTTTTGCCAGTATTAGATCTCACCTCTGGTGCTAAGTGATATCCTCCACAAGTAATAGATTGTGGATAAAACAAAGTATATATAGCAGGATCTGTCTGAACCTTACTAAAAGTTATAATGTTAAAATGTTTGTCTTCGTGATTTGGCAGAGACCTCTACATGAAACGGTCAGCATTGAATTTCCTAGAATTTATACCATTTTTCTGATATTTATATTAGTAGTACTAAACAGAAGACAGAAGGAGAAGCAAAATTCTAGAAAACTAGCACTGATGTAAACATACTTAGCTATGCTGGTTGAAACCCCTGATAAAGTGTCAAATGATGGGCTATTTGAGAATCCACCCTGTACAAGCAATAGAGCAAGCAAAACTCAAAATATAACTAGGACGCGAGGTAAATCAAAAATATTAGTGATGATGTGATTTTGATTTAAAAACATTATAAGAACTTGGAAATATGAAATGAGAAAACACATCCAGTAAGAGTTGACAGTTATAACATGAGTTACAAGATTTTCAGTTGGTCAACTTGATAAATACTAACCCTCTTTGTTTCCAAATGAGGTCCGGGCAGCAGTTTCAAAATTTCTTCAACTGGACGCCTAAAAGATCAATTATCACATTCAATATTGCATCTGGTTAACTACCAAACTCACATTCATTTCCCAAATATAGAATTTCACTTTAAAATTCAATGCAATCACTGAACCAATCAATAGATCTTTTGAAGTAAAAGCAAATGTTTTGCATGTAATTGTACACCAAAAGGGAAAATGTGAAGTTTTGGATTAGTAAATGCCAAGACACTGCAACTAGGTAGAAATAACTGTTTATTATCCAACGGCCTTTATATTTTGAATGAGCCAAGGAGCTGGGCAACAATGGTATTGCCTTCAACTGAACATTGTTACATTGGAATTCACCCTCGACTGAGTGCAATACATAGGTATATGTACTAACAATGATATATCATCTATGCAGTCTTGCCTATTAAGTTACCTGTTAATAATATGATATGAACCTTGGAAGAACCACACCACAAAAGCTAGCCATTGTGGTTGGAGAGCCCAAGGCGATATACACCCCACATTGGAATGCCATGCTCCCAATGTGGGACCCAAGTCTCAAATCTTGCAATTGGATCCTAACATCCCATCACGATCCGCTGACCCAGTGCCCACGCAGACTGGTTGTGCACTATCCCTTTGACTAGTCCCAAGCAAACATCGGAATGCTGATGTCAGCACCCACACTGCTCGTTTGACATGGTGTGGAAAGCTTTGATACCAATTGATACAAACCTTGGGAGAACCACACCACAGAAGCTAGCCATTGTGGTTGAAGAGCCCAAGGTCGTATAAAGTATTAACCCCACACCGGAATCTCATACTCCTGATGTGGGACTCAAGTCTCATACTTACAAATGGATCCTAACATAATATTACTTGATTCTTTTTGTAAATAGAATAGAAAACTTGTAATTAGGATGATTCTCCAATCCCTACAATTGAGGAATTTAATTCTTGTATTATATCTATCTAAATCAAAGAGGCTGAGAGAAAACTCTCAAGCAATTCAGAAATATCTCTCAACTTTATCAAATTCCCATATATACTGCAGTCAGTGCCATGTATTGGGATGTGATTGTTGGCGTATTTGCACCAAAGAACTAGGAATTAAAGAAGTTAATTGTCATGCTCAACAAGAACTAGGAAGACCTTCAGTATTAGAGATTTAGATTTACCATCCAGATCGTATGGCATGCTGGACTAGACGAATGCTAAGCGGTGCATATCCAGAGAAGACGTAAGCAATGTCATTGGGGCTGTCCTAGTTGGAAATCATTGTAAGTGTTAGTAGGGAAACAGGACTACAATTACTTGACAACCAGAATATTGCATAATAGTAGTTTATCAATAATGATAATTGAAAAGATCCCAATGAGATTTTGCAAGAATTTCATGCATACATCTGCTGATGAACCATTCACTATATACACCAAGACAAATTAAAAAACTACAAATGCAAGAAGCATCATTGATAGTTACTACCAATCAAATTAACTCTGAACAGCAGAGATATTCTTGTAGTGCAGGTAGCCAAAGAAATAAAGAAAGAAAAAAATAAGAGCAAGGATGGCTTGAAATCTGGGAAAGTTAATGCTGCAACAACAATTAACCTTACAAGAGGCAGGCATATATAAATATAAAGGATTTTGGGGATGCGTAGTTCTGCATTTTCTATCATTTCACAATGCATAAGTATATATATACAATATTTTAGCTGTGCCGCATACATACCTATTACCATGTTTCTATAGGAGATCTAAATTGTGGTCATGAACTTAATCTGAAATTAAAAACACAATAAAAGTCTAAGGATCGTATCATCTAGAAGAAAATTACTTGGCCGTATCAGTGTCTTCAACCACAAGCTGCAGAGCACGTTTTATAGTAAGCCAATTGCTTTTTGACTCCTAAAAGGATCACATGCAAAAGGAGAGTTGATTAGAAATATATATAAAAATCCATTTGCATTAACAAGTAAACAACTGATGTTATCATGTATATACCTGCTTTTTAAAGAGTCCAGCTTTCTCTAAATTATTTAGCATTGCTATGTGCTCAAATCCATAGCTGTGGAGTACTTCTCTCCTAAAATGTTAGTTACAAAGATACAAAGACAACACTAAGTAGTCCAAAATTAAATCTGCTAGTATATTGTATGAAAGGCAAAATGGGAAAAATATTACAGGTTAGCAATTCCCATGGATCTAACAAAAGTAAACAAAAATGAAAAAGGAACAAAATAAAGGATCTATGAAGAATGCAAGCTTGCCTCAGGTAGTCAAAATGCTTCTTCGGCAACCCAGAATTAGTAACAGAAAATAGGATTAGAAGGCGTAGGACTATTATTAACGGCTCCTGCTTCTGGATCATTTCTTCAATATATTCAAAGCATCTGCATATATGAACTACGTAAGTTTCATATTGTAAAACTTAAGCTAAGTACATGCAGCAATATGTGAACCATAATGCATCACCAGATACTCAACTGCAAACACTGACCCAGATAAGAACGCCACATTAGTTGGTTTTGCAAATCAAACCATTCATATTCTAAGTTCATTTCAAAGTAAAATCCATTTTTATAGTATAAGATGCTTCATCTACATAACATAGGCTGTAAATTGCATAAAATCAAAGGGGAAATCACACTCCCCTCTCCTGAGGTTGGGCTTTACACCCGGTACTCTTCTTGTTTTATATACATCAATCTCCCTTAAGGTTTATATTATCATTAAACTTACAATCCTGAAGGGTGATGATTGAAATTGAAATTACACCGGTCCGTAAGGGAAGGTGAGTATAACTTTTGAAACAAGAGGGATGTTGGGTGTAATTAAGCCATACCTCAAGGGAGCACGGTGTAATTTCCCCTAAAATCAAATGCTATCAACTGTAAATAAAGCATAATTGTCTAACATAAAGTATAACCTAAACTACTATATGATAATAGGCACTTATGGCCAATTTTTAGTCGTAATTTATAAATTACTCTTAGTTAACATTTAAGAATTATCTGATGCCTGTGATACACTGCCTAATTGTTTATAAGTAAAAGCAAAGCTTCAATTGCTGTATCCCAAAGGGAATGTCTAAACCATGTCTCTGATTGTAGAATTCCCATATAAAATCTCTGTTTTAATTCACATGTGCATCTCAGTCCACAAAGTTTATGTTGAACTCTGATCTCAATCCTCAAAGTTTAGGGATCTGATTTATTGGTAATTATTTGTAGCCTCGTTATTTAAGTTTTTGTTTCCTTTTTTGTTAGGTCAAAGTTTTAATAAAGAGATTAGGAAGGTTGTTTCCTAAAATTTCTCAAGCCAGATTTCTTTCCTTGATTTAGGAGATTTATGGCTAAAAAGCTTACTTGAAGAATTAAGGATCCCAACCACAGAACCAACGTAAGTGTTTTATGATAACTTGGCTGCAATTTGTACAGCAAAAAATCATGTTCATCAGGACAGAACTAAGCAGGTTGAGCTAGATTGCCATTTTATCAAGGAAAAAGTGGAATCAAGAAATCTGAACCTGATCTGCACACCTAATTATCTCCAAGTGGCAGATATCCTAAAAAAAGCTCTTTCTAGTATCAAGTTTGAAGATTTGGAGTCCAAGTTGAGAGTGATCGACATCTATTCACTGGCTTGAGGGGGTGTTGAATTCTGATCTTGCTAGGAACCCAAGAACAGAATTGAGAGATTTTGAAACAAAAGAACGAACTTTATTGCTAGATTGAACCCAATACAGAACAGAATAAGGACAAAGATCTCCTCCAAGTGTTCCCCCTTCAAAAAGGGTTTACCTTTCGCCAAATCTACAATCTTCTGAATGCTCCCCATCCTATTCTCATTCCCCTATTTATTTATTTAACTGAACCTCTAACTAACTAATTGTTCTAGCTATTTCTAATTACTCTTCTATCCTAACAATACCACCCTCTTGAAATTCAACCTTGTCCTCAAGGTTGGAAGCTAGAAACACGGAAGGAATGAAATGTACATCCTACCAAGCCCGAATGTAAAACTCTTCTTCGAAGCTGTTCTCAAAAATGGCTAACGGTTCCTTGCCTTCTATTGTCAGCTGCATGGTTGAATTTCTGAACTTAGCCCAAAGTCCCCAATAGACTTACGCTTGGCCCATTAGGTCAAATGAGAAGCTCAAATGACAGAAATTAATTTGTACTCCTCCTTCTGCATTACCCCAATTGTTAGGAGAAAGTTGGGCCTAGCCCATTAGGTCAAAAAGTTGACCCATTTTCAATAATTCCAATTCTGCCCCTGTTCATACTTCTCATCAATGAAGCTTCTGGTTTGGGTTTGTGATGCGGCCATCACCTCTTCCCACATCTCCGCCTCAGGTATGTCATTGGCTGCCTTATGATGATTCTGATCCGAAGGTTCCGGCGGCCGCGGTGGGCTGTCCGGACTTCTCAAAAGTCAAACCCAAAGTTTTCTGACCATCGAGGGGTGCTCCTGCCCCTATTCAGCCACCACGTACAAATCAGTTGCCATCTGAAGAATCAATCCGGCGGTTCCGGTGGTGGCAGTGGGCTGGCCGGAATTCTCCAATCGCAAAGCTTTCTAGCCATCAAGGGATGCTTCCGTCCTTGCTCGACCACAGTATACAGAGCTTTCTGCATCTCAGCCCATGCATCGACACCAAGACGTTGGCATGACAATGATGATTTCCGCCCATGCTTGACCACTGTATACAAATCTTTCTCCATCTCGACCCTTACATCAACAGCAAGATACAGCCACTACTGCGGTGATTTCCGTTTCTTTGAAACAAGCTTTTTCTGGAGTTCTTCCATCATCCTCTCGATCATATCAGAGTTCTGGAAACAGTGAACAGTTGCTGCATCTCCACCTTCGGCTTCCGCCTTTCTCTCCACCAGTAGATCATCCTATGTTTTTGGCATTTTATATGGTTCTGGTTTTGTTTCTTGTTTATCCAACCCCTTCTCCGATGGCAAATTTAGTTATGATTTTGTTTCCTGTTTTTCCGACATCCAACCCAATGGGTCGCTTACATTGAAATTGGGCAATTCGACCTTTTTCGCCCAAGAATGAGACTCGTCATTGCCAAACTCTAAGCCCCTTCCATCCACATTTTCCTCCTCCTGCCTGTCCAATTGTGACGATGCAATCTCTCGAGACGGTTGCGCTTCCGCACTTTCCTCTCAAGATCAATTCCCTGCTGCTTCAGCAACTTACGCAGCATCTTTTTAATTTTAATCTCCGAAAAAATGGAATCCCACAAACGAGACTGTAATCCATAAATGCTGGTTACCACCTTCAAGAACACCCCCAAATTCTCCATTTCTTCTCTGACAAGAGATCCGCAGGTCGGACCACTTGTTAGGAACCCGAAAGTTAGAAAGAAAAGAACAAATTTTATTGATTGATTAAACAGAATACAGAACAGGATAAGGAGAGAGATCTCCTCCAAGGGTTTCCCCTTCACAAAGGGATTCCCCTTTCACCAAATCTATAATCTTCTGAATGCCCCCTTTCTATTCTTATCCCCTATTTATTTAACTGAATCCTCTAAACTATTTCAAATTACCCTTCTATCCTAACAGATATCAATTCCTAAAGTTTAGGGATCTGATTTTTTAGTAATTATTTGTAGCTTCCTTATTTAAGTTCGTTTCCTTTTTTTGTTTGGTCAAAGTTTTAATGAAGAGATTAGGAAGCTGGTTTCCTAAAATCTCTCCAGCATGATTTGTTTCCTTGATTTAGGAGATCTAGTACTGGAATTAAGGAGATTCAGTGGCAGAGACCTGTTGCCATGTTTTCTCCTATAAATTCCTCAATTTTTACAGTCAATTAGTATAAGAAAAATTCAGAGGTTTCCTCTCTCAAACAGAACAGTTTACTTCAACTTGGTTTAAAGTTTCAACAGCGGAAGTTGGTATCAAATGAAAGTCCGGGCATAAATTGCTAGCATCAGCTGAAAATTCATCAGATTTTCATGGTGAATAAGAAAAACGCACAAAATGTGTACCTCAAACAGAAACACAAATTTTTTCAAGTGGAAGAAGCTCTAAATGTTCCAAAAAATGGGATGGGATATCTATCGGGAGAAGTTATGTTTGTCGCAAGTATTAAACTACTAGTTCCTAGCTTGGGCAATTAAGTAATGCCAATACATGGAATTTGTTAACAAATATGGTATGGAATTAATGTTCTACACAAACAAAATTTGTAGGCTAGCAAGTCAAAAACAAGTGGCCATAGCCATAACCAATTAACCCATCATAAACTTTAGCATCAGCCACCTCCAAAACATAGGATAGCCAAGTACCACAGCTTGCTCAATTTATATGTTTGTAGAGAATTTAAACTAATTTGAAATATAATGGCACCCAACATTTTAAGCTCTGCACACAAAATTAACTCACATGTCATAACTTTCAGCCTCAACAATCGTATGTTCCATATCAAGCTGACCAAGAAATGAAGGCTTTGATGTGAATGTTGATAGATGCTGGGCGAGATTTATGTGTCTCTGGGGAAATAATTTAAAGCATATTATGATTTGATACTCACTATGAGAGTCCTGTTAATGAAATGTCAACATTACAACAAAAATGTTCTTACAGTTATCTCTGGCAATGAGTTCAGCTTTTTCACAAAGTCCTTCAACTCAGAAACTGTCTGCGTCTGGATATCATGGAATGATGGAAAGCAATATATTAGAAAGTCCTTACAAATCCATTTTAATTTTCCTAAAGTTATAAAACCTTCTTTCAGTGCATCTGAAAATTTAATGCATGTGCATCTTATTCAAGCAGTAATTTTTATATTTCTTAAATCTTGCATTTATCAATCATGCATCCAACTGTATAATTAGCTTGTAAAGATAAAGTATAGCAGTAAAAGTGTAAAACTATTTGAAAACTCGATGTAATTGATCTCCAAAGAAGGAAAAGGAAACGGCAGGATTTCAGTGGATTCACTGGCATTGCTTCCATGTGAAAAGTTGGTTTTGAAACAGTTATTTTTGAAAAATCGATAGTAAAATCAATGTCCAAGGATAAGACCATCTACTTACGGTTGTTGTCATCTCTGTGTAGTCTTGCTTCATGGACGTAGCTTTTTGACGCAAAATCTGCAATACTGCAGATAGCAACTAAGAAAATAGAACTACAAAGGAACCAAAGATCTTTTATCTAAATACCCTTCTCCCTGTGCCTGTGTGTGTGTGTCTTACATAGAGAGAGGGAGGGCATTAAAGATAACTATGATATATGTGGTAAAAATGAATCAACCTGGACAACTACTTCAAAGTTGAGATCCCGTATCTCCTTAAAAAGCTTGTCACTAACACAGACCATGCAAGCAAATGTTATTCCAAGAAATATTATGAGCAAAGGGAAAATGAAAAAAGTAAAAGCGTAAAGAAACAGAAAATGGGTGTCAGAACCATGACTGGATTTGTGCAAAAAAGGCATCTAGAGGATTTCTTTTTGCTACACAATAACAGAATGAAGACTTGATTGTAATGAAGGTATAATTCAAAGTTAATAACATCCCCTTGCACTTTGATGACATGCAAACTGATATTCAGGAACCCATTGTACCAAGAGTTTAAATTCCAACAAATCTCAAATATTATTTATTTAAGGGAAAAGTGCATAAAACCCCTTAAAACATTATGCCTTTTGCAAATAGACATCTTTAACTTATAGTTCCAATTAGTCCTTAAACTCTCACTATTAGTAAAATTAATCCTTCTATTAACTCCAATTTAATTTACTAACAGTGAACAGATCTAAATCTAACCATTCATTTTTTTAAAATCTAAGTCGTTCATTATTTACTTTTTTTTATTTTTCATTATTCTCACATGGTATTAGAGCCTACCACGATGTTGGGTCACCTGCAGATGTCGTTCCTACAAATTTCCACGCTCTAGATGTCCAACCCTGGGCATGAGGGGGGTGCTAAGTGTCAAAGTCCCCCATCGGTTGAATATATGAGCAAAGAATCATTTGTAATAACTTGGACAACCCTCCTCTATGAGTTATGTTTTGGGATGGAGTTAGGCCTAATTATTCTCATAGGTGGAAATTTTGTTTGGGGTTGTGGTTTGGTTTTCTGAAGAAAAGAAATGGTGATGGTTCTTCGTGGAAGGTGAGGGAAGATAGTGGATGGTGTTTATGCAGGGGAGAGGATGTTGGGTCGAAGTTTTATGAGGGGACAGGAAGTTGGATTGAAGTATTGTGAGAGTTGAAGGTGAGTGAAAATTGATGAAGATGGGTTGAGAGTGAGGAATGTTTGGTTTCTCTATATTGGGTTCAGTAAGTTAGGAGAGATTGAACGATTTCTTTTTTTCTGTTCTTTTTCTGCTCTGCTTTATTTATCAAAAAAAATTTAAACGATCAAAAAGGTAATATAATGAACGGTTAAATTTATTCATTGTTAGTAAATTAACATGGAGTTAACAAAAGGGTCAATTTTACGAATAGTGAAAGTTTAAGGATTAATTGGGAGGAACCAAAAGTTGAAGGTATCTATTTGCAAAAAACATAAAGTTTAAGGGTGTTTTATACACTTTTCCCCTTATTTAATATAAAATTAAGCCTTTAACACCATGTATTTTACTAAATATCATGACATAGAAATAAATAGGGATTTCCTTCAATCAAATTTGAAAAAGTAAAAAGGATGTACGAAGGGAAACCTTCTTAAAGTTGAGATCATTTTAATAACAACAATATCCCAATAACCAAGCCTTATCCCACAAGGTGGAATTGGTAAGATAGTTTAATTGACGCCATTGGGTTCTATCGAAAGGACACTAAAAAGACAATGCAACTAAGTAGTGGTAGTCCCTTTTGCTTTGCCTGAGATAGCTTCCGGAACATTATATATACATATATGTTCTGGTTCAACTGCTTCAACTAATCATGCAGAAAAATGAAATAAGTCATATTATGGGTATAAGCAGATATCTAAAAGGAGATATGGCATGAATATTTGACAAAGCAACCTACTAGAGAACTTAAGGATTGAATGAGTAATAATAAACATTATATAAACTAATCATGTCAAAGAAAAAACAATCTTTTATTGCTTCTCCAACTAGATAGAGAAAGTGAAAAAAAGTAACTTACCTTGAATTAAGTGGAACTTTAGTTTTTTTCCCTTCTTGTTGAAGACCCATAATAGATGCATCAAGCTCTACAGAACCATTGTTGATATGCAGAAACTGCACTTATAAAATTCAGTAAAATAGGATTAAAAAGAGCCACCATTTCAACCCTATTTGCATATACTGTAATAATATTTTCCTCAAGACCAATTAATGGCTCACTACGACAATCCATGAAGCCTGCATACAACCCTAAAACTCCTTAGACAAAACACTAAAATATGCATTAGGAAAATTACCGATTCTAACTTACAATATCACAAAGAAATTAAGGGAAAGAGATTATTAAACTGGCCAAAATTGCTTGGGAAATATTCTCAAGAGAAAAGCCCGATCAAATAACAAAGCAATCAAATATTTTATGCAATAAATATTCATTCATAAAGGTGTAGGATGCTTCTGCATTAACTTGCCTCATCAAGTAGCCCCTCATATGTTAACTGGGAACACAAAGGAGTAACCATGTCCACCTGCATTCAAAGCGTACCCAATTTCAGTGACCATCATTCATGTGGACAGTTGGACACCACTTGTATCTAGGGATAGCAAAGTGGGTCAACCCGTCCCGCCCCACCTCGCAATTAACCCACCCAAAACGGGGCGGGGCGGGCCAACCCGTTTTAGACATATGGGTTGAACCCCCCAATCCACCCCGCCTAATGGTGGGTTGGCGGGTTGGCCCGCCAAACACATAAAAACATAATTTGGGTTGGCGGGTTGGCGGGTTGATCCGCTATAAAAATAAAAAAATTAACAAAACAATCATATAACATTCCTTTTTTTTTTTTTGCAATCTTCATATCCTTTCTTAAATTATTATTAAAAAATTGGAATAATCTTATTTTATAACATACAATTTGTGTTACAAAAGTAAATATATTATTTTTGTAGTATAAAATAACTCCAAGTAACAATTAAATAATATTAAATAATTAATAAATTAATAAAAAAATTATTGGTCAACCAGCCCCGCCATCAACCCGTTTTCGGGTGGGTTAAGCGGGGAGGGTCAAAGTGGGTTGGTGTGCTGAAAACCCCAACCCACCCCACCAAATTTTGGCGGGTTGGCAGGTTGACCCGCAGGTCACAACCCACTTTGCCATCCCTACTTGTATCAAACAAATGGAATAGCAGGACGCCAGGACCTCAAACAGAGAAATACAACATAAAGTGAAAATAGAAAATTCAGCATGTATATAGCAAGAAGTAATGATTCATTCAACTTACAATTTTTTGATCTTATTTATGGACAAAAGTCTTGAATTGACAATTTTTTTATGAATTAATAAAAAAGAAATCTATAGGACATGCCCTATTTAAGCAGTAACAAATAAAGATATGAATTACACAGCACAAAAGAACCTAGTAGAAAATCCCAAAAGACACTACAAATTATGAATAACAGAGACGAGACGGAAAACAGAATATACCTCTCTATCTAAAAGGATTAGTGTATTTATCTCTGGCACTACCGTCTGTACATACAAAGAGCAAATAATCAGAGGATTGTAGGGTGTATTTTAAAGATTTAATAACTTCACTTTTTTTCTGCTACACTAATTAGCTTGAAAAGAAAAACAGAGTAGAGCATGATTACATCAGATGAGTTAACCGGTTCCTCAGCTTGCATTCGGTTTAGGATGTCTGCAACACGCACAGATGCTTTTCCTTTGGCCCTCACATTTGGTATCACTCCAAAAGAAAACTACAAGATAGAGTGATTGCAACACAGAAATGAAACAAATTTAAGTAAGACAACACACAGATCATAGTCATGTTAGATTTCATGTTTATGATGATATTTCAAAAGGCCAATTCTATCGGATTATCTCCTTTATGTTCCATGCTAACTGTTCTAAGTCTAAAGCTTCCTTGTTAAGAAAAAATACAACATTATGTATTCAAAACTACAACCTCAAGTTTGTGAATGGCTTTTGCAATATGCCAAAGTGAGCTAGTATCACCATCAACTTGGCATTCCTACCACAAAAAGAAGGCAAACAAGGATAATAGTGATTAGTCAAAACAAATACTACATGCAAGAGAATTCCAAAGCCAAAAAATTATAACACTAAAAGAGACAAGAGACTAAAGAAACTCAACAAATATATCTGCATGAGCAGAAGTAGTAATATCCAACATACTTTGTAAGCAAGATCAAGCTCAAACGATAGTACATCCTCATCAATTGGAACAATATACAAGGGATATTCCCCTATTGTGATCATGTGATGTAATTTCTCTTCCTCAAGAACCTGCACAAGAAAAATAATTATTTATATTGTTGACATAAGGAAATTACATTTAAAAAAAAACACCATACTCAAGTTAATGAAGATGGATTCATTTCCAAGGAAAACTTACTTTCTCACAAACAACAGTGCGGCGGGGGACAAAATAAACATGATATTCTCTTTGCAGTCCTTTTGAAACATCATTGTGAATATTAGAACATATGAATCTCATCAAATTAGGCTGAGAACGCACGAGGTAAACAACTTTGCTGCAGTCAGTTTGAATCGGGTCAGCTGAAAGATGCCGCAATTCAACTCCATGCTCCTGTTTGTTAGCTAGAAACATGTGAAAACTCAGTTCATTAAAAAATATATACAGCATACTACTGGTAAAATAGCTTCAATTATCGTCCATACGAGACAAGGATATTTGACATCTAAGATAAACAACTAACCGGCCTTGTATTACAAAGGGTGGCCCGGTGCACGAGGCCCCCACCTAATGGGGTCTAGGAGGGTAGATGTACACTGCCTTACCCCCACAAGCGGAGGGACTTTTTCCAGGATTAGAACCCGTGACCTCCAGGTCACAAGGCAGCAACCTTACCGCCAAGGCTCCCCCCAACCAGCATTGTATTAAAATGTAAGGGTAAAAAACATTGCAATAGAAATTTTCTGGATTGATTTTCTATTAAATAAACAAAACCTAGTAAACAACTAAGGGCAAGGCAATAATAGTTTCAAGAAAAATGCCTTGAGAAGTGATGTCTGTATAATGAGGGAGAGAGAGTCCCCGAGCTTCTGATCTATGACCAAACACTTCTTTCCTCGAATCTACAAGAACAAGAGATAAAACCACAAAAATTTGTTTATCAAATCAAAGTTCAGTGCCACCATATTAATTTCAGAGCAAGACCAAAATAAACGGAATAGTTTAACTTTAAATTAAATTTTATTTGAAATTATATAGCAAAACATAACAACAAACAAAAATGGTGGAATTTAGAAGCGCTTACGTTCTTGAGGATGTTGATGAGCTCCTTCTGTGACTGATCCCTGAAATTAACAAAAAAAAAACATAAAATAAATAAACAAAATTATTATTATTGAATTTAAGGTTGAAAAGAAATTGCAGAATCATTTACCGAATTGATGTGAGATTGAGAGGGGCATTGTCTAGGTTGGGAATCTGAGCCATTCAGAAACCAGATTGCTTTTTTTTATGTTGAAACTGCTTCGATGAAGAGGGTACTAGTTGTTATGAACCGTTGGCTTTAATCCTGTGTAACTAACCAATTCCTGAACTCGTTGCTCCAGCACGTCACAGTCACGTGCACTTTCGCTGCAAATGGAATCAGCGGCAGCACCTCTCCGGCATATCGTGTTAATTAGGAAAGGCGAAGCAAAGGCTGATGAAAGGCATTTCTATGGCTTATTTAAAGTTAGTTTTTTTTTTTTTTCGTTTGGATGAGTTTTTTTCAGTAAAAACACTTAATTTTAAAATAAAAATGTTTCTAAAGATAATATGATTGTTTGAATGAGCTTTTAAAAAAGGCATAAGCAGTCAAAAAGTATGTTTTGGTGTTTTTTTAAGAAGCTATAATTTCTAGCTTCTAAAAAAAGCAGAAATTTCTAGCTAGAGTTGTATATACAAGCCAATCCAGTCCGTTTAAGCTCGGTCCACGAAGTTAATACACTTGAATTTAACTGGTCCGCGTCCAACCCGCAAAGTCTGCGGGTTAAACGGGTTGGTCCACAGACTCATTAATAAGAAAACACAACCCATCATTTTGCACCCATTTTTTTAATACAACAACTACAAAACTAAAAGGCTAAACTATACTTTTAGTCCCTCATCTTTATTTTAGGTTGCATTTTGGTCCCTCATTTATTTTTGTTCCATTTCGGTCCCCTACCTTACAAACGTTAGCCTATTTTGGTCATCACCGTCAACTTCATCACAAATGCTGTTTGTTTCTCCTTATGTGTCTAACATCTGTGACATGTATATGTGTCACACCTAGCCTACCTTCCGGCATGGATTCGAGCATTGCAAATGGAGGGTCATCTTTATGGATTTAAGCTCATGGGGTTTCATTGCTCTTCTTCAATTCCACTCCTCCTCCAACAATGTCTCGATTTGATGCCTCCTGCAACAATTTTGGCCCAAAATCTTCCAAGAAAGATGACTTGACTGCCACCTAGGAACCCTCTCATGGTTGTCGCAAGCGCGGATGGTTTCTCATGTGCGACTACAGTGACATTTTCATTCCGTTGTTCGAACTGCATTCACACCTAGAAATTATGGCAAGAAGTTCTGGGGATGCAAGAACTGCAAGAACTATAAGGTATGTCAACTGTTCTGTAATTGGTGCACACTTCTTCCCTAGCTAACCTCCAAACGTTCTTCATCCAGATGAAACTTGACTTCAGCTAACCCTAGATAACCCTTGCGCTACTCTCTCAATCTCTAAAGCTTCACTTCAGCTTTCCCTCCAAATGAAGCAACAAGAATGATTCTTCAATGTTTGGTGTGTTATTGCCCAATGAGGCATCAAAACGATGTCGTATAAGTCAGGCACGAAACGACGTCGTTTAGGTCGAGGGCTCCATGTAGACCAGTCAAACGACATTAAGTCCATATCAAACCCACGTATGCAAGTTCCGTTAACGGCCCATACATAAGTTGACGATGAGGACCAAAATAGACTAATGTTTGTAAGATAGCGAAACAAAACAGAACAAAAAATAAATGAAAAATAAAGATAAGAGACCAAAAGTGGAGTTTAGCCAAACTAAAATAAAATTAGATTCTCATTCTTGTATATATAAATATATGAATAGTTAATTAGTTATTATACTACAATAAAAATGTACATAATCTTTGCTCAGTTTACCACATTTTTCTTGACAAAATAATTGGCTTGCTAGGAAAACCAACAATATTAGTATATCACCACGCTTTGATCACTGCAAGCACCATTATTTGAAGTAGCTTCAAGCACCATTATTTCAACCTCAAATCGATTTCAAGTATTCAACCCGAGAATAACCACTTTCAACCTCAAATCACTTAAACTCTTTGAACATATGTAGAATAAACAGAAGATGACTACATAGTAGAAGCTTGCAGAGGAGAAGCTTCACATGAATGGAGAAGCCTGCAAAGGACGGTGGTACGAGCGACGACCTTCAAGAGTGGCAGGAGCGGGGAGCTTCACGACTCATAAGCGGCAGGAGCGGCGACCTTCACAAGCGGCCGGAGCGGCGAGCTTCATGAATTAGGGATTGGGAATAGGTGTGTTTGAGAAGGGAGCTTCAACTTCACGCGGAGCCTTCCCAAATCAAAATGGGCCGCAACATTGGAAATGGACCAAAATAAGTTTGTGTTAAAGTTGTGTAATTTTGTTTTTTCAAAAAAAATAGGCAATGGTCCTCGGACCAATCTGTTAACCCGATGACCCAACCTGTCTAACCTGCGAGTTAAACAGATCTGGCTGAAAAGGCTCACGCTTAAACGGTCCTATGTTATACCTAGTCCAGGCCCGCACAGATCGTGAGTTAGACAGACTGTCCGCGGGCCCAAACCCATATATCCAACTCTACATGTAGTAGAAGAGATAAAATGGGGGGCCAATCATATTTATTGGACAATAATGTCCCTACAACAAACCTCATAAAACCCCAGTTTTTAAAGCTCATTCAAACGTAAAATAGCTTATGCTTCTAATACTAGCTTCTACTTATACTTCTACATTATAAATGCCTTTTTTAAAAGCTCATCCAAACGGACCCTATATCTATATCTAAAGCAAATTATGGGTTTGATTTTCTCACGTGGAATTTGATTTTATCATTTGTAATTTTGTTTTGACATTTATCTATGATCTCTTATTTTTTTTTAATGATTTTTGTTGCTTCGGATACTTTTTCTTTTTTTACTTTTCTTGCTACAAATGATATTCTTTCTCAAGTTTATTTTACTTCAAATACTATTAAATTTTAAATTTCTTATTATACACTAAATTAAAGTAGCATTGTCAAAAAATAGAGTAAAGTTTATTATTCATTATTTAAAAATTATATTTAGTTAGAGATATATATATATATATATATATATATATATATATATATATATATATATATAATGTTATATTATTTTCTTTTTTAATACCTCTTGCATCGCATGGGAAGATTGTTGGTTCTCAAATAAAAGAATGATTAGGGGTGTTCATGGGATGAGTCAGAATGAATTTAATTTGACTCAAACTCGATCCAATATTTTGATAAGGTCATTTGTTTGTGTTTATTGTGGCTTCAAACTCAAGAGGAAGGTGAATTGAGTTTTCGAAAACTTTTTCGAAAACATTTCGCAAAAACACTTTTAAACAATAATCTTTATGGAGGCTAACAATGAATATGAATTACTTATGTAAAGAAACAAATATCACAAAACTAATTCAACAAATCAATGGTAAAAGCATAATAACATAACTCAAATTACCAAGCTTTGAGAATAAGAAATGTAACGCCCTTTGTTACATTAGTAACCCAAATAAATATTTAAATAAAATATGAAGAAATAAAAATTTTCATAAATAATACTGAATAAATACTTAATTTAATATCAAAATAATTGTTTTCATCATAATCAAATAAATCAAAATAACATAATAAGTTTAAAAAGCCTCGAACCGGACGTCTATTACAACTCGCATAAAAAGAAATAACTAAACGATAACATAGGTCCTCCTGACATATGTCATACAATACTAATCAAACTCTAAAACTAGAAAGATAGTCTTCGAGTCTCCATATACTCAACGGTGTCGTTCTCAGATTCTGAAAATAATATTACTAATGAGATATATAATCTAAGAGAATAAAAATACATTTATAAAATATTTTCGCAAAAGTATTATTCTTAGTCGGCGCGGTAATCAAAAAACTGTTCAGGGTACCTGCTATTTTCCAAACATAATATATAATGTAAAATAGTAAGATTTATATATCAACATAAATACCAACCAATCTTCACCAAATCATCACATCTCATATGCCAAATAAGTCCAAATAAATCATATATGTCATAAGACTGTCAAACATCACTCAACAAACGACGTCTCATTGCCTACCTCTACTCAAGAGAGGTATTTCGATGTCACATTCTCTTTAGTGACGTACTAACATTATTCATTTTTCGACACCAACCATGTACATTGCAGTATTACTTATATTTCGACATCCCAATATATGACGATGTTGCTTTCAATACCTCATCAAGGCGGTATAACATTATTTCGACAGCACAATTCAATGGCAATGTTACTTTCGATACCCCTTTCATAGGCGGTTTTACTCACCATCATACATCATGTATAACGATCAATTAATCATGCCAAAACAACATATATTATCATATATCTCAAATAGAGCATGTCAATCAAGCAATACATATACCAATCATTCATATCATAGTGTAAATCATGAAATCAAATACTCAATTTAATGTAATTTCGTTATATTTGAAAGCCCCCAATTTTAGAAAATAGGATTTAACCAAACATACATCATTATCTTCGAAAACCATGTTTTGAAATCATACCCCAAACCCAAACCATTTTTCACCATGGAAAGGGTGAAAAAAGGTATTTTTACTCACCCCTTGAAGACCTTCAAGAAGCACCAAACGTATCCCACGAACACGCCAAAAAAACTCCCAAGAAATCTTCTCATTATTCTCTTCTTAGGCCCCATCTTCTCCAAAACCTCCTTCACCGAGTTCTTGAATCCTCCAAGGTAAGCAAGAGAGAGTTTTAAGGTGTAAAAAGGGTTTCTAGCTGCACTAGGATGTTATTAGGATTGTATTTATAGGAGTTTTTGCGCTTTCCTCTTTTAAAACTCACGTATTTTGTGTTCTGACAACGAGCATGGGCGTGCTCTTAATGAGCATGATTGTGCTATTTTCTTAAGAGCAAAGGTGTGCTTAGCTGAGCAAGGGCATGCTTATCACCGTAAAAAATTCGCGTTTTCTGACATGGGCGTGCTCCCTTGAGCACGGACATGCTCTTTAGCACAATGCTGCACACAAGCAAGGGTCGTGCTACACATGAGCAAGGGCGTGCTGCACACAAGCAAGGGTTGTGCTGCACATGAGCACAGACGTGTTACACATGACCACAGGCGTGATGAACATAGCAAGGGCATGCTCATGTGTCAGGAAGTGATTTTCACTTAAAAAATCACCCTGAACCATTTTAATTATTTTTAATCCATTTATTTACTTCAAGGGCCTAAAACATGGATTCTAAGCCTCTCAAAAAACTCTCTAATTTTTCTGATATTATTATCTCTATTTATTTTATTTTCTATGTTGTTACAAGAAAAACATGCAAACCAATTTATCTCTGTTCGGCCACCAAACCACCCGTGACCTACATCGAGTCCTCACGCCACCTGTTAGATTTGTACACTAAAATGCAAGCTTCAATCAGGTGTTTGAAAACCTTTACATGAAAGAGCAATTTTCTCCAATGGGAAGTCTCACTCTTGTGAACAAGCCTCAAAACAATCAAGTCTCCAAAAGAGATACCTCACCTTTTCAATCACAAAGAGATACCTCACTCATTTTCTCAGAAAAAATTGATAAAGTTCGTACTAAAACACTCAAAGTTTGATGGGCAACTTGAAACACTATGAGAAAACTCTCTATTTCAACAAAGATAGCTCAATGAATCAAAAATCGTTCATTTGAAGTTTGTGATGTGACTTCTAATGCGAAAATATGCCCAAGCAATCCTTATTTATAGTATATTTGAAAATATGAACATTAGGAATGGTTACAAACTTCTAAACCTTAGACAAGTCAGATTTTCAGTTACAAAATCTAGTACATTGATTCATGTTCTTGTACATCGATGTATTAAACCAAGAATTAATAGATTTAACATGTGTACATCAATGTACATATTTTGTACATCGATGTATATTTAATCTTAGATATGGTAATTCGATTTAAGGTTGTACACTGATTTACAACTTCATTACATCGTTATATAAGCAAAGTCAGAGAGTTTGATTTACACGTTTGAACTATGTACATCGATGTCGTTCTTTGATTCTAAAACAACACAATTATATTATGATTTTTTATGCCCAGACCTTTCCCGACTTACCACGGGTCACAATTCATAGTGTAAATCCATAAAGTTTGCTAAGACGCAGTCCGATTCTTATCTGAGTTTTTAATTCGAATTCGAATGAATTCTCAATTTTACTTTGCCAATATTATTTTACAATTAACCAACTATATTTTCATTCAATTAATTCGCCTAAATTAATTGTTAACATGTATAGGATTTTTGGGGTAATACATATATACTTGATGATAATCAAATCGTTGAAGCATTTGAATGTTTGAATTTCTTTTCTTTGATGTAGAGCTCGCATCACAAAGAACATTTAATGTTTTTAATTGCTGAATCTGATTAGGAACTCTTCAGTCATGCTCGTATGTTGTAGTCTATGGATTAAAGTATATTCGGCCTGACTTATTTATTCTAAGCGTACACAACAGTTTACCTTACTGTTTGTGCTTTATGCTTTTTGCCAAACTCAATTATTTCGATTAAAAATTTTTCTTGTACGTCTCATCTTTATGCTTTTTGTCATGAGGATTTTTGTCCTTTGAATTTTGATTTATACTATTCTGTGAGAGAAGGTTCCATACGGTTGACTTTTCTATTCCTTCGAGGATACTTCTTTTTATTATTTTACTTCAGTTTTTCGAGCATATTTTCTTCAGGATAGTTGCTCTTCAAACATCATTGGATGACTTAGAGAACTATTCATTTGATTTCTTTGTCATTCTTCTTCATCTATTTTGTCCATTGTCTTCTTGCTTCTTTGAGTCGTGTCGTCTAACTTTTGCGCAGTCGTCTGATCTTGCATGGAAGTACATGTCGTCTAACTTGGTCTTGCTTATGATTTGCTTTCAGTTGGCTTAGACTTGCTCATGATTTGTTTGTAGTTTGAGTCATCTTGCTGAAGTTGTCTAGTCTTTTTCTTTATCGTAGGTCATCTGATAAAGTCATCTAATCTCTTGCATATTACAATCGTTTGACTCGTTGGCTTGCTTTAAACAACATTTTCCTTTTTCCTTCTAAGTTGAAAACCTTTAATAGCTAACTTATGATTTCTAGACACTTGGTAAATTCGTTGACAAGGTTCACATTTAAAGCATTCAGAAGAGTATATCAGGTTTAGCAATAGCTAAGTGTTTACATTATAACCAAGAGACTTAGTCATAAACATTTAAGCACATAATTATTCACATTGCAAATTTTATGTATATCTACAAATGTCATTTTTTCGCAGTGCAATGTGCACTCATCGGTCATCGTCTGCTCCGAGCTCAGATCCGCTTGAACCCAACTCGGCCACTGTGCACTCCCCGGTTGTCGTCTGCTCCGCTCCATAGAACCTTTGTTAGCCTCAAAAATCACCACGTCTATCTGGAGGGAAGGGGGCTTGGAGGAGTAGAAGGATGGGAATGTGGTTGATGGGTGGGGATGTGGTTGGTTGGGGGTAGGAATGTAATTTGGAAATAAATCCTTAACCGGTCGGATCTACTATTACCGATCAATTTAGTGGTATATGGATGCACCACATGTTTAAGGCTTCATACTAGAAGCCACCACCTTTTTTTTTCCAGAAAAAATGAGGGCGGGTGTATTCTAGAGTATTTTACTTATAGTGATTCTATCTACATATATCGATTTGCGAGAATACGGGAAGATGAAGAACCATATTAACTAGGCAAAAAAAAAATCAAATTAACTTTGCCATTATTTTTTTTATGGCAAAGGAAAATTTCAGGTTTAATTACTTCGCACAAACTATTTGAGAAATTTTAAATAGGTCCATGAACTAAAAAAATTATAATTGGGTCCCCGATCTTTGTTATACTTTTTAATTGGATCTCTGAACTTTAAATGTTTGTAATCGAATTCTTGAACTTTTTAATAGTTTGTAATTAGGTTCCTGAGATATAAGCCATTTTTAAAACCTTTGCTATTGTAGTGATCTAATGGTTCTATTAACCTCCAAGACCGACAAGAAACCTCGTAAGACATTTATGCGATGCTTTAATTACAAGATTCTTCTCCTATCACAGGAACCTAACTACAAATTATTTACAAGTTTGGGGACCCAATTACAAACGTTTAAAGTGTGGGGACCCATTTACAAAGTATTTAGAAGTTTAGGGACCTAATTACAAATTTTTTTAGTTTAGGCGCCTATTTAAAAAATCCAAAATAGTTCAGGGACCAACAAAGTAATTAAACCAAAATTTTATTCATAATTAGGGCATAAGTCTGCAGAGATACAATGAGTAATCATATATGGAATTTCCTCAATCCAGATTTGGTTAGGATTATGAAAGGCATATTCGGCTAAACAGGCGGCTGCTTGGTTACCTAATCGTCCTATATTAGAGTATGCGACTTTAAGAAATTGGGCCTCCAAGACTATGCAGTCTGTTAGCATTGAGCCCATGTAAGAATTTGGGATCTTCCAGGTCTGTAGGGCCGAAATTACTGTTAGAGCATGTGCTTCAATGGTGACATCAAGGAACAACATCGCCAAGGAAAATTGCATCTACAAACACACACCCATTGCTTATGCTACACTTTAATCATTAAGACATGTAACACCCCTCCTTCGAATGTCACTTTTGTAACCCCAAACACTATAAAGTAAAAAAAAGATTAACTGGTTCACTTTCAGAAAAAGATTTTCTTTACTTATATCTTACTTACTACGAAAATCGTGATAGAATTTTTTCTTCTTATAACATTAAAGAACATATACTCACGATTACATTAGCATAACTTACAAATATACATATGTATATATATATATATATATATATATATGAACATCATCCATTAAAATCCATCAATCTACCAAACGGCCATCAGGAGCCAATGACAGACTAGCCCAAAAGTCGCTACCTCATAAATAAACCTAAGCTAGTCTGACAAAAGAAGTCTACAGATAATAAAATGCACCACCCCGACATCAGGCGTACCAAAGGGACTAGGTCTCTTCGTCACCAATCCACACCTCTTCGTCGTCAACCTCCAGCACTCAAGCTGTAGGGTTCCGGAGCAATTCAGAGGATTGTTAACAAACATCTGTACATGTATCAAAAAACACAACAGGGTGTCCAACATGTACAGGTAAGGGTGAGCCACCAATATATGAACTCAAAATACAACTGCTGCACACCCAGAACACAAACAGCAGGTGCATATAGGTTTATCAAACACAATCATTAAGCATGATAAACATAACACAGAGTATCATGACAATAAAAATAAATCAAGGGTCTTATACCCAACAATCAACATCGTTTTCAAAACACTATGCATGACATTTCCAGATATATCCTTTAATACTCGATTCTTGATTTTCGGAAATCTCATCACCAAATGAATGAGTTGATCAAGCTTTGGGTACATTGGCCATCAGGCAGCAATGTCTAGCACCAGCGTGCCATAATAACAAGCACCATCGTGCCATAACTAACACCAACGTGCCATCACTACATTGTCCAACTCATGGTACAACATATATATAGAATGACATAAAGTCACCACTGGGTTCCCTATCATCAAGGTCCCCCATTTCACTGCACGTCTGCCCAACAACAAAAGCATGAGAAAACCTTTTATTTTCATAAGTTTTTCTGTGTCGTATCATTATTTCCTCGTTGAAGCTCAAAGCTATCAACCACCACAATTTTTCTTTGACTCTTAAGTCTTTTCAACATTTTCTCAAAAGGGACACACAGTTCGATTAACCAAAAGAAGACACACGGTCCAAAAACAGCCCAAACCCAAAAACCACCAACCGATGCACTAGTCTCGGATTTTGGATTCTAGAGCACCCAAAACGTCCACAAGTCTACAGGACCACAAGGATTGTCCCCAAGCTTACCGGACCAAAAACTAACACGGATCCTTGATCCACATGTTCTGTAGAACACTAGAAACCCGACATCTCGGTTTCTAGGTTCACATCCAAAATAACCATTTTCTTTGAAACACAAAACCCACATCTCCGAAGCTTACACTCGAAGCCTTTGGGATCGATTTTCCATAAAAACCAACTCTTGGATCAAAACCATTTCTCTTTTGAAAACAAACTCTTAGCAAAACCTTATCACTTCGAAACATAGTTCATGAATACTCTTGGTCAAAACTATTTTCCTTTAAAACATCTTGGTAAACCACCAAAACCTTGAAATATAGTTTGTAAAATCTCTTTTCTTTTGATAAGCAATCTGCTTCTGAAACTGATCTTTTTGAAGTACGGTTACTCGAAATACCTCATTTTATCTTTTCACATCTATTGGTGATTTTTCTAAGGAACTTCTATCTTTAAAACTGACTTTTTCTAAAACTAAACTTTGTTTTCAAATTTCTTTCATTACATCTCTATTCCATTAATAAAATATATTTCATGTTTCTTATTCCCCAAAATCAAAGTCAAGACGCGTTTTCTTCAAATTTTTTCCAAACTCATAACCTTTCTTATATCATTTCTTCTCATTAATGCACCATATTGTGATTTCTCATTCTTTAACCAAAACGTCTATATACGTTTTCTTCGATTTCTTTTTAACACTTGTTACTTTTTATCCGCTTAATCCAATGTTTCAAGCTTTTTGAAGCTTTTACCTTTACGTGGTTCTGAAGTCTAACCGATGTTAGGTTCCTTCACACACAACATCAATCACCACTTCCATGAATACATCATACTAAGGATACATAGGCATAATCCAATATGCTTGGGCATAATAAAATAGAATCACACATACTTAAGCAAAATCAAGCATAAGCATACATAATTAAGTAATGAATAAACCACTACACAAAATAATTACAATACAACACAGTTACAGATTTTTACCCAATAAACAACACTGACAATACACAGCCGTCGGAAATTAAATTCCTCAGGTTATCTCCCCTTACCTCTCGAAGTATACTCCGGATGAAAAGTCGCCCGATCGATTCGCGCACTCTCCCGATTTCTCATCCAATTACCCAATCACAACTACAAACACATAATCCATTCAAACATTAACATTAAACAACACAAAATCTCCTAATCCCATCTATATAGAGTTCGGCCATATAACTAGAAAATTGGCTAGGGAGCTCCAAAAATTCCTATCTCTTGGATTTAATACCTACTAGGTGTGATAAGACTAGATTCAAGCTTATTACACCAAAACTTCAACCAAAACCCTATCCACTCAACCATGGAGGATTCGGCCAAAAATACCCATATGGGCTAGAGAACTCTTTTGGTCTCAATCTCTTGGATTATGAAAGAAGATAATGAATGTTGCTCAAAGAAAGTGGATTGACATTAAAAGGATTTTTCTACAATTTTTCATGGATTTTTGAAGTTTATGCTTCAAAACCTAAACTACCATGAATCATGAAAGTGAATGGAGAAATAGAGAGATTAAGAGGTCAAGGATGGAAGTTATACCTCCTAGATGATAAAGCTTAAGGAGAAATCAACTTGCTTTCACAAAATTCTTGAAGGTTTAGAAGAATTTTTAAGAGAAATGGTGAAGAAAGTGTGAAGAATGAAGAGCAAGTGGTGGGGTGAGTTTGGGGAGGGAGTGGCCGAATGGGTGAAGAAAAAGGGACAAGGAGGTCCACAAAATCTCATTAAGGGTAGTTTGGTCATTTTCCACAAGGACCAAATGGTATTTTCCTTAAAAGTTCAAGAGCATTTCGATCTTTTCGGGTCCAGATATTTAGAAAATTCATCATGACACTGGCACACATTCCTAGGTGACTTGACCTGATGTGACTTCAAGATTATCCGTTAGCGGGTCCTGTTAAATCCATCTAGAGCTCCAATCGTCTCTGGTTCGAGTTTTCGCTCGAATAGTTTATATTATTTTCACTTTTTAACGTCAAGAACCAATTTTAGCAAAATTGTAAAGAATCGAATTCTTAGACTAACTAACTGCCTCGTTTACGAGTCAAAATTAGGTCTTTATAATAGTAAAATACTACTATCAATGAAAACGTAGACCGGACTCCGTCTGAGTTTTTAATCCAAAATTTAACCGTAACTTCCTACGATCACATAGATCATGAATATGATTTTAGTTTTCCCAAAATCATTTTCTAAAACAAAGATAAAAATATAAACTCATCTATATAGTTTACTGGTCTTAGAAAGCGTGAAAAATCGGGGTGTTACAAGACACTTTACAAACCAAGTTGCAGCTGCCATTACACTACCCTCTACGTTTTTTATTGCGACACCAATTTCCTAATATCCTTTGGTAGATAAAGCAACATCAATATTTAGTTTATATAGGTTTTCAGATGGAGATATCCATTTATGTTTATGCTGTCCACCTTGTGGGTTGCTTTGAGTGGGAATTGCCATGTAGTTGTGATGGTATTCTTGAAGTATCGAGCATGCCTTAACTATTGTTTCCATCATTGGTGTTTGTTGGTCTTCAAAGCAACATTTGTTTTGAGCCCACCATGTACCATAAATGATAGATGAAAACCCATCTCAATCATTGCCTCGCCATCTTGCTGGATGAATAAAAGAAGCCAATATGCAAAGGTATCCTCTCCATGTTGATCAAATTGAATACCCAACGATGAGCAAAACCAAATCTGATGGAGTCCAAGTAGTTCAAAGTCAACTTGAAGGAAGCTTGATAGAAATGGAAGGACCTATGACTAGAGTAAGAGGTAAAAGGATGCAAGAAGCATTAGAAAAGGAAGTGACATATTTGATTAACACAAAGCCCAACTTGGAAAAAGGCCCAAATGCAAGTCAACTCCTCATCGTTGACCTAGAAGAGGTGTGATGCAAACCTAGAATGACCACCTTTGACAAGAAGAACCAACCCAATTATGGAACAAGAAGAACCAATTTGAAAATTGTTGAAACACTCATTTTCATTGGTGATGACCTTTCTTCTTTGTTTCAGATGTAACTGGAGCTATGGTTATCTGATTGAGGCATTATTGGTGGCGTTGAAAAGCTAAGAGGATTATCTAAAAGTCGTCTCTCTGGTGTCAAGACCTAATTCGGATTCTATGATGATGAAAACCGGGTTACAAGATTAGGACGAAATTCTGGACAAGATTTTTCCTGTATTTTGGGCTTCCTTTGTAGGCTTGTGTTTTTTGTTAAAGATAGACTCTTTATGCTGAAGAAGTAGGCATTACTTAGGAGACGATTAGGGTTAGCCGTCACCTCCTTAGAATAAAAGTCTATAAATAGGGATGTAACACCTATCTTTTATGGATCTTTGAATAAAATTAGAATCTTTCTATTGTAATTATTGGAAAGTGTTATTCTCTTCTCTCAAGTTCTTGCATTGAACTTGTTTAATTCTTATCAAGGAGTGCTACTCCTTGTGGCAAATCCTCTTTTGGCTATCTTTTCCATTTGTTCATTTAATTTTCGTTTTTCCCTTCTTGTCTAATTTCAATTCTACATTTTTATTTTAATTTGTTATCTTGGTTTAATTATTGTCTTTAATTTGACATATTGCTTCCATTCCTTGTTATTTTCATCATCATCATCTCGGGTGACATATCACCTTTCTCTTTCCCCCTTTTTTCTCATCCATTTGTCATAAACTTCAAGTGATTAAACTCAAGGAAAGATCCAAATAAACAATGATTTATATTTGGATCATATCATATGGTATCAGAGCTAGCTTCCTTGAGTTTTTAGTTCTTTTATGTTGAAAATTTGCAAATTCGGGTTCACCGCATCATCTTGAAATTAACGCCCCCACCCCTTAATTTTGATCTTCAATTTTGATCAATTGTGGTGTTGTAATGGGTTGTTAGATCATTGGGGTTTGTAATTCATAGCATCCAATTGATGTTTAGTAATTCAAGTTTCCAAATTTCATCATATTTCTTGATTTTGAAATTTGAATTTTTTTAAAATGTTCATCATGTTCTTGAGAGTCGGGTCACTTTGATCTTTATCAATTTCAAAAATTGATGTTAGATTGTTAATGTACACCTTGATTGAAAGGTCCTTACAAGTGGAATCAAGTATATCAATTATTCTTAGAGTTTAAAGTATGAAATGGACATTATTTTGGGGGAAATTAGAGTTTGGGCACACTTACCCAAGAACACCCCTTTGTTCATCATTTTCATGCTTCAAGAGGCTTTTGATCTAGTTGAAAGTACCCAAAACTGTTTGGGGCGTTATTGCAAATTTTAGAAGTTTTGTGGCAAAAATAAAAAAATAGACAAAAGTAAAAGTCCCAAAAGATAAAAAATATAAAAAAATATTCAGGGACTATTCTACAAATATTACAATTTTAAAAAAAAAATGCAAAATTATAAGAGAAGGCCACAAACTCATTTTTGTTTATGCTAGCCTCTTAAAAATTGGATATACTTGCTGCCTTGGTACAATAATAACTTTGGCTCAGTTTCAAAACCCTTTCCTAAACACTTGGCCACTAAAATACTCATAGTTTTGTCTTTGCAGTTTTCCTTTCTTTGAACTCTTGATTGATGCTAAATTAGGATTTTTACACAAGTTGTAGCATTTGTGCATTATTTTTGATTCTTGAGTCTTGCAAGTTCTTTCCAAGGATATTGAGGGAGAATTTGAGTGGAAAAAGACAAGAGAGTAAAAATACATCTTGAGTGAAAAAAGCCTATTTTGAGTGAAACAAACACTTTGTGAGGATGGTGAGATCAATTGAACAAGAAGATACTCCTCCTCCCTCACCTAGAACTGCTAATCTTCAAGCAAGAATGGACAATCAATTTCAAGCCATAACAAGGCAATTGGAGAGGATGAACGAGAGGTTCAATAACACGGAGCGAAAGAGACCCTTTGTAACTCAAAACGATTCTCATCGCGGAAGTGGTTATGAGAGTGAAATGGAGAGGCCAAGAGGAGGAGGTAGGCCTAGACATAGAGGGAGACAAAATGATAGAGAAGATAGGATCGAGGGAGGAAAAATCAAAATACCAACCTTTCAGGGAAAGAATGATCCCAAAGCCTACTTAGAATGAGAGATGAAGATAGAGCAAGTCTTTGCATGCCATAATTATAGTGAGGCAAAGAAGGTTAAGATAGCCTCCTTAGAATTTATAAACTATGCCTTGATTTGGTGGGATCAATTACAAAAGGAGAGGAGAAGGTGTGATGGAGATCTTGTCGATACTTGGAGGGAGATGAAGGCCATCATGAGAAAGAGGTTCATTTCCTCACATTACCATCGAGCCTTCACAATAAATTGTAAAGGATGTCTCAAGGTTCTAAAAATGTGGATGAGTACTTTAAGGAGATGGAGGTAGTTTTAATTAGAGCTAACATCAATGAAGGGAGAGATGCTACTATGGCACGGTTTTTGAGTAGTCTCAATCACGACATTCATGACATTGTTGAGCTCCAAAGTTATGTTGAAATGGACGACTTAGTCTATCAAGCAATTAAAGTGGAGCAACAACTCAAAAGAAAGAAGTACAAAACTCCTTCCTCCAACCACCAAAGCACAACTTGGAAGGACAAACAAAAGACGGAGGAAGCCTCCCAAAGGTACAATGAGGCTTCGGCTTCACAATTTTTTTTTTTAAAAAAAGGGATGTTACTACTCCTTCATTTTCAACTAATACAAGGAGTAAGAACATTAAGGGCCCGTTTGGTGGTCAGGATAAGGGAGGCAGGATTGGATAAGCTATCCTGTCCTGTTTTAATCTGTAGTTTGGTGAACCGGCAGGATAGGATAAGCTTATCCTATCCTGTTACTTAGTTATAATTCTATCCTGAGGGTGGAGCTGGGTTAGAACCAACAGGATAGGATAAGAAAATGCTTTCTTTTATCTCTTACCTTTAATATTGTTACTATTTAATTACGGTTTCAAACCTAATTAGTCAACCTTAATACTAATTAAAATATGTGGTTTAATTAACAATTTTTATAAAAAGTGAAAAAAAAGTTAATTTTTTATAATTTAAAAAAATGGACTAATTTATAATTAAAAAGTCAAAAATATATATTATTAAATATTTTTTAATTTAAATGTATAAAACAACCACGTAATATCAAAGTTTATTTTTGAAAAAAAATATAATTTTGATATAAGGATAATTTTATCATTTGTGGATATTTTATATCATATCCTGTCATTATCTGATGCATATCAAACATTGGACAGGATAAGAGCTTATCATGCTCATATCCTATCCTATCCTTATCCAGCTCTCATATCCTATCCATCCTTATCCTATCCTGACCACCAAACGAGCCCTAAAGACTTTAAATGTTTGGGAAATGATCATATTGCCTCCCAATGCCCAAACAAAAGAACTATGGTTTTAAAAGATGGCTACTTATCTAGTGAAGCGTCTTCTCAAGAGGATGATAGTGATCTTGAAATCACTCCTCAAGAAGGTGATTTACTAATGGTAAGGAGACTATTGGGAGTGCATTGGAAAGAAAACAATACTCAAAGAGAAAACATTTTTCACACAAGATGTTTAATACAAAATAAAGTTTGCACTTGGATTATTGATGGAAGAAGTTGCACCATTGTGGCTAGTGAAAGATTAGTCAACAAACTTGCTTTAAAAACTATTCCTCATCCGAGGCCTTACAAGCTTCAATGGTTGAGTGAAGATGGTGAGTTGTTGGTTAATCAACAAGTTTTGAAAAACTTCTCTATTGGAAAATACAAAGATGATGTGCTATGTGATGTTATTCCTACGGAGGCCGGTCATATCCTTTTAGGAAGACCTTGGCAATATGATAGGAATGTGACTCATAATGACCTGACAAACCAGTCTGTTTTGAAACATAACAATCTCAATATCACCCTTGTCCCTCTTTCCCCAAAGGAAGTTTGTGAGGATCAAGTTAAATTGAGAATGAAAAGAGCACAAGAGGGAAAAGAGAGTATGCGAAACAATTTTGAGAACAATAGTGAAAATAAGAGAGAAGAACCAAGAGCAAAGAAGAAAGAAAAAGAGGGGAAAATTGAGAGAAAAGTAGATAGTCTATTCATGAGAGTGAGTGAAGTGAGGAAGGCTTTCTTGACAAACAAGCCTATGTACTTAACTAGTATTGTTTCCCGTGCTGTGCACGGGTTAGTTTTCGTTTAAAAGAAATTTCTTTTAAAGTTTAATAATATTAGTAATTTTGGTAAATAAAGGAATAATATTATATTATTAATTAAAAGATAAAAGCAAATTTAAACACATGTTAATTATATTATGATAATTAAAACATAATTGACATAGGAATAACCGGAAAAGTTTATTTTTTTTAAAAATACATTTAAATTTACTATTATTCTACAATGAAGTCAAATATAGTGGAATATGGTTGATAGAAGGTAAATTGATATAAATAAATACGCCAAGATATATATTATTTTCAATATAACGCAAAGGTTTAGAGGAAGATATACCGAATTTCTTAATACCACACGAGTTTGAATATAAAGGGTAGACACTTTCATATCTCTTTGCCCCCTTGGTTCCGTTCCTGTCTTTTTATGAATGAAATGGAATATAAAGGATAGACACTTTCATATCTCATCAAAGTTAAAATTATTTCTATGAAAAACAGAAGTAGTTTCATAGCAAAGGATCAAATTCATCAAGCCCCCAGCACATCATTCTTTAACCGTCCTTGCACCTGAAAAGAAGAATATGACAAGGAAATTTACTTGATACCACCAAAAAAAGCCAACGATGTGAAACTCCCTAAATCACCAAAACTCCCCAAACCATGGTCCCTTCACATAGCTAATAATAAAAAGCAGATCCAACAAATTCTAGAAAAGGAAACCACATTTAAGAATTACTCCTAAAACAAAAAGCCTACAGAATGAGAAGATCAGAACTCGTCCTTCCTTTTCAATATTAGCAACATTCAACTCAAACATATATGCTACAATTAAAAGACGTGCTTCCCTATTAGAACAGTGGCTGTGGAAATGCAATCTGTTATACATATAATACATCAATTTGATATAAACCATTTTTTCTTTGCAATAAATAAAGGTAATATCCTTTTATTAATTAGTATTCCTTTCAACAGCTTCTTAAGCTGAATTTTTCAAAGACAAAAGACTTGTACTGATCGTCTCTCTTACTTGCATTCATAAATGAGGTGCATATATCAATATAAAATTATCTATATAGTCAAAATAAAGTTGAATAACCTTCTATTGAACCTACGCAAATCTCTTCTCATCCTCAAGTTATATTCTTCCTTCCAAAGTGCTGCTTGAGTATTGCTATTGCTTTCCATGAGCTTCTCTCGTCATTCTGTAGTTTCTGTTTCCTTTTAATTTTGAAAGGTTTCTCATCCTCATATTCCAAATATTCTCTGCTCTCTCTTTAAAGTTAAAACAAAACAATAGTAGTTTCATAGAATTTACTTGCTTGGCATTAAAATTCAAACTAAGAGTTTGCTTTCTGCTTAGTAAGTGAAATTTCTATTCTTTATAATTTGGAGGCATTTGTTTGTTCTGAATTGATTTTTGATAGGTCTTTGGAGATTTAGATAAATATATTTACCACACTAATGTTGTAATATTCATTTCAAATTACAGTCTACTGAATTACACATGAATGCTAATGCAAGAAAATTTTGCTCTACTTCAAGAAAATAAAACATTGCTAAAAGCAAACAGAAGTCTGACTCAAGAACAGGATACCTTGTTATTTTCTTCAAAAGCCAAATAAATTTTATTAATAGAAGTTTGACAAAGAGCACAAGATGTGCATAAAGATAGGAAACAATTTCAATACAACATATGTGATTATCAAAATGCAATCGCCAATAAAAGGATACCCACTAATATGAATTATTTGAATCCCACTCCCAGTATCATGAAATCTTGCTTGATCCATTTGTAGAGAGTACACGCATATCAGAAAAGGATACCTTGTTGCAGAACAAAGATTTGGCTGATATGCAGAGAATCCAAGCATAGATATGCAGAGATCCTGTGCACACACATATCATAAATCCAATTAAAAGATATGCTTGATCCAATTTATCCTTCAGCAAAGATTTGGCTAATATGCAGAGGAAATAGAAAAATAGAAAGATAAGAAGAGAAGTATTGACATATGTGACCCCTAACTCTATCCAAATGCATCACATTTTTCTAACAATTTAAGAATATTCAATAATCAATCAAGTAAAGCAACTCAAGAATAGAAAATGAAGAAGATAACCCTGCATCCTTCCCTTTCCCAAATTCAATAAAGATTCAAGCCATGGTCATTACTTATTGCTATATACAACATGCTTTGTCTGCACGTCACAATGCTGTCTCGTCATCACCCTACAACTTGCTTGGTTTGAAATAATTTTATTCCTTAATGCGCTGGTGATTGATAATCAGACTTGAAAACAAAAAAGAAAAACTCGTGATCCTTTTTTTCGTTCAAACCTAGCCTATCAATATTTAAAGACCATTATCCAACACTAGCATCATCCAAGAGCTAATGTTATGCATTACATAAAAAAGCAAGAGAATAAAATTTAGACCTTCCTTAAAACTTATCAAGGAAATGAATATTGAATAAATCATTAGATAAAGGACTATATAAGAAAGTAAGTGAAGTTTAGGTGGTTACATTTGTGATGATGTGTACTAAAGACCCATGTATTGAAAGCCCGCTTTCCTTATTGTACCCCGAAAATATGCTTGAAAATGTTCCCTCTCCCACCTTCTTGTATTATCCTCGCACCCAAACTCAACTCGGACAGTTTAGGATCGAGTTTTACGGCAATCCCACATACCACATATTACGAATGAATCTACTTTTCAATAGAATTCACCTAAGGGGCTGATCGAATAAAAAAAAAAGAAATAACAGAACAATCCATGAGACCTTAAGTTAGCAATAAAACAAATAATCAAAAATATTGTTTATGATCGGATGAAGCAAATAGCCAATGATGATAAAACTAACCATTGTGGGCACACAATAATTTATTCTTTAAGTGGATCCTTAACACATGACCACTGAATGAAAAATAGAGGAAGTTAGTCGAAAATAATAGTACAGTAGAATAATAAATTGAAAAAAAAAAAGGTAACTTCATATATTTATTCTTGAAGTCCTTTTCTTCCGACACATTGCAAGGGCAAAGCACCGCTAAATCTTTTGATGCACAGTGTTGCCATTTTCATCCTAAACTCACAATAAAGACAGGGAAAAAAATTGTGGCAAGGGTGTCTATAATTTATGAACACTTTAAGGTGACTTAAAAATTGACTATACCTGGCAATATACATATTCAATAGTTTGAATATTTACAGTTGCCAACTCAATTTTGAGTGTTGAGCTCTTTGACAGAATGGGAGAGAACCTGGATACCTAAGTTGTTCGTACCTTGGATCAAATCTATTTTCAATACACAGAGGTAGGAAAAAAGATGCAAACTCTAAAAGATAATATTTGCATAAGTATCATAGCTGCCAGAGTCTGAGTAGAAAAGTAGCTAATTCCAATAAGAAACTAAACTGCAAAAGAAATAAGATCAATAAAAAAACATAGAGATAATATAATACCTGAAAAAATATGCAGAACTCTACTTACTGTACATTCATACTCATCTTACCAGAAAATAGTTGGACCAAATAAAAACAATGTTAAGGGCAAATCAGTCATTCAGTCAAGAAAACTAATGAATCACTTCAATCGTTTATCACAGTAAAACAATCAGTCCACCAGGGTTTAGCAACTAAGAACATTTTACTACATAACTTCGTGTAGGTAGTGGTACCATTCATATGAATATGCATGTGAGAATAGATAAATAGTAAAATCACTGGGTTACCAAGGAAATATAAAGGGGGCAGCTGAAAACCATATCAGAAAAATGAAAATGAAAAGGGTGGTTTTCAAAATTTTAATGAAAATGAAATTACTTAGTCTTGTAGCCACTGTAGGGCTTGTGAACTCCATCGATGAAGAAGTAGAGAGTGGGGAACTCCATCGAAAATAAAGAGAAAGGTTTATTGAGAAAAAGACAGATTACTCATAGGAAAGATAAAAGAGGGGGGAAAGCTCTTTACAGTAATGAAAGTGGGTGAGTTGAAGAATCGTACCAGAGAGGGAGTAATGCAAAGTGCTTAAACCCTTGTTCTCTGATTCGTCTTGCAGAGAAGAGAACCTAGAAAGTTTCGATCTTCAATCATCGCCTCTACTTCCACCCCGTTTGAGCCTTGGCACCACCTCCAACACCATGAACTCTCCCAAACCACTTCATCGGTCCCCTCCCCGACACGTTACCCAACCTCCGGCACCTCGATCTCACCACGACAAACGGAAAAGGGGGGAGGAAAGAGAGAAGGGTTTGCCTAGCAAAAAGGAAAGAAAGCTTGAAATGGCACCTTCAGAGCAAAAAAGAAGCATTCAAAAATTCAAAATTCGAAATTCAAAAATAAAGCCAAAACACGGCACCTCTATAGCAACTTTACAGCCAATTTGTGTAGATCAATTTTTATGAGAAATTCTTCCATTCACATCTTCTCTGCAGCAAGGAAGAAGGACCATCCCTCTGTGAAGGAAGGAGAGCAGGTAGGTTAGGTCGTGGGAGAAACCACTTTTCGTTTAGAAATACAATTTCCATCCCAAAATTAGTTTTCCTTTTTCTTTTTCCCATTAAAAAATAATAAACTTCCCCAAAATGAACCATAAGATGCCACCTCAGATTTCACTATTCATCTACAGTAGGAAAGCTACTCAGCCTTATTAAGTTATAAGGATATTTTATAATGATGCTTGTTTAAATGTTCACAACTCTTTTTCTACTCCTACTTGTGTTGCATCTCTTTTAAAAGAATTTAGTGATGTTTTTCCTAATGACATACCACACGGCCTCCCTCCTTTGAGAGAAATTGAGCACCAAATGGATCTCATTTCAAGTGCTTCAATACCTAATAGGCCGGCCTATAGAGCCAATCTTCAAGAAACAAAAGAAATTAAAAAACAAGTTGAGGAATTGATGGCTAAAGGTTGGGTGAGGGAAAGTTTAAGTCCTTGTGCAATGCCTGTGATTTTAGTACCAAAAAAGGATGGTACTTGGAGGATGTGTACCGATTGTAGTGCCATAAACAATATCATGATAAAATATAGACACTTCATTCCTAGACTCGATGATATGCTTGATGAGTTCCATGGTGCCACATTCTTTTCCAAAATTGATTTAAAGAGTGGCTACCATCAAATTAAAATCAAGGAAGGGATGAATGGAAAATAGCTTTCAAAACAAAATTTGGTTTATATGAATAAATGGTTATGCCATTTGGGCTAACTAATGCCCCAATTACTTTTATGAGATTAATGAACCATGTTTTGAGAAAATTCCTTGAAAAATTCCTTGTTGTTTATTTTGATGATATCCTTATCTATAGCATGAATCTTGAGGAACATCTTGAACACCTCAAATCTGTTTTGGAGGGTTTTAAGACGACCAATTGTATGCCAATTTGGAAAAATGCTAATTTTGCACCAATGAAGTGGTGTTCCTTGGATTTGTTGTTAGTGCTAAGGGTGTTCAAGTAGATAAAGAGAAGATTAAGACAATTAGTCAGTGGCCAACTCCTAAATCTGTGAGTGATACAAGAAGTTTTCATGGATTGACTGGATTTTATAGTAGGTTTGTAAAGGATTTTAGCACCATAGACGCCCCTCTCAATGAACTTGTGAAAAAGAATGTTGTTTTCAAATGGGTAGAGGTTCAAGAAAATGCTTTCCAAACCCTTAGGGTCCCGTTTGATGGTCAGAATAAGGGAGACAGGATATGATAAGTTATCTTGTCTTGCTTTAATCTGTAGTTTGGTGAACCAGCAGGATAGGATAAACTTATCCTGTTACTTTGTTATAATTCTATCCTGAGGGTGGAGTTAGGTTAGAACCAACAGGATATGATAAGAAAATTCTTTTTTTTTATCTCCTACCTTTAATATTGTTATTATTTAATTATTATTGTTTCAAACATAATTAGTCAACCTTATTATTGATTAAAATATGTGGTTTAATTAGCAATTTTTATAAAAAAGTGAAAAAAATTTAATTTTTTATAATTTAAAAAATGTACTAATATATAATTAAAAAACCAAAAATATATATTATTAAATATTTTTAAATTTAAATGTATAAAAAAATCGCATAATATTAAAATTTATTTTCGAAAAAAAAATGTAATTTTGATATAAGGATAACTTTATCATTTGTGGATATTTTATATTATATCCTATCATTATTTGATGCGCATCAAACATCGGACATGATAAGACCATATCATGCATATATCCTATTCTATCCTATCCTTATCCAGCTCTCATGTCCTATCCGTTTTTATCCTATCCTGACCACCAAACGAGCCTTTAAAGAAAAACTCACCTATGCTCCAATACTTGCTTTGCTAAACTTCTCTACATCTTTTGAAATTGAGTATGATGCTTCAAATGTGGGAATTGGGGCTGTTTTGTTGCAAAATGACAATCCAATTGCTTATTTTAGGGTTTGTTTGGGAGTTGGGAGGGGAAAGGAAGACATTTGAGAGTTTTTTAAAAGAAAAAAGGTTATGAAAAACTTTTAAAAGCCTTCTAAAATCCTCTCCCCAGTTCATTTTTTAAATTTCCCCATTTTTGGGGATTTTTGTTTTTTATGAAAAACAAACCCCCATGCAAGGTGGAGGATTATCCTCCCTTCCCAACCCTTTCCCCCATCACTTCCACCTCAAACTGCTCCCAACTCCCAAATAAACCTTTAGTGAAAAGCCCAATGGGGCAGTTTTGAATTACTCCACTTATGATAAAGAGTTATATGCACTTGTTAGAGCTTTAAAAACTTGGCAACACTTTCTTTTACCAAATGATTTTGTAACTCATAGTGATCATGAATCCTTAAAACATTTGAAAGGCCAAGGAAAACTTAACAAGAGGTATGCTAAGTGGGTAGAGTTTATTGAGCAATTTCCATATGTGATCCAACATAAGCAAGGGAAGTCCAATATGCGGATGCTTTGTCAAGGAGACACACTTTGTTGTCTACTCTTGAAACTAAACTTCTTGGTTTTGAGCACATAAGGGAATTGTATGAAACAGATGGAGATTTCTCTCAAATCTTTGTTTATTGTAAGAAAACTTCTCAAAATGGATACTATAGGCATAATGGATACTTGTTTAAAGAAAAAGACTTTGTGTGCCTAGAGGATCCATGAGGGAATTACTTGTTAGAGAAGCTCATATGGGAGGTTTGATAGGCCATTTTGGAGTGCAAAAGACCTCGGAAATTTTGCAAGAGCACTTCTTTTGGTGAAACATGATGTGCATAAGCTTTGTACCAATTGCATTGTTTGTAAAAAGGCTAAATCAAAGGTTATGCCTCATGGACTCTACACTTCTTTGCTTATTCCTTCTTCTCCTTGGGTTGATTTATCCATGGATTTCATTATTGGTTTGGTTGGGATTTCAAGAGAGATAATTTTTAAAAAACAATTTATAAAAACCTCTTGAACGGAAAAAACTCCTTTACTAAAAGAGCACATATTGACTTGAATCACAAGGATATTGTGTTTACCTCTTGAAGCGTAGCTTTACCACGAACACTGAGCACGTCATCAGCACTGGTAAATCACGAACACTGCTACGGTGTGAATGACAGTTTGATCTACACAGCTACAGTGCAACAGATCTGAGGAACGCTGCTGCTATCACCACAAAGGGAGAGGTTCTTCTCTATCACCAGTATTGCAAAGTAGCAATACCTCTACTCAGTCCACGCGAGTAAACCAACGTCAGAGATAGCGTAGTGCTAGCTATCAGAATTGGGAGAGGAACGACACACAGAGAGAGAAAAGAGGGCACCCCTGTCAAGAGTGTACAGCGGCCGTTATGAGTGCTCTATGTTGTGTGTACCTTACGTGACATGCACAACTTACTAATAGTTGTCACTCACTTAATCTAACCCAGTTGGGCCAACTGTATGCTACAGGCCCAATGTTTAGTTATTAATTGAATCATATTTAATTAATCAATTAAACTGATCCCATTTTAATTATTAATTAAATCATATTTAATTAATCAATTAAATTAATTCCCTGAACATTTGCTTTATGCGTGTGACCCTATAGGTTCTCAATTAATTGACAATAATATTAATTATTATTAATCATATTAATAATCAATTAATATTATAAACGATGAGCAATATCTAGCAATACATTATTGCTATCCAATTAATTAGAATATTGGTGATACCATAAAATCATATTGCAACCATATATAATGTAAAGTCAACGTCCTTTCGTCTCAATGTCTTAATTGAACACAAGACATAAATGTGTCATCCTTGTGAAGTTCAATTATTTATTTCTTGATTTAGTAATTGACGTACGATCATGTGAGCCCAATATCTCATATTGTCCACCGTAGCATGGCCATGCATTTCTACGTCGCATATCATCAAGAGGTCTACAGACATTACCCCTGTTATGTAGGAGGGACGAATCCTATCTACATCACTTACATTCCTCAACATGTTTTATTACAGGCCCAATAACTATCTTTATAGTTGTCTTGTTACAGACAACGTTTAATAGTATTAAAGCCTACAACTACATATGTTAGGAATCGTAGTGACTTCAAGTCGAAGGACTACTTCATTATGGTCACCATGAAAATCGCTTATGATACTTACATAACTATTATGCAACGTTCTCATAGCGGGTCACTCCAGTATAAATATTCCACTAATATTTATACTTATGTGAAGAGTTGATATTTTATATCTATGACCCGTGAAATGTGGTCATCAGTACACTCACATAATAATCTTAATGTATTATTATTGTCCTTATTAATAATAATTCTTGACTATGGATATTTAAGAATAGCGTTCTATAATTCAATGGCATCTTATGATCAAGTTATACTTGACGTTCCATTAAATGAACTACCAATGTAAGGACTTTATTATGCTATAAATATAATCATCAAATACAACATAATAAATAAATGCCTCATATATAAAATATAAAATAAAGTCATGATACAATATATATTGGCCACTAGGGCTTACACCAACAGGTTTACCTCGGACCAAGAAGGGAAAAGACTCCATCTTTGTGGTTGTGGATCGATTATCAAAAATGGCACATTTTATTCCTTGCCACAAAGTGGATGATGCATGTGTAGTGGCTGAATTATTCTTTAAAGAAATTGTGAGACTCATGATATTCCAAAGAGCATTATCTCAGATAAACACACTAAATTTTTGAGCCACTTTTGGAGGACTATTTGGAATAAGCTTGGAACAAAATTCCTTTTTACTACTACTTGTCATCCTCAAACAGATGGATAAACTGAGGTAGTAAAAAGAACTCTGGAACCCTCCTAAGGACTATCATTAAAAAGAATATCAAGTCTTGAAAGGAATGTTTGCCCTTTGTGGAGTTTGCATACAATAGAGTCCTTCATTCTACCACCAACTCTTCTCCTTTTGAGGTTGTTTATGGGTTTAACCCTTTAACTTCTCTAAATTTACTTCCATTGCCTAACAACTCTTCTTTAATCCATAAAGATGGAGATGCTAAGGCTGAATTTGTTAAGAAAATGCATACCAAAGTGAAATCACAAATTGAAAAGAAAAAGGATTAATATGCTAGGCAAGCCAACAAGCATAAAAAACAAGTGGTTTTTGAACCGAGAGTTTGGGTTTGGATTCATTTAAGAAAAGAAAGATTTCCACTACAAAGAAAATTCAAACTTCAACCTAGGGGCGATGGACCTTTCCAAGTGGTGAAAAGAATCAATGATAATGCTTACAAAATTGACTTGCCAGGTGAGTATGGAGTAAGTGCTACCTTTAATGTTGCTGACTTATCTCCTTTTGATGTAGGGGATGATGAATTTACAAATTCGAGGTCGAATTCTCTTGAAGAGGGAGGGGATGATGAAGTCCAAGTTCAAGAAGTTTAAAGTCAACTTGAAGAAAGCTTGATCGAAATGGAAGGACCTATGACTAGAGCAAGGGCTAAAATGATGCAAGAAACATTAGAGAAGGAAGTGACGTATTTGATTAATACAAAGCCCAACTTGGAAAAAGGCCCAAATGCAAGTCAACTCCTCATTATTGACCTAGAAGAGACATGATGCAAACCTAGGATGACCCCTTTGACAAGATGAACCAACCCAATTATGGAACAAGAAGAACCAATTTGGAAATTGTTGAAACACTCATTTTCGTTGGTGATGACCTTTCTTCTTTGTTTCAGATGTAGCTTGAGATATGGTTATCTGATTGAGGCGTTATTGGTGGCGTTGAAAATCTAAGAGGATTATCTAAAAGTTGTATTTCTAGTGTCAAGACCTAATTCGGCTTCTATGATGGTGAAAACAGAAATAGACAGATGCAAACACTAGAAAGGGGGTTGAATGGTGTTTGCCAAATTTATGCGGAATTTAGAAACTTTTTCGCAAGCACAGACGGGTTGTAATAGACGAGTAAACACAGACAGGTCAATCAGACTGATAACTCGTCTGAAGGTTTTCACAGAAAACACACAATCATGCAAGATAAGGAAGTTTTTGATAAACACAATTATAAACCCCTTTAGTTAGATGATAGTTAAGACAAATAATCAAACTAAAGAGTTAAGGGAAAGAGAGATCACTCAGCAGGTTTTATCCTGGTTCAGCCCTTAACAATGAGGCTACGTCCAGTCCTTGGCAGCACCAAATTTTCTCACTATAACTGATTTAGGTTACAGGACAGACAAGTATTATTTTCACACCTAGCCTCTTCAGGCTCCAGACGAGTATTGTTTTCACACCTAGCCTCTCCAGGCTCCAGACAAGTATTGTTTCCACACTTAGCCTCTTCAGGCTTAGACGAGTTTGTTTGAGAGAAGTTGTAAAAAGATTACAATTTGCAAGTCTTTCACAAGCACTCAGACGAGTGTATTAAATGTGAAGTTCTAAAAGACTGCGTATTAACTTCAAATGATTGAAGAATAAATAATGAAAGAATGAAGATATAAATGCACAGAGTAATTGCTCTTTGATTGCTTTGATCGTTCTCTTGTGTCTTATGGAATCTTCAAAGTCTTCTTCATTAAATGGGCTTCAAAATTTTAAAGCCGTTGGACACAAAGTCTGAAGTCTTTGGCTTCTTGCAGATCTTCAATAAATGCAATAGAGTCGTTCTGATCAGTCATTAAAGCGTAGGGAACTTCGCTTGTTCTCTTTCATCAGAGTGATGCAGACTTCTGATATACCTTTGGTCTCAGCAGGTCTGTATACGTGCTTTTTGTTTGCAGAGGGAAGACTTTCCCTTTTGGTGTAAGATGCAGTTGTGTTCAGGCAAAACACTTTGTTAAAGTTCTTTATCAGGGTCGAGACAGCTTTCATCCAATGTATTCTTTAACGTTAGTCTTTTGACGGATGAGCAGCTTCATTAGACGGGTTGACTCTTTAACAAAGAGATGACGTTAGTTGGAAAGTCTTTTAGATGGGTGAGTCTTCCTTTGATTTGACGGTTGAAGACTTCATTAGACGAGTGAACTTCTCTTAGTTCAGACGAGTGAACCTTAGCTAGTTCAGACGAGTGAACTTATCTTAGTTCAGACGAGTGAACCTTAGCTAGTTCAGACTAGTGAACTTTAGTTAGTTCAGACGTGTGAACTTAACTAAGTTCAGACGAGTGAACAGTTCATATAGACGCTTAATGTTTTAATCTGCACACTAAGTAGACGAGTTAAATACCACAGACGGGTTCAATTAAATCATTGAATAACTGTTTTAATCTCATCAAAACTAAGGTAAATGCACATCAGACATTTGGAGACTCAACAATCTCCCCCTTTTTGATGATGACAAAACATGTTAAATGATTTAATGAACTTTAAGAAAATTCACATAGATCAGTCATGTATATGATTAGTCAGATTAAAAACATTGTTCCATGATTATAATATACTCAGATAGTTAAGCATTTAACTTTTTATCTTAGTCTTATCTTAGAATTTTCTCCCCCTTTTGACATTATCAAAAGCAATAGAATATAGACGGAGAGAAAAGAAAAGATACATCATATTTAAAGATCATATCAGACAGTTGTAACTTAACATTTTTCATTTAACTTTCTTCCCCTTTTGTCATAATCAAAAAAGAGAAAAGGAGGTTTTGACCATCATTGGCTGTGTACAAGGGTCTTTTTCTAAAAAAGAAGAAAATTACACATAAGTGTTAAAAAGATCAAAAAGAGTTAAAAGCAAGTTTGTCCTTTGGTTTTGCCTAAAGGCTTCTTCAACTGCTCCCCCTGAGCAGATGCACCCTCTTTGATGGTTTTAAAAATGAAGAGAAAGAGATTTGAAAACGTAAGAACGAAATACCTTTTAAAAAAATTTTCCCTTTTAAAGACCAAAGACAGTTGTAATTTTAAATGAAAGCAACAAAAAGATGGAGGTTTTTTTTTTTTTAAATAGATTGAAAATAAAAACAGCCATGTACACATATTGCCTCAGATAAAGAAATGGCATTAAAGATAATAACCATTTAAAGGAAAATATTTCAAATAGAGAGTACGATTCAAAGAGTCAGACGGTTAAACATAGACGGGTATCATAAACACTCATCAGACAGGTTATTCAGCAAAGCAATGTATATTCAAGTTGTCTCTTATAAACTTAAACCTATCCTCAGCTAATGGTTTTGTAAAGATATCAGCCCATTGATTTTCAGTTTTAACAAACATAACATCAAATACATCTTTTTGAACATAATCTCTTATGAAGTGATGTTTGATTTCTATGTGCTTAGCCTTAGAATGTTGTATGGGATTCTTGGTTAAGCAAATAGCACTAGAATTATCACACCAGATAGGTATATTATGCTCAAATATAGAGTAATCTTTTAGTTGATGTTTTACCCATAAAAGCTGTGAGCAGCAACTTGTAGCAGAGACATATTCTGCTTCTGCAGTTGAGAGGGCGATAATCGTCTGTCTTTTGCTTGACCAGGAGACTAAGTTTGCTCCAATGAAGTTACATCCTCCACTGGTGCTTTTCCTTTCAAGTATATCTCCAGCAAAGTCAGTATCACAAAAGCCAACTAATCTGTAATCTTGTGTTCTTAAATACATTAAACCAAGATTAGTGGTTCCAAGCAAATATCTAAAGATTCTTTTAACAGCCTTAAGATGAGATTCTTTGGGATCAGATTGAAATCTAGCACACATACAGACACTAAATTGAATATCAGGTCTGCTAGATGTTAAGTAAAGAAGAGATCCAATCATACCTCTATAGACAGTTTGGTCTACCTTTTTACCTTCATCATCTTTGCTTAGATTAACATTAGTTTGCATTGGAGTTTTCATGATCTTTGAGCTATCCATTTTGTATTTCTTTAGAATCTCCTTGATGTACTTTTGTTGATGGATGTAGATTCCATCACACGTCTGCTTGATTTGCAGTCCAAGGAAGAACTTCAATTCTCCCATCATGCTCATTTCAAATTCTGCTTGCATCAACTTAGAGAATTCTTTGCACAATTTTTCATTAGTAGCTTCAAAAATAATATCATCAACATATATTTGAACTACTATGAAGTTATCTTTTGAGCATTTCTTAAACAAAGTTGTATCAACTTTTCCTCTTATAAAACCATTATTCATAAGAAAAGAACTAAGTCTATCATACCATGCTCTAGGCGCTTATTTTAAACCATATAAAGCTTTTTTAAGTTTGAAAACATAATCTGGTTTTTCATTATCTTCAAAACCAGGAGGTTGTTTAACATAAACTTCTTCTTCAATTATTCCATTTAAAAAAGCACTTTTTACATCCATTTGAAATAAAGTAATTTGATGTTGTGCTGCATATGACATGAGTATGCGAATAGCTTCTATTCTAGCTACAGGTGCAAAGGTCTCAGTATAGTCAATACCTTCTTGTTGGTTGTAGCCTTGAGCTACTAACCTTGCTTTGTTTCTGACAACTTTGTCATCTTCATCTAGCTTGTTTCTGAAAACCCATCTTGTTCCAATAACAGACTTGTCTGTTGGTTTGGAGACAAGTTTCCAGACATCATTCCTTTTGAACTGATTAAGTTCTTCTTGCATGGAAAGAATCCAACTTTCATCTTTAAGAGCTTCCTCAATATGCCTTGGTTCAATTTCAGATAAAAAGGCCATATTGCTTGACTCTCTTAAGACAGATCTGGTTCTAACACCTTCAGAGGGACTTCCAATGATAAGATCTTCAGGATGATGAGCTTTGAACTTCCAGTCTCTTCTGAGATCATCATTTTGATGTTGATCTGACTGATGACTCGTCTGCTCCACTTGTCTGATAGATTCCTCAGCAGACTCAGTTTTTGACACGTCTGGCTGTTGACTCGTCTGCTGGGTAAGATCAAGTCCTGCAAGATCATCTCCTAGATCTGATAGTTCCCTATCAGTCTTTAGATTATCATTGAATTTTACATGAATAGATTCCTCAACAACAGAGGTCCTAGAGTTAAAAACTCTATATGCTTTAGACACTTCAGAATATCCAATGAAGATACCTTTGTCTACCTTGGAATCAAACTTTCCAAGTTGATCCTTGGTATTTAAGATGAAGCATTCACATCCAAATGCATGGAAATAAGATATGTTGGGTTTTCTACCTTTCCACAATTCATAAGGAGTCTTCTTTAGGATAGACCTTATAAGTATTCTATTTTGCACATAACATGCAGTGTTTACTGCTTCAGCCCAGAAGTACTTAGGGAGATTATTTTTATTGAGCATTGATCTAGCCATCTCTTGCAGAGATCTGTTCTTTCTCTCAACCACTCCATTTTGCTGTGGAGTTCTTGGTGCAGAGAAGTTGTGAGAGATTCCATTCTCTTCACAGAACAGTTTGAATTGCTCATTTTCAAATTCTCCCCCATGATCACTTCTAAGGGTAGAAATACAGAAACCTTGCTCATTTTGTACTTTCTTACAGAATACAAAGAAGGCCTTAAAAGACTCATCCTTGTGAGTTAAGAAAAGTACCCAAGTAAATCTAGAATAGTCATCAACAATGACAAATCCATATTTCCTTCCAGCTAGACTGGCAACACTAACTGGTCCAAACAGATCCATGTGTAACAACTGAAGAGGTCTAGAGGTTGATACAATGTTTTTTGATTTGAAACTTGATTTTACTTGTTTACCTCTCTGACATGCATCACATAAAACATCTTTCTTGAAACTGATATCAGGCAATCCTCTCACAAGGTTATTCTTTTTCAATTTTGAAATAAGTTTCATACTAGCATGTCCTAGTTTCTTATGCCATAACCATCTTTCATCCTCTTTAGACATCAGACAGGTTACACTTTGATCTGAGAGTTCAGTTAGCTCAATCTTATAAAGATTTTGCTGTCTATTAGCTGAAAAGAGGGTCTTGCCACTCTTGTCTTTGACTATGCATTCATTCTTAGTGAAGGAGACATCAAATCCACTATCACATAATTGACTTATGCTAAGTAAATTGTGTCTTAGTCCTTCAACCATAAGTACATTTGAGATAGAGGGAAGAGGGGGTTTACCACCAATTGTACCAACACCAATTACTCTTCCTTTTTGATTGTCTCCAAAGGCAACAAATCCACCATTCTTAGACTGGAGGTCTTGGAACATAGACCTTTCTCCTGTCATATGTCGCGAGCAGCCACTGTCCAGGTACCAGCAGAGGCGTCTGCTTTGTCCTATTAAGGATGTCTGCAACAGAAATTATTTTATCTTTAAGTACCCATATTTTTTTGGGTCCTTTTCTGTTAGTTCTAGGAGTCTGTGAAGACTTCCTCTTTTTCTTGTGAAAACACTTAGACATAACATGTCCAGCTTTTCCACAGAAGTTACAGACGGGTCTAAGTCTAACTGGAATGGGTTTAACATAGACAGTTGAAGATTTTGTTGATACTTTATGATCAGCTTGATGATCATATCCAATGCCTTCTTTGTTAAGAAAGTGTCTCTGACATCCTAGCAGTTTTGTCAGATTATCTCTGCCATTAACAAATCTAGCAAGATCAGAAGTGAGCTCCTTCACTTTCTGTTGAAGTGTGAACACTTCTTCAGAATGTGATGTTTCACTTGAGATCGAAGCTTCATCAGACTTTTCAGTCCTCAGCTGGCTATTCTCTTTGGCCAGCATCTCACACTCTTGAGATTTTTGTTTATGCTCACTGAGGAGTTTAACATAATCTCTCTTGAGGGATTTGAAGGCCTTAGATAAGCCTTTGGATTCCTCTACCAGCTCATCATAAGCATCATGCAATTCCTCAAGTTCAGAATGTACCTCAGTTTCAGGTTCTGAATCTGTATTGGCCATCAGACAGAGATTGGCTTCCTCTTCCGTCTCTTCTCGTTCAGAAGATGAGCATTCAAGATCTTCCAATGTGGCCATCATTTCTTTCTTCTTCTTTCTGAAGAACTTCTTTTTGGAAGCTTTCTTCAAAAGAGGGCATTCAGGTTTGATGTGACCAGGCTTCTTGCACTCATAGCAGACAACTGGACTCTTGTCTGTTGATGTGGATTCTTTGTGAGATTTTCTGAAAGGCTTCTCCTTTCTGAACTTCTTCTTTCTCCAGAGCTTTTTCATCTTTCTGGTCATGAGAGAAGTCTCTTCATCATCATCAGAATCCTCATCATCAGACTCGTCTATGTCACATTCAGACTCGTCTGTCTTTGAAGCTTTTAAGGCTTTAGCTACCTTTAGATCACCTTTAAGAGCAATGACTTTGCTCTTTTTGATTGACACATCTTCATTGAGCTCTCGCTCATGAACAGTGAGTGTGCCAAGAAGTTCATTCATAGTAAAGGAGGTGAGATCCTTAGCTTGAGAAATAGCAGTGACAAGAGGTCTCCACTGCCTTGGAAGACTTCTGAGAATCTTAGCAACTTTCTCGGCATTTGTATATGTTTTACCAAGAGATTTCAAACCATTAGTAATAGTTTGGAATCTACCAATCATTTGAGCAACAGATTCACCTTCATCCATGGTGAACAGTTCATATTTTCTAACAAGAATAGAAATTTTAGATTCTTTCACCTTTGCAGTACCTTCATGTGTGACACATAAGGAGTCCCACATTTCTTTAGCAGAATCACAAGCACATACCTTTTCAAACTCTTCTGGACTGAGAGCACAGATTATAGCATATCTGGGTTTATGGTTTAGATCCCATCTTATCTTTTCTGCAGGTGTCCACTGAGCCTTAGGCTTGTCTGAGCCATCACTATTTTGAGGAGTGTAAGGTCCATCAGTAATGACATCCCATACATCAGAATTTGTTGACAAGATGAACCAGTAAAACCTTTCTTTCCAGTAGTTATAATTTGAACCATTGAAAAAGGGAGGTCTGGTCATAGAGCCTCCTTTAGGTTGGGGGTTCCCACTTGAGCTTGCTCCAGAATACATTGTCTGTTCTTCAGGATCTTTTCTCTACACTGTTAGGTGCTCAACCCAGAGGCTGAGCTTTGATACCAACTGAAATAGACAGATGCAAACACTAGAAGGGGGGTTGAATGGTGTTTGCCAAATTTATGCGGAATTTAGAAACTTTTTCGCAAGCACAGACGGGTTGTAATAGACGAGTAAACACAGACAGGTCAATCAGACTGATAACTCGTCTGAAGGTTTTCACAGAAAACACACAATCATGCAAGATAAGGAAGTTTTTGTTAAACACAATTATAAACCCTTTTAGTTAGATGATAGTTAAGACAAATAATCAAACTAAAGAGTTAAGGGAAAGAGAGATCACTCAGCAGGTTTTATCCTGGTTCACCCCTTAATAATGAGGCTACGTCCAGTCCTTGGCAGCACCAAGTTTTCTCACTATAACTGATTTAGGTTACAGGACAGACAAGTATTATTTTCACACCTAGCCTCTTCAGGCTCCAGACGAGTATTGTTTTCACACCTAGCCTCTCCAGGCTCCAGACAAGTATTGTTTCCACACTTAGCCTCTTCAGGCTTAGACGAGTTTGTTTGAGAGAAGTTGTAAAAAGATTACAATTTGCAAGTCTTTCACAAGCACTCAGACGAGTGTATTAAATGTGAAGTTCTAAAAGACTGCGTATTAACTTCAAATGATTGAAGAATAAATAATGAAAGAATGAAGATATAAATGCACAGAGTAATTGCTCTTTGATTGCTTTGATCGTTCTCTTGTGTCTTATGGAATCTTCAAAGTCTTCTTCATTAAATGGGCTTCAAAATTTTAAAGCCGTTGGACACAAAGTCTGAAGTCTTTGGCTTCTTGCAGATCTTCAATAAATGCAATAGAGTCGTTCTGATCAGCCATTAAAGCATAGGGAACTTCGCTTGTTCTCTTTCATCAGAGTGATGCAAACTTCTGATATACCTTTGGTCTCAGCAGGTTTGTATACGTGCTTTTTGTTTGCAGAGGAAGACTTTCCCTTTTGGTGTAAGATGCAGTTGTGTTCAGGCAAAGCACTTTGTTGAAGTTCTTTATCAGGGTCGAGACAGCTTTCATCCAATGTATTCTTTAACGTTAGTCTTTAGAAGGATGAGTAGCTTCATTAGACGGGTTGACTCTTTAACAAAGAGATGACGTTAGTTGCAAAGTCTTTTAGACGGGTGAGTCTTCCTTTGATCAGACGGTTGAAGACTTCATTAGACGAGTGAACTTCTCTTAGTTCAGACGAGTGAACCTTAGCTAGTTCAGACGAGTGAACTTATCTTAGTTCAGACGAGTGAACCTTAGCTAGTTCAGACGAGTGAACTTTAGTTAGTTCAGACGTGTGAACTTAACTAAGTTCAGATGAGTGAACAGTTCATATAGACGCTTAATGTTTTAATCTGCACACTAAGTAGACGAGTTAAATACAACAGACGGGTTCAATTAAATCATTGAATAACTGTTTTAATCTCATCAAAACTAAGGTAAATGCACATCAGACATTTGGAGACTCAAAAAAAACTGGGCTACAAGATTAGGACGAAATTCTGGATGAGATTTTTCCTGTATTTTGGGGTTCCTTTGTATTGGGCTTGTGTTTTTTTGTTAAAGATAGACTTTTTATGCTGAAGTAGGCATTACTTAGGAGAGGATTATGGTTAACCGTCACCTCCTTAGAATAAAAGTCTATAAATATGGATGTAACACCTATCTTTTTTGGACCTATGAATAAAATTAGAGTTTTCCTATTGGAATTCTTGGAGAGTTTATTCTCTGCTCTCAAGTTCTTGCATAGAACTTGTTTGATTCATATCAAGGAGTGCTCCTTATGGCGAATCCTCTTTTGGCTTATTAATCTTCCAATTTCTTGGAAATAATTGAGGCGCTTCTTTCATCTCTTATCTTTTCCATTTGTTCATTTCATTTTCATTTTTCTCTTCTTTTCTAGTTTCAATTCTGCACTTTTATTTTAATTTGCTATCTTAGTTTAATTCTTGTCTTTAATTTGCCATATTGCTTTCATTTCTTGTTATTTTCATCATCATCATCTCGGGTGACATCTCAACTTTCTTTTCCCTCCTTTCTTCTCATCCATTTGTCATAAACTTCAAGTGATCAAGCTCAATGAAAGATCCAAACAAACAATGATTCATATTTGGATCATATCAAAATCTAAGTTGCCCAAATGCAGTTCCTAAAGGTATGATCAATTGTTTCCACACCTCTATGACACCGGGGACAGCTCAGGAGGCAAAAGACACCCCTATAGTGAAACTTTGCTCTCATTGAGACAATGTTTTTTAGAATCCTCAAAATTAGGTGTGCTTGTTTTGGTAGAATCCGTAGTCTTTAAATTTTTTCCAAGGATTTGCATGGTGGTCGTCAATAGAGGTAGCGATCTCGTTCTGTCTTTCCCAAAGTTTAATTTTATGATATCCTAATCTTATCGTGTATTCGCCATCTTTATTTCTTCCCCATGTAAATTTATCGGTTTGATCATGATAAGGCAAAGGAGTTTGGGAGAATTGGACCGCTTCAAAGGGTAGGAAGGTAGAGTTCACTATGTGCATGTTCCAAAAGTGTAGGTCTTTGTTTAATAGTTGTATCGCTCCAGTTAGCTCACAATTGCTTGATTTTGGGCTCTAAACTAATCTTCCCAACTGTTTAAGTTAGATCCGCTTCCCACTGTTCATAGACCTCCTTTTTTGAGAATCTAGGAGGCATAGTGAATGCTTCTTCAAGTGTAGTTTGGAGAATATCTTTCTGATGTATGCAAGAACTCTGTGTTTGGAAAAATATTTGGCTTAGGCATTGAGCAAGAAAAGATTTGGGTTGAGATTGCTTTCTCCAGCCTTGTTTTGCTAATAATGCCTCATTTCGAAACCCTATGCCTCCATATGTTTTCTTTTGACAAAGGTTGTTCCAACCAACCCAATAAAATTTTCTTTCACCATTCTTGCTCCCTATCCAGAAACTGCAAATGATACTCTCTAAATGGTTATGATAAATGTTTTTACAATCGAGCTGTTGTCATAAGATATTTTCATTTGATAGGATAATTTTCTGTTGGGCTACATTTTTAAACTCTAATTAAATGAATGTTAATTTTGTTATCAGTCAATTAAAAATTGACATATAAATAAAACTCTTTGACTTTTATCCTAACTTCCCTAAAAATTATATATATCATTATTTTTGATTAATTGATAATGTAAAAAAAATCTACATTAACCGTGCATATCAATTAAATTCTTTATAAATTACTAGACAAACGTGGGAAATGGTTTTTTAGGAATTTAATTATTATATATTATTGTTAATGTAAATTTTTTGTACTATCAACCAATCAAATCATGATATGAATAACTTTTAAAGTAGTTAGAATAAAAGTCAAATAATTTAAATTATATGATAATTTTTTATTAGCTAACGATATAAAAAATCTTTATAAGTACATACCAATTAAATCGTTTTTATATTTCAAATGCTATTTATTCATAGTAATAATTTAGAATAAATCATCATTTTGATCCTTAAAAGTATGAGCCGCTGTCAGTTCATTCCCTGAAAGGAGTTAAATTATAAAAAAGTTCTTTAATGTTAATTTTATCAATCAAGTTAGTTTCTCAATGTTAATTTCGTTAATAAAGTTAGTTTCAATCAGGGACTAACTTACTAACGAAATTAACATTTAGGGACTTTCTTATAATTTAACTATTTTTAGGGATGAAACTGACAATGACTTATATTTTCAGGAATCAAAATGATGATTTATTTAATAATTTATTTATTTTTACACCTTATGAAAAAACAGCTGCCAACATCATCACGTCACGCGTTTCACATCTTTCATATCGAATTTTCTTTCTCTCTTACTATACTGATAAATGATAATTAGTATGCGTGTTTCATGATTACCAGTCAATTCACGCTCTCGAAGGCTCAGTATTTTTTCTCTCTTTCCTCCTCCTCACGCGCTCTGCGACGTCGTCCTCGCTCGCCGTGTTGCTCCGTTGAATCGCCGCCATTTCCATTCCTCTCACAGCTCCAGGTTCTCCTCTCTCTTCGATTTGTAAAACCATCTCTATTCTTCATACGATTTGTTGCGCAAACATTCAATCTCGATTTGAAGCCTAACTTTTAAGATCTTCGAAGCCAAATGCATATTCGGAATCGCTAGTAATAGTTCTTTCCCGAGTTCTCGACCTTGAACTGTCAAATGCATTTCTATCACTGAATAATTGAGAGAAAGGTGAAGGTATGAGGATAGATAAATTTTAGGACTATGGATTTTGTTTCGTTTGAGTGAGTGAGTTAGTAAATTGCATGAGTGTGAACGGAAATCAAGGATCTGCTTAGTGCTTCTGTTGGTGGTATTAGTAGAATGGAGTTTTTAGTGTTTTAGTTAATAATAATTATCATAATAATGGACTAAATAATGGCTAATTATATCTTGATTATTAGGCACTTTGAATATTGTGCTCAATTAAGTTTTATCAAAAGGTAAATGTAATAATCAATCAATTCTTGTGCTTGTTGCTGATTGAATATTAATAATTATCAGAATCTGCATTGGGAATAGTTATGGTTAATTGTTTTGTTTGCAAAATGAATGTGAAGTATGTGAACAATGTATTGCAGATATTTTATTTGTTGCCAAATGACTAAGAGAGTTGTGATTATGTTGTGTACTCCATAAATTAGTTTTTGACATAGGCGTATTGAGATACTTCATGCTATAGTTAACGACTGAACTTCGAATGCTATTTACATGTATTGAACTGAAATTCATTTATTGCTGTTTGTTTGTTATGCTGTTATTTGTTAAAGTCAGGTTGTTTGAAGTTCAAGTAAAAGCACTGATTCCTTTTGGGTGCCACTGGAGCTGGATTTAGAGGTATTTTTCTCTTTGATCATCACTTGAGTTTGGTGGCCTGGAAATTGGTAAGGATAAGTACAAGAAAGAAGATAAAGGCCATTTTGTTTGGCAATTTACACTTAATTTTTTTGTTTTGCAAACTTCCTAACTGTTTTTTGAGGTGGGGACGGGCTTGGGGGACAACTTTTCAACCAATTGTGTTTAGTGGAACTAAATTAGTTTGGGCTGGTAATTTCTTTCAGAAACAATTATAAATTTTTAGTATTCTACTTTTATTTGCCTTTTATTCTATAATGCATTATCCTGCTGGTTGGTGGTTTGATAATATTCTGTTTTAAATTTTTTTGGTTTCAGTCTCACCTTTATGAATTGCGTAGAATGTTGATTATTATTTAACACTATCTTCTATTTGGATTTTAAGACCTTATAATTTGTGTCAGAAAAGCCTTTTGTATGTACAGTTTCTTCTTATGTTTTCCTTCAATGTATTCTGTTTTATTCAAATTTTTGTTTTAAACTATGTCTTATTGTTTAGAATCTAGTGCATATTGAAGTCTTATGTGTTAATATCATGTCATTTTGCATAATAATTCGGATGATTAATTTCCAGTTGTAATCAAGAGAGTTCTTTTCATTCATTTTGTGTGCAATTGGGATTTTTCAGATAGTTCCTGACTTTTATATTAAAGGAGTTTGCGTTATTCATTGCAGTTAGAATTGTGGGTTTGCTTGTGAGTTAATCTTATATCTTCATGGTGTGTGGAGACATCCAAGGATCAATATGGGAGTTTTTGATGAGTTACCTTTGCCTTCAGAAAAAGCTGTAAGCTTTACTTTGTTTTTTTCTTAGTTTTGTATTCATGATGATTAGTGACCTTGGCAGAGGGATTCTCTGCAACTGGGTCAATTTTAAGATCTTTTGGGCTTACTGTTGTAACAGTGCTCATATATTACTGTAATAGGAGTACAACTTGTGGGAAAAGGCTTTAGTTGTTGCCCTTAAAAGTTAAAACTGATAAATTTTCCTGGCAATTTTACTTCGAGTTGTAATTTTCTAAACATGTTCTAGTTATATCGAACTTATTATCTATCCCGAGATGCACCAATCCTGCCACTAAAATAATGTACAGCATGTACCTTTAAGAGGTATTTTTTTGAAATAATATCCCATGTCTCAACTGCTTCAAAACAAGGTAGCAGTAAAACCATCAGGCCCTGACACTTTTTCCCTTTCCATGCTTCAAATGGTCTTGCGAGTTCCCTCTTCATCAAAAGGTTGTTCTAACCAACATGCTTTTTCTTGAGACATAGGGTAACATTTAATAAATGGCTTGTTGTAAGGGTATCCTAGTTCTTTTTACCCTTTTCTTTCTGGAATTGTTATATTTGCATGTCATATTGTTTTGGATAAACTGGACATACTTAGCCTGTAAGTTTTTGATTCTTACCCTTCTTTCCTTTTTTGTTTGTCCTGGGTTTTGTTTTGTTTTATCCTTTTTCTTACGTGCTATATTTGTCACATTTTCAAGAACGTCTGTAACATTTATACCCCTGCAATCATGTTTTCTCAACTTAATGTGTCGACCAAAATTAGTTCAAAAGTCCTGAAGCAAGGAAAGCACATTAACAAGAGTATCTCCATCCTGTGTGAGAAGGAAAGAATATCATCATGTACAAACTGCAAATGCAATACCTCACCACTTGTTCCGTCCATCTAATGCTTCACCAAGACACCAACCTTCACTCTTTTCCTTGAACAATTATCCAGCTCAAGATGTCAACAATTAAGTTAGACAAGAAAGGAGAGAGAGAGAGATTCCCTTTTTAGCTCCTCAATTTAGGTTGACTATTGATAACAAGAGAAAATGCCATAGGTGAAAACCACTGTTGTACTTACTCCATTGATCACCAAAGCCCCTTGTGATTTCATAACTTTATTAAAAAATCCCAACTAACTCTGTAAATGATGAAATTATTTGTCAAATAAATCTCTATATTGCAGTTTATACAAGATCGCAGAGACATGAATCTTTCTCTGTATTAAGTGTCTCAGCTGTTACTATTTACTAAAAAAAAATAACCACTCCATTCACACGTGTCACAATGGAAAAAATTCCTGTCCAAACCTCCACTTTTTTTTTTTTTTGAAGAAACTTCTTTTTATTTTCCTATATCTACATTATTATTTACATATTTTCATATAGAAATTATTTACATATTCCGACATAGAAATGTCAATAAAGCGGGGAAGGTTGTACCTCCCTTGATCCCATCGCGGGTACCCCATTTATGATCCCTGCAGGGGAAGCAAGTAGCCATGGGTATCCAATGGTACTAAAAATTTCAATATAAAATTTTAAATTCACCACTAAATTATAACAATAAAATATTATTGGCTATATTGCTAATCTTATTCTTCTTTTTATTTGCTTATCTGCATTATTTAATGTTCATAGATGAGAATGTCAACCAGGCAGGGGTGGGTAGTGCTTCCCCCGTCCGCATTGTGCATACCCATTTATGATCCTGTGGGGCGGGTACCCATAGGTATCCGTGAATTTTTAATAGTTTAATATAAAATTTTAAAAATCAGTAAATCACCAACAGAAAATTGGAATAATGAAATATTTGTTGTATATTTGACATTTTTTATTATTTGAGTTTAATTTTGATTATCGTCAGTGTAAATTTTTTTGCACCATCAACCAATCATACATTGTCACATGTATGACTTTTAAAATGATTATTGCGAGAGTCAAACATTTTTAATGATGTAGTTATATCTAATTGGTTGATGGTGAAAAAAACTTTTACACCAACGGTGCTTATAATTAAATCCTTATTTTTATGCTATTGTCGTTTTACAATTTTTGTTGTACAACCTTTTAATTACTTTATCCTTCTAATTACTAACTTGTTAAATGAATCAGCATATTAGATTGATGTTCATTTTTGGATAATCACTAAATACTTAAAAATGTTTCATATGTGTAAAAAAGATTGAGATAAAGAAAAGAAATAAGTTTGGGGTGGAAGGAAAAAGGAAAAGTGGAAGGATTGAGAACCCGCATGGGTTACTCCCTTTGTTTAAATTATCCAAAAATGATACATTTCGATTGCAATCTCACGGGTACTATGCTAGTGATATTGAAAGAGATACATTTTAGTGATGGAATTATTATAATGTTATCTTTTTTATATATTTAAAATTTACTTATATTCAACACATTTTAATTTGCAACAATGATACAAATTGATCATTATACATTAGGATATGTCAATTCATAATTTGAATGTCGAATCATTATAATGAAAATGGTTTATGTATAGTAAATATATAAACCTAATTTGTGTAGTATTTTATGTTTTCTATGAATGATTTATTGTAATGTATATTGAAACCGTCTTTACCGTGAATTTATGAGCTAGAAGTCTAAATTATTTTCTTTGGAACTTTCATTGATATGGTATTTCACTACACTTAGTCCTGCATTACACCCTGTTTATTCATTCATAGTTTGAGGCTCTGTGCTCCATTTGAATGCAGTATTTGAGAGAAGATCTCTCTAGAGTAGATGAGAGTTGGACTGCTGCTCGTTTTGATTCATTACCTCATGTTGTACACATTTTGACATCAAAAGATCGTGAATCTGACGCCCAGTTTTTGAAGGAGCAAAGTGATGTTATTGAGGAGGTCGTGGATGAAGTAGTACATTCTTATCATAGTGGCTTCAACAGAGCCATCCAAAACTATTCCCAGGTTTCTTAAATTTCAATCTCTATGATTATTTTAATAAGTATACATCCAGTCCAGGGACAATTGGGTCAAACTGCTAATATTTTACGGAAAGTACTTGGTGTTTGATTATGTGTATTCATGTATAGTATCGGTCCACCTTCAGATTATAGTTGTTTTTTCTTTTCCCATTTATTTATTATTATGCACAGAGACAGATCCATAGAGCACAGGCCTTCCCCCCCTCCCCCAATCCTGTCAATTTTTTTTGACAATCACTAATAGTCTAATTTATTAAAAGACAAACAATGGTGAAGTTGAAAGAACTAATACTTGATATATATTTGGGTTTAAATGCTTGATATATATTTGATAATGTGATTAATTACTTGATATCTTTTTTGTTGATAATTACTTGATATGCATTGATGTCATTCTTTATATCAAATTTCAAATTTTATATAATAATTATAATTATATTGGCACATCATTTTCTTTATGCCATTCTGACATCACTTTTTTTAGGTAGTAAAACAACATAAATACACATTACTACGCAAACCCTCTCTTTCTTTTATTTCCCAAACAAGCAAAGTGTACATGGTGTAATATTTTGGCCATGGTAATACGCTCACCATCTCTCACTTTCCATTTCACCATCTTTTCTTCATTTGGCCACTGAGCCATAATGTAGTGAACACTTACTATTGTAATTCATTAAATGCCCAATATTTGTTTTTTTTTTTTTTTCATTTTTTCATAAAGCTTCCTACATAATGAAACTAAGAATATATCTTTTAATGTCAGTATGACATTAAGATGTAACTGTTTTAAAAAATGCAAAATGAAAATTGAGCCTTAACAAAGTAAATTAAATTTATATCATTAGGTTATTTTTAAAACAAAATCTTAATTATTGAGTGTAATACAATCATTAAAAGGGGAAAAAGAGTTCGCTGCTACATAAAATAACAAGGCAACAAAGACTAGCATGTAAAATATAAATATAACTACCTCAACTTCTTTATTAATACAAATTACGATATATATTTGACAAAGTAACTCACGACTTTTGGCCCCTTCAATAAATTTTTTCTGGATCTTGTCCCTGATTATGCAGTCAAGCTTAGATTGTAGTTGTTGCAGTTGCTGCTTTTTACATTTTTTAAAAATTTGTCCCTTTGGCATATCTCTTTCTGATAAATATTTTAGTTATAAGATAAGGATAAAATAATTTCTGTTCTTAATGATAATAGTAACATCTTTTGTACTTGGCCTCATTTCAAGCATTTGTGGTTAGAAATTTTTTATTTTAATTCCCCTGCCCATGCTCATAGTTTTGCTTTTATTTTATATTTTATTATACTAATAAATTTTCCTTTCCTTTCCTTGTTATGACCACTAAATCTAATCTTTTCATTGACTTTGTATGATCTTCATTACAGTCTTAAAGTGCTTTCTGTTATCTGATCTGGAATGCAAGGTTGAAATACAAGAAACAAAGAAACAATCTTAGCGGGGAGTTCTTTTTTTTTTTTTTTTTTTTAATGAAATTAAAGTTGATAAGGAATCATTAGATGTAAAAAGAATGAGGGATATTTTATGTTAATATTTTATTTAACAAACACAATCTAGTTAGCTATATTGGAACTTGTTTGTGTTTCTTAAATTTTCTGTTATAACTTGAAACGATCTCAATGAATTTATTCAGATTCCTCTTCTTTTAAATCTTAGAGTGTAGCTGAATTAGGACTGGCTTTTCATTATGATTTTCCATTTAATAAATATTTTTTTATTTCCAGATCTTGAGGCTTTTCAGTGAATCCACTGAAAGTGTCTCTGTCTTAAAGGTAGATTTGGCAGAGGCAAAGAAGCGCCTTAGTGCCCGCAATAAGCAATTGCATCAATTATGGTATCGGTCGGTTACATTGCGACACATAATCTCCTTGTTGGATCAAATTGAAGGCATTGCTAAGGTCCATCCTTTATTTCCTGATTTTAGACACTTCTTAACCCAATTGTGTGACTTCGGTCAGTTGATGAGAAAAAAACAGTCTTAGTTCCCTCATTTAAGCTTATGCTAGCTTGCTCTAATTTTGTATGCCCTGAGTTGGAGTTGCTTTATGCTATCCATGCTGTTTGTGCTGGAATAAACAGATAAATGGATTTGCATGATTGCATTTGCAGTTTCATGTACTTATATTTTGAGTGTTCCTTTAATTGCATAAGAATAACTCATTATGTAGATTGTGCTATCTATATGAAACTTCTGTAGCAATTTTCAACTGTCAAAGAACCACTCAACCACTTGACCTTAAAATAAATTGGTTAAGTCAAAGAACAAGAATTGTTTACTCGAACATGACAAATCTTGTACAACCCCATAGGACTTGGATTGGCGTTAAAATCGAGTCTAACAATTATCTTCTACTGAAACTAAGTACTATTATGAATTGAAATTCTAATTATAAGACTGATGGTGACAATAGACTGCAGATATTTGGTCGACGGTGTTCTAATTGTCTCAAAGAACTTGATCTGAATGCTCAAGCATTGAAGTAATAGCCTAGACTTTCTGTTTAAAAAACCTCTAATGAGAACAAATTGTCTGCATGCTTGTATACATTTGTGCATTTATGCTGATTTCTGTTAAATTTTCCTTCAATTATCAATTTAGCACATGCTTTCTTTAGTTTCTTGTCAACCGCTCTGTTTAAAATTATCTCTCTTTCATAGAAAATTTTGATTCTGAAGATCTAAGGTGCAGGTTCCAGCTCGTATTGAGAAGCTTATTTCAGATAAGCAATTTTATGCTGCGGTTCAATTGCATGTTCAATCAATGCTGATGCTTGAGCGAGAAGGTCTCCAAACTGTAGGATTTCAACTTACTATGATTATCCTATTTTCATCATGTTTTGTGTATGAGGCTTCTATTTTTCATTACTTTAGTTCATATCAGAAAAGCCAAAAGTAAACAAAGAGTCAAAGAGACTAAAAAAAAACAAACAAAGCTGTTGCATCTCTCTGCATATTAGAAATGGATATTCCTTTAAAATGACTATGTCTGTGAGCATGGCACTAGAGAGAGGCTGTAAACAAAAAATTGATATAGAGAAACAAAAGATATATTTTCTGAATTGCTTGTGTTGAATCACACAAAGCATAGTGGTAATCTATGTATACACTAGAAGGATTAATTACAACTGATAATTACAAGACAAATAAATGAGGCAACTATTCCCTAAGTGCATAGACATTTCGTAAGTTCATGAACTACAGAATACATGAATCTAATTAATTACAATAGCTATTTCTTAAGCTATTAATGATTGTTCATGAACCTTTGGACGGTGGATGGTTGATTCCAACACAAAATCTTATCCTCTAACACGGAAGGGCAAAGGAATGCCCGTAAAAAGTCCACTTGTTTAGTTTGTATTGACATTGTTACATTTAGTATTTAACTTTCCACATCCCATGTCTATTCTCTACATCATTGTTGCTTATTATTTTTGTTTTTTGGGGGGGGGGGGGTTGTATGAGTAAAAGGTATAGCTGTACTGAAGTTTATACTTTATAATATCGAAGCATAGCATCAAATTTATCCATAATGTCTGACCAAGAATAAATTTTTTCCCTTTTTTATTGATGAAGATTTATTTCATCTTTGCCTTTGCAAATGTTAGTTGTATGATCTTCCAATTGCTTCCTCTCTCTTTTTTCTTATTGTTCATGTTTTTCTAGCTATTTAATCATTGTTTACATGCTTTTTGTATGTAATATTATTTTTGGTGTGTGGCCCAGGTTGGTGCACTTCAAGATGTCCGTTCCGAGTTAACTAAGTTACGTGGAGTCCTCTTTTATAAGGTTTTGGAGGATTTGCATGCACATTTATACAACAAGGGTGAATATAGGTATTTTTTTTTTTTTCAATTCTGATATCAAACTTTGTATCTCAAATGTTGGAATTAGAATAGAATTAATAGCTCCAGGTCCCAAGTAGCTCAGATTCATCGTACAAAAATAGGATAGATGCAATGCACCTTAGGGAATGATGTTAGCTTAATTATCTTCGTTGTAGATTGTATTTAGCTTTTATTTCCTATGTAAATTTGATATGTATAAATAGATCATTCAGCTGAGTGGAAAATACACTCTAGCACATTCAGAAATTCCTGTGTTAGATTTCTCCTTTACCTTGTATCTTTTTCAAGATGGTATTAGAGCTCCCGATCTAGGGGGCCCGATCTAGGGGGCTCTGCTTCCGGTTTGTTTTATTGGTTGCCTTCATTGCAACCCTTTTAAACTTTGTTTTTAAGCAATATATTGTGCCATTGTTGTGTCGTTTTTTCTGGGTTGCTGTAGTACCCTGTTTTGGCCACCATTGACCACTGTTGACCGTCGCTATTCAGCCTGAAAGACCCATTAGAAGGATCGCCGCTTAGAGATCGGCCAGAACCCAAAAGACCGACGCCAGGAACATCTTCACGCGCCCTTTTCGGCGCGTGTTGTTCACGTGCCACCGTACAACCACCTTTGGCTGGTGAGACTCATTTTTTCCGGACCGTTGACCTCTCCTAAACCCATCTTGGTGGTTGGTTTTGTGTTTTGGCCACTCATTTTTCTGGGTCCAGTTTCAAACCTCCCTCTGTTATTTATTTCTGGTTCTGTTCCAATTTCAAACCGTGGGCTTGCTGTTTCTCTGGTTCAGCCATGTCAAACGAGGAAGGAATTGTGAATCTAGTCAACAGGGGAAATGGACAGACAAAGATGGAGATAGAAAGAATGAGAGCCTTCCTCAATAGCTTGGAGAAATCCTCAGGTACTTGTAATTTGGCATATTCAGGTAAGCTTCCACTTTCATTCGGATTTAATGTCTCAAAAACTCCTTCTACCCTTTTCTGGATATTAGATTTTCTGGATATTAGATTTAGGAGCCATAGACCATATGACACCCTCCTCTAAACACTTCTCCACATATTACCCTTGTTCTAGTAGTAAGAAAATTATCACTGCAGATGGTAACCTTGTAACTGTTGCTAGCATAGGAGACATTTAGATAAATCCATCTATAAATTTAAAGAATGTTATCCATGTTCCAAATTTGTCCACAAATCTTGTCTCTATACAAAAACTTACAAAAGACCTATCCTGTAATGTGATTTTTTACAGTAATTGCTGCGAATTTCAGGACAAGGATTCAAGGAGGACGATTGGACGTGCTAGAGAAGGGAATGACCTTTATTATCTGGAAGAACCAAGTCTCCTGAACACAACCAGAAACAACTTGTCTCACTCGTTCAAGTCAGAACTCGTCCTTTCCAATAAAGAGAAGATTCTACTGTTTCATTGTCGGTTAGGTTACCCCTCCTTTGGTGTCATTAGAATTTTGTTCCCATCTTTGTTCATTGTGAGTGTTGAAAGTCTTCATTGCGAGATCTGTGAAATGGCAAAACACGAGCGTGTATCTTTTCCATTAAGCAATAAGAGGAGCACATTCCCTTTCTATCTTGTCCATACCGATGTTTGGGGGTCCATCTTTTATTCCAAATGTGTCTGGAGCTCGATGGTTTGTGACTTTCATTGATGATTGTACTCGGGTTATCTGGACTTGCCTACTTAAACATAAGTCTGAAGTAAGCACAGTTTTTCCAAACTTCTTTTCAATGATTAAAAACCAGTTTGGTGTGAGCATAAAAAGACTGAGGTCGGACAATGGCAGGGAATACTTCAATCATGTTATTACTCCATTCTGTCAAAAAGAAGGAATAATTAATGAATCTTCTTGTGTCAAGACACCACAACAGAATGGGGTTGCCGAAAGGAAAAATGAGCATCTTCTAGATCAAACCCGAGCATTGCTGTATCAGAAAAAATGTTCCAAAAAAATTCTCGGGGAAGTTGTTCTCACAGGAACATATCTTATTAATCGATTACCCTCTAGAGTCTTGGGGTTTAAGAGTCCTATGGAGGTTCTTTCTTCTTTCTATCCTAACGTATCCCCCATTAATAATCTCACACCAATAATCTTTGGGTGTGTCTCATTTGTTCATGTCCATAGTCAAGAAAGGGGGAAACTTGATCCTAGAGCTCTAAAGTGTGTTTTTATTGGGTATTCCTCCACCCAGAAAGGATATACGTATTACCATCCTCCATCAAACAAATTCACTGTGTCACGAGATGTCACCTTTCATGGGGAGCAAGCCTATGCCCCCCAACCTTATCTTCAGGGGGAGAATCTTAGGGAAGATAAGGTTGATATAGGAATTCATCTGGAAACTATTGATTTTCCTAGCCTTGAGTCAAGTACAAATGTGCCTCAACTCACTCCTCAATCCACTCTTGAAGATGAGATTGAACTGGAGCAACAACCTTCTTCATCAACTATTAAACCTCCTTTACCTTTGGTTGATGAACCTGGTCCTGAAACTGTTGTGAGATTTGGAAAAGATATGGTGTTCTGAAGAAGGCCAATGGTCATTCCTGAATCGACGCACGTCCAAGAGCCCAACTCAATTCTTTCAACTCAGGTAACAGATTCTGATCTTCCACCTTTACAAAATAATTTTCCAACTTTACAGGATGAAACAGAAACCCAAACAGTTGAAGACCTAGACCTCCCAATTGCAATCAGAAAAGGAACCCGAAAGTGTACCAAGCAACCATTATACCCTCTCTCAAATTATCTCTCATTTAAAAAATTCTCATCCACCCACAAAACCTTCCTTGCAACCCTAAACACTACTTCCATACCAACTAATGTTTTTGAAGCATTATCTGATAAAAAATGGAAGCAAGCCATGGATATAGAGATGGGGGCACTAGAGAAGAATAAAACCTGGGAGTTTGTTGCTTTGCCAGCCGGGAAGAAACCAGTTGGATGCAAGTGGGTGTATACAGTGAAGTATAAGGCTGAATGATCTATTTGTACACTCAATTGTATCCATGCTGGGAATAGAAAACACCTATTCACCAGCTTGAGGGGGAGTTTTGGAATTAGAATAGAATTAATTGCTCCAGGTCCCTAGTAAGTAGCTTAGATTCATTGTACAAAAATAGGATAGATGCAATGCACCTTAGGGAATGATGTTAGCTTAATTATCTTCCGAAGTAAATTTGATATGTATAAATAGATCATTCAGCTGAGTAGAAAATACACTCTAGCACATTCGGAAATTCCTTTGTTAGATTTCTCCTTTACCTTGTATCTTTTTCAAGATCAAACTTTGTATATCATGCTGTGAGGTATTGGGATATTTACTTCTGAAATGCTTTTCTAGTTGCTGCTCATATTTGTTGCGGCTTTATCACCTTGACATGCTATTCTCATGAAGAGCCTAGCTCTATTTTCTCGTTCGATACTGTTGATATGCTTTAATTTAGGTGTTTGGCTTTAATTTAGGTGTTGATTTGCTCTTAGTTTCCTAGTTTCCTTGATTTGGTTGTAAATAGACGATCAATCCCTAAAATCAAGGGATTTAGTATTGTAATACATTGTAATCTGTAATTATATATATTCATGAAGTTGAGAGGGTTTCTCTCAAGCTATTCCATCATATTAAGTTGTTATCTAGAGCTAGGGTTCGATCGGGCCAAGAATTGTTTTTCTGGCGGCCATTTTCTGGGGCTATCTCCAATCACCAAAGTCAGGTGACCAGACAACTTAGAATGGTCCGACGACTTGTTTGGAAGAGGATCCATTTCTTTCCTCCTCTGCACGCGCTGCCAAAGTGCATGCAGCTCTTCCACGCGTGTATGTGACACACCGCCTTGGTGAAGTCCGTTCGTCTCACTGTCTATCTCGTCTTGCTCGCCAACGTCTTCTGGCTTCGTTTTGAGGGTCAAAAGCCACGTACCCAGTCCCATGTAACATTTATCCTCGATTTCAGATCTACTGTGAGTGCTGTTTTTTGGTTCATTGTCGTCTCTATCTACTCCTCACCTCACGATGATGACCGATTTGTCCACTGCTACCTCTAACTGTTCTGGGTCTAAAACGAAAGGCCTCATTTCCTGTGCCTTCTTTGGCAACCCTAGTATTACATCAGAGAAACTCAACATGCTGTTGAAGTATGGTATTAGGTTTAGGGCTCCATGATCATCTCACAAAGAAGGAAGCAAACATTGATACTAAGTGCGTGATGAGTGGAAAAGGGTTGATTATCAGTTGGTATCTTTACTATTGCAGTCAATTTATCCGAAGGCTCGTCTTGTGGCCAAAGGATACACTCAGATCTATGGTATTTATTAAGGTGATACATTCTCCCTTGTTGCTATGATGATCTGTGTTTGTCTCTTTTTATCAACTAGCTGCCATATGGACATTAAAAGTGCCTTTTCACATGGCGATTTGGAAGATGAGCTTTACATGGAGCAATGGCCTGCGTTTATTGCTCAGGGGGAGTCGGATCTTGTTTGCAAACTAAGGAAGTCGTTATATGGCTTTAAAGTTAAAACAATCTCCTCGAGCTTGGTTTGTGACGGTTAGCAAAGTCATAATGCAGTTTGGTATGATACGCAGTGAGGTAGACCACTCTGTGTTCTATAAACATTCACTATCTAATAAGGTCATTTATCTTGTGGTCTATGTGGATGATATTGTAATCATAGGTGATGGTCATACGCCGTTTCAGCATTTCCAAACCAAAGATTTGGGTGGGTTACGATATTTCCTTGGGATCAAGGTTGCTCAATAAAAGACAAGCATTTCCATTTGTCAAAGGAAGTATGCACTTGATATTTGGAAGAATCTGGGATACTAGATTCTAAGCCAGTAGATACTCCTATAGATTTGAATGTTAAACTTATGCCAAATCAGGGGGAGTCATATTCGGACCTAGGCAGATATCGGAGGTTAGTGGGAAAATTAAATTATGTCACCATGACCAGACCTGATATATCCTTTGCTGTCAGTGTTGTAAGTCAGTTCTTTAACTCCTCTTGTGATAGTCATTGGGATGCAGTAACTTGTATCTTAAGGTATATTAAGGGGTCTCCTTGAAAAGGGCTAATATATGAAAACAGCGGTCACACATACATTGTTGCCTATACAGACACTTACTGGGCACAGTCTCCTAATGATAGGAGGTCAACTTCTGGATATTGTGTTTTCATTGGGGGCATTCTCATTTCTTATAAAAATAAAAAGCATAATGTAGTTGCAAGATCGAATACAGAAGCAGAACACCGAGCCATGACTCTCACTATATGTGAACTTATATTGCTAAAACATTTACTTCAAGAGTTGAAGTTTTGCAAGATAGGTTCTATGAAACTGATTTGTGATAATCAAGCAGCTTTGTACATTGCTTCTAATTCTGTCTTTTATGAACGAACTAAACATAGAAATCAATTGTCACTTCATTTGAGAAAAGATTCTTTCAAAGGAGCAATGTTTCATTTGTAAACTTTAATGATCAACTTGCAAATGTTTTCACCAAGTCTCTGCGGGGTTGACAAATAACATACATATATAACAAGCTTGGTGCTTATGACATCTATCCACCAACTTGAGGTGGATTGTTGATATGCTTTGATTTAGTTTCTTAGTTTCCTTGATCTGCTATTTTTCTGTCTTTCTATACAGTTTTCTGCATTTTCTAGCTTCTGTTCTCTGTAATTGGAGTTGCTCCTTATCAATTTTCTATTATTTCTCTTATTAATACCAGTTCCTATCAAATTCATTGTACTCTGTAATATATATATATATATATATATATATATATATATATATATATTCATGAAGCTGGGAGGGTTTCTCTCAAGCTATTCCAGCATATTAAGTGTTGTTACTTTCTCTTCTATTGTGTTTGCATGTGTTTTTGTGTGGAACATTTGGATGTCATGGACGATATTCCTGTAATGTGTAATGGATTTTGTAATCTCACTACACAATTTCAAGTATTTATTCTCAAGTGTTAAGTTGTGTGATATATTTATTTTGTGAAGTTATATGTGTTTGAACTGTTGTTTCTGCAGTGCTGCTGGCTCAACTATGCTAGAGAATGATGACGAAGTACCAACCACCACAGCTGTTGCACTTACTGCACATAATTCACAACCCTTATCTCGAAGAACGAGATTACTCAAAGGTGACAATCAGACTGGTCTCCAGATTGATGGATCGTATAGGCCAGGATCTGTGGATGGAGGGTAATACTGGTCAATTTAATTTATCGCTATTTTCTTTCTTGTTCAGAACTGTATAAATCTTGTTAATAATTTCCTATTAAGCTTCATACAATTCCTTATTGTTGTAAATTGCATCATTGACGGTTTAGACAAGATTGCTTCCACAGTAGATAGACTAATATTGATTTAAATAGATAATCTTCCAATTTTTCCCATTATGTGTGTGCTTTTTGGGATTGTGGTTGCAGAATATACTTACATACTTAAATACCATCATATGTGTTTCAGTTCTTTTGATGGCCATGATGAGGAAGGCACTCTGGAATTAAATGGAGAAGCTACCCTAGATGGGAATATGGCTACCATGAGAATCAATGGTAGTGATGTACCAAAGGATACCAAAATTGCTCTTCATCAAATGCCAACATGGCTTTCCAATTCGACACCTGATGAATTTCTTGTAAGAGCATTTATCTTTATAGAATTTACAATGCTTCTTGATTTTTGTGGAGACTTCATCTTTCGAGCTGAAGTTGAGTTTATTGTGCATAGGAAACCATTAGAAAGAGTGATGCTCCGCTTCATGTGAAGTATCTTCAGACCATGGTCGAGTGCCTTTGCATGCTAGGCAAAGTAGCAGCTGCTGGTGCTATAATATGGTTAGTTACTTTCATAATATTTTATTCTTTAAGACAATCTTAAAAGAGTTTAATTTTATACACATGCATGTCTAACATAATCTTAAATATTGTCTTATTTTGTGTGTCCCCTACATACTGTTTCTTTTTCTAACTACCTTTCTTTTTCTCAAATTTTGAAGGTTTGGATCTGGTCCCCCCCCTCCCCCCATAAATTCTCTATTGACGAACTTGCACGCTTGTGTTGCTAGCTTGATCTTGACTCTTCACAATTTATATTTTATCAAAGATCAACCATCAACATTATTTCTTCAAATTTATTTTCAATTTATCCTATTTAAAAATTAGTGATCCAAGCACAACTTTTTTTATACCTCTAGTAATATTTCTCCTTTTATCCCAAAAAATGACATATTATTCCTGCAATGCATACTATGTGGCGTACCCTCTGAGTTTGTAGAAGGGAAGTGAATTTTGTAGCTGTCAATCTCCTACACTCCCTTAATTAGTAGTGGATCTGAAATTCTAATATTACTCTTTGGCCTTTTGCGAGAAACTATTTTACTTTATGCTCAACATAACTGGTGATATCTGGTGCTATAATGTTTGTAAACCTTAGAATGCTGTTCCTGAAGGAAAATATATGTTAGACATTGTGGCAATGTCTAAGTTTAGAGCTTTTGGTTTTCATAAAGAAGCAAAATCTCGTGGCAATGCTCTGTATATGCTATTCTATGGTACATATGGCTGGAAAGGAATGCTGGAACTTTCAAGGACTCTTTTTCGACCTGAGTCATCATCTGCGATATGGTTACTCTTTTGGCCTCCCTTTTGTGTTTTGATCATGATCTCTCGAGGGTTTTTTACGTTAGACATGCAGTGATGCAGAGATTGACATGCTTTGTTGCATGACTCAATCTCATAGGTTTTTCTTGTTTCTTTTTAGTATTTATGTGAGGATGTCGTATCCTCTTTCTTTGTATTGTTCTTTTCTCTTCTAAAAAAAATTATTTTTCTATCAATTTATAAGCGTGCATGTGCGCATGTGCGCATGTTAGATGTCTGGAAAGAAAGTTTGGTGCAAGCCTGATTGATATTTTTTGGGATGTCCTTTGTGTATGTTTTCTACTGGTTTGCTCTAAGACAAACTTGAAATTAAAATGGAAATCACTTTATTGGCGCAAATGAGCTATACCCAATGCATATCATAGTCAGATCTGCCCATTACACCTTTACTGTGTATCAAGACTCTGGTTTTGACATGTCTGCATGTGACTGGATACATCGATTCTCTTCTGTTAGGCTGTTCAACCTTCAACTCAGAATCTCAGATAATAAACAATAGTCATGTACACTTGTTTCTCGAATCGGGAGCTCTAGCCTTATGTGCCCTTGATAAGATCAAGAAAGTGGCCGTTCTGATTATATCCATGTGTGCTTCTAGCCCACCTGAACAAGGAAAGCATTTTGTGTTGATAACTAATTATTTGTGATCTAAATATTGTTGTGATAGCAGGCTGTTGAAATGAATCAGGATATTTGATTTCTGGTTTTTTCTTGTTCTTCTGTTACTACTTCCCAATTATTTCTGAGTGTCTTCCTTTGGGGGGGGGGGATTTGACGTGTAGTTCCTACCTTATTTCATTATTATTTGTTATTTTTGCCTGTGAACATGGTATATAAGCTGTACTCGTTTTATTGTATACCAGCCAAAGATTGCGGCCAACAATTCATGAGATTATTACAGCCAAGATTAAAGCTCATGCAGAGCTCTTGAATTCATCAAGGTCTAGCATTGGTCAGGGTTCCGGAGCTGGTACAGGAGATCTACACTTCATAAAAGGTCAACTGGAAAGCTATCAGTTACCAAAACAGAAGCGTAAGAATGGAATATCTATTGCTGGGACTCTGTTGGCTGTGAGCCCTGTATCACCTCTTATGGCTCCCGGTGGGAAAGCGCAGGTTGCTGCAAAGGAGCTTCTTGATTCAATTTTGGATGCCATTGTTCGGATATTTGGTAAGAACTATAATTTTATGCACCCTTCTTTCTAGATTAATCATTATTCTTGAAAGTAAATTTGTCATCTTATGTGTGACTATTCAGAGAACCATGTCGTTGTTGGGGAGCTTTTGGAAGCAAAATCCAGTCAGCATGTTGACATGAACACACCAAAATCAATGCCAGTAGATGTAAATTGGAACCCTGATTCTGAAGCATCTCAAGTCACTGGAGGTTACAGCATAGGTTTCTCCCTGACAGTGTTGCAGGTAGTCTATATGTGTGGGTCATTTAGTTGCAAGATATTTGATAATAAATTTTGAAGAAATACTAATTTAATATGGCTACTGGCTAGATGTGGCTGGTGTCTTGGTCTGATGTAGAAACCTTACACTTATATTTAGGAAGTTTTGGTTATTGGATAGTTATTAGAAGTTTTAGTTTAGTACACTTATATTTTCTTTTTACTCCTTAAATAAATCAAACAATAAATAAGCAGATTGACATGTATGTTAGTGAGTGTCTAGTAGTAGGAAATATTCACTTCCAGTTGGTTTTTGGTATAACCTGTTGATTTTCTTTTTTCTGTAGTTCTCTGTCGTCCTTTTTTCCTCCAAGTATTCTTTGATTAATGTAAAAGTAGGATTTTTTTTTTGGAGGGGGCCAGGGTTGAAGGATGATTTTGTTGTTGATTGTGATGCGAGAAATGTAGCATCATGTGCTGTCATGTTCTGTTTATGTTCATGGCTGGGGGAGGGGGGTAGTTTATGTTGTTTAATTTGTATGAAACTGACAGGACCTGTCTTATGAAGGTAAAGTATCTTAAAATGTATGCTTGAATGTGCAGCTTATATTTCTTTATCATTTTTTTTATAGAGTGAATGCCAACAACTTATATGTGAAATTTTGCGGGCTACTCCTGAAGCTGCATCTGCTGATGCTGCTGTGCAAACAGCTAGGCTTGCGAGCAAAGGCCCTTCCAAAGAGAAAAGGCAAGTGATTTGAATTTCTATTGTATTTTCAATGTAACATTAAATAGTAATCTCTGCTCAATTCGAATTTGTTAATTTTTTAAATATACACATAAGATTCCAACACCTTAGAATCAAGAAAATTCCCCAAGAAGCTGACGCAAGAACTAAAAAAATAAGAGAAATGTTACTTGTATATCAAAATGGAACGACAAAATTTGACTACAATTTTCATGGTTAATGCAGTTCAAAAACATGGTTAAGGAATTGTTGAGTTCGGTTAATGGATATACCAAGGTGTCGCAACTCATTAACCACAAACTGAACTTCATTAACCATGATTTTGAATGTTATTAACCATGATTTTTAGGTGTTCAAATAACGCAAAAAATCGTGGGCTAAATTATACATACTACATTAACTATTTTGGGTTTGAATATGAACTTCATTATACATATTACATGTATATTTGAACACCTGAAAATGGTGGTTAATGACATTCAAAATCGTGGTTAATGGAGTATAGTTGATGGTTAATAAGTTGCGACACCTTGTATATCCATTAACCAAATTCAACACTTCATTAACCACGTTTTTGAACTGCATTAACCATGAAAACTTTTGTCGATTTTTTATGTTCAAATAACGGGACCGAAAGATAATGAATGGAACTCCAAGCAAACTGTCATTGAAGAAAACAATTTTTCGGATCCACTTCTAATCTTTTAATTGAGTAGCATATGGTTTACAACTCAAATAAGTTATGCCGGTTGGTTGTCGCATATTAGTTTATTACTATCCGTATTTTTTGTGTTTTTTTTATAAAATGAATGTTATTAGAGAGAAGGTAGATTACAAGAAATAGGAGTATAAGGTATTGTCCAATGCAAAAGTGCGAAGAAGAAACACAGAAAAGGAAAACAATGACGTCAGTAGAGTAATGCCCTCCAATCCCTTTGTTGCCGAAGATTTCTTCTCATTGTAAGCTTTTGGGTTATTCATGGGTCGGTTTGGTTCGGAAAAAAACCAAACCAATCAAAATCAATTGATTCAGTTTAGTTCAGATTTGCAGTTTTTTTTTCCAGGAAATCCGAACCAAACCAATATCTTCAAGAACGGGTTGGTTCGGTTCGGATTGGACTAAAAAATATTAAAATATATATAAATATTAAAATTAAAATATAATAAATATTAAAATATCTATATAAATATTAAAATTATAATAAATATTAAAATATTAAATATATATAAATATTAAAATATACTAATCGGTTCGGTTTAGTTCGGTTTCAGAATCCTTGAATCTGACAACTGAACCAATTATCATCGGGTTCGGACCCGAACACCAAAAAAATATCCTAAATTGGTTCAGTTAGGATATTTGGGTTCATCGGGTTGATCTGAACCAATAAACACTCATAGTAAGGCTTTTGGGAAAAAATTAATCCAAGTAATTGGGAATTGACCTATCCCACCCTAGTTAAGTTATCGGTGAACTGATATTTTGTTTGCTAGAACTGAAAGGACAACTAGACAAAGAGCCCATTTGGATGAGTTTTGTTGTTTTTGAGAAAAACACACTTATTTCTAAAATTAAAGTACTTTTAAAAAAATATGAATGTTTGGATGGGTTTTAAAAAAAAAGCAAAAGCAGTGAGAAAACACATTTTGGTGTTTTTTAAAGAAGCTACAATTCCTAGCTTCTAAAAAATAAGATGCAGCATAAGACAGAGAGAGTGAGGACCAAACATGTTTTATTGGACAATAACGTCCCTGCAATAAATCTCATAAAGCCCTTTTTTATAAAGCTCATGCAAATGCGAAATAGCTTCTGCTTCTAATAATAGCTTCTACTTCTACATCATAGAAGCCCTTTTTTTAAAAGCTCATCCAAATTGGGTCAAATGCTAAATGTTCTTGTGCATTTTCTGTGTTAGAAGTCATTCTACATTTATGTTGCATCAGCAAAGATAAAGAAGAAAATAAGAAACTCAATCGCTCTCAAAAATCGGAAGTCTTGGGCATCAAGTGCGTGCCTTTAGCTTTTAGGTTATTAGTTCACTGATGCATTTCTCTCAGAATATCGAGAGAAAAGAAAAGTAGAGAAGCTTCCATTTCTTGTGATGATATGATATTTACCCCTTAAGTGAAATTTGTATGTAGTTAAGATTAATGTTTCTTATTGATTACAGGGATGGATCAGAAGATGGTCTTACCTTTGCATTTCGCTTCACAGATGCTACAATATCTATTCCTAACCAGGGTATGCTAAGTACTTTTTTTTTTATAGGCAAATGTTAGTATGTTAAATGTTATGTTAGTTTTTTCTCTTTTGCCATGGTTTGAACCCTGGACTTCCAACTCCTTTCTCCTTATACCCTTAGCTCAAACCAGTTGAGCTACCCCACTCTCCCCAGGGTATGCTAAGTACTATTAATTATTAAAGGAGTAAAGTGAATTTGCTTCTTGTTAGTTTTTACAGTTGAAAGAATCATGTTGCTGTTGGTTTACACGAGTTACTATTAAGATAGGCTATGAGATTTTGATGAAGCTTGCGTAAGTTGAGAAAATTATGCACAGTCGAAGCATACTGGTGGCTTTACAAAAGTGGTATCTTGTTGATAGGTTTTAGTTAGATTCGTTGAGACAATATTTCTGATAATTTAGCTTAGGGAAAATGATACTTGTAACTCGTATGGACTTTATCCTCACAAACCTCTCACGAACTCCCACACAAATCATTGGATTTGGATAACACCTTGGTCCCACTATAGCGTTTTCTGAATGGTCCAGGTGAATTCTACGTTGTGACTTGTGAGGATAAAATATGTACATGTATCTTTACTTTTGTGCTTTCTGGTACTCATTATTAACATAAAAATAAATTAGAATTACACTGTTGTTATGTGGCAAAAGAATTTTGTCATCCAATGGATGAACATGTGATTATGTGCTTGGTAAATCCTAAAATAATGCACTTTGGATATGCTAAGTATCACGAGTAACTGTGGTGTATATATGATTTGTGTTTGGTGGCATTTACCTCATAGCTTGGGTGTATTGGTACCTGGTTACATGTTTTTTTAACACATTGATATAGTTACCTAACAACTTAAGCATTAAGGGTGTATTTGGGTATGCAGCTTAATTAAGTGCGTATTCAATAAGCTCTTTTTCAAATAAGCTAAAAACAACTTATTTTCGTAAGCTTATCTGACAAGATTATGGAAATAAGCTAAAACGAGCTTATAAGAAGATCATAAACTATTTGCATAAGTTTCTTTCCATAAGCTATTCTTATAAGCTCTTTCAAACGCACTCTAAGGATGGATTAGTTCCTGACATAATATCAAGCTTTTCTTTTCATGCTCCATGTATTTAGATTTCTTTTGGAGGATATCGTTTCCTCCGAACAGTTGTACTTCTTTTCCTTTTCTCTCTAAGGGTCCGTTTGGCATATGGAATTAGAATTGTATTTCAGAATTGTAATTCCATGTGTGTTGTGCAAAGAATTAGGGCATAATTCTCTGTGTGTTGGGCAAACAATTAGGGCATAGAATTATTATTCTAAATTCAATTTCCTAGAATTGGCAGCCGTGCTTGCAGTGGCAGTAGTGATGGCGGTGCTGGCAGTAGTGATGGCGGTCGGGTGGCAGTGCTGGCGGCAGCGGCGACATTTGTGCTGGCGGTGGCAGTAGTGTTGTGTTGTTCTGCATGTGCTATCCCTCAATGCGCATCAAATGAACACTTGGTTGTGGAACAATTCTTAGGGTATTTTGGTTAAGAATTGGAAATAGTTTGAGCTAATTATTTTGTAATTCCATGGAATTGTTATATGGAATTATGATTCTAATTCTAAAAGGGTTTCCAAACATAAGAATTAGAACTCCAAGCCCCAATTCCACTACCAATTCCAGATGCCAAACGGACACTAAGAAAATTTCTATTTCTACAATAGGAAAAGAAGCCAGTTTGGCATTTTATATGGTTTATTTGATGGAAGGACAAAGTTGCAATGTTAAGAAAAATAAAATTCACATGTATTTATGCACGTTCTTTGTGTTTGTCAGAATTTTTGGCATGTTTTTCTTATCCATTTCCTGTATTTCCTTTAAATTTTTTAAGGTTTTCGATTATTAAAGCTGCTATTCAATAAACATGCTACATGAATCTTATTACTATTATGATCTGGATAAGCAAATTATTAATGTTTAGGACTACTAGTAGTTTAGAACTTTAGGATAATACGCAAATGACCTAGTGGCTGATATTAGGAACATTTGTCATTTGGCTATTTGTCTGTCTACAATTCTACATTGTTTCTCTTTCAGTTTATGAAGATCGTTTGTATTAGTATGCTTTTCTGACCTGAACATGTCTGAAGCTTTAATTTGTCAAATGCTTATGGAAGTTTTGTACAATCATTTATTTTACTTAATTCTTGATTTTTTTTTTTTCTCTACTTGCACCTTGTGCTCTAATGATGATTCATTGTGTTACTTTTGAACATCTTAGGTTATATCAGTTTGTTTCAGTGTGTTTTTATTTTTCTTTATCGTTTACTTGTTAATTTAGCTGCTGATTTCTTTTTTCATTTTCAACGTTTGTGACTGATTGCATTAATATTCAGGAGTTGATCTTGTTCGCCAAGGATGGAGTAGGAAGGGTCCCAATGTGCTGCAAGAGGGTTATGGTTCTGCAGCAGTTTTGCCTGAGGAAGGCATATATTTAGCAGCATCCATATACCGACCTGTGCTTCAGGTGTTGAATATTCGATTGGCACACGCCCTCCTGTAAAGTTTTGATCATGTTCCTTATACTTTGTTTTATGGCTTTTCTGACCTTATTGTTGGTGCAGTTCACAGATAAAGTTGCTTCAATGCTGCCAACAAAGTATTCCCAACTTGGGTGAGCTCAAAACCATTGGACTGTTACTTTGTTGTTCATTTTTTATTTATTTTAGTAAAGGGCCAAATTAGTCCCTCATAAAAAACGTGATCCTACTTTTGGTCCTTGAGAAAAATAAATAAACCATTTGATTCCTGAGAATGACAAACTAGGGACACGTTAGTCCCTCCGTTAAATTGTGTCTAGCCAGCTCCGTTAACGTGCTTAGGTGTGGCGTTAAGTCCCTGATGTTTCATGTTGGTAATATTTCATCATGGAAATTGGTTAAAAAACAAAAAAAAAAATAGAAACTAATTGAAAAGTTCAATCCCTAAGTGCTTCTCCTTCTTCTTCCTCCATCACCATTTGAAGCCCTAACTCCATTGAAGAACCTTGATGTTTCTGGTCCTCCATGACCCAGAAACCCACAAACTCTTTCTCCCTCTCTTTCCATAACTTAATCCAAAGAAACCCGGAAAAAATTCAAACCCAATTGATGTTAAGTAGAGTGGCCTAACAGATATGTAAACCGCACCCCAGGAATTGAGTCAAGCAATGTGGGACTTCCAACACCGCCCCTCCACAGATGCCTGACAGAACAGGCGATGCCAAACTGACGATAAACAACGGAAGATGGGCTCTGGCTCTGATACCATGTTAGACTCAGAATTGTGGGTAAAAACTGTGTGTTCTCCTCTGGAGAATTCTCTATTAAATAATATTGATACAATCTAATTTCTAGCCTTGAAGCTTGCTAAACTGCTAACCTACAGCTGGGCTAATTAACTCAGAATATAATTACATAATTACAGCTATACAATCTTGCAGTATCTGCTGTTTTAAAGGGCCAATAAAGACCAAATAATCTGCCTAACAAATCTGCGTAGTGAATACCAAATAATCTGCCTATTAATTCCATTGACATAGAGTGCACATTAGAGTTTTGAACTGTGGTGACAGAAGAAAAAGAAACCCAAAAGTAGGGATGGCAATGGGGCGGGGTGGGTGCGGGTAGTGCTTCCCCCACATCCATATCCGTTAATATCCATGGATATTTATGCGGGTAGCGGGTATCCATGGATATCCGTGGGTATTTAAGAGTCTAAAATAAAAAGGAAAGAAAATAAAATTATATAACATAATATAACAATATATTATATTAACATTATATAATATGCTATATGTATTTAAAAAAATTATTATTATGGGTTTAACCACTAAAAGGTATGAAATAATAATGAAAATAAAGTTTATTTCATCTCAAAGTGATAGATGTTGCCATATATAATATATATTTAATAAAAAATATTTATTATAAATATGCGGGTATCCATCGGGCGGATTATATGATCCCCATCCCCATTTAATAGGTATTCATTTACTATCCACTACGGATAATCCATGCGAATATCCGCGGGTGCGGATAATTTTGCCATCCCTACCCAAAAGCAATTTTCTTAGCAACAAGACTGGTATAGGCATAAACAAGTCTCTTTCCCCTTGCAAATCTACATTTCAAAAAACTTCAAGATTTCTCCAAGGTTTTGGTAGTCAACCTTAAATGTGGAAAGAATACAGGATGTGAAATCACAAGAAAGACAAATATCAACAGATACATGCCACTTTAGCAACATAAAAATGGGAAATGGGAGGAAATAAAATGCTCTGTATCTAAGTTACCCATTTGGAAAAAAACAATCCAAGACTCAATCTTTCCGTTTTTTATTTGTGACATTTTCCCTTATACCCAGCAGAAGATAACTAAACCCATGTGAGCATTGAAGTAACATCACCCCCACAAAACCACCCAAAAATGACTTCAAGAATGTAGCATTGCTTGAAAGATTTCAACACGTAAAACAATACAAAGCAAACAGATTTGGTCTGCTGTATGTAGATGAATGACCTGAGGTCTATCTTGCAACCTACACGACCTCCATTAGAGCTCACAGAGATAGAAAGAGAAGAGACCGATTGCTACTTCTTGCTAGTGTTTGTTGGAAACAACTACGGAAATGGAAAGAGGAATAGAAAAAGTGGAGGGTGGGGTTTAAATCTTTGCGACAAACAATGCAGGTCAAATATCTGGGTTTGAGGTTGAATTCCTGGGTTGAGATGGACGCGTGGAAGAAAAAACAAATGAAACAAGGAAGGAGAAGATGCAAAAAAAAAAAAAAAAAAAAAAAAAAAAAGGAACCAAAACGAGTCGTTTTGGTTTGACACCAATTTGCGTTTTTTAACTAATTTCCATGTTAGAATATTACTAACGTGACACATCAGCGGTTTAATGGGACATCTAAGCACGTTAACGGAGCTGGCTGGACGAAGTTTAACGGAGGGACTAACGTGTCCCTGATTTGTCATTCTCAGGAATCAAATGGTTAATTTATTTTTCTCAGGGACCAAAAGTGGGACTACAATTTTGTTGGACCTTTAGTATTTATTTATTTTGTCTGCGTGAAACCATAATGCTTTGTTTTGTTCACTTTTTTCTTTTTCTTGTTTAAAAAAAATCCATGTGCGAAATTAAAATGTTGCTTTCTGTGTGCCGTGATAAGGCAGGGACATGTGCCGCATCGTTTTTGTGACACATTGTTGGATTTTGAGTGCATAATAGGTTAAATTACTCTGTTGGTCCTTGAACTATTTGGGAATTTACAAATAGGTCCTTGAACTTTAAAGGGTTGTAATTGATTCCAAATTTATAAAAATATGTAGTTGAGTCCCTCACACACATCTTCATTTGGGTTTCGTTAAATCTCTATTAAGTGATCTATCCATTTGTGCGTTTGTGGATCCCTGAACTTTCAGAGAAAATTCAAATAGGTTCCTAAACTTTTTGGGAAATTTCAAATAGGTCGTTATACTTTTTAGAAACTCCAACGGAACCCTAACAAAGATATGTATGAATACAAAGTTTTTTAAGTTTAGGGACCCAATTACAAACTTTTAAAGTTTGGGGAACTATTTGAAAAATTCCCCAATAATTTAGGGACCAAAAAAGTAATTAAACCTACATAATACTGTGGTTGAAAAGCAATGTTTTAAGAGCAGAATGAATTGAGTATTTTGTTCTCCTAATATTTTGAATGAAACTTTTGGATAAAAGTAATTTTTTTAATGTGAAAGAGAGTTGATGCAAGGTGTAGATATTAATGTCAATCAATCTATTACATGTTCCCAACTAATTGGTTAAACTTCCCAGTCAAGTCTCTGAACATTCCTTATCTGTAGGTGATGTAGAAAAGGAATCAAGAATGTGGTTGAAAAGTCACACCTTTTCCGTGTCAATGACAAAGCAAAACACTCAAATTGTGATAGCATGGTAATTATAGGCCTAAAACAAAAATAGGAATATTAGTTTAGGGTATTCACATGTATCAACCATATGCTCAATACATTGGCAGCCATCTCTTACTTCTCTTTGCCAAAACCTTAATACCTTATAATTCCAAAAGCAATCTTTAGAGGAATTATGGCATAATAAATGTCCATTTCAAAATGAATTTTTGAACCTCCTTGTAGTTTGAAAGTTTGGTGACAAGGATTGAGCTCTTGCCGACTTGGTCATAGAGGCTCTAATACCATGATGAAATTATAACTTGAAATTATGGAAAAACTGAATAATATTTCTCATTCCAAAAATTACAAGATATAAGTATCACGACATTAATACTAACTTTTCTATACAATGTGGGACTATTTCTACACTCCCCCTCAGTCTGATAGTGATAAATAGATATATGTCATTTCCAACTTGCTAGTAAGATCCTGAAAACGCACTGGGGGTGCCCTTAGTCAAGGTATTTGCTAGTTGTATCCCGAAGGAACATAAGCAGTTATCATTCCACCATTCAACTTCTCTTCGATGAAGTATCAGTCTATTTCAATGTGTTTTGTCCTGTCATGTTGAACGGGATTATGAGCAATAATAATGGCTGATTTGTTGTCACAAAGCAGCTTCATAGGGGCCTCATTTTATTACCTCATCCTATATGATTCTCATCCATAGTAGCTCATATACTCCTTGAGTCATATAGCTTAAAACTGACCTTCAACACTTGATCGTGCAACAACACTTTATTTCTTGTTTCTCCATGTTACGAGATTACCTTGTAGGAACATACAATAACTCGAAGTTGATCTCCTATCAATGATCGATCCTGCATTGTCTGCATCGGTATACACTTCCATGGATAGTCTTCCACCCCTTCTAAATACTAATCCCCTTCCTCGTTTGGTGTTAAGTTACTGTAGAATCCTGCAAGTGTTTGACTCTTGGGTCATGGATGAACTAGCTAACAACATATGCTATATCTGGCCTGGTATGTGACAAATATATTAGTTTCCCAACAAACCTCTGTTATTGAGCTTTATCAACTAAGACTTTTTCATCATTTCCCATTCTATGATTTTGTTCTGGCATTAGTTTGCTGTTCAATTTTGCATGTTTTTTTTTTTTTTCCTTCTTTTTTCTAACCATGTCTATATGTTTTTTTTTTGTACAACACTCTTACTGATTGACTCTGATCAAACAATTAAACTTATTTTGAAGCTCAATTTTTGTTGCTTTCCAACTCATTGATGTTAGTTTTGTGGTGTTTTCAACTTTCTGAATTGAAGGAATGATGGGTTGCTAGCTTTCGTGGAGAACTTTGTGAAGGACCACTTTTTACCAACCATGTTTGTAGACTACCGGAAAGGCGTACAGCAAGCCATATCAAGCAAGTCTTTTAAACTGTTCTGACTGTATCTCTTATTTGAGAAGCCTTGCTTGGCTCCTTGTGCGTTGTTTTGTGCATATTATCATTAACTGTTGTCTTGAAACATCTGAGTTGTAGTTTGTCAGTTATGCATTCTTATATTGAAGTTAGCTTTGTCTAAATGTTTGATGTAAAGGCTCATTCTCATCTGAAGTTTTCTTGACAATTACTTGGGTGATAAATTCATTGTATCCAGCCCAAAACATAATGACTGATGGACTTCAGTAGTTTTAAAAGTTTTACCAACCATAGTTCTGGGCATCAGTTACCCAAGACTTGTTCACTTGCTAGAATATCCTTTACAACTTCTTTAAATTCAGAGAGCCACAAAAAAGTGGAGCATGCTTGTCTGATTTTTTTACTTGTTGGAGTTTTGCTTAGCGTTTATAATCTTGTAAGTGCAGACTTGCTAATATATGTTAATTTGTTGGAAGAACTAAAAGGATCAATTTTTACAGCTTTTTTCGAAAAAGGAGTGGTTAAACTTGTCATTGAGTGGTTAATCCAGTGTTCACAGGTTCTTTTTCTCTTGTAGGATGAAGAATAGGTTGCTCCTTTATCATCAGTCTCCCTAATCTGTAATTTCATGCAGTGCATGTAGACCAGTTGCAATTAAATTGCTGTGACATGGTTATATGTTGTAAGTTGCAGAACCATTCAATCTGAAATTTAAAAGAAGCTAAAGAAGTTGCAGACAACTTGATATAACATAGGTTATTAGGCTTATAGGCATGTAGTGCATTGATGCATTTTTCTAATGCTTTTTCTAAATGAATTCTTCTTTTATATTAAAAAATGGAGTATGAATGTTAATGACTGGTTGAAAGGTTAGTAGTTGTCCTCGGATGGCTCCATCACAAGTTTGTTTTAATATTTGGTCCCTGCATATAAACTTTTAGGTCCAGCTGCATTTCGTCCAAGGGCAAATGTGGTCACTGCTTACACTCCGTCAATTGAAAATGGTCGACCTGTATTACAAGGATTATTGGCTATAGATTACTTGACAAAGGAGGTAAATTTTAACTTTAATAAGTATCTTAATATGTAAGATAGGTTCTAATTTCTCTTTTATTCTTCTATATTAAACACCAGATGATATTGTACCTGTACTAAGGAGATTTGGAGTTCGGATATTATTTTATTGACTATATTTGATATATAGTTTCATCTTATAGTTATCGAACATGGATTTTTTCCCTTTTAGACTTTTGCATCTAATTCACTGCAGGTGCTTGGCTGGGCACAAGCAATGCCCAAATTTGCTAGTGATCTTGTGAAGTATGTGCAAACTTTTCTGGAGAGGACTTATGAAAGATGTCGGACTTCATACATGGAGGTATCTTTTATTCTTTTTTGGATAAAAACTTTCATTAGAATGAAAGAAAAATATACAACCATGAAGGATACACAATTGTCCAATGGAATCTGTACAAAAACAGAGAACATAAACAGTAGCATTATTAGAAAAGAGATTGTGAAACCGTGGGTACCAGACAAATTCACTCGTTTGAAACAACCAATGGCTAGCACCATAAAGAAGCAAAGAATAAATTTCTATGACAGTGATTGGGAGTTAGATCCTTGCTGCTCCTATTCTTCATTAATGAAATTAAATTAAATTTCAGCACAAAGTATAAATAGGCCTGGGGATTATCCTTTCAAGCCCAATGGGCTCTTGTGTGAGTAGGTGTGATAGAAATATAAAACCATTTTGTGTCTGCATCTAATCTATGTAGTCAGTTCCAGATAGGCCCATAGCAGGCGACTCCCAAAATGCTATACTGGGATAGCGGATAGCGAGATGGCCACTACACCGAAGATTACGGAAACAATATAATTAATTTGTACTATACACATAAATGCTCAAAAAAAAAAAAAAATACTCAAAATTAAATACATATTCATATTAATAATCAACATGCATTGTCACTAAATATTAGATACTTCGATAAATATTTTGATAAATCATATTACAGAATAAATTAAGATGAACTGTGATAAATATTATGTTATTTTGTAATTGGTAGTTTAGTTTGATTTTATATTCGATATTGTATAAAAATATAAAATAAAGTAATGGCAATTGGAAAGCAGAATGTTCAACATTTGATAATAAAAGCCCGGTAAAACCAATTCAGCGTACAGCTCAGTATGAATTGTACAAAATGCACCGTTTGGAAGTAAGTAAATTAAAAAAGGGACATGAAAGGTGTTTTTGCTCTGGGTTGTGTGGGTCAACTTTAGAATCCACATGAAGGCTCGAAAGTACAGCAGCTCTGAGGTATTTTTTAGCCTTGTTCACTGTTGCAGCTGCCGATTAGAGGAAGGTGAAGCACTCTGCTATTTATTGTGTGTAGCGGCTGGAGGCTGCAACGCCACGTGACGGCGTGATATCAGCGTATTGCGCACTATTGATAACATGGCATCTAATAGCTTAAGCTTTTGGGTTGAGTTGGTTCTTGAGATTGTTAAATATAAAAACTGTTTGTGCGTAATAACAGGTTAAGCTCTTAGGAGAGTTGGTCCCTGACATACCTATAAATAGTTGTCTTGCATAATGGCCTTCTACTGTTACTTTTGTATAACATTTTATTCAATTATATTTCAGGCTGTTCTTGAGAAGCAGAGTTATATGCTTATTGGGAGGCATGATGTTGAGAAATTGATGAGGCTTGACCTCTCAAGTGCACCTTTACCAAATCTGCTTGGTCAGTTTAACATGGAAAATTATTCCTCAGATGCGGAAACAATTGAGGGTGAATTAGAACTAAGTGAATTACTGCTAAATTTGCGTCCTATTAAGCAGGTTTATGTCTTTGTTTATACTGAGAAGTTACTATTCTTCTTTATTGATACAATTTTCTTATTTTTGAGTATTTAATTTTACTGACTATAAGAATAAGATTTTTAGTTTTGTGCATTTTTGCTAAAAATTCCTCCCTTCCCCCTCTATTTATTATGGTTCTCCATTGACTGTATTGTGTTTTTGCTTCAGGAAAACCTTATCCATGATGACAACAAACTTATTTTGTTGGCATCCCTTAGCGATTCGTTGGAGTATGTTGCAGACTCTATTGAAAGGTGGGTTTTCTACGTGCTGTGCAATCTAGACAATGTTTTAATTTGTGCACTTTGTATATAGCAATTATATATGCAAGGTTGTCAATGTTGAGTTGTGCAGTGGTTTCTGTATTTTGGTTCTCCAGTTAAAGTATGCTATCTTTATGAACCAAATGCTGACCTCCTTACCCTTGGGATAGTTGTTCACTTGGCTGCTCTGTGGTGTTTGACCCACCTGTTTGTGAGGGAAGTTTCTTCAACATAAAGAAACAGTCCTGTTATTTGAACATCAAAAGTTGACAACAAAAATCGACAACATTTTACATGGTTAATGCAGTTAAAAAATGTAGTTAATGAAGTGTTGAGTTTGGTTAATGGATATACAAGGTGTCGCAACTTATTAACCATCCGCTAAACTTCATTAACCACAATTTTGAACGTTATTAATCACGATTTTCAGGTGTTTAGAATTTTGAACTTCACATGCGTATTTGAACACCTGAAAATCGTGGTTAATAACGTTCAAAATCGTGGTTAATGAAGTTCAGTGGATGGTTAATGAGTTGCAACACCTTGTATATCCATTAACCAAACTCAACACTTCATTAACCATGTTTTTGAACTGTATTAACCATGTAAAATGTTGTAGATTTTTGTTGTCAAATTTTTTATGTTCAAAAAACATTTCTCTAAAGAAATAAGGTGGGGGCATTGTGTTGAATATTTGTTATCTGGCTTTCTTTCTCTTCTGTCTAGAGGATATCTTATCCTCCACCGTATAGTTTTTCCTTGTATCATACTGATAGGCTCTTGACACACGTATATAGGAGAAGAGGGAAGGGAAATGGGTCTGTGAAGCAGGACCAAGAGAGCCAGAGAATTGGGCCTGGTAATCAAGGCCTACGGGTATATGAGAGAAGAAAGAGGAAGGATGAGAAGGAGAGTCAGTTAGAAGGGAGAGAGGGAAAAATAACAGACAGGACAGGTGGCATGAAGGGAGTGGAGGAAGGAGATTCGGCTAATGAGTGAGATGTGGAGAGAGAATGTGCGCTGAGAGTGCTAAAAAAAAGGAGGAAAGTCACCAGGAGGGGCCCCTGTATTGAGAATTTTGGGGTCGGTTTTGGCTGGGTTGGGAATTCCTCCCTGTAATTGGGTAGAGATTTTCTTTCCATTTTCTGTTTCTTCCTCTGTATCCCTGAGGATTCTTCCCTCGACTATAGTATTTCCTAATTCAATTAATATAATTCTCCTCAGTTCATTCAGTTCCTAACACATACATTATTCTTTTCCTATCTGATGGAGAAATGGAAGAAAATGGGTTGATAACTGTTGAAATAGGTTTTATGTATTTTATATTTTCCTTGTTAGGCACCTCCTATGCTGGATCACGTGGGAAATAAGGTGGAGAGAGAGAATGGGAGTAAATTCTGTTATGTATGCAAGGGAATTCTGTCATGCAACCAACTGCCGCATAGGCAAGAGAGAGAGAGAGAGTGAGGGAAGTGGAAATTGGTTGGGATAAGAGGAAGGGATGGAGAGAAGTGAGGCAGGCAAGAATTTGGTGAGGAAAGGATTGGGAGGAGCAAGCCCCTTGAAGTGTCTGCACCGTCATTTTCTCTTTATTTTTATTCTTTTTTCTACTTGTACCGATCTTATCACCTTATTTTTTACATGGGCTATTAGGATATGGCTTGGGGTGAGATGGCATAATTGGATTTCGGGTGTTTATCCTCTTCCACCTTTGCACTCATAGTGTCTAGAGTGAGGCAAGGAGATCCTTTATATCCTTTTCTTCTCGCTAGTGGTTGATGTGCTTAGCTGTTTAGTGTCTAGAGCTGTTAATAATGGACTGTTAACGGGTTAACGGTTGGTTCAAAAGGGGTTTTAGTTCTATTGTTTTGTTCTTCTGTGAGGATGTCTCATCCTCTCCCTTTGTACTTTTCTCTTCTCATCTAATAATATATAGCAAAGCGGAATGCTATTGTAATTTTATCCATCAGTCTAGGACTGGTATATATAGAGTTTACAATAAAACCCCTTCCTAAAATTAAGGAAGGAAATAAGAATAAAATCAAAGTAATAAAATAGATAAAATAAAACAGAATATTTTAGATTCTCCTACACCCCCCTCAAGTTGGTGCATAGACATCTATCATGCCCAACTTGCTTATCAAATTTTCAAACACGGGTCTTGCTAGGCTCTTGGTCAAAATATCAGCCGTTTGTTGGTGGGAAGTCACAAAAGGCAGGAAGATAATTCCAGCATCCAATTTCTCCTTTATGAAGTGGTGATCAATCGCAATGTGTTTGGTTCTATCATGTTGGACTGGATTGTGAGCTATGCTTATTGCTGTCTTGTTGTCACAGTACAGTTTCAATGGAAGGTCAACCTTCATCTTGAGTTCCTCCAGGACTCTGTAGATCCACAACCCTTCACAGATTCCTTGGGCCATTGCTCTAAATTCAGCCTCTGCACTATTCTAGCAACCACTCCTTGTTTCATGCTTCTCCAAGTTACTAGATTCCCCCACACATAGGTACAATACCCTAAAGTGGATTTTCTGTCAGTGACTGATCCTGCCCAGTCTGCATCAGTAAAAATGGCAACATTCCTCTCACTGGTTTTTCTAAAGTATAGACCTTTCCCAGGATTGGTCTTCAAGTACCTTAGAATTCTGTAAACTGCCTCAAGATGTTCTTCGTATGGAGAGTGCATAAACTGACTTACAACACTCACTGAAAAAGCAATGTCGGGTCTAGTATGAGAAAGGTAGATTAGTTTGCCAACTAATCTCTGGTATCTCCCAATATCAACAGATATATCTCCTTTCTCCCAAAGTTTCACATTTGGGTCCATGGGAGTATCGGTCGGTCTATAACCACTCATTCCGGTTTCCTCCAAAAGATCCAGAATGTACTTCCTCTGAGAGACCACAATTCATTTCTTTGATCGAGCAACCTCCATGCCAAGAAAATATCTCAATGCTCCTAAATCTTTGATTTCAAATTCTGTTGCCAAGTTTTCCTTCAATCTTCCCATTTCTACTACATTGTCCCCGGTAAGAACAATGTCATCAACATAGACAATTAGTACATCAATTTTCCCATTAGAGGAAAATTTTGTGAATAGGGTGTGATCAACTTGTCCTTTATTGTATCCTTGTTTCTTCATTGACTGGGTAAACCTTTTAAACCATGCTCTCGGAGACTGTCTGAGGCCATAGAGACTTCTTCAATTTACACACATTTGACCCAATTTTTACTTCAAAGCCAGGAGGGCCATTCATGTACACCTCTTCTTGTAGGTCACCATTGAGGAAGGCATTCTTCACATCCAGTTGGTGCAGAGGCCAATCTAAGTTGGCAGCAAGAGACGAGAATTCTGACAGTGTTTAATTTTGCAACAGGAGCTAACGTCTCTGAGTAGTCAATGCCATAGGTTTGAGTGAACCCTTTGGCCTCCAAGCGTGCCTAATACCTTTCCACTGATCCATCTGAATTATATTTCACAGTGAAAACCCACTTGCAACCAACTGTTTTTCCCAAATGGTAGAGTCATAACATTCTAGGTATTGTTCATCTCAAGAGCTCTCATCTCCTCAAGGATAGCTTCCTTCCACTTTGGAATTCTTAGAGCTTCCTGTACATCTTTTGGAACTTCTATACTAAACAATTGTGAGGTAAATGCAGCAAAAGAAGAAGACAAATTTGAATATGACATAAATTTAGACAAGGGATGCTTAGTACAAGATCTAATACCTTTCCTAAGTGCTATGGGCATGTCTAACTTAGATGGGGACTTATTATGACTATTAGGTTCAGATTGGGACTCACCTTTGTCAAAATCACTGGTTGGATCTTCCCTCGGTTCTGACTCATGGCAGTGTTGGAGAGTAGGTTCATCATTCCTTTTTTTATGGTTCTTTTTCACATAGAACTTTCCTTTCCACTTCCGGTCACCATCTTTCAACCTGTTTTCTTTTTTCACAAGAAACATTATGTTGTGGCATTACGTTTAGTTTTTCATTATCATCAATTTCCAAAGACTGTTTGTCAGGAATTTGATTTAGGGATGTAAATCGAGATTCAGTGGGAGCCTTACTCATGATGGGAGTAGGTCCAGGTAATGAATCCTGGTCCTTTGCTATTGGTGCAGTAGTGCAAGTCTTAGAATCATGTGAAGTAAGAGGCTTAGATTCTCCTTTATAATATTTCTTTTATTTATAAAAAAAAAACTCTTTGGTGACCTTTTTGACAATAAGGTTTAAAGGGTTTGGAAGAAGAAAAGAGGTTAGCATTTTGTGGAACTGTGCTGTGTTTGCTATTTTGTAGTGCATCTGGTTGGAGAGGAATGCTTTGATTTTTCAAGGTGTTTTGATGTCCGTAGAAATGTGAAAAAGTAAAGTGTTTGATTCTCTTTGGTGCTTGGCTCGTGGTCTTTTTTGTGGGGGTTGCTGTTTAAGATTTGCATAAAGATTTGACTGCTGTTGTGCACTGTTATTCTTGAGTTTTGTTTTCGGGTTCTTTGTATTTTTCTCTAGTTGTTTTCTTGCGGGGAATATCTTATTCCTCCTATCCTTGTATCTCACTTCTTTCTCTCTTAATGGATTTATTTTCTATTTAAAAATAAAATAATAATAATAATAATAATAATAATAATAATAATAATAAAAATAATAATACAGTACCTAAATATTTCCAGTTCTGATATCCAGTTCCTACTATCAGTCTTCTTTGTTATGAATTAAGATAGGAATTACTTGTAATGCATACTTAGTAAAGGGTATAAGCTTCCTTTCATATTCATACTCCTAGTATAGATTTAGTCTTAGTCAATGTAACATACACACATTCAGAATATCAATGAAATCTATTGGTTCTCCCCACTTTTTACTTTATACTACTTTAAGCAACTTTATATTCTAATGGTGCATCTCTTAAAAGTTTACCCAATGGGTGCCACAAGTTACCCACATATTTATTTATATTTATTTTTGTTAGTTAATCTTAAATGTGATTGGGCTGTTGTATATTATTTTCTCTCTCGTATTTCTATTGTTGGTTCTTATATAAGAATCGGTTGCTTCTATAAGCAATCGTCCTTACATTTTGCATCCATATTAGCATGCTCCAATGGTGTAACCCAACAAGAATTTGTTCTTAATTTTAAGAATTTCTTAAGCAACTCCCTTTGAAGTTGCTCTAATAGTCTTTGACCAGGCCCATACCAAAACAATGTTCCTCTATCTAAGTTTGTGGGACCCGCAATTTTTTAAATTTTAACAATTGTGGATTGATTTGACTTTTCAATTCCCTTAAAATGGGATTCTTTTAACATCCCTTTTTACTTTTCGGAAATAGTAGTACATACTCACAATTGTTCCCAATCTCCCATTATTATTATTATTATTATTATACTCACTCACAAGTCATAATTGTTTTTAAAGAAACATGTAAATCCTCCATGATAGTGGACCACTTTTCTTCTTCTCCAAGTTAGGCCACTCCCTTCATCTAAGTTTGGCTTCGTCCTTGTCTCAACAAAGTAAATATTTGAAATTTGAATGATACTTGACGAGCAGTGTGGTGTTGAGTTTGTTTTTACTTGTTCCTAAATGAAAGAAATCGAGCATCATATACTAGAGTAAGATTTTCAAAATCTTAGGGCAGTATTTTTGTTGTGCATTAAGTTCTCGTGCAATTGGCAGGCTTGGACAGACAACTCAAAGAGCATCAAATCATTTTGAAGGAAAATTCCATCATAGTCGTTCAGACAGTGCACCTACAAGGAACCTAGCATCATTTGCTCAAGATTATAGGAAATTGTCAGTCGATTGCCTTAAGGTTTTACGCATAGAGATGCAATTGGAGACAATATTTCATATGCAGGTTTGTCACTTGCAATGTTTGTTGTCTATAGTTGTTGAAGGAATAAGTGTTTGATAGCCAACTGTCTCTTGACTGAGCATCACAATTTTGAGCAGGAAATGTCAAATACAGAATACTTGGATGACCAAGATGCTGAAGAGCCAGATGACTTCATCATTTCGCTCACTTCACAGGTGTGTCTTTCTATGATTGCATATTGTTCTCTTCATGAAGATTCTTAGTTGGATGGATGGATTCAAATATGGACCATTAGGGCACCAAGAATAAAGTACTGTTAATACACTCAAATAAAAAGGGGAAACTGGAAAATCGAATAAATACACCACGTAGTCATTCAAATTGATTATATTTCTTGTTATAAGATATATTATTATAGTTCCAGAGTTTTGAGCCATAAATTTCTTCCTATGCACCTTTTTCGTGACAAGCTTGTTTTCTTAGCTTCCTTGTGGGTTTCTGTTTATGGGTATTTTAAGGTTGTTTCAGAGGATTCGTTTCATAATTTCCTTTTTTAATGAAATCTTTTTTTTTTATAAAAGAAGAATTTATTAAGAGAGAAGAGATTAGCACAAATGCAAGAGGATAAGAAATCCTCAAGAACTAAAAAAATGACAACAAAAAATACAAGGAGAAAAAAAAACTAAGAACAAGAAACATGCAGCAAAGCATACCAATCTCTCTGCAAATCTGTCAAAACACCCCTCTAAATGGTGCCGTGAGCCGAACACTACAAAGAAGCTACAAAAACTACTCTATCCCAAATAAACTCAAGAGACAACCATCACCCTGGAAAGATTCTATCATTCTATTCCCACTGAATGCACCAAAGAACTGCAAAGTGAGCGCATTGCTGAAGTTTTTTAGCATCTTTGCTAGAGTCAAACCCCCTAAAATTAGTACTTAGGAACTGCTGTAAATCCATGGGGCTAACCCATTGTTCACCAAAGACACTATACAAGATATTCTAGAGAAAGGAAGCCACTGAGCAATGCAGATATCAAATTCTTGAAATATCAAATTGTGGGATAATTCCAATTGGGAAGCTTCAGATTAAGAAAAGAATTAGCCAAGGAATCATACCCAGGGTTTGATTGTATCATGCGATCAAGAAGATTGCAATCTTGCTGAATGAGTTTATAAATTTGATCATTATTATTGAAAGAAGTTTTACATTATGTAGACTTGGCTAACTTGTGCATGAGGTTTTAGTCATGAAATAGGAAAAGGACGTGTACTTTCAATACTAAACCAAGTCTCACACACACACACACACACACACATACACAGGAGGGGATCAAGTTACTCCAAGAGTAACTTTAAAGTGTTACTCTCTATCCCATCAATCCAATTTTAATAATATCTAAAGGCTATGATTTCTTCACTTAAAAACTCACTGCGACACCCCATCCCCTTCTTGTGTAACTCTCTGTTATACCCCTCTTTTTCCTCTCTCTTTCTGGATGACCTGCAATTTTTCCTCTTTCCATTTTTTTTTTTTTACTCATCTAGGGTTTCTTCTTCAATCCTTTGTTCACTCCTCCACCATTCTTTTTCTCTTTGAATTTGCATTTCCCACAAGCTACTCTCTCTTCCAATTTCTTTTCCTCTTATTGCCTCCAGACTGTTCTCCCTAAACAAAAACTCCATTCCAGAACACCACTGTACAACACCCTTCTTCATCTTCACTCATACTTCCTCATACCCAAAAAACTTCTTCACCAGAACCACATGCTTGCAACCATTTCAAACCGCACGAGCCACCCATCAGCCACTACACCAGAGCCCCACCGCGTCACCCATCATCCATCACCAAATCCACACATCACTCAAACCAAGCCTCCACGAGCCACGTCTAAGCCCAAACAGCTACCGCAACCTCTGTTGCAAGCCTAGCTGCAAACCCACACCAGCAAACCACCTCAGGATCCCAGACGCTGTGCAAGTCTTCTGCAGAAGTACCACCACCCGTGTACAGATGCACCATCCTAGAACCTTCTCCATCAAGCTGCTCCACCGTGCTCCACCACAGATTGCTGCCGTCTCCACCACGTGTAGTTCAGATCCCAAACGCCCGGATTTTCTCCCTTGGAAGAATCCCAACCCCACTGTAAGGCACCTTGAGCTCCACCACGAATCAGATATCCCTTCACGGTGCCACTGTTTCCTGGGCGCTAATTGCCGCTCATGCCAAAGCTGTGCTTAGGTGGCCACCGTGTGAGAAAGGTGGAATAACGTGTGAAGTTCAAAGAAAAGCAAGGGGAGGAGAAAGGGAAGAACGTGTAAAAAAAAAGAGAGGAAAAAGAAGGGGGAACAACGGAGAGAAACATGGAAGGGGATGGGGTATGATGTGAGTTTTTAAGTAAAATAATTTTGGCCTTTAAATATGAGTAAAAATGGATGGATGAGATAGGGAGTAACACTTTAAAGTTACTCTTGGAGTAACTTTATCCTCTCCCTATATATATATATGTGTGTGTGTGTGTGTGTGTGTGTGTGTGTGTTTGTGCGCGCGCGCGTGTGAGCCTTGGTGCAACAATAAGGTTGCTGTCTCGTGACTTGGAGGTCACGTGTTCAAATCCTGAAACTCTCCGCTTGCTGGGGTAAGGCTGCGCACTAGGTGGGAGCCTCGTGCTGGGCTGCCCCTATATATATATATATATATATATAGAGAGAGAGAGAGAGAGAGAGAGAGAGAGAGAGAGAGAGAGAGAGAGAGAGAGAGAGAGAGAGAGAGAGATGTATCAAGTGAGGGGTTAGAGTGAGAGAGACTATTCTTAGCCTTTGGATCACACATTAATGGTCAAGTTAGAACATAAAATCATGTGACTTTTTTAAATGATCACTTGACCACTAAATTTTAATCTTAACCGTCCATGTATGGTTTTAATGGTTCAGATTTGCTCCTCTCATATAAAAAAACTCTCTCACTAGATATGCCCATATATAACGACCAGATTAAACCTTGAGAAATAAAACCCTAGCCTGAATTTATGTTCCTTGGCTAGGGAATTGCGGGAATAACTAAAATATCCTTAGAAGGTATTTAGCTTGTAATAGTAGATTACTAAACCTTCCAATCCAAAAATTCCAAAATAATCGATTTAGGAAAGACCATGGAATATTACTATCGAAACTCCCATTTCAAAACTACACAAACAATAACTACAATGTACTGATGAATTTCAGAAAGTTTGATCTTCCTGTTTAGTGACTCAAAGATGTAGCGTATGCTTATGCAAGTAAAATCATTTATCTATACTTTTTTTAATGGAATCCCCAGATAACACGAAGAGATGAGGAAATGGCTCCTTTTATTTCAAATGCCAAGCGGAATTACATATTTGGTGGAATTTGTGGGGTTGCAGCACATGCATCTATTAAGGTATGGGTGTGCATGTTTATGTTTGGGGCTGTATTTTCAATCAAACCACTTATATCATTTCAATGCCTTCACTGCTAACGAGAGGATGTGCTTATTACTTATTAGGCTTTAGTGGATATGAAGTCTATTAATCTTTTTGGCGTTCAGCAAATATGTCGAAACACTATTGCATTGGAACAGGTAATTGATGTTGTTTCTCGTAAAGTTACTGATATGCCCCCCCCCCCCCCCCCCCCCCCCCCACACACACACACACACACACACACACACACACACTTTCACAAAGAGAATGGCTCATGCATATTTTTGAAGAATTAGACGATTTTGTGTATACAATACATTCAGAGTGATAAATTGTGAGAATTAGAACTTTGAAAAATGTGGAGATAAAAATATGACCTAATGAAATTTGACAGCCATAACAATTATGGATGGTGTTACAGGCACTGGCAGCTATTCCATCCATAAATAGTGAAGCAGTACAACAGAGATTAGATCGAGTCCGCACCTACTATGAACTATTAAACATGCCATTTGAGGCAAGTCAACTGAACTAATGGCTTCATGTTGATTGTAATTTTTGTCAAGTCATCTTATCTTGTATTCCTATTCATGTCGCAGGCCTTGCTTGCCTTTATTACAGAACATATGCACTTGTTTACCGCTGCTGAGTAAGTGGATACGAATTGTAGTTGTTATAGCCTTATATGGAATTATATTATTGACACTATATTTCCACAGGTATGCCAACCTTCTTAATGTTCAGGTCCCTGGAAGGGAGATTCCTCCTGATGCACAGGATCGAGTATCTGAAATATTATCCCTCTAGTGTGTTATCCATTTGTTTCTATTCCAGAGTTTGTTTTGGACCGCAGGGGTGCTCGCATCATATAGAGTTCTGATTCTTATTTCTGAACAATGCTGATGCAACAAGCCGATGCAGAAGTCCAACTTTACATGAAGTTACAAACTAAATAGGCCTCTAGTTAAAAGATGGTTTTGATTCTGCCCTCGACGATAGCAGTTCCATTTTGCCCTCATTTGCTTGTATTGTAATTTATAATGTGCCATGTCAATTTTGAGAGCTTCTGCTTTCCGTTTAGGTTAAATCTCTCTCTCTCTCTCTCTCTCTCTCTCTCTCTCCCCTCGGGGTTTTGAGTATGGGTGTGATGAGGAATTCAATTCTAGCCAATATTTAGAGCAACCTGAAAATCACATGTATATTTTTTAGGCCGAAGGTATTGTACAATTTCTTTCTTACGATTGTGAGGTCTATTTCACTAAGAGTCTGTTTGGTAACATTAGTTGTTAGCGGATAAGCTAGCTGATAGCGGATAGCTTATAGCGGATAGCGGATGAGGTAGCGGATAGTGGATAAGCTGACTTATTTTCTGTGAAAGTGTTTGGTAAAACTAGCGGTTGAACTAGCTGAAAAATATAAAATGATATAAAAGGAACGCTATAAGTTATAAGTTCAAACTTTACTTCAAGTAGCGCCTGGAAAAAACGCTAGAAGCTTGTGAAAAAACGCTATAAGCTCGTGACAGATACACTTACCAAACGGGGTTACTTTCTCATTCGCTAAAAGCTATCCGCTATAAGCTCGTTGAAGTGTCTTGTCAAATAGGTTCTAAATAAGCGGAATATTGTCTAGTTGGAACAACCTCGATTTTTATCTGACATGTTCTTGCCATTAACTAACCATATTGAACCTATTTTATCTTTAAGCAGTTAACTTATAGTTAGGGTGAGTTTGGAAGAGCTTATAGGAAGCTTATGAGAATACCTTATGGAAATAAACTTATAAACTTATACAAATAGTTTATGAAAATAGTTTATGGTCTTCCCATAAGCTCTTTATGGTTCTTTATAGCTTATTTTTATATGCTTGTTAGAGAAGTTTATGAAAATAAGTTTTTTTTAGCTTATATAAAAAAGGGCTTATTGAATAAGTGTTTAATTAAGCTGTTTATTCAAACGCACCCTTAGTCTATGTTTGCGAAAGTATGGTTAGTCAAAGCCCAAAACTAATCGCTCTACTTAAAAACGGGGTGATGTGCAATTAGAAGGATATTCAAAGTTATTCAAAATATAAAATATTCTATTGTGGAGGGGACAGGGGATCCATCTTGAAAACCCTAAATTTTACATATTCATGCATTTACTCTAATCTATGGTCAAGATTTCACACATAATTTTTACATTAATATAATTATGCCATACAAAATTTAATCAATGGTTCAAGTCTTTCTACAGTCAAAAAGTGACTTAATTGCATCATTTATCTTACCCTCGTGGTGATTTGGTAGATTATGTTGGATATTTTGGTATATTTCAAAGTTTAAAAGTGGGTGTGATTTACATTTTGAAATATTCCTTATCAAGAAGTGAGAGTAATAGAGTTTATTTTTAACTTGGTCACTTATTAGTTTTAAACGGTTAGAAACCGATTCAATTTGATTTTATTATATCTTATCTTCATCTTATCTATTGTTTTAAAAAAAAAAAAACTTCTGATAGATATCACCTCTCTGGTTTTTTCTTCTTCCTCCATCCTTTCTCCTCCTATGTTACTTCTTGTTTTGTTTTATTCTACTGTTTTGATACCTCGATTTACAATAGGACAAGCCTGGTATATCTTGAAAGATTTATGCATCACACAAATAAATTCTCAAGGATTTCACATCTCAAATCTTGATCATCCTTGGGTGTTCATGTCCGTAGATCATGTTCGTGAAGAGTTGCTGACCAAAATATTGAACAGATTATAGATACTTCCCTTTTGGGCCTAGTTGATTATTACATGTTGAACTTTCAGCGGTTGATATATATTGGGTTGCGTGACAGAGCATTTTAGGAAATGTGAAATTGGCCAGACTCCTAAAAGTTTTGACCAAAATAATTAAATAAACGTCCCTGGATCACAAAGCGCATGTTTAATATAACAAAACTTCAGCATTAAAAATTCACCACTGAATTTTGTGATGAGAAATAAAACACTTAAAGAATCATTTTTACCTTAAATGTACTATCTATATGCCAATAAAGATACCAGCAATTCCCCGGACTTCGCATTCACTTCTTATGAGAAGTCTAAAATCTTTTCCCAACCCTCTTCCAGACTATATAGGTATGTTTGATTGCGAGTGTATCAGATTTGCTTGATGTGAAACACTCCAAAGATAGTGTGTTCTGCCTCCCAAGAAATGCACTAGGTATCACAATTCAACAGCTAAAATCGATCAGGAATCAGCCAATCCATTGATAATAGCTTTAGAGCTGTTTTAAATTTGAATAAGTATGCGGAAAATTTAGAACTGCGACAGTTAAGGAGCAACTTTAACTCTTCCACCCCAACGCGTTCAGATTCGTTGGATTTAGCTCAATGTACATCCCTACCCTGAAAATTAAACAGTTGAAAAATGTATTAATTCCTAAACTACAAGAGAATTCAATTGGAAGATTATTGGAATTGTATTTGAATACTACTACAACTATTGAAGAATGACTAACTAAGAAAAATTAGATGCATGACAATTACCCAAGGTCTGCTGGAAGTCTAAAACCACTAATTCTTACTCGCTTTAATGAATGAATCTGAAATATGAAACAGAAACAATAAACCAATGTAGGGATAGTTAGTCATTTACCCCAAAGAGGAAAATAAAAGCACCCAGCATGTTATTAATCTATAGATATCATACAAGGAAACTTTCCTAAAATATCCCTAAGCTGAAACCCATAAAAGAAAATAAGAACACAAGCCAAAAGATGAGGAGGAAAATAATCAAGCAGCACCAAGCGAATCTTTAATCTGGTCTGATTGTTCTGATGGATTTAACATAAAGCAAGGTCATATAATAAGGATGTACTCAACATCATAAAATAGCAATAACATCAGGCAACATAAAAAGGGTATTACACTCCACCAAGGAATTATTCCATTCCCAACCAACACAAATGATCAAAACACATGGCATAAGAAAAACCAATTCTGACTTTCAAACGTAAAGATATTGAAATTATATTAGCTAAAATGTACTTTTTCGTCCTTTGTTTTATTTTTTTAGTTTCAAGATCGTCCTTTGAGTAATAAAAGTTCTGATTTGGTCCTCAAAGTTTTCAACGTTACACCAAGTTAGTCCTCCCATCAGATTTGCACTAACAATATTAGATTTCCACCATTAGTCGCCAGAGACACCGTATCTCACCGGAATACAGAGGAGCCTCTTCTATAATTTTTCTTCTTCTCCCCTCAACAAAAATGAGTACCTGAAGCAACACAACAGTGGGGGAAGAGGAGAAAACTGTGGAAGATGAAACCTTGTGCAGAAGAGAGATCTGGGTGCAATAGCGGTTAGCGTGGAGCATAGTGGCGCGCAACAAAGCAAATCAGAGAGAGAAACGGTGAGCGGCGGGCGGAAAGCGGTGGTGCATAGCGAACGGGCGGAGCGATGTGCGGTATTGTGAGTGAAAAGGAACAGGGCGGCACACGACGGAGTAGTGGTGCGTGAAGGGTTGATGGCAAAGGGAAGAAAATGGTGAGGAGTGGAGGAGAAGGTCCAAGCTTGGTGGCTATGGTAGAGTAACGAGCGACGCGCTGTGGTGTGAACGAAGGAGAGAGGGACGGATAAGAAGGACTGAGTGGTTATGGCGCGGAGTTGATGACCGGAAGGGGGAAAATTTCCGTGAAAATTTCTAGATTCCGGCGAGATATGGGTGTTTCCGATCACTAACCGTGGAAATCTAACACCGTTAATACAAATTTGACGGAAAGGACTAACTTTGTGTAACGTTGACAACTTAGATGACCAAACTGGAACTATTACTACTTAGAGGACCAACTTGAAACTAAAAAATATGATACAAGACCAAAAGTGTATTTTACCCTATTATATTTGGGTTTGCTCAAACCTAAGAGGTACCATGAAAATGGTATCATGTAACAAAAAGTTTACCTTGCCTGGAAGATACTTTTTTCTGAAAGCATGATATTATTGTGAAGATAGAACAATTTTGATAATATATAAAGTACTGGAGAAAACATAATTTTAGTGAAACTAAAATAACATCACTATATAGAAGTTACATCTAGCATAACTAATATAAACTCCTAAGAAATCTGAACCATAGAAACAGTGATCAGTTCGGTTGGAATTGGGTTTACTATATTTCATGATTTTCACATATGCCTAAGCATGAATATTTTTGGTTTTTTGGGGGATATTAAATGGAGGATATCTATAATTAAAGCTAACCTCAAGTCCAGCAGTTTTCACAAGTTCACGAACTTCATGCTTCCTCCCTTCATGAACCTACAAGTTTCCAAATTAAATGAAGCAAGCAAATGTCAACTAGTCCCGTCCAACAAGTCACAGGCTCTAACAAGTAGACAGTAAATAATACTAGACTACAGACTAAAATGAAGCCATCTTGAGATACCAAGGTTGTTAATATCCTGCATTATTGCTTAAATCTAAACCAATATTCCCATGTGACATGTACAATTTGACATTAATGGTCAAAAAATTTCTTCAACAGCAATATCGTTAGTATATAACATTCAGAAACAAAAAACAAGGAAAAAGGATTTGTCATTAATATACTAAAGCCTTTCACGTGAGAGTTATTTGGCTTAAAGTTTTAATGAGATGGGGAGTCTTACACTTGCATCCAATGATGTATTGCCACATCATTAATGCGTTTGAAACCTCATGTAGTTGTTAAAATAGTCAACCTCGTTAAATGTGGTGTCAATATAAGATTGGATTGTTGTGTAAAAAAGTTCTACCTGACAGTGTATCAAAATTGAATTCAAAATTAAAGTACTCAATATTATCTATTATCTAATGTAACTAATAAAACATTTCAACTTATGAGCCACACACACAGAAAATCAGATTCTCGTTTAAGATAGAGAAATCTAATTATGTGAGCCAGCCCCTGCTAGAATTGACCCATGGTAACATTATATGAAACACAGTCAATAATTTCACACCTATAGAACACTAGCCTTCGACATTAAAATTTGCATTAAAAAGGCAACTTCATCAACCTTATGCACCAACAGATTATAGTTTGAGATACCATGTCATCACCAGAGAACGTGATAATCACAACCAATATTGGGTAGTCGAACTGGCATTACAGATCAAAACAGATAAATTTACCACAATGCGAAGACGATCTCTTTGCACATCTGGGAGACGAGGAAGTAACTCTACATTATCAGGTATACAATGGACGCCCTCAATGGTTGTTCCCTCACTTATGGCTAATAAGTGCCTCTTATGAACTGAACCATCAACTGTTGCAATGTATCTGATATAACATTTGTGATGTTTTAGACTTTCAGAGAATGTGAAAATTCATAGGAATGGAGAACTTTCTTCATCCCAGCAACAATAACACAAAGACCATAAGAGCAAATAATATAAACCACACATTAAATTATTAAATCATGATAATTAAATCACACAACAAAACATTAAATTAGGATAGGGAGATCCTAATCATTTTCAATCATTCCTTGCTGTAAAACACTAAGAAACACACAACAGCATCTAAATCACTTGAACCAAACTTCCTGTACAAATTGTGTACGCAAAGTCTCAACTGGAATCTTATAAGTTGAAAATTCCCATAGTTGCAATATCAATCCAAAATAATGGGGGGAAAATACAAAAACCTAACTCATTGACTCACTCTTTTGATAAATTAGATGATGGATGTGAAAGTTTTTGAGCAAAATATCCTGTGAACAAGAATCATTGGATAAAGTATTAGATAAAACTGTTATTGTTTAGATATAATTTATACCAGGACTGTCATTAATTCAATGGAGATAAAATTGCTTTCACAGCAAGTCACATACCATCATTAGTCACAATAATTAACCCAGTAGTAGCAACATCAAGGCGCCCTACAGTAAATAGCCGTGGTGCAGGTACTCCTGGATGATTTTTATCCTGGAAAAACAATTGTTTTTTGGTGATAAAGATTTTATTATAGTGGAAAGAAACACAGAAGTGGAGCATAAAATATCTTCCTAAATTACCAAAAGGGGATACAAAAAAAGGAGGGAAAATAATATTTAATCTCAAAAGAGTTCTCCGATGCCTTCACATAACTGGTAAAGTAGACATGCAGAATTAATTAAGAATCTAATCATAATTCCACCCTTTCAAAACATGTACTGATAGTAAAATATCAATAAAGCTCAAACTGGCGCATACCCAACTCTTCAAATAATCATCAAACAGACTTATCACAGATTTAGACTCATTCTTCCCAGATGAGCATATATACCTGTAAAAATGTAATTGCATTGTTGTATAGATACAGTTGCATTAAGGATATGTGTGCAAGTGCAAGTAAGTGCAACATACATACCCTTTAGGCTTGTTCAAGGCAAAATAAACCTTTCGAGGCTGCCTCTTAGGAAGGCGGTTCCCATTAACATAGATAACATCCTTTCCAGGATCAACTCTAGTCTGCCAATGCCACAAGAAAAAAAAACTAGAATTCATACATGATGATGTGCTGAATGAAGTAAAATCATAATAAAAAGTATGTAATTATGGAATGTTGTATTAAGAATAAGAGAAGAACATATAACAATAACATGAATGATAAATCATAGAAACCTGAGGTGTATTACAGACAGAACCATTAACAGTAACCTTGCCTTCAAAAATAAGCTCTTCACAACTTCTTCTGGAAGCAACTGAAAACAATCAAATACATAATCTCAACTGCTCTCATTTTCAACCAATGAAAGGGTCATTTCATACATATCATATAATTAAGGGGAAATTACACTAATATCCCCTTAGATTTGACTTAATTACATCCAGCACCTATCTTTTAGAAACTACACTTACCTCCCCTAAAATTTATGTTCCAAGGAGTGTGTTGTAGTACAAATTTGTGCTAGCCGATCCTTCGGCTAAATCATCTTCTATGATTCCCTTCTCAGTCGATTGCGCTAGGAAAGGGACTCTGTTTCCTAACTATGAGTTCCTAAACTACTCCAAAAAGTATTTAATGTGAAAAGGTTAAGTCACTCTTAGAATTTGGGTTTGGGTCTAACTCAACCCCAAAAGCTAGCTCATGGGATGAGGGTTACCCCCCACTTATAAGCACTATTCAGGCCATATCACTATCCAATGTGGGGCTCCAACACACACCCCTCACGCCCAGGATTGAACATCTGGAGCATGAAGTTTGCAGAACTAGATATCTGCGGGTGGCCTAACGGATCTTAGATAGGCTCTGATACCATCTTAGAATTTGGGTTTGGGCCTAACTCAATCCCAAAAGCTAGCTCATGGGGTGAGAGTTGCCCCCCACTTGTAAGCACTATTCAGGTCATATCACTATCCAATGTAGGACTCCAGCAGTCACAATAAACGAAATTTGCAGAAAGTAAAGACTTGTAAGTAAATCCACAAGAAATAAGTTGTATTGGTTGTATTGATGTGTCAAAATTGTATTTACAATTTGTATTTATAGACAAAACTATAAACTACGCTAAAGCCACTCCTATTGGCCACTAATTCCTACTTTTCAGCAACACCGTGTGCATCATGGCTGACAAAAGCAACTTCTTCTTCTAACTCGACTGCCAACGACTAACCACGTTCAACAAAACAAACCCCTATATTTTGGGTATGCTCTGTTGCTTATCAACAACCGTTATAATGAGCTTCGTTGAGGGAAGAGATCTTTGGAAAGTGGGTTTTTATGATACAATAAAGAATCAAACCAATTTAAATATTCATGTTATTCTTCTCATGCCTTCCCTTTTGAAGTTTAAACCTTCAACGACTTCTTTATCTACTTTCCACCATTTTAGGAGTTGGTGGTGAAAACAAGTAACAACCTGAAGATTGCATGTCTTCAATTATCTTGCATCTTTGGTGATTATCAACATTTCTCCTTATCATAAGCCCAATCACAATAAAGCCCAACCCAAGATCCTATTTACCATAGCATCCATCGACTAATCTTTAAAAAAATTTAATCAGCTAACATCCAATGTCAACTATCGGCTAATGATCTTACTTGGCTATCAGCTAACAAAATTAATCGGCTAATTTCCAATATCGGCTATCAAGTAATAATTTAAATCAGCTAGCTTCCAATATTGATTATCAACTAACTTTCAACGGCTATCAGCTATCTTTCCTTATTTTTTTTTTTTGAGTGATAACAGAGTGTAAGTATGATGATAAGTTGGTAACATAAACCTCTAAGTGTATGATAACATAAGTGTAATTTCTAAAACTTAGAGGAACGTATGTAATAAACCTTAAGGGACCTTGAGCTAAATATAATTTCTCCCACTAACACAAACTTTTTATCAACGTGCTAATAAAGTGAAACTAAAACCGAAAAACGGAGGGTTTAGATAGTAAGATAGATAGATAGATACCTCCAGATGCGGCAAGAACCTTACTGAGGCGCGTGGCTGAGTCTCTCAAATTTTCGTTGTAGAACCTACGCGCGGCCTTCGAATGCCGCGGCGGCGATGCAGAAGAAACCTTTTCTTCCCTTTCACTTTTCATATTCATCTTCTTATCCTTCTTCTGCTTCTGTTTCTGCTTCGTCTTGGTCCCAGTTTCTGCGGTGACCATCGCATTCAACAGACTCGCCGGAGGCTGCGACTGAAGCTTCAGCTTCCCGTCCTCTCCTCGAACGATCCACGGTATCAGAAGCTGCCCCTCCTCCGGCTCCGGCATTTTTTCGGGCTTGGGTTCGGGTTCGGGCTTCGGCTTGGGCTTCGGGGGAGCGAAGGAGATGTTGAATTTTACGGAGGAGGAAGAAGAAGAAGAAGAAGAGAGGGAGCAAGTGAGACGAGGGAGTGTGCGAAATGAAGAGGAAGTTTGTGATTTGGAGATACGGTGAAAAGAGAGTGCTACCATTGTTGAAGCTGAAGACGCCATTGTTTGGGGAAACAGAGTCACTGCACAACACAACCGAGACTTAAGAACGCGAAGCAGAATATAGATAGAACAAGGGCATTTTGGAATTTACATCTACTTGTTTTCTTGTTTATTTGTAGTTTTTAATAATTAATTAAAATTTCAGTTTTAAAAAATTACTAGATACTAATGGATTTAGAATCTGCCCGATTGAACATGTGGAAGGTAGGTGGAGAATCTAATCATTAAATCTTATTGGTGAATCTTACTTAAAAAATATGTAAGTGAGATTTAATGGTGAGATTTCTCAACATAACACCCTTATGTTGAATCTCAATGTGGGAAAATCTAAATCCAATATTAATGTGATAGGTGTATAAATAATTGAGAGTATCAAAGTAAACACCCTTTTTTTTGTTGTGAAAACTAACATCCTTAAACAATTACTTGTTACTTATTATTTATTTATTTTAGTAAAATTTAAGAAATTACACCTTTGCAAGATAGAAAGATAAATAAGCATAATAATAAGGGATTGTAGTTAGAGGTGAAAATAGGTCAAACTGTTCGTCAGGGACATGCCTGACTTGTTTAATAAAGTTAGGTCCAAGCTTTTCAAAAAAATCGTTTTAATTAAATAGACTTAGACTTATGGAAAAAAACCATTTAGTTTGATATGTCAGACATTATATAAATAATATTATTTTTAATAAACTATATAATAGATAATATTTTTTAATAATAATATATAATTTATAATATTATTTTTTAAAAAATAATACTCATATTATTTTCACTTATAGTACTCTTGAATAGAATTAGAAATCCTAAGCTTCTATTATTCTCGATATTTAACAAGGAAACTCTGTTGCGGTGCCGCTTCTTCTGTCTGTAACGTCTTCTAAATTACATCATGCAATGATAATTATACGCGTCTAATTATCATTGTAGATATCAAAGTTTATAAAAATATCTAAGGCTAGCTCAGAAGTTTACATAAAGAAAATCAAATAATTAAAAACAAATTTAGTCACGATCTTACGTTGGGCAACTAATACAATGTCGAGTCACTCCTTTACAAAATATAAACAAAACGACATCTATATACTTCCCACTCCAAGTGATGAGCCTTGTAAGGTTGTGACCATTGTAAGATCATGACCAGAGTTTGTTTTTAATTATTTGATTTTCTTTATGTAAACTTTTGAGCCATTATTTGATGTTTGTTTGATATCTACAATTATAATTAGACACGTAGGATTATTAATACATGAAGTAGTTTAGAGGACGTTATATCACCGGTGTCCGATGAGCTGCTCCCACTGCCACCTCACCCCAAGCTTATCGTCGCTATTGCTAGCTCCACAGCCTCCCTCCCCTCAAGCCAGACGCAGATCAGACAAGTTGTAGACGCTCCCCGTCGCCGTTGCCGCCTCACTCCGCCTCTGCCTCTGCTGTTATCGTCGCACACCATGGTGAATTTTTTTACCACGTTATTGTCTTTGTCAAATATTTATTTGGGATTACGGTTTTGCAATTTCCCCCTTTCCGGTAAGGAAGCCACTTCCAAAATGTATGGTTTAACTTTTATCTTCAAATACGATAAATAACTACACCTGATCTGTTAAACGGTTTTGGAATTGTTTATGGAACTTTTGAAAGCATAGGATTTTGTGATTTGAACGTGATAAATGTTTCATTAGAATGGAAGAGAGACGAGCAATGTCGGCTAGAGGTAGAAGAACTTATGTAACTGTTACTTTATCTCATTTCCGTGGGTTCTCGAATTTTATTTATTTAGAAATATGATTCGCTAAGGTTATGGAAAGTTGTGACTTCATTTGTTGATGTAATGTGACCTGTTTCTTTGTCTATGACATTGGTTTCTTATAGGTTAATATAAGTTGCCATATGAGAGAATTGGAATTTTTATCATATTTTTGTTTTTGTTAAGTATTAATTTGGGATGATGGTTATGAAATTTCCTCTGTTAAGTGAGGAAACTACTTTCAAAATGTATAGTTTTACTTTCACATACTATAAATAACTCTACTTGATATACAGAAGGTTCTGGAGTTGTTGTATAGCTCTTTTTGAAAATGATAGAGTTTTTTAATTGGTGCATGACACAGTTTCATTAGAATGGAATAGAGACAAGTTGTTATGTTGGGCCATAAGAAATTAGAGGTAGAAGATTTTTTTCTTCTGTAACTGTTCTTGTATCTCTTTCTTGCTTTAGAGAATTTGACTGGTTTCTGTAGTTAGATTATTAATGCTTGTTGGTTATGGAGTTCTATTTATTTGGAAACATGGTTCTGTAAGGTTAACGAAAATTATGACTTCTTTTGTTGATGCAACATGGCCTGTTTCTTTGTCTATGACTCTATGTGACATTGGTTTGTTGAAACTTTGCAGCACCCTAAACTGGTTTTCTCATTGCTTTGTCGGCAAAATATATAGATTATTTTCAATTTTAGAGCATATTGGGTAATTCAGTTAGGTTCTAACTTCACTATTTTAGGTTTTGTTGAACAAGAATCCATGCTTTGTTGACTCATTTTAGTTATATTGTTTCACATGTACAGAGCATGTGCTTGTGGATTTTGTTCACTTACTCGTTAGTCACAAACATCTTGTTCATAGCCTGAGTCGTTCAAGTGCTTGATATCATGAAGTGAGTGTCTTTGTGTATTGTGATTAAGATTCTACATTTTGTAGCATGCATAATTAGTTTTTTAATTTTACTCCTAATTGATTTTTGTTTCAATTTTTTGGCTTAAGTTTTTCAGGTCCACAAAATGTCTTCTCCATTTGAGATAAATGAAACAATTTCATCCACCCTTGCTTCTACTAATGAGGTGATTGAACGTATATCAACAAATTCAAGTAAATTAGAAGATAACACACATGGAAGTGAAAAAGACAAAGATCATATAAATGAAGATTTAGTCATTAAGAAAACAGAGACAGGAAACGTCACCTGTTTGGAATGATTTTGATGAAGTTAAATTACTGGAGGTGCAAAGAAAGCTGTTAGCAAATTTTGTAAAGAAAAATGCACTACTGGTGGGAAAGGGTCTAGCACTAGCCATCTTAGGAGACACATCGAACATATATAACAACCCTTTTTCAAAGCGTTTTCAAACATAGATGTCTTTTTATTCTAATGGAAATAATCCAATCAAAACAATTAGTTAATTTTTGAACTAATATTTTAGCATGAAAAGGAGGTTGCACATGGCTACAGAAAAGAAGCAAACTATCATTCAATTTCACCCTTATAATCTAGGTAATCCATTTGTGAGTTCTACTGTTAGATACTCTAATGAGAAGATGAGGGAAATAATTCTCACTGCTATTATGGTTCATGAACAAACTTTTAGTGATGTTGAGGATGAGGTTTGGATGTGGGTTTTCCAATATGCAGATCCATATTTTCGAAAGGTTACTCGTAAAACAGCTAGAAGTGATGGATTGGCAATATATGAAGAAAAAGTTGAAGACTTTGTTGAGAAGAGTGAACAAGATTAGTTTAACAATAGATATGTGGAAATCAAACCACCAAGTAGCTAAATATATGTTTATCACTGGCTATTTCAATGATGAAGGATGGAAACTTCAAAAGAGAATTTTGAGTTTTGTGAAAGTGTCTGCTCCAAATCTAGAATTGATGTAGCTGATGCAATTTTCAAGTGTCTGAAAGCTTGGGGAACCGAAAACAAAGTTTTTCAGTATTTGTTGATAATGCTTTTTATATTATTCATGTTTGAGAAATCTCAAGGACAACTTATCACCGAGCAATAAGTTATTCCTTGCCAGCGCTTTATTTCATGTTAGATGTTATGCACATATATTGAATTTATTAGTGTAAGATGGCCTTAATAAGATTAAGGATGTCATTTACAATATTCGTGAAAGTGTGAAGTATATTAACTATGATGATGCAAGGTTGAAAGCTTTTTGTGATGTTGTTGAAAAGAAGCGCTTGAAATATAGAAAGCTTATCATTGACTTTCCAGCAAGATGAAATTCGACATTTCATATGTTGCCAATTGCTTTAAAATTTAAGACCACCTTCCCATCTTATAAGCAAAGAGAGCCACATTATGACTATACACCTTCACCTGAAGATTGGAACAAAGTTAGAAAGTTTGGCAACTTCTGTAAGTGTTTAATCTAGTTACTCATATAATCTCTAGTTGTGAGTATCCTTTTGTTAATTTGTATCTGACAGAAGTTTGAAAGGTGAAACAAGTAATTGATAATGCGACATGAGAGAAATAGCAGCTCCAATAAAAATAAAGTTTGACAAATATTGGGGGGAATGCTATCTGTTGACGACTATTGATAGTGCTTAAGATCCTAAGCGAAAATTTCACATTGGTGATATATGTTTTCTCTTGATATATAAAGTTGAAGAAATTGCTAAAGAGAATATAAAGAAGGTGCAAGATTCATTGGAAGAACTATATGATGAATATGTGACTTTGAGTTTAGAAGAGTTATCCTCTAAGGACATAAATATTGGTGGCAACAATCTATCATCTTCCATGGAATCCAAATCTTCATTCCTTACTAGTAGGAGTGTTCATATCCAAACTGATAAAAACAAAACTGCAAACCGATTGAAAAAACCAAAAACCAGACAAAACCTATTTTTATTGAATTTTTTTGGACCTTTTTTGTAAAACCGATTGGTTCAGTTCGATTCGGTTTTCGTTTTCTTTTTCTTTGAAACCAAATCAAATCAAATCACATATATAAAATTTAATACTTATTTATTCTATTATTAGTATGCGACGTTGTATTAGACTATTATTTGTTCATTTTGTTTTTTTAATAATACTTATTAGTTTGATGTGATGTAATTTTTTTTTTTTACTATTTTTAATGTTCCAAACATAAAATTGATATTGTTAGTTCTTAATGTTTTAACTTTTAGTATGTTATATGTTATGTCTGTTGATGTTATTTAGATTTATATTTTAGTTATGTGTTGGTAATAACCGAATCATTCAATCCAATCCAAACCGCTTTTAATCGAATTGGATTGGTTCAAATTTAATTCAGGAATCAATACAATCCAAACCAAACCACAATTGTTTTTATTGTTGGTGATAACAACTCTTTTAGTGCCTTGGAGTGGAGGAGGAACAATAGTTTAAAATAGAAGATATTGTCAAAGATGGTTGCTCATATACTAGCTATTGCAATATCAATTGTGGCATCAAAGTCTCAATATTGGAGGTAGAGTTATTGTTGAATTTCGTTCTAATTTGAACGAGGAATTTATTGAAGCACTCATTTATGGTGGGGATTGACCTCGTCATAACTAAAATCTGAAGAGAAAGTCAAGGGTTAAAATTTCTTATTTTGACATGGTTTTTCTTTAATCTAGACCATGGATCCGCACGATGTACGAGTAAATAATGTGTGGGAAGTATAAGTATGTATTATTTAGAAAAACATTTTTTTTAAATTAAAAATAATAACATAATTAAAAATTGTTGACAATTTAATATTTTTGTTATAATAGAAAGAGTTAAGAAAATCAACCATTCCTTTGACATAAAGAAACATTTTCAAAATTTAACTTACAACATCATTAAATTTAAACGTGAAAAAGCTCACACAATTCCTAAAAAATAGAGAGAAAATAATGAGAAAGATGTATGAAAATGAACAAAATAAATGTAAAAAATTATTTATAACTTACTTGTGTTAAATTATGAATTATTTCTCTATAAACTACAATTGAAGTGAAGTTCGAAATGTGACCTTCATTGTCATATATGAGTATTTTCAAACCACGACATGATGTAACCCTTAATATTTTAACATATATAAAATTTGAAATATTTTATTTCTAATATTTATTACAATTGTAACAAGTATATTAAAATAAAAAGTACAAAGATTTGGAATATTTCACTTTTTAAAATTTTAAGAATTAATTTAATAAATATAAAACTTATTTTAACAATGGTTTATATCAAATATTTATTATTTACATTCATTTTTATTATCTCTTTATTCTTGAATTTTAAAATTAAAGTTACAATATCTTATGCATTGTATAAGTATTCTACGAAATAAAAAATATTAAATTAAAAATTATTTTAGAAAATTCATTTATATAGAAAAAATTATTTTGATGGTAATGAAAATAAATTAAAATATCAAAATAAATTACATTTAAAAATCATTGGAACTATATTCTATATTTAAAAATGCATTTAGATGCATCTATAATCTAAATTAAAAGCTACTTTTGTTTAAAAAAACTGTTGTTACAAAAAATATATATTAAAAGCTACTTTGTTTTACTCTCGTTGACTCATTCCACCAAATAAATGTATTTTGAAAATTTTAAAATTAATATTTCGAAATTAATAACTCTTGAAATATTGAAAATTACATTGTATTAATCCCGCTTCACCCAATAAACAACAAAAAATATTCGAAAAAAGTAAAAAACAGACTATATAACAAAGTGTAAATCACATGAAAAAATTAAAACAAAGGAGGTTAATTAAAATCATATTTCTGGCCCGTAATCGACAACCGGCGGCCACCTTGTTAAAATTCCAAAAAAAACGAAAATCAGATTCCACCAAGCAACCACATGCAACACATAGGATGAAGGAACAAACAAAAAAAAACCTACATGTAGTCAAAAGATAATCAAAAAATGCAACCCAAAACAAAGAAGATAATAAGCAGATGACGAAACTCAGAATCGGGGGAAACCGACAGAGAGAGGAAAGAAAATGAATGCCCCAATACAACACATCCCTTCATATGGATAGATTTCGAAGCAATGAGATGATTCAACGAACTAAATGTTTGCTCTGGGTAAACGAAGCATTGTGTGTGCACTGAAGCGTTGTGTGTGCAGTGTTAACAAAACGCAAATACCTAAGCCACTAAACCAAGCAGTTAATAGCGTAATTAAAAAATGGGGAAAAAATATGTATGTTGGATATGGCTTTAACTTACTAACATTATAATTTTTAATGTATTTTTTAGTCTAATAACACAAATTATTTTCGTATTTTGAAGGTGGATGAACTATACAAAGAGATTACCTTGAAGATTTGATGCATTGTTGCTACTTGTTATGCCTTCTTTGATGTCTTTTTGTGATTTGCTCGTTACAATTAACTTGTTATTTGTGTGATTGACATTAGTATTGGATGTATTTGTTAATTTAAGGCCTGAGGCCTATCGGATGTGTTTGGCGATTTAAGGCTTGAGTCATATTTGATGTGTTTTGTAACATCCCGGTTTTTCTAGGCCTTGGTTAAGGATAATCAAATGATTAATGATGTTTAGATATGTTTTATCATATGGTTAAAAGAAGGGTTGAAGAGGGCTTTGGATTGGTGTAGAGGTTGGAGGAAATCAGGAAAAAAAAAAATCCTAGCAAAAGGGTAAGCGGGAAAATGCGGAAGAAAACATCTGGACGTGCTGATGGGGCAACACGCAGCGACACGTGGGGATGACACATGTCACTTTTGGACATGTGTCAAGGCATGGAGAGGAGGTCGCCATGCAATGACACCTAGCCCACTAACCCACCTAACTAGCCTAAACTAATGACACCTAATAACCTAACTTAAAGACACCTAATTAGCTAACTATTGGACACCTAAGCTAACCAAAAGCTAATGAATTAATCTAAGGTAATGAAATAAAAAACAATAGCTTCATCTTCCACATTTTACGTGAACTGAGAGGAAGAGAAAGGAAGGTGAAAGCAAAAGTGAAACCATTGTTGTTGGAAGCTTTGAAGCTTAGTTGGAGTGGTTTCGGTTATCGGATTTTCAAATTAATTGCGGATTCGGGATCGTGGCTTCGACGTCTTTGTAGGTGCGTCTTTGCATGTGGCTTTCCTCAAGGTTTCGGATTTCACCCTGGATCTCACAAGTCCAGCAAGTTTCTAGTAAGAAAGGAGAGAAAAGAAGAGGAAAGAGCTCAACCCGTATGCAGCTTAACCTGTCACTGTAAAATAGTTGCCGGAGATTCGTTCACCGTTGGATCGGGCTGCAATTTTAGTCATTGGTTCAGGACATATGGTTCTTTGTTTTCACCATTGGGATCGTCGGTATGACGTCTAGATCAAGAGATATTAAGCTCGCATAGTGACAGTTTTGTCACCTTAATCCCTTAGATTTTTGAGCTCACTCGCACTTTTGATCCTCGTTGGGGTTTTGTTACGGTGCCGTACGAGCATGGGAAGCTTCCGGAAACTTGCTACCATCTTTGATCTTTTTGTTGTGGTTGTATTTGGTGATGTTGTTGGAAGGCATGTCAAAGTGGTACCGGTCGTGGAGCTGTGGTCGGGGAACTCGTGCGTGTGATCGGAATGAGAATCAAATCGGTGGGTATGCTTGTATGAACCATGGCAAAACCGTGACCTTGGAGAACGTGCTCGTTGGTGTGTTCGTGATCAGTTGCGATCGAGGGTCAAGGTTGTTCGTTAGTTCAGGAGTTTACATATAGCCGTTACAAGGTGAGGAGGAAGAAACCTCAAATATCGAGGGAAAGTAGCCATAGAGCATAACTGTTAACATGTATAGGGATCCTCAAACCCTACTAGTGGTTGAGTAGCCGACAACACCTAACTTACGTTGGTGACTACCGCGGAGTGGTACCAATCTAAGGTGTAGGCATTGCAGGTTTATCGCCGATATGGTAATCTATGAGATCGAGGTTGTGTGCCTATATGTTGTAATTGATAACATGCTTAAATGATGTCATACATGTTAACATGATTAATTGACATTTTGATATGTCTACAATGATGACATGATGTCTGTTACGAACTGTTGATGTGACTACTTTGTGATTGCTCTGTTGCTCTGATCTTGGTTGAATTTGGAGATGATTGGTGTGTTGTTAAAGTGATAGAATAATGGCTAAATTGCACTTTTCGTTCCCCAAGTTTTTCATTTTGGTGAAAATAGTCCCCCAACTTTTTTTGGCGAATTTAGTCCTCCTAAAATCCAAATGTTGCGAATTAGGTCCCCATATTTTTTTAAATTGCACTTTTGGTCCCTTTAATTCATGGATTTTTTGCACTTTTGATCCTCTATTATTCCAAAATTCATGATTTTTAGAGACTAGAAGTGCAAAAAAACTCATAATTTTGGAGGACCAAAAGTGCAATTAAAAAATATGAGGACCAAATTCGCAACATTCGAATTTTAGGAGGACTAAATTTGCCAAAAAAATTGGGGGACCATTTTTGCCAAATTGAAAAATGTGGGGGACAAAAATTGCAATTTAGCCTAGAATAATTGATGGTATCTAACTAGTAGCATAAGTAAGTTGATTTAAGTTGAAGGTGGCTCTTATAGTTGGAGAGTGACATCCTCGCAGTTCGAGGATATGGACCTTTTAGACATTGGTTAAGCTGTTGTTAGGACGTTGCTAAGGTGATGGATGCATAATCATAGAATTTGCATTATTGTGATGGAAAGCCTTGTGCACAATTGCAATAGCAGTTTGAGTGGTTGTCACATGAGGTTGGTGTTCGAGGTGGACACTCTGGGGCAACCAAGACGTCTGAACTCACAGTTGGATGGATACAGGTGCTTTCTCGCAGTTAGAGAACTTCTCGGGTCTTCTCACAATTGGAGGGGCTCGAGGAGGCAGTGCTCCTCACAGTTGGAGGAACCACTGTTGCATTGTCTTGGAAACTCAGGAGACGGTTACCTGAAGGTCCGACTCGAAGTCCTCATAGTTGGACACAACATTCTTACCTTGGTGAATGGCCACTCTCACAATCGGAGACTAACTTGTCATTCTTCGCAGTTGGAGGATGATCGTTGCATTCCCATTGCTAAGAGTGTACGTTTTAGAATTGGTCAATCATGTAGACTCAGTTGTGCATGTAGAATAGGAGGTGGTCCTTAGTTGTGATAATCTGGAAGTTGACTGTTGTGGTGATCTCGAGAGATGGCTGTGCTTGTTGGTTGTGAGTGTTGACGTGTTATATTTTATGCGTTTTTCCCTATGCATGATAGTTGTAGAGTTTCTTACCTCTCGTGCATGTTTTTCCTGTTTTCTTTATATGTGTTGTTCGGGTCATGATTCGAAGTCGGAGGTGCTAGCTGGCTAACGGGGGTGCTGGAGTGGGTCAATGCTAAAGCGAAGTGAGATCCTTCCTCCACAACAAGGTTGACGGTGGTGCTTCTCAAGCAGAGAAGGAGACCTCGGAGGTGCCCTTAAGTCTTCTGTAGTGTTTGTACCACGACCAATGAGGCATCATTTTGTGTATATTGTTCTTACATCATGGCTTCCAGATGGAGCTCTAATGCGAAGTTTCGAGTTGTTATATTTACTTATATGTGTAATTTTTAAATAAGTCTTTTCTTGTATGTCACATGATATCAGATCTAGTAAGGTTAAGGTTTGGAAGCGTCACATGTTTAGTAATTTAAAACTTGAGACCTATTTTAAGTGTGTTCAAGCGAAATCAAAATGCATTTATGTTTTTTGCACTTTGTATTGACTGAGTTTGATAGGCACTTTGGGATCGCAAATTATGCTTGAATTCTATGTTAGCCTGTGTAAAAGCCTTAGCCTATTAGCCCATTGGCCTACTTAGAGATAGACATATTTAAAGGTATTAATGCGAAATAGACCTATAAATAGACTTTCAGGCTAGACCAGACTTCGAAAAAAGCCAGCTCAGGCCTTAAAAAATGGCATATATCAGTTAACAGGTCCGTTTTAGGTCATGTATTTTTTAAATAGCTCAAGCCTATTTAACTGAAAGTCTAACCTTGTCTGACCTATTTTCATCCCTAATTGCAGTGTACTAATTCATAAAAAATTAGGATGATATCGAAAAAGATGGAAGCTTATTATTAACACAAAAAATTGTTATTACCGATTAAATGACGAGAAATATTAGCTAATTAACGGCTAGCTGATTTAATCAGTCTAGGATATGGATATGGATAGTCGAGATAATTAATTAGCTTATATGAGTTTAAAATGCATTCATTATGCCGCATTATTAATTGACTAATGAATACGTGAGTCATCAATTGATAGGCTGATGTTCAAATAGCCCAATGAGACATACCGAGTCTAGTTGAAGAGAATCAACTGAAGCAGAATCAACTAAATAAAGTTATTGAATCGAGATGGGCTTCAACATCGTTATTAAGCCTTAATAGGCTCGTATGAATATTGATCAAATGGCTCCAATGAGTTTTAATCATATTCTAAAAAGGAAGTGACACAGAACTGATTAATTCGGATGCAGTTTTAGTCATGTAACTACTTCCCTAAATTTTTATGATTAACTTGAAGACATTTTTGGAGGGAGAATATGAAGATAGAAGCGGATCAACTAGAATCTGGAGTAATTCATGAGTTAACAAAGTCAAGGACATATTTGCATTTTAAAATTTGTTTAGGTATGAGGACCAAATTAAAAGTGCGAGTCAAGTATAAAGACCAAATTTGTAGTTTAACCTCTTTTATTTATTGACGTTTAGAGTAAATACTCTTGAACATCAGAAAGGGGATACCATACGGTGTCCCTTTATTTTTGGGTGTATTTTTTATATGCGTGTATACCTAAGAAGATAAAATGTATGTGAGCGATAACGATAAACATATACGGTATCCAGATTTTGATGTTCAAATAACACAACTCTAACTTTTAAAATTTGCACACATCTCAAAAACTTCAAGTGATCTAAAAGTGAAAAATATTGACCGATTTAGTATTAAGTTTTTCAAATCTACCTCATGTTTTGGAATATCTAAAATTTTTACCATTTTAATTGATCTTATGTTTTATCATAAAGAACAATGAAGTCGCAGATTTACTGAAATAAGAAATGTTTTTGAGTAAATATGCGATTTGATCCCTAAAATTATAAGGTCGTATCAATTTAGTCCCTAATATTATCAATATTTCAAAATGGTCCCTGAAATTGCAAAATATAGCAAATGCATCCCTGACATTATTCACTTAGTTTCAAATGCATCCCAGAAATTATCAACTTAATGTCATTATAATCCAGGCAAATATCAACCGAGGGACGAACCTGATTAATATTTTGTAATTCCAAGGATCATTTTGGAATATTGATAATGTGGGGGACTAAGTTAATATGACCATATAATTTCAGGGACCAAATTGAGTATTTACTCAAATTTTTTTGATTGGAGAAATTTCGGTTTACGGCGGAACACAAAAAAAATTGAATATAGCCTAGAACTTTACTTTTCTTGGTTATAAGCATAACCAGTACAGATGCTTTAATCAAGATAATAGAAGAATCTAAAATCCTGAATAAATAAGAGGACAAACTAAAAACAGAGATAAGTATAAAATATTATGGAGAAAACGAAAAATAAAATACACAGGTCAGTGATAAACTAAATTATAGCCATCGATTCATTAACTTGATGAGCAACAGCTATAGATACAAGGTCTAGTCCATCTCAAAGAATATTTTGGCAGGTACTGTGCAAAACAATCTATCAAACGTCTAAACATTATTCTGGTAACTGAGAAAAATTCGTCCAAAAGTTGATATTTTTGTCTTTAACTATGGTACTCGTAGATGTTATAAAACAAACCCTTCGGTTATTGTCATGACTAGGAATCTAGGAGGCCCTTTCAACAATAGTCTTCTCCATGATTTGAAGTTTAGTCCTCTCTCTTGGAGTGTAGATCGCTTACCACCACACACTTTGATAATAACAATTTGCAGCGTTTAATATATATAATTCATATGTATGATCAAGTGTACTTACTATTTGTGTTTCCCATCATCGAACTGGGCATTGTTTGAGGATTTAAAAGTCTTCAAAAATTCCGTAGCCTTCTGCAACTCTTCCTTCTGCCTTGAGTTGTCCCAATTGTGCTCATTTGCCAATATTTCAATCACACGAGGCAATGCCCTTTTTGCTGCATCAGTTTCAAGGAAAGCAAGACGAGTCCTCCTTGCAATGAAGTCAATAGCAGATTCACAATATTCATGACGAGCACAGTAGGCCACCTCTGCCTCCAGATATGGGTAACCATGGGCAAGTCGCTTACCCAAATTTTCATTCTAAAATAAGAAAAATACATAATCAAAATTTAACTCTCGCCGTATATGACATAATGAAGGCTAATTAAAACTTCTATAACATGCATGAATCCTGTTATGAGAGAAATGCTACCACAAAGATCCTTATCATTACATAATGCGACAACTAAAATAAACAGCTTTTAGTTTTTAAAATACGCAACTAAAATACACACTTTATCCTATTTACCAAAAAGAGGATATCGTATAGCCACAGCCACAGCCACCCCCTCCCCAAAAGAGAGATAGAGATAGAGATAGAGAGAGAGAGAGAATTATATACACTAACACCAATAACCCCATTTCTAGTTATTTTCACGAATCACATCAACCGGAAAGCAGGCTTTGATTAAGAAGCCCTATACTAGGCAAAATTATATATACCAACATCAATAATGACGAGATAATTAAGTACATCTATCATCAGTCATACGATACTACAATGCATCTCAAAATAGAAATCAGTTCATAACTTCATATCACATTTGTAAGACTAAACATATTAGACGTCATAAATGACATCACGTTGATGGAACATACAGGATTCAATTTTTTATTCCCAATGATTAGGCCAACATGTATGAATATAAGGTTAAAAGTCACATGTTTATTGCTATTTCAGATTGTAAGTAAGATTTCACGCTAGAGCCAGCAAGAAAATAATAAATCATTCTAATAGAATTCCTCTGAGTGTAAAACCTACTTCAGCTCAATCCTCAATAAACAACACAGCTGAACCTTTGAAATCTATTCACATGGTGGAATTAGATACAAAATTGAAGACACATGAAGACAGAGGTCGTTATAAGAGCATGCAATAGAGAGCTCTAATTGCTTTTTAGTCTATTTCCCACTGCGACCTCCAACTTATAGTATAGCCACACTCACAAAAGAGACAAAACAGGGCAAAAAAAATCTTAGAATTTGGGCTGAATAGTGATATGGCCTTAATAGTGGTTATAAGTGGGGGATAAACCTCACTCCATAAGCTAGATTTTGGGATTGAGTTAGGTCAAAACCCAAAATTCTAAGATAATATCAAAGTCTATCCTAAATCTGTTATTAGGACAGTTATTCCACCCGCATTTGTCCACACTTCACATGTCCAGTCCTGGACTTGAGGGAGGAATTGAGATCCCACATTGACTAGAGATATGGCCAAAGTAGTCCTTATAAGACTTGGACAATCCTTACCTCTTGAGCTAGCTTTGAGGTTAAGTTAGACCTAAAACCCAAATTCTAAGATGGTATCAAAGCCTATCCGAGATCCGTTGGATTATCCGCAGATATCCAGTGCAGCAAACTTCACGCTCCAGATGTCTAGCCCCAAGCGTGAAGGGGGTGTATTGATAGTCCCACATTAGATAATGATATGACCTGAATAGTGGTTATAAGTGGGGGCAACCCTCACCCCATGAGCTAGCTTTTGGGGTTGAGTTAGGTCCAAACCTAAAATTCTAAGAAAATAGAATACGGAAAACTGGTCCACTTTAGTTTAGAGAAACTAAAATAGATAAAATCGTACTAAAACTATATAACATCCATTAATTTCAAAATTCCAGGAAATGTCTCACCATATGGCACCTACAACAACTGATGCATATTTTGAGTAATAAATGGATGCAAGAACCAAGAGAGGAAACAGAAACTACATGTTCATGTTCCAATATATCTTCTTTGGTAAATATTTAAGAAATCCAGTTGCATAGAAGAGTGCTTTTAATTTGTACCATGATCTCATCCCTAAAAGGAACAGATAGTGCCATTCAGGCAAAATTTGCTCAATCTTAAAATTTTGAAATAATACATACAAACACAACCAATATAGAAAGCCATTATACCTTTTTCAAACTAATTATGCAGACCAAGGGTTATCCGATAGTGAGTAGCAGCCAAAAATTTGTTATCATAGGGAATTCTTCTAAGAAAATTGTGTCTTCCACAACAGAATCTTGTAAGTGTGATTTCGAACAAGTGTTTGCAAAATCTTTTTTTGTCCGAAGAAATTATTCATCGAGATAATGAGTTCCTTTATTAATTCAACCCAACTGCATTATTTTCTTTCGATCCAAGAATTAAAACAAAATTTTGGCCAGATCCAATAATCCAATAGGAATAAAATATTTTTTTAATTCGTCCTTGTATGGATACGACATGCTGTTTTTTCCATTCATTAGTATAAAAAATAAACAAACGGAAATAAAAATATAAAGCCACTATGTTCTTATTTAACTGTGAGCATCCCAATAGTAACTGAAAAGTTGTTATTGTGAGACCAAATCACATATGGTACAAAATCCACCATTCTATTTTGTATTAAGATGCATTTGTGTATGTTTGTTGCTCACTAAAATTAACAATATGAAATATACAGTAATACAAGCAAACCTGAGCAATGGCAGCCACATGCTCAGCCAATGTTCCATACGCGTGAGATAAGTGCATTGCAGCAGCAGAGTCCATTGCCCCAGGAACGACTTTACCACTGTGTGTACTTTTCATGCGCTTATACTGTTGAGCAATAACTGTGAAAGAAGAAGGTTCCCACCCTTCACCACCAACAATTCGAAGATTGTCGGTTACACATCCATTGGTGGGGGTCAGCTTTCCAGACTTTATAGCTGCATTAACAGCATCTTCTGCCATGCTGAAAAACATTGTAATCAGAATAATATTATGTGCATTAGGAACATCATGTGCTGGAATGCTGTCAACAATGATTGAAACAGCAGGCGATAGAGAATAGTTTAATATTACTCATTAAATAGAGTAACTTGATAACCAATATGATTAATTATATGCTTAGTTAGTGAAACAACATCGAACAACAACAACAACAAAGAAATTTCAGGTGCACATTAAATAATTACCTACGATAGGTAGTCCACTTGCCACCACTAATGGTGACCAAACCAGGTTGATCCTCGCAGACAACATGATCCCTTGAGATACTCTCAGTGTTTTTCGCTGTTGGATCCTTTGCTAATGGACGAATGCCACTCCAAGCAGAAAGAACATCAGTGCGCCGTACCTATAATGTTCCCACCATCATTTATTCTCCGTTAGCAAACTGTGTAAAAAGGAAAATGTGATTAAAAGAAAAAAACACACATACTGAGTGACTGCTCACTAGCATCATTTGGGTTGCATTTTATCAAGAATTACAAGGACAGACCTGGTTAATTAACAAAGAACTGGGAGGGGGGCTCCTACAATGAACATGTTGAATTATTTAATAATGAAACCAATGGATATATGATGCAAAATACTGTCTTTCTATTTTATCTTATTTTATGTTTGCTAAGAGATCCAACAGACAAGCAATATCTACTAGATCTTCTAATTGTGAATCTAACATCGGAAATAAGAGAAAAAATAATGAGTTAAAAAGTCATCTGTATTGGCAGGCATAACATACTTTAACATTAAGGTAATCAGATATGGCATCCAGTATAAATTCTATTTCATCTTCATGTGGTTCTGGAAGATAAGTAATGGTAGTACTAGAATCTGTAGTTCCAGCAACTGTTCGTCCCAGCCATGGCAGCATGAAAACAACACGTCCATCCTTAGTTTTAGGAACAATTAAGCCCATTCCATCAGGAGAATAATAATCAGGGAGTGTAATATGTACACCACTGCTAGGAGCAATCATTTCTTGTGAGTTTTTGTTCCCCAATTTCCTTACAGAGTCACAAAACGGCCCAGATGCATTCACAATTACTTTTGCATATGTATCAAACTCTTTGCCTGCAGCGTGTAAAATAAATAAATAAAGGTAACTATCAAGCTATAAATAACCAAATTTGAGAAATTCTTACATATACCTAGTACACTCAAGTACTAGCATAATCACATCATTAATTATGATAGTTAATTAGGATTATCTATTAATTAATTATGGTAGTTGTTGGAATTAGAATAGAATTAATTGTTCCAGTTTCCAAGTAGCTTAGATTCATTGTACAATAATAGGATAGATGCAATGCACCTTAGGGAATGATGTTAGCTTAATTATCTTCCTTGTAAATTGTATTTAGCATTTATTTTCTATGTAAATTTGATGAGTATAAATAGAGTATTCAGCTGAGTGATAGTTACACTCAAGCACATTCAGATATTCTTGTGTTAGTCCTCTCCTTTACCATACCTTTTTCAAGATGGTATCAGAGCTCCCGATCTAGGGGGCTCTGCTTCCGCCGTTTTTGGTTGCCTTCATTGCAACCTTTCTCTTTAAACTCTGTTTCTGGCACCTATTGTGTCCATTTGTAGTTTTGTGACGTTTGACTACTGCTGACCACCATTGACCGCCGCGGTTCAGCTTGAAACTCCTGCAGAAGGTTCGCCTCCGTGAGATCGGCCAGAATCCAGAAAATCGCCGCCGGAAACCTCCACATGCGCTGTCACGCGCCTCCACACGCGCGCTCTCTTTCTAAAGACGCCGTCAGTCGCCGCGACTTACCTTTTCTGGTTCGCCGGAATCTCCTGAAGGTGTTTTGAGGGTCCGTTTCTCATTCTAACCTATCGTTTTTTTGGTCCCTGTTAAGCCCCTCTCTTTGCATCTCTTTTGTTTTATTTGTTCTGGTTCTGTTAACCTCTTTTTGTCATGTCAAACCAAGAGGAGATTGTTAATCCAGGTGACAAGGGAGGGAACACTCAAGTCCAGAACAGCCAGCCAGGAGAATTGCAAAGTATTCAACCTGCCTATAGGTTGAATGGAAAAAATTACTTGAAGTGGTCTCAGCTCATTCGCACAATATTAAAGGGAAAAGGCAAACTCAGTCATTTGACGGGCCCTGGGTCAAAGGAGGAAGATCCAAAATTTATAGCATGGGACGAGGAAGACTCCATGATTATGGCATGGCTATGGAACTCTATGATTCCAGAAATCAGTGATACATGTATGTTTTTAAGCACTGCAAAGGAAGTTTGGGATGCAATAGAGCAGACATATTCGAAAGCTAAAGATGCAGCCCAGGTATATGATGTGAAGGTGAAAACAGTTGCAGCAAAGCAAGGAAACAAAACAGTCACCGAATATGCCAATCAATTAAAGTCTCTTTGGATGGAATTGGACCACTACAGGGTGATAAAGACTAAATGCTCTGAGGATACAGCAGTACTCAAAGAATATATTGAGCAAGATAGGGTTTATGATTTTCTTGTGGGATTAAATCCTGAATTTACCAAGTAAGGGTTCAAATCCTTGGAAAGTCAAAGGATCCGTGCTTTAATGAAGTGGTAGCTATTGTGCGAAGTGAAGAAAGTAGGAGAACTTTGATGTTGGATGCTCCTCTTGAAAGTTCAGCTATGGTGGCTGAAAGTGCTAAAGATGGGCAAGCAAAGATGGAGAAGAAAGGAGATTTGTGGTGTACTTACTGCAATAAGCCACGACATACCCGAGAGAAGTGCTGGAAACTACATGGTAAACCTCCTAGTCGTGATTGGGGTCAGAAAGGAGGACATTCAGGAGGATCATTCAGGAAAAATGGTAAGGCTCACATTGCTGCCGGACAAAATGAAGAAGACAAATCAGAGTCCACTAGTAAGGCTGAATTCACTAGTCTGAACCAAGAGGAGATAGAAAGGATGAGAGCCTTTCTCAATAGCTTGGAGAAACCGTCAGGTACTAGTAATTTGGCGTATTCAGGTAAGCTTCCACTTTTATTCGGATTTAATGTCTCAAAAACTCCTTCTACCCTTTTTTGGATATTAGATTCAGGAGCCACAGACCATATGACACCCTCCTCTAAACACTTCTCCACATATTCCCCTTGTTCTAGTAATAAGAAAATTATCACTGCAGATGGCAACCTTGTAACTGTTGCTGGAATAGGAAACATTCAGATAAATCCATCTATAAATTTAAAGAATGTTCTTCATGTTCCAAAACTACTCACAAATCTTGTCTCCATACAAAAACTTACCAAAGACCTATCCTGTAATGTGATTTTTTACACTAATTGCTGTGAATTTCAGGACAAGGATTCGGGGAGGACGATTGGACGTGCTAGAGAAGGGAATGGCCTTTACTATCTTGAAGAACTAAATTTGCTCGACACAGTCAGAAACAACCTGTCTCACTCGTTCAAGTTAGAATCCGTCCTTTCCAATAAAGAGAAGATTCTTCTATTTCATTGTCGGTTAGGTCACCCCTCTTTTAGTATAATCAAAATTTTGTTCCCATCTTTGTTTAATGGATTGAGTGTTGAAAATCTTCGTTGTGAGGTTTGTGAAATGGCAAAACATAAGCGTATACCTTTTCCATTAAGCAATAAAAGAAGCACATCCCCTTTCTATCTTATCCATACCGATGTTTGGGGTCCATCTTCTATTCCAAATGTGTCTGGGGCTCGATGGTTTGTGACTTTCATTGATGACTGTACTCGGGTTACCTGGATTTTCCTACTTAAACATAAGTCTGAAGTCAGCATAATTTTTCCAAATTTCTTTTCAATGATTCAAAATCAGTTTGGTGTGAACATAAAAAGACTGCGGTCGGACAATGGTAGGGAATACTTCAATAATGTTCTTACTCCATTTTGTCAAAAAGAAGGAATAATTCATGAATCTTCTTGTGTCAAAACACCACAACAGAATGGGGTTGCAGAGAGAAAAAATGGGCATCTTCTAGAACAAACCCGAGCGTTGCTGTATCAGAAGAATGTTCCAAAAAATTTTTGGGGGGAAGGTGTTCTCACAGCAACATACCTTATTAATCGATTACCCTCTAGAGTGTTGGGGTTTAAAAGTCCTATGGAGGTTCTTTCTTCTTTTTATCCTAACTTGTCCCCCACTAATAATCTCACACCAAGGATCTTTGGGTGTGTCTCATTTGTTCATGTTCATAGTCAAGCAAGGGGAAAACTTGATCCTAGAGCTCTGAAGTGTGTCTTTGTTGGGTATTCCTCCACTCAGAAAGGCTATAAGTGTTACCATCCTCCGTTAAAAAAATTCTTTGTATCACGAGATGTCACTTTTCATGAGGATCAAGCCTATTTCCCCCAACCTTATCTTCAGGGGGAGAGCCTTAGGGAAGATAAGGAGGATATAGAAATTCCCGAGAGCTGAAATTCCCGAGTTTCCTAGCCTTGAGTCAAGTACAAATGTGCCTCAACCCATTCCTGTAGCTGAAATTCCCGAGTTTCCTAGCCTTGAGTCAAGTACAAATGTGCCTCAACCCATTCCTGTAGCTGAAATTGAACTGGAGCAACAATCTTCTTCATCAACTACTAAATCTCTTTTGCCTCCTATTGATAAATCTGGTCCTGCAACTGATGTGAGATTTGGAAAAAAATTGGTGTTCAGAAGAAAGCTAAAGGCCATTCCTGAATCAACGCATGTCCAAGAGCCCAACTCAATTCCTTCACCTCAGGTAATAAATTCTGATCTTCCAACTTTACAAAATATTTTTCCAAGTTTACAGGATGAAACAGAAACTCAAACAGTTGAAGACCTAGACCTCCCAATTGCAATCAGAAAAGGAACCCGAAAGTGTACCAAGCAACCATTATACCCTCTCTCAAATTATCTCTCATTTAAAAAATTCTCACCAACCCACAAAACCTTCCTTGCAAACCTAAACACTACTTCCATACCAACTAATGTTTTTGAGGCATTATCTGATAAAAAATGGAAGCAAGCCATGGATATAGAGATGCAGGCATTAGAGAAGAATAAAACCTGGGAGTTTGTTGCTTTGCCGGAAGGGAAGAAACCAATTGGATGCAAGTGGGTGTATACAGTGAAATATAAGGCTGATGGATCAATTGAGAGATACAAAGCAAGACTGGTCGCCAAGGGTTTTACACAAACTTACGGGATCGATTACTTAGAGACCTTTGCACCGGTTGCAAAGATGAATACAGTTCGGGTAATATTATCTCTTGCTGCCAACAACGGTTGGGAATTACAACAGTTTGATGTAAAAAATGCTTTCTTACATGGGGACCTTGAGGAGGAAATTTATATGGAAGTGCCACCGGGATATGGTAAAAATGTCCTGATCAATACTGTTTGCAAGTTGAGAAAAGCGTCATACGGGTTGAAACAATCACCTCGGGCATGGTTTGGGAGGTTCACTAAAGTCATGACAACCTTGGGATATAAACAAAGTCAAGGTGATCATACATTGTTCATTAAGCATTCAACTTCAGGGGGAGTGACAATGCTGTTAGTGTATGTAGATGATATCATTGTGACGGGAAATGATTGGAGAGAGCAACAAGTATTGAGCAAATGTTTGGCAAAGGAGTTTGAGATAAAAACTCTTGGGAAACTAAAATATTTCTTGGGAATTGAAATAGCTCACTCCAGAAAAGGTATCTTCATATCCCAACAGAAGTATGTCACAGATCTGCTCAAAGAAATAGGAAAGTTAGCATGTAAACCTGTGAGTACACCCACAGACCCAAGTCTAAAATTGGGTAATGCAGAAAATGATGCAACAGTAGATAAGGAGATGTATCAGTGTCTCGTTGGGAAATTAATTTACTTGTCCCATACAAGACCAGACATTGCGTACGCAGTAAGTTTGGTTAGTCAATTTATGCACAACCCAAAAGAAGTCCATTTACATGCTACTCATAGAATTTTGCAATATCTCAAGGGAACTCCAGGAAGAGGAATTTTATTCAAAAGGAATGGGAGTATGACTCTTGAGGCATTTACTGATGCTGACTATGCAGGGTCAATTACTGACAGGAGATCCACTACTGGATATTGTACGTTTGTCGGAGGAAACCTAGTAACTTGGAGGAGTAAAAAACAGAATGTGGTGGCACGATCTAGTGCTGAAGCTGAGTTTCGGGCAATGGCACAAGGTATTTGTGAGCTACTTTGGCTCAAAATTATTCTAGAAGACTTGAAGATTAAATGGGAAGGACCTATGAAGCTCTATTGCGATAATAAATCTGCAATCAGCATTGCACACAATCCTGTTCAGCATGATCGAACTAAACACATCGAGGTGGATAGACATTTTATCAAGGAAATGCTCGATTGTGGTTTGATTTGTACTCCGTATGTACCTTCACAGGAACAACTCGCGGATATTCTAACTAAAGGACTGAGCAGACCAGCCTTTGAAAGACTTGTCTCTAAGCTGGGAATAGAAAACACCTATTCGCCAGCTTGAGGGGGAGTGTTGGAATTAGAATAGAATTAATTGTTCCAGTTTCCAAGTAGCTTAGATTCATTGTACAATAATAGGATAGATGCAATGCACCTTAGGGAATGATGTTAGCTTAATTATCTTCCTTGTAAATTGTATTTAGCATTTATTTTCTATGTAAATTTGATGAGTATAAATAGAGTATTCAGCTGAGTGATAGTTACACTCAAGCACATTCAGATATTCTTGTGTTAGTCCTCTCCTTTACCATACCTTTTTCAAGAGTAGTTATCTACTAATCTATTATTTAATGATGTGATTGGCCTAGTGCACCCAATTTGCGTGCACTACGTTTATGCAAGAATTTTTCTTAAAATTTAATTTTGATTCTTAAAACTCACAAATTAAGACGTGCAATCACACCAGTAATATACATACTTATAAAGAAATTGTATTTATTTTACATACACCCATACACACACACACACACAGGCAAGCTATTCGTCTCACTTCAATAGTATATTAAGTTCCAGCTGAGATTGAGTAATTGCTTATGCATAAAAATAACAACATAAGAAAATTCAAATAAATTTCTAAATATCCATGATGCAAAGCTCTAGATAGAGTAGAACATTTGATTTAACTTAAGAACAATAGCTCCACTCCAGCTGCAGATATGTTTGTTATTCATAGGAGTGGATGTAGGAGAGGATGGCAGGGTACATGTTCAATCCAAAAATCCATTATAGGACAACTATTGCAGTTTTCAGGCATCTCTTAACGTTGTGTGTGTATTACATTCAATGGCCAATTCTCCATAAACTAGTCAGATATCTTATCCTAATTAGTCAGCTTACCAATTTTATGATAAACAAAAAAAAGGTAAACACTGTAAACAATTGGTGTCACTGGTAAAAGTTAGAAATAAAAGGACTTGTTACCAGTTAAATTGTCCCGAATTCTTGCACCAATTATCCGTTTTCCAGCATCATCCTTCAGAAAGGATATAACTTCTGCATGGTTCAGCACTGCTGCACCAGCTAAAGCAGCAGTGCAAGCCAATCCAACATTAAGTCGTGCATCATTCATCTGCCCATCATAATAAACAACTGTGCCTCTTAGGCTTCTATCATTGACCTCCCTTGCCAGAGTGGGGAAGAGTTCAGCAGACTGTTTTGTAGAATAATATCTCGAAAAGTGCAGCAGTTGTCTTCCTGCGACCAAATCGTACATTTTCAAGCCCATCCAGAAGTATACTACTTCAAACCAGCTAAAACATGGTGTCATACATGGCAATGCATGGCATAGGTGTGGTGCATTTTCAATAACCCGTTTACGCTCCTCAAGTGCATGAAGCACTAGCTTGAATTGTCCATAGTCAAGGTTAAAGACAGCTTTCTCCAAGTAACGAACACCTAATAGTTGACAAGAAGATTGAAATCTTATAGTAGATCAAGTATTTAGAGAAATTAAACAGGAAAAAAAAACAACACATAAATTAATAAACCATTGCCCTGGCGGACCAGTATCTACATTGTTAAGATGCACATAGGCCTTTACAAATCTTATGTTAAAACTCATACCAAAGACACTTCTCAAGATTCTATGTCAAGGAAACCACTGATCGTTGACTTCTGTGCTTGTAAGTTTCAAATCCAAAAGTGTGCTAAGTCATAGTTTTTTCGTTTAATAACCACATTTCATAGTTATCTATCACTTGAAAAACTAATTCAAAATCACATTCAACAGACTCTTCATGAATGGTTTACACAAAGCAAACAGGGGGGGGGGGGGGGGGAATAACGCCGAATTAGAAATCATGACAGCATTGTCCAATCTGGAGTAGTACCAAGTTCAAAAAGAGATTGGTGTGGTGCTGTTCCATATACATATGTTCACAGCATAATGTGCAGTTTTGCCATTATCTTTACAACCTTCATTTTCCAATTCATCAATCATCAACATAACATTATTCACACAAATTACATAAAAGCTTGTTGATCCATTCACATTAAGGCTATAACACTAACCAGTTTTGTGCAAAACCCTAAATTTTTCTACACAGTCAATTATTCATACATTATCGTAGTTGTACTTTTCTTAGGTAGTTATTTGTAGCACAAAACTTAAGTGCGGCTGGCATCTATAGAATAATACATAAGTTTTGTCCTTATTTATTTATTTTTTTTTTTTTTGAGGGAAAATAATACATTATCATAAGTTTTGTCCTTATTTATAAGAGTCAAATATTTGTAGACAAAACATGATTGGATAACAATATAAAACCGGGAATGGATTATTTCATGTGACATAGGAATCCCTTTAAATCTGAGTCATCAATTGTAAGGAAGAGAGAGAGAGAGAGAAACTTCAAAATATAAAAAAAGGAGATAAATGTTTTACGGGTGGAGATTTTAATATGAGAGAATCCAAGTGAAAACCCAACATGAGAGAATCCAAGTGGAAACCCAAATGAAAGAATCCATTACCATAAAAACCATTTAACGTCACGGTGTATTAAAATTAAATCAAAAAAAAATCAAACAAAATGATGAAAATCGATAAAATAGGTTGATTGGTCTTATATGTTTATTTAAATTTTTATATCAGTTCCATAAGTTTTCTTTTTTTCAAATTAATCCTACACGTTATGTTTCGTTTTCATGTTAGTCCTTTCCGACAATTTTGACCTTACGACATCAAATCAAAAGCCATGTATAACACTAATATCATAGTCACGTCAGGTCATAATGGACGGCATTAAATCGAAATTGATGGAAAGGACTAATGTAAAAACGGAATATAACGTGTAGGATCAATTTGAAAAAAATAAAACTTATGAGATCAATATGAAAAATTTAAATAAACGTATAAGATCAATAAACCTATTTTGTGGATGAAAATCTGATATCACTGCTAAAGCACTAGTGAGTAGTGACACAAAATCAATAACCCAAATTTCATTGCAACAACTCCTAAGTCCTAATCACATTGTTGTACCTCCATGAAGGAGCTTTGTGGATCGTGACGAAGTTCCGGAGGCGAAATCCTCCCGCTCAACCAACCCGACCCGGAGTCCTCGGGTCACGCCATCGAGTGCGGCGCCGGAACCCGTGGCGCCACCGCCGATGACAAGGATATCGAGAGGGTTCGCCTTGCCGGCGGCCACCAGCGCCGACTGCTGCTTCTCCCTCGACGGAACGACGGCGTTCAAGTCGTGCACCCTCTTGCGGAGCGCTTCGAGGCGAGACCCGCCTCCGTAGTCGTTAGCAGAAATCGGAGGATTATAGAGAATCACGGCCCCGCCGTATGCGGTGGCGACGGCAACTCCGACGGCGGCTCCGAGTTTTCTCAGTCGAGTCATGACGGTTACAGAAAAAAAAAAAACGAGAGAAAACGAAAAAGAGAGAGAAAAAGCGCGGTGGGAGAACGGTGATTAAATGAAAGGGAAAACTATTGATTTAAAGATTTTGGTGGAAACTGAAATGACACTTTTTGATGTGTGTGTTAAGTGTTTATTATATTATTATATTATATTATATACATGGTCAAAAGGTGAGAACGAAAGTGTCGGGTAGTGACAAATGTCAGAAAATGAACCAGGAAATATCTGCGTTCGTACTTTAAAATAGGAAAAGTCAATGTCATTTTTTAAGCTTGTAAGAGTGGTGTAAGTCAAAACACAAAAGTGGTTACAATTATTCAAATATTTTAATTTATATTTCTTAGCATTATTCCTCTTCTTCCATGTTTAAGGTGCTTCATTTCGAAATGCGTCACTCCTTGTTTTTCCCTTGGTTATATTATTATAAGGAAAAGGGAATAGATAGAACGAGACTTTGTAACATTTTTTAATCTATTTTCTATTATCGGTACATCATTTTTCGTGAAACTTACTTTTTTTGATGACTTCTTTTCTGATGAATCCGTGAATCTTATTAAATCACATGTTTTATTTTCTATATAGCGAATTTTGCATGAAATTTGTGTAATAAAAAAAATTGGAAATAATGTGTTACTAATATTATTCTATATAATTAATTAATGATATAGAAAAATTTTACACAGTACATCAAAATTGTACTCTAAAAATAAAAATACTACGAAACTTTGTAAACTATTTACTCATTACATATGTATGATCTATTACCGACCTATATGTAATATTTTTTATGAATACGGACCTATATGTAATAGTGATTTGTTTATGACATTTTATCAACATCGAAATCTAATTAAACTATTAAAGTACATAGAGTGCTACTTGTGTCAAACAAATGATACCTCAAAAATTTTTCTACCAAAAAAATAATACTGCAAAATTTCACTTCGACCTACTGATCCATTTTGAAACTAGATGTTTTTTTTAAGCAAATATTAGTGTTAATAGTAGTATTTTGTTAGTGGGTGAGATTTGAACTCTCTTTCCTTATCACTACACTTTTTAACTCCTTCATCCCAATCACCAAGTCAATTTTATAACTCCTTGAAACTAGATGTTATATTACATTGGTTTTGAGTTTTCATAATTTTATAGAGGAATGTTCTTTTTTTTTTTTTTTTTTTGAGTGTGATAAGGATATCCTATAACCGGAAACTAATCCCTTTCGAGACGTAGAGATAATCGAAATGAGTTTTATCTCTCCCAACAAAATCATGTTTATACACATGGTGTAACACCATGAATTTCATCCTATGTTAATATATGTTAATATGTGTTAGTCTTAGCTCATATATGTTTATATATGATTGTTATGTTTGTTCTTGATGTCTAGGTTCATATTATGGGTAGTTTATGTTGGAACCAAAGTGGTTATGATCCATAACTTCTTAAGATTTTGATGTTAACAAAGGACTAAATTAGGTGAATATAGATTTGTTATGATCTAACAAGCTTATCCTAAGTGTGCAAGTAAACGATCGTCAAACGTTGAGTCTGATTGCACAGTCCATCGTTTTGTTGTAAACGATAAATGAACGAAGTTCTTCTTGGACTGTGGTCTTTTCAGTAACATATCTGAGTCCAAAGACTCATCAGACTAAAGTATAGTGTTTTTTATTAAAAGTCCAATATCATTATTTAAATTTACTTTACTGGACCATGTTCAAAGCGTGTCAATGTAAAACGTTAATAGTTTCAAATTATTATCTTCCATGTAAAAGGGTATTATCCCTTAGACAAAAATTATTTGTATCTTAGTAATCTTGAACGCATAAAGCCAGTCTGTTCCTGACACATTGAAGTTGACTATCCCAACAAGGAAAGACAAATGGCAACTTTCGGGTACAAGGAAAAGTTGTCAGTACCACTTTCAGCTATCACTCTTTGATAGCTTACTCTGCTTTTCGAAGCTCTTCACAAGCTATCAGATGGCTCTCTTGCTAACCATTGAAGAAGCAAGTTTGCTCAATACTGAAAGCTATAAATACCTTCAACCTTGAAGAAGCAAAGTTATGAAGATCAACGAAACTACTACACTTGAATTGAAATCATACAAGCTTACAAGCAAACAAGAAATCAAAGCATACAAAAGCTCTTAAGCTTTCTCTAAAGTTTAACTTTCATATTTATTCTCTGCGAAGAGTTATTATTCAGAGTTCTAGATCTTAAGTGTCACACTTTCACACATAGTGAGTTTAGACTAAGTCTAAGAATCTTGCTAAACCATCTTGGTTGAGCTTGGAGAGGCTTGTCTGCAAAAGAATGCTTGTAAGTTTCCTGAAGAGGTGTTGAATACTTGTGCCTGAAGAGATGTAGAATACTTGTTGTAACAAGCTTTTTGTTATAGTGGAAAAATCTCTAATGTAGAGGAGACTGTACGTAGCTCTTTGGTTAAGAGTGAACCAGGATAATTTTCTTGTGTTACATTCTTGAAGGAACCTGTTTGAAACACAAGAAGGGGGTTGAATTGTGTTTCAGAAGATTTTAAATTCTTTTCGCAAGCAGATAATAGTTTTCGCAAGGTTGGATGTTAAAACGATTAAAAGCAAATAGAGCTCTTCCAAACACCAAGTTGGACGCTAACTTAGTTTGAATAAGATAAAAAAGCAGCGTAAGAAAAGGCAATTCAATCCCATTTAGTTAGTTAGATAATAAACTAAAGTAAGGGAAAGGGAGAGAAAAGGACACAAAGATATTATCCTGGTTCACTCTTCACCAAAGAGCTACGTCCAGTCCTCTCTACTTGAGAGCTTTATCCACTATAACAAAAAAAACCTTTTGTTACAAAGTATTCAACACCTCTTCAGGCAGTATCCTCAACCTCTTCAGGTTCTCTAAGTATTCTTTTACAGACAAGCCTCTTCAGACTCAACCAAACTAAGGTTTTGAAAAGAGTTTGTTCTACTAACCCACTAAATGTGAGAATTCGAAACTAAAGCTTAGACTCTTAAAAACTCTACACAGAGAGTAATGTGAAAATGAGGATCAGAGTAGCTTTGCTAGCTTTGCAAGCTTGAGATATTCTCTTTGATTTCTTGAGCAAATGTTTGCTTGAATCTCTTGAAAGATTTTGAATCCCTAAGTGTTGTTTCACTTGTATTTTTGCTCAAGTTTGGTTTTTGCATCTTCAAGAGATGGAGGTATATATAGTCTCTTGTCTTTGAGCAGACTTCAGTCTTCAACGGATGGAAAGGATCCGTTCTGATGAGCATTGAATGCATTTGATCCGTTGAGTCTGATAGCTTCTGAAGTTTCTTATCAGCAGGATAGACTATCAGGATGATAGCTAAAAGTGGTGCTGACATATCCTCTGTATAGAACGAAAGTTGCCTTTTGTTTTTCCAAAAGAAGAAGGTCAACTTCTTTAAGTGACAGAGACATTTTGGCTTACGCTTTACATTTGTACAAATATTACAAAGAATGTTTTGTCCCAAGGATATAAGCCTTTTACAGGGAATAATAAATTCAAATGCTTTTACAAGATATTCGCGCTTGAAATATAAAAGCACTTATTGGACTAGCTATTGCAGAAGTAACTGAAAGAGTCTTTGGACTTATGGTTCCATATATTACCGTCCAGTCGTAAACCAAGATAAAATGTTGGACGTGATAAAGTCTTTGGACTATGGATAGTCTGTGGACTCAATTAAGTTTTATCCTGCACACTTAATATGGTAGTCCATAAGAGATTTTTGTTCATCTTAAATTAGCTCTTTATTAACGTCAAAACTTAAGGGATTATTTGGACCATAACCGCTTTGATTCCAACAATCTCCCCCTTTTTGAGGATGACAAAATATACTAATTTGATTGAACAAAGAGTCCTAGAGAGCTGAAGGGCTCCCCCTAAAACAAACATTCTAATCATTTAAAGCATCTAAACATTTAAAGCATATAAGACAGATATATGCTTTTAAGCATGGAAAGCCATACATGTTATAAAAGCAATCAAGATATATATATTGGAAAGCCAGACATGTTATAAAAGCAATCACGATGTATATATTCAATCAACCCATTTTCTCCCCTTTTTTGTCATCAGACAAAAGAGTGAGAAACACATCATAGTCAGTGTATTTGAAAACAAATAAAACAAAACTTTAGGAAGGAGGAGGAGGTTTTGGAATAAAATCTTTGAACATAGCTGCAATTTGTTGAAGGAGCACCGCATTGTTGGTTGCTATAGACCGTTGGACGAACTCATGAAACTTAGGAGGAATAACCGAGGCGGAGCTCTCAGCTGTGGCCCTGGTTGCATCCACATCTCTTTGATCAGGAACTACACTAAGAGCCTGAGAAGCAGATGGATCAATGGGATGGACCATTGAGAGAGGGATAGGTTGAGACTTGGACTGAGTTGAGTCTGCAACTTGTTCCACTTCCTCAGCATGAGTTTCAGATGAGGGGTCCTCATAGACAATTTCGGTGTCCCCAGTCTCTTCAGGAATAGCCGGCTTAGGAGGAAGAGGAGGAGGAGCATTAGGATCAATGACAGGTTTAGGTGGAGGTGGCAGCACTTCAAGTATGATCTCAGCATCATCATACTTGTTTTCTCTCCATCTGGGAGCAGGTGAAGGCAAAACATCTCTAGGATAAAGAGGTATCCCAAAGATATCGTCTATGATCATGAAGTCTGCCTCAGAGATTCGAGATTGTCTTGGATAGACGCGAATCTCTTCTTTCTCCTCAAATGATAGTCCAGATGATGATGCTTCTTGAGAGCATCTCCAAATGTGGTTTTCCCAGTAGACCTTAGCATCTGGGTCATATCTGAATTGGGGATCCTTCTTCCAAATGCTTGCTAGAGCCCCAGAGTCATCTCTTGGTTTTTGCCAAAACAAGGGATCAAAAGCATTCTTGTAAGGCAGCGTCCATGACTCAAGCCTTTTGCAAAGGTCCTTATTCTTGTTGGGATCTAGAATAGGGATCCTTGGACAAGCTCGAGGAGGAACAATTCCTACTTTTGTGCCGGATGTCTTTGACCAAAATTTCTTTGGAAGGTTGTGATGAATCTTAGCTTCCCGAGTCATGGCACACTCCTTCCGCACGGCATAATAAGGAAGAAAGTCCCGAACATCAAAGTACTCCTTCCATGTTGTTGGGTAGCTTGGAATGAATGACAGATCAGGATCAAGGATGAAGTTGGTTAAGCCAAACGTCCGAGCTCTCCTTTCGTACTCAGTCTTGTAGCCTTTCTTGTCTTCATTACGAAGAACAACGTGTCTATTTACATTGTAGTGGCACCATTGGAATGCCTTGTCCTTGATGAGGTTGGGATAGACTTTCCTTGGAGGAAACGTCTTCTTCTCATGGCAGACAACCAAGGGTCAAAGAGTTATATACATCTCAGTGGCCAGACGTTTAGTTGAAGTGTGTGGGATAGGGTAGTAGCCATGTTCAGGGGGTGGTCCAGAGTGGGTGGTGTGGGTGGTTGTTCATATTCATATTCAGGTAGTGGAAGAGGGCTTTTAGGGTGAGGTTCAGTAGTGGGGGGTGTGTGTTCAAGGAATACGACAGGGAAGTTGCGTTTGACCTCAGCCCAAATTGAGCATTTGTTACTGTGATTCATTCCTGGGATTCGTCTATATTTTCTTTTGTGAAAGATATGTCTGGTGTAGGGAGCACCATAAGGTTGGAAGGGGTGATCTCCCCAGGGTGTGAACCAGTTTTCGGGTTCATTTGGTGAGGTTAGAGTTTGTGTTTGTGGTAGGTCAGTGGGTGAGGGTGGTAGGGACGGTTCAAAGGACAAGTCCTCAATCTCAGACGATTGGACAACAGAAGAAGTAATAACTGAACTAGAGATAGGTTCAGTATTACCTTTTGCCTTTGCTCGAGTCGACCTTGCCCTTGTTGAAACAGGTTTAGGCAGGGGAGCAACAGACTAGGTTTCCAATCTTGGACCTTTGACTACCCTGGAGATGGGTAGATCGTCCTCTTCGTCCTCATCAATGGGAGCTAGAATCAGCTTCCTTTTTCTGGATGGTTGGACGGTGAGCTTTGGACGAGAAGGAGGAGTCCTAGCTGTTGGACGAGATAGTTCAGTGGAGCATCCAGCAGTGACGCGTTGTTCAGACGCTTCTTCTGAGCCTTGCGTCTGAGCTCCTTTTTGTTTTTCTTCATGTTTGGACTTTTTGAAGCAGTCCAACAGCATCATCACCAAGCTTTGCCTGCTAAACTCAGGCTGATGCAATCGTTCAATGCCATGAACACCGTAGTATCTGACTTTTCTTTCTGGAGCCAAGTTCTTTAGGTCATCGTAGACCATATGCTTCTCGAAGATTTTTGAGAGAAGAGCAGCATAGATGATTGAAGTATTCTTCCCAGAGCCTTCAATGGCATACTTGAAGAAGGAAAAGAGAAGGTGGGGAAGGTTTATCTGCCTTTCTAGTATCAAATGAACCAGGCAGAATTGGTGAGCCTTTGATACATTATCCTTCGACCCTGCCTTGTGAAGGATAGACTTGTTCAAGATTTGGTGAAGAACCCTAGCCTTGTCAGTCATTTTTGAGGCTATTAGTTTGTCACCCGAGTTCTTCAACAGACAATCTCTGATGGTGGAAGCATCACCAATCTCTTCCTCCCAGTTATCCTCAACAGTTATTCCAGATTGGGCGCACCCAATCGCATTAAAAATGGTTGCTTCAAATACTATTACTTCAGTATCAAGCACTTTGTTGCGAATCTCCCTTGCAGAGATAGTAGGGTTTGTCCAGAACTCCCTAACTAGAGCAGGGTAGATTACCAGAGAACCTTCAAAGAAGTTTGACCATCCAGCAGCATGGATGTTAGAGAAAATGTCAATCCCGTTATCAGCCAGGAATTGCAGATTAAATTTGAGAAAATGTCAATCCCGTTATCAGCCAGGAATTGTAGATTAAATTTGTACTTGACCATGACATCAGCAGACTGAGCGTTAAAAGATTTTCCTTTACTCTTAGAGGCAGCAGAAGAGGTTGCCATAGTTTCAGAGAATAGGTCTTGAGAAGAAGGGTTTTTCAGAAAGAGTTTTCCTTTTCGAAGATGCAAGAAGAAAGATGAAAGCTTTTTGTAAAGGTTTGATTTTTAACAAGACTTAGGTTTTAAAGAAAGGAGAAAAGAGAACGAAAACCTTTCGTATTTTCAAAAAGAGAGAGAGAGCGAAACGACGTGCATTAAATGCCTGACACACGTTCAGACTTTGAAACCGTAAAAAGCATTTTTGGCAAACAAAGAAAACAAAAACTGACTCAGTTAAGGGAATGATAGATAATAGTTCATTCGACAAAGATTGAGTTCCATTAATGCATTAGACGAGCGATCAGAAAGTACAATGGACGAGCATATATTGGACGTAATGTAAATATTAGACGCATGCAATGGACTCTCAGTCAATCAATGAAATGCACGTTCAGATATTTTCTTATAAATGTGAACCTATCTTCGGCTAATGGTTTAGTGAAGATATCTGCCCATTGATGGTCAGTATCAACAAATTGAATATCTATTGTTCCTTTTTGCACATAGTCTCTAATAAAATGGTGCTTTATTTCTATATGCTTTGCTCTAGAATGCAATATGGGGTTCTTTGACAAGTTAATAGCAGCAGTGTTATCACACATGATAGGGATGTTGCTTACAAACACGTTGCAGTCTTCCAACTGATGTTTGATCCAAAGCAGTTGTGAACAGCAACTGGCAGCAGCAATGTACTCAGCTTCAGCAATTGATAGAGCAATTGTGCTTTGCCTTTTGCTTGACCATGAGACAAGATTAGCACCAATGAAGTGACACCCTCCACTTGTGCTTTTTCTTTCTATTCTGTCTCCAGCATAGTCAGCATCACAGAATCCAACTAATCTGTATTCATCAAATTTCTTATACAAAAGACCCAGATTAGTAGAACCTTTTAGATATCTAAAGATTCTTTTTACTGCTGAGAAATGAGACTCTCTTGGATCGGATTGAAAACGAGCACATAAGCAAACACTAAACATGATATCAGGTCTGGACGCAGTTAGATATAAGAGGGAACCAATCATACCTCTATATACCTTTTGGTCTACCTTTTTATCTTTATCATCTTTGTTTAGCACGGTCGTTGGATGCATTGGTGTATTCATAGATTTACAATCGTCCAACTTGAAGCGTTTCAGAAGCTCCTTTGTGTACTTCATCTGATGAATGTACACTCCGTCTGAAGTTTGCTTTACTTGAAGTCCGAGGAAGAATTTTAGTTCTCCTATCATGCTCATTTCAAATTCCCTTTGCATTAAGTCAGAAAACTCTTGGCAAAGAGATTCATCAGTTGCACCAAATATAATATCATCAACGTAAATTTGAGCAACAATAAATTCCTTTTTATTTACTTTTCTAAACAGAGTTGTGTCACTTTTCCTCTTGAGAAGCCATTCTCCATTAGGAAAGTGCTGAGTCTCTCATACCAAGCTCTAGGAGCTTGTTTGAGTCCATATAAAGCTTTCTTAAGCTTATATACATGCTCAGGACGGTTTTGATCTTCAAAACCGGGTGGTTGAAAAACATATACTTCTTCATTAATTACACCATTTAGGAATGCACTTTTTACATCCATTTGATAAAGCATGATGTTATGATGTGCAGCATATGATAGTAAGATGCGTATAGCTTCTAATCTAGCTACTGGTGCAAAGGTTTCAGTATAATCAATACCTTCCTCTTGTGAGTAGCCTTGAGCAACTAACCTTGCTTTATTCCTTACAACTTTGCCATCTTCGTCCAGCTTGTTGCGATAGACCGACTTGGTTCCAATGACAGACTTATCCTTAGGCAAGGAGACCAGCGTCCAAACGTCACTTCGTTGAAACTGGTTGAGCTCCTCTTGCATAGCGAGGATCCAGCACTCGTCCAGTAAGGCTTCTTCCACAGACTTTGGTTCCATCTCAGAGATGAAGGCTGAGTCAGCTTGCTCTCTGAAGGTTGACCTTGTCCGGACGCTATCATTAGGTTTGCCAATGATTTGATCCTCAGGATGATAAGTCCTGAATTGCCACGAACGAGGGGTGTTTACAGCTTGCTGAGACGATGAAGCGTCCTGCGTAGTGTCTGATGCCTCATCTTTGTTGGTTGTAGGACGACCATCTGAATCATTCAGATTCATATCTGCAAAAGAATCATCTAGCTCTGATAATCTCTTATCAGGCTGTTTGTCATCAAATTTAACATGGATGGATTCTTCAACAATCAAAGTTCTAGAGTTATAGACTCTAAAAGCTTTGGGAGTTTCAGAGTATCCTAACAATATTCCACTATCTACTTTGGCATCAAACTTTCCTAGTTGATCCTTAGTATTTAAAATAAAGCATTGACATCCGAAGGGGTGGAAATAAGAAATGTTGGGTTTGCATCCTTTCCACAATTCATAAGGAGTCTTATTCAAGATTGGTCTTATGTATATTCTGTTTTGAATATAGCAGGTAGTATTTACAGCTTCAGCCCAGAAGTGCGTAGGGACAGAATTATCACTGAGCATCGCCCTAGCCATCTCTTGAAGAGATCAGTTCTTTCTCTCAACAACACCGTTTTGTTGTGGTGTTCTAGGGGCAAAGAAATTGTGATGAATACCACTTTCATCACAGAACCTTTGAAAAAGCTCATTTTCAAATTTGCCTCCATGATCACTTCTGATCGAGCTGATGAATATGCCTTTTTCATTCTGAACTCGCTTACAGAATACAGAAAAGACCTTGATAGACTCATCCTTGTGAGCAAGGAACTTAGCCTATGTCCTTCTAGTATAATCATCTACTATGACAGGTCCATATTTCTTACCACTGACAGAAGCAGTCCTTGTTGGACCAAACAAATCAAGATGCAACAATTCCAGTGGTCTAGACGTACTAACAATGTTCTTGGACTCAAAAGAGTTCTTAACTTGTTTTCCTTTTTGATATGCATCACAGAGAGCGTCTAATCTAAACACAATCTTTGGTAAACCTCTTACAAGGTTATACTTGTTTAGTCTAGAGATCAATCTCAGGCTAGCATGACCAAGTCTTTTGTGCCAGATCCATCGCTCATCTTCAACAGACAATAGACATGATACACTTTGAGTTGAAAGTTCCCCCAAGTTAATCTTATACAGATTATTTTGCCTTTTGGCAGTGAATAAGATCGACCCATCAGGGTTCTTGACCATACCTTCACCTTTATTGAAGGAAACAACAGACCCACTGCCACATAATTGACTTATGCTAAGCAAGTTGTGTTTTAATCCTTCAACCAGAAGAACATTATCAATAGAGGGAAGAGGATGCTTACCAATCTTATCTATTCCTACTATCTTTCTCTTCTGGTTGCCTCCAAAGGTGACCTATCCACCAGTCTTCTCACGGATTTCTTGGAACATACACCTTTCTCCCGTCATGTGACGTGAGCAACCACTGTCCAAGTACCAGGACTGGGGTCTTTTTTGTATTGCTAAGCAGATCTGCAACAGGTATTATCATATTCTTAGGTACCCAGATAGACTTGGGTCCTTTTGGGTTAGTTGGTGGTCTTCGTCCATGCATTTTGTTTTTGTTCTTGTAAATGCATTTTAAAAAGGTGTGACCACTCTTTCCACAAATCTGACAGTAAGTTCTGGATGTATGCAATTTATTTTCTTTTTACTTTCCATAGGAATGAAAATCCTTGTGATATTTGTTGGACCTTGATACTTTGTTTCTCAGAGTCGTAGCCTAGGCCAGACTTATCATGAGGTGATCTAGAGTACCTCAATATCAGGTCTAGCTTCTTTGATCCTCCAACAAGCTTAGATACACTTTTGGTGAGATCAGATACCTCTTGTTTTAGTCTAGTTACCTCATGGGGTTCACTGGACTTAGAGGTGAGTTTGTCAGCTAGACTGACATTCTCAGCTTTAAGCTTATTATTCTCTTCAACAAGCTGCTTATTTAGTTTGTTGGACTCTTCCAACTCTTTATTCACTTTTGACAGTTTTCTCTTAAGCATGATGTATTGATGATGCAATAGAGAAGAATCATTTAGCAGTCCATCATATGCTTCTTGAAAAGATTCAGAAATAGATACCTCGTCATCTTCTGATTCAGCGTCCGAAGAGCTTTTGGCCATCAGACAGAGATTTGAGGTAGACGGGCTCCTTGGTCTGAACCAATGTTCCAAAGCGTCCAGCTTCTCCTTAGCTGTTTGGAATCACGAGACCATGTCCAGTCTTGGACGATCAAGGGCGTTGACAACACACTGGTTAGCATGAGCATTTTGAGAACACCGTCTGATATCATCACTCGTCCAGTCTGCTTCATGTTTGGATGATGTTGATCCGTCCTCAAGGGTAATCGTTGGACGATGATCTCCGTTAGTGAAGACGTCCCACAACTCTTAGTCTTGAGCTTGGACGTATGTTTAGAAAATTGATTTCCAACGAGGATAGTCTGTTTCCTTGAAGATGGGGTGGAACATTCCATCCTTCTTCAGAGGTAGACTCCTGACTTCTTTCTCCAGGAACAACAAGTTGTTCATCATCCGAAGAGTCTTCATCTTGTTTATTGGACCAAAGGCATAAGTTAGCCTCTTCATTTGTTTCTTCTTCTTCTTCTTCAGAAGAGTTCAAGTCCTCCCAAGTTGCTATGAAGTTCTTTTTCTTCTTTTTGAAGAACTTCTTCTTATCCTTTAGCGAAGGGCAATTGGCTTTGAAGTGTCCTAGTTTGTTGCATTCAAAACAGACCAGCTGACTTTTATCTCTGGGTTCAACATGATCCTTGAAGATTTTCTTTTGGAATGGCCTCCTTTTCATTCCATTTTTCTTTCTCCACATATTCTGAATCTTTCTGGAGATAAAGGATAGCTCGTCATTGTCTAATACATCATCATCAGACTGATCAGCTTCATCACTGGACTCATCAGCTTTTAAAGCTTTTGAGTTGTTGGACCTATGAGCTTTCAGGGCAATCCCTTTGTTCTTCTTTCCAGGATTGTCAAGATCAAGCTCCTGCTCATGAACTTGAAGCATCCCGACAAGATCATCCAGAGTCAAAGTAGAGAGATCTTTGGCCTGGGTGATTGCGGTGACAAGAGGTCTCCACTTCTTAGGCAGGCTCCTAAGAATCTTGGTGACATTCTCCTTGGTAGTGTAGACCTTTCCAAGGGATTTCAGATTTTTGATGATCGTCTGAAAGCGACCCATCATGTCTAGGATGGACTCTCCTTCAACCATGGTGAACATTTCATACTGGCCAACCAGCATGATGATTTTAGAGTCCTTCACCTTGGTTGTCCCTTCATGGAGATTAGACAAGGTGTCCCATATTTGTTTGGCTGATTCACATGCGTGAATCTTCTGAAATTCGTCAGGGCTGAGGGCACACATTAAAGCATATCTTGCTTTATGATTCAGTTCCATTCTAGCCCGTTCAACATCAGTCCAGTCATCCTCTGCTTTGTCTGTCCCGTCAGAGTTGAGACAAACGTTAGAACCTTTTGTGATTCTGGTCTAGAGAGCTGAGTTTGTACTGAGGATGAAACCTTTGAATCTTTCCTTCTAGTACAGGTAGTGAGTACCGTTGAAGAACGACGGTCTGGTCATGGAAGTACCTTCCATAACAGGTTGACTCCCGCTTGGCATACCTGGTCCAGACATATCTGCAGTAGGATCTTTTCCTCTACACGGCAAAGTGCTCAACCCAGAGGCTGAGCTCTGATACCAATTGAAGGAACCTGTTTGAAACAAAAGAAGGGGGTTGAATTGTGCTTCAGAAGATTTTAAATTCTTTTCGCAAGCAGATAATAGTTTTCGCAAGGTTGGATGCTAAAATGATTGGAAGCAAAGAGAGCTCTTCCAAACACCAAATTGGACGCTAACTTAGTTTGAATAAGATAAAAAAGCAGCGTAAGAAAAGGCAATTCAATCCCAGTTAGTTTGTTAGATAATAAACTAAAGTAAGGGAAAGGGAGAGAAAAGGACATAAAGATATTATCCTGGTTCACTCTTCACCAAAGAGCTACGTCCAGTCCTCTCTACGTGAGAGCTTTATCCACTATAACAAAAAAAAAACCTTTTGTTACAAAGTATTCAACACCTCTTCAGGCAGTATCCTCAACCTCTTCAGGTTCTCTAAGTATTCTTTCACAGACAAGCCTCTTCAGGCTCAACCAAACTAAGGTTTTGAAAAGAGTTTGTTCTACTAACTCACTAAATGTGAGAATTCGAAACTAAAACTTAGACTCTTAAAAACTCTACACAGAGAGTAATGTGAAAATGAGGATCAGAGTAGCTTTGCTAGCTTTGCAAGCTTGAAATATTCTCTTTGATTTCTTGAGCAGATGTTTGCTTGAATCTCTTGAAAGGTTTTGAATCGCTAAGTGTTGCTTCACTTGTATTTTTGCTCAAGTTTGGTTTTTGCATCTTCAAGAGGTGGAGGTCTATATAGTCTCTTGTCTTTGAGCAGACTTCAGTCTTCAACGGATGGAAAGGATCCATTCTGATGAGCATTGAATGCATTTGATCCGTTGAGTCTGATAGCTTCTGAAGTTTCTGATCAGCAGGATAGACTATCAGGATGATAGCTAAAAGTGGTGCTGACATATCCTCTGTGTAGACCGAAAGTTGCCTCTTGTTTTTCCAAAAGAAGAAGGTCAACTTCTTTAAGTGACAGAGACATTTTGGCTTACGCTTTACATTCGTACGAATATTACAAAGAATGTTTTGTCCCAAGGATATAAGCCTTTTACAGGGAATAATAAATTCAAATGCTTTTACAAGATATTCGTGCTAGAAATATAAAAGCACTTATTGGACTAGCTATTGTAGAAGTAACTGAAAGAGTCTTTGGACTCATAGTTCTATATATTACCGTCCAGTCGTAAACCAAGATAAAATGTTGGACGTGATAAAGTCTTTGGACTATGGATAGTCTTTGGACTCAATTAAGTTTTATCCTGCACACTTAATATAAAACGTTAGTCCATAAGAGATCTTTGTTCATCTTAAATTAGCTCTTTGTTAACGTCAAAACTTAAGGGATTATTTGGACCATAACCACTTTGGTTCCAACAACCTTCTCTCCCTTAACTCTATCTTTAAGTAAATTTATTTAACTAATACTTGAGATTGAATTTGTTTTCTTAATTACCATCTTTCAAGAAAACATTTTAGCGTGCGTCCAAAGTTCAGTATACAGCGTCTATTTAACATCTTTGCGTCCAAAAGCTTACAAAATGATTTTTGCTTGCGAAAAGTTTTTCAAAAACTTAAGAAACACAATTCAGCCCCCCTTTTGTGTTTCCAACAGGTTCCTTCAATTGGTATCAGAGCTCAGTATCTGGGTTGAGCACTTTTCCGTGTTAGAGGAAAGATTCTTACTAGAAGAAATGGCAAGTTGAGGCATGCCAAGTGGGAGTCAACCAGTTATGGAAGGCACTTCCATGACTAGAGCACCGTTCTTCAACGGAACTCATTACCTCTACTGGAAGGAAAGGTTCAAGGGTTTCATTCTAAGCACAAACTCGGTTCTATGGTCCAAACGTTTGTCTCAATGCTGATGGTTCTGACAGAGTGAAGACGAGTGGAATGAAGCTGAAAGAGTAAAGATGGAACGAAATGACAAAGCAAGATATGCCTTGATGTGTGCTCTAAGTCCTGATGAGTTTCAAAAGATTCATGCATGTGAATCTGATAAACAAATTTGAAACACTCTGTTCAATCCTCATGAAAGGACTACAAAGGTCAAAGACTCTAAAATAATCATTCTGATGGGCCAGTATGAAATGTTCACAATGATAGAAGGAGAGTCTATCTTGGACATGATGGGTTGATTTCAGATGGTCATCAACAATATGAAGTCCCTTGGTAAAGTCTACACCACCAAGGAAAATGTGACTAAAATCTTAGGAGTCTGCCTAAGGAATGGAGGCCACTCATAACTGCAATCACCCAGGCCAAAGATCTTTCAACTTTGACTTTGGATGATCTGGAAGGTACTTTATAAGTGCATGAGAAATAGCTCAATCTTGAAAACCCCTCAAAGAAAAACAAGCATGTTGCCTTAAAAGCTCAGAAGGCAAGCAGCTCAAAAGCCTTAAAGGCTGATGAGTCGACTGATGATGCTGAATAGACGGAAAACGAATCATCAGACGATGATAAGTTATCCTTTATTTCTAGAAAAATACTGAATATGTGGAGAAAGAAAAAGGGCATAAAAGAAAGCCATTTCTAAAGCAAAAATTTAAAGATCATGGTGAGTCTAAGGACAAGAGTCCAATGGTCTGCTTTGAATGCAAAAAGTCTAGCCACTTTAAAGCCGAATGTCCTTTGCTAAAGGAAAAGAAAAATTTCTTCAAGAGAAAAAAGAATAACTTCATGGCCACGTGGGAAGATCTTGAGTCTTCTGAGGAAGATGAAGAGGTCAAGGAAAAAGCTAATGAAGACTCTTCAGACGATGACCAACTTGGTGTTCCTGAAGAAAGATCTCAGGATGCTATTCCTGAAAGAAGAATTGTTCGAGGTCCCTCTCTAAACGTTCCACTTGTCTTCAATGGAACTGATTATCCGTACTGGAGACATATGTTTGGAACATATGTCATAGCTTAACAAGGATTTGATCTCTTAGATGTTTTCATTTATGGTGACTATCGTCCAACTGTAATCCTTGAGGATGTCTCAACAACGTCCAAGTCTGAAGCTGGCTGGACGAATGACGACGTTAGGGGATATTCTTTAAATGCTCGTGCTTGTTGGTGTCTCATGTGTGCTCTAGATAGACCAAGAATGGAGATGGTCGTGCAGTTTCAGACTGCAAAGGAAAAGCTAGCAATCCTATACGTCTTCTACAGGCCAAGGAGTCCGCCTGCGTCCAATTTGTGCCTGATGGCCAACAACACTTCGGACGAAGATGAGGTATCTGACTCTAACTCTTTGCAAGATGCATTCGATGAATTATTAAGTAATTTCTCTATCTTGCATCATGAGTATAGACAAATGCAAAAGATATTTTATCAAATAACTAAGGAACATGAATCTATGTACGAAGAAAATCAAAAGCTTAAATAAAATAATAAGCTAAAAGCTGAGAATGTTAGTCTAACTAATAAACTCAACTCTGAGTCCAATGCTCCTTCTGAATTCGTAAGACTAAAGCAGAAAGTATCTGAAGCTTAGTCTGATACTGAGATATACAAGATCACCTCCTGATAAGTCTGGCTTAGGTTATGACAAGGAGAAACAAGAAGTTTCTCATAAAGAATCAAGACCTAAATTAACTCATAACGGTCCAAAGTTTTATCAACGTCCAAAAGAAATCAAACCACATGCATCCAATATTTATTGCAATATCTGTGGTAAGACTGGTCATGTCACATCTAAGTGCATACATAGAAAGAAAAATATTATGCATGGTCGAAGACCTCGGACTAACAAAAAAAGACCCAAGTCTATCTGGGTACCTAAGAACATGATAATCCATGTTGCAGATCTGCTTAGCAACACAAAAGAAAGTCCAGTCCTGGTACTTGGACAGTGGATGCTCACGCCACATGATGGGAGAAAAGTCTATGTTCCAAGACCTCCGTAGCAAGTCTGATGGATAGGATACCTTTGGAGGTAATCAGAAAGCGAAGATAGTTGGAATAGGTAAGATTGGTAAACATCCTTTTTCTTCTATTGATAATGTCTTGTTAGTTGAAGGTCTAAAACACAACTTACTTAGCATAAGCCAATTATGTGATTGTGGGTATGATATTTCCTTCAATAAAGGTGAATGTATGGTCAAGAACCTTGATGGGTCCATCCTATTCACAGCCAAGAGGCAAAACAATCTTTACAAGATTGACTTGAGGGAACTCTCTAATCAGAGTGTATCATGCCTAGTGTCCTTTGAGGATGAAATATGGATTTGGCACAAAAGACTTGGTCGTGCAAGTCTAAGATTAATTTCAAGATTAAATAAGCATAACCTCATAAGAGGATTACCAAAGATTGTGTACAGTTCGGACGCTCTTTGTGGCATATGTCAAAAGGGAAAACAAGTCAAGAACTCTTTTGAGTCCAAGAACATTGTCAGTACCTCAAGGCCACTAGAATTGCTACAACTTGATTTATTTGGTCCCACAAGAACTGCTTCTGTCAGTGGAAAGAAGTATGAGCTTGTCATAGTAGATGACTATACTAGATGGACATGGGTTATGTTCCTTGCTCATAAGGATGAGTCATTTAAGGTCTTTGCTATATTCTTCAAACGTGTATAGAATGAAAAATGCATATGTATAAGCTCAATCCTAAGTGATCATGGAGGAGAATTGAAAATGAGTTGTTCCATAGGTTCGGTGATGAAATTGGTATCCATCATAATTTCTCTACCCCTAGAGCACCACAACAAAATGGTGTTATTAAGAGAAAGAACTGATCTCTTCAAGAGATGGATGGTGTTATTGAGAGAAAGAACTGATCTCTTCAAGAGATGGCTAGGGCAATGCTCAATGATAATTCTGTCTCCAAACAATTATGGGCCGAAGCTGTAAATACTGTCTGCTACATTCAGAACAGAATATACATAAGACCAATCTTGAATAAGGCTCCATATGAATTATGGAAAGGAATCAAACCGAACATATCTTATTTCCACCCTTTTGGATTCCAATGTTTCATTCTAAATACCAAAGATCAATTTGGTAAGTTTGATGCTAAGGTAGATTTGGAATATTATTAGTATATTTAGAAACATCAAAAGCTTTTAGAGTTCACAACTCTATAACTTTAGTTGTAGAAGAGTTCATTCATGTTAAGTTTGATGACATGAAGCCTGATAAAAAATTATCAGAGCTAGATGAATCTTTTACAGATATGAGCCTGAATGACTTGGATGATCATCTAACAGACAAGGAAGATGGATCATCAGACGTAACTCAACATGCTTCAGACGCATCAACTTCTCAGCAAGTGGACAATACCCAACATGCTTGGCAGTTCAGGACTTATCATCCTGAGGGCCAAATCATTGGTAATCTCAGTGATAGAGTCCGGACAAGGTCAACCTTCAGAGAAAAAGTTGACTCAGCCTTTATCTCTAAGTTGGAACCAAAGTCAATGGACGAAGCCTTGATGGACGAAAGATGGATCTTTGCCATGCAAGAGAAGCTCAACCAGTTTCAACGTAGTAACGTTTGGATGCTGGTACCACTGCCAAATGACAAATCAGTCATTAGAACAAAATGGGTATATAGAAACAAGTTCTACGAAGATGACAAAGTTGTTAAGAAACAAAACAAGGTTAGCCGCTCAAGGCTACTCTCAAGAAAAAGGTATTGACTACACTAAAACCTTTGCTCCAGTAGCGAGATTAGAAGCTATATGCATTTTGTTATCATATGTTGCACATCATAACATCATGCTATATAAAATGGATGTAAAAAGTGTTTTTATAAATGGCTTAATTAATGAAGAAGTTTATGTGATGCACCCACTGGGTTTTGAAGATGAAACCCATCCTGAGCATATATACAAGCTTAAGAAAGCTTTATACGGACTCAAACAAGCTCTCAGAGCTTGGTATAAGAGACTCAGTACCTTCTTAATGGAGAATGGTTTCTCTAGAGCAAAGGTTGATACAACTTTGTTTAGAAAAAATGTTGAAAAGAGCTTTATTGTTGCTCAACTTTACATTGATGATATTATATTTGGTGCAAACAAACAATGGATGGTGTGTACATTCATCAGACGAAGTACACAAAGGAGCTTCTGTAACACTTCAAAATGGATGACTGCAAACCAATGAACATTCCTATGCATCTATCGTCCATACTAAACAAAGATGATAAAGACAAAAAGGTAGACCAAAAGGTATACAGAGTTATGATTGGTTCTCTCATATATCTGACTGCATTCAAACCTAATATCATGTTTAGTGTTTGTATTTGTGCTCGTTTTCAATCTGATCCTAGAGAGTCTCATCTCTGAATAGTTAAATGCATATTTAGATATATTAAAGGTTCTACTAATCTGAGTTTGCTTTATAAGAAATTTGATGAGTACAGATTGGCTGGATTTTGTGATGCTGACTATGTTAGAGAACGTATAGAATGTAAAAGCACCAGCTGAGGCTGCCACTTCATTGGAGCGAACTGAGTCTCCTAGTCAAGCAAAAGGCAAAGCACAATTGTCTCGTCAACTACTGAAGCAGAGTACATTACTGCTGTAAGTTGTTGCTCACAACTCCTCTGGATTAAACGTCAGTTGGAAGACTACAACATGATTGTAAGTAACATATCTATCATGTGTGACAATGCTGCTGCCATAAATCTTTCTAAGAATCCTATATTGCATTCTAGAGCTAAGCATATAGAGATTAAACATCATTTCATTAGAGATTATGTGCAAAAAGGTATAATTGATATTAAATTTGTCGATACTCACCATCAGTGGGCAGATATCTTCACCAAACCTCTAGCTGAGGATAGATTCACGTTCATAAGAAAGCATTTGAACATGCATTTCATAGATTGATCATGAGTCCAATGCATTCGTCCGATACATGATAGAGACCGATTAATGTGAGTCCATTATATGTGTTATTCTTGTTTATGTTTAATCGTCCATAACAATTAATGAACTAAATCCTTGTTGCAAGGAAAATTTATATCACATTCCCTTAATTGAGCTAGTTTTGTTTTTCATGATTACAACCGCTGTTTTATGGTTTTCAAGAATGGAACGAGTGTCAGGCATTTATTGCGTATGTCACCTTAACTTGCTTTCTTTTCTTTCTTAGTTTATTTTATTTGACAGAAAATGTGAAACATTTAAAGATTGAACCTTTAAAAGTTCAAATCTTTACAAGTTCCTTCTTCTCCGAACTTTCTTTATCTCTAAAAGCACTAATGGAGGTTGCCACTTCATTTGAGTTAACTTAGTCTCATGGTCAAGTAAAAGGCACAACATTATTGCCTTATCAATTGCTGAAGCTGAGTACATTGCTGCTGCAAGTTGTTGCTCACAACTTCTATGGATCAAGCATCAGTTGGAAGACTACAATATATTTGTAAGTAACATTCCAATAATTTGTGATAATACTACTGCTATTAATCTGTCAAAGAATCCTATTTTACATTCAAGAGCAAAGCATATAGAAATTAAACATCACTTTATTAGAGATTATGTGCAAAAAGGTGTTACAGATATCATGTTTGTTGATACTTATCATCAATGGGCAGATAGTTTCACCAAACCTTTAACATAAGATAGGTTTGCATTCATAAGAAAGCATCTGAACATGCATTTTATAGATTGATCTTGAGTCCAATGCATGCATCCAACACTCGTTAAGGTCCAATATATGTGAGTCCAATGTTTGTGTTCTATATGTTTGTCCAATACATTAATTGAACTGAATCTTTGTTGAGAGGCAAATTTAATTCACATTCCCTAATTGAGTCAGTTTTGCTTTCATAAATGCGAAACCGCTTTTTATGGTTTTCAAAACTGGAACATGTGTCAGGCATTAAATGCACACTTCACCTCACCTCTTTTCCTTTTCTTTTCAATTTTTTTAGAAGGTGAAAATATGAAACGCTTGTCACCCTTATAAGCCTATTGCTTAAAGTGAAACCTTTTACAAACTTTTTCATCTTCACCCTTTTCTCTAAAACCTTTTTTTTTTCTCGAAAAACTTCTTCTCTGCAACAATGGTTGCATCCGCCTCCGCCTCCACCTCTGTTTCTGCCAAAGGAAAAGGAAAGGCTCTTGATGTTCAGAAAGCCGAGATAATGGTTGAGTCTAAGTTCAACCTAAAATTCTTTCTTGATCATGGAGTTAATGTCTCACCCCACATTCAAGCTGATGGATGGGTAAGCTTCTTTGAAGGTTCTCTGGTGATTTACCCAGCTCTTGTAAGGGAGTTCTGGACCAACCTTACTATCGCAGCAAGGGAAATCAGAAATATGGTGATGAACACTGAAGTGATGGTTTCTGAGGCAACCATCTCAAATGCCATCGGTTGCGCTCAATCTGGAATCACCTATAAAGATGAGTGGGAAAAGGATTTGGGAGGAATGGAGACTATCAGAGAATGTTTAGTGAAGAACACCACTGACAAATTGATTGGTTCAAAGTTGATTGACAAGGCTAGGGTTCTTCATCAAATCCTAAACAAGTTTATCATCCACAAGGCTGGTTCCAAGGACTCAGTCTCCAAAGCTCATCAATTCGGCTTTGTTCATTTTTGCTGGATAAACACGTCAATCTGCCTTATCTTCTCTTTGGCTGCTTCAAGATTTCTATTCAAGGATCTGGGAAGAACATGGTCATTCCTTATGTTGTTCTCCTCTCGAAGATATTTGAGAAGCATCTTGTCTACAACGACTTCAAGTCTCTGACTCCAGAACAAAAGAGCAAATACTTTGGAGTTCATAGGATTGAACGTCTGATTCAACTAGAGTTTAGCAAACAAAGCTTGATGAAGACGAAGCTAGACTCTATAGAGGAATCTAAGAAAGGGCAAGAAAAGAAGAAAGGTACACAAAAGGGTCAGACGCAGAAACTAAAGAAGCTTATGAATAAGCAGTTTCTGCTAGACACTCAATGGAGCATGTTCGTCCAACAGTCAGGCCACCAACGATCCGTTCAACAACTGCCTCCGTCCAACCTTCAAGGAAAAGAAGATTGGTTTTATCTTCTGTGGACGAAGATGAAGATGATCAGCATATCTCCAAGGTGATCAAAGAGCATAAGAAGCAGTCTGCTTCTGAGGCACCACAACCGAAGATTGCTACAAATAGGCCAAGGACAACAAGGTCCAAACCTCAAGGTAATACTAGACCTTTGTCTCGTTCAGTTATTACTCCTTTTATGGATCAACCCGATGTGGTTGAGAGTGTTGCGATGGATATACAGCACTCCATGGGCATCTCACATCCTCCATCTCCCCAATTACAATCACAAACCTTACCTTCACCACAAATACCAACCCCATCTCCACCTACAAATGAATGCTTTAGACCCTGTGGGGCTCCTTACCCACTTCCTAAATACCCAAAAAGGAAATTCAAATGCATTCCCAGAATTATCTTTGAAAAACAAAGCTCAAACTGGGCTGAGGTTAAGAGAAGGTTCCCTGCCTTATTCCTTAAACACACACCCCATCTATTTCACAACACCCTAAAGGTCCAATCCCTTCACCTGAATACCAATATGAAACACCTTCCCCACCGCAACACAGTCCCTCTTCTGCACCCTCATAACTTGGCTACTACCCCATTCCCTACACACCCAATGGACGATTGCCCAATCAACTCTACAATGCTTACAGACCTCTCTTAGTCCATCTGGAGCAGAAAAAGTTTCCACTGAGGAAGCTCTATCCTAATCTCATTAAGGATAAAGCTTTCCAGTGGTGCAATTACAACGTGGCTCGACACGTTATTCCTCCTTATGAAGAGAAGAAAGGATGGAGACAACTAAGGAGAGGAGATCAAGGACGTTTGGCATTAAAAAGTTTATATTTGATCGTGATGTGAGCTTCATTCCCAGCTACCCTTCTGTCTGGAAAGAATACTCAGACATAAGGGATTTTCTCATTTAATATGCTTGTCTGAAGGAGAATGAAATGACAAAGGAAGCAAAAATCCAGAAGGACTGCAGACATGAGAGTTGGAGTTATTCCTCCAAGGGTTTGCCCGAGGATCCCGCTGTTGGATCTAACCAAGAACAAGGATTTGAGAAAAAGGTTGGAAACATGGTCACTGCCTTACAAAATCAGCTTTGTTCCTCTATTCTGGAAGAAGCGTAGAGATGATTCTCATGATCTTGCAACCATAATGTCTAAGGCTCCATGGCAACGAAATGACTTGGATGCCAAGATCTACTGGGAAAATCATATCTGGAGGTGCACTAGAGATGCTTCTTGGTCCGGTCTGTTAAAGAAGGGCAAGGATGAGACTCCAATCGTCTGAAAGCAATATCGTATCACTGAGGCGGATTACATGATTTTGGATGACATCTTTGGGATTCCTATGTATTGCACGGATGTGCTTGAAGTCTTCAATCCAAGATGCAAGAAGAGCGATAGATTGGAGGACACTGAGGTAATTCTTGAAGTGTTGCCACCACCGCCAAAACCCACTATTCAAGAAGACTCAAATGCTGAGGAATCACAAGTGGAACCAATCCACAAACCCTTTGAGGAATCTAGGGACACGAAGATTTTCTATGAAGATCCTTACCCGGAAAAACAAGTTGCATAGCCTGATGAGCAGGTTGCAGACCCTGAGATGGAACTCTCTAAGTCTCAACCTATGCCCCTATCCGTGGTACATCATGATGATCCTTCATCGTCCAAAGCTCTAAGTGTGATCCCTGACCAACAGAATCCTAAGGCAACCAAGGCCACAACAGAGAGTTCTATATTAGTGGTCCCTCCTGAGATTCAAGACTTCGTCCAACAACTTATCTCTATTGTCGTTCAAGCCAATAATGCTGAGTTGCTGAAGCAGATAGCTGTCATGTTTCAGAACTTCTTCCCAAAACCTCCTCCACCTTCTCCTTCGTCTTAAAATTTTTATAAAATTCTTAGTTTTCTTTTTAGTTTTTCAAATTCTTTTTCTGGCTATGATGGTGTAACTTCACCTTTTGTCTGATGACAAAAAAAGGGAGAAAGACAAGGGAATTTGATTGGCAAACATGTATAAAAGACACGGGATTTCTTTTGATATTATGTTGTTTACATATATCTAAGTCCGATATTTTTTGCTTCCATATATATTTGCTTAAGTCTTATTGAACTGTATATTTGATCTGATTACTTGTCTAAGTCCAATCCTTTAATTGTTAAATGTTATCTGTGATAGAAACCTGTTTCTTAGGGGAGCGTTTTGGCTCTTTAGAAAAACTTTATTCAATCAAATTTAGTATGTTTTGTCATCATCAAAAAGGAGAATATTGTTGGAACCAAAGTGGTTATGGTCCATAAACTCCTTAAGATTTTGATATTAACAAAAGACTAAATTAAGTGAACAAAGATTTGTTATGGACTAACGTGTTCATCTTAAGTGTGCAGATCATTTTAAGTCCAAAGACTTATCGTTCATCTAAACCCTCTATCTTATGTTCGCTAAGTTCACGCTATTAAGTATGCTTTTCATTTTCTTTATTTGAGTCCAAAGACTCATGATTGTAAAAATTTCTTGTATTCATTTCTTAGTCTAATGTAAAAGTCCATCAGAATTAAATAACTGGACTCTAATATAGCACGAGCTTGTATGAGTAATAGTTTAAATTTGTTATCCAATGTGTAAACAGGTAATATCCCTTAGGCAAACATTCTTTTTAATATCCATACCATCCAATGCATAGAAGCCAGTCTCTTCCTAACACAAGTGTTGACTATCTCCAAAAGGAAAGACAAAAGGCAACTTTCAGGTACAAGGAAAAGATCTCAGCGCCATTCTAAGATATCAACCTGATAGTCTACTCTTCTTTTTAGAAGCCCTCATATAAGCTATCAGATTCAACGGGATAATGCATTTAATGCTCATCAGAATGGCTCTATTATCATCCGTTGAAGATTCAAGATTGCTCAAAGTCTTGGAGGAAATAAATACCTTCATCCCTGAAGAAGCAAAGTGACGAACCTTCACATGAGCGAACTAGCATTCTAAAGCAAACGAAAAGCTTACAAGCTTTCTCTGAGTTTACTTTTTCATAACACTCTCTGTGTAGAGTTAATCTTTCAGAGTTCTGTCCTTAAGTTTCATACCCTCACATATAGTGAGTTAGTTTAACTTAAACTCCTTTCAAAACCAATCTTGATTGAGCCTGGAAAAGCTTATCTGAAAAAGAATACTTGAGCCTGAAGAGGCTTGAATGTAAAAGAATACTTAGTGTTGCCTGAAGAGGTGTTGAATACTTGTAACAAAGATTTCTTATAGTGGAAAAATCTCTCACGTAGAAAGGACTGGACGTAGCTTTTGGCTTAAGAGTGAACCAGGATAAATTCACTATGTTGATCTTCTTTCCCTTATCTCTGTCTTTAGTTTGATTATAACTAACCCTCGGGATTGAATTGTTTTCTTAGACATTTATCTTTAAAAGTAAACAATCACATCGAGCGTCCAATCGTTGTTTGTTCACGCTCTTTGCGTGTGTTAACATATTTGTGTCCAAACCTTTAAGAAAATATATCTGCTTACGAAAAAGAATTTAAAATCTTAATAAACACAGTTCAACCCCCCTTCTTGAGTTTCAAACAGGTTCCTTCATAGGGTTCTTCATCAAGTCCTAAATAAGTCAATCATTCACAAGGTAGGCTCCAAATACTCAGTCACCAAAGCTCATCAGTTTCTACCTTGTTCATCTCTTGCTGGATAGGCAAGTAAACCTTTATTACCTTCTCTTTGGAAGCTTCAAGGCCAACACTCAAGGGTCTGGGAAGAACACAAGCATTCCCTATGCTGTTCTCCTTTCAAAAATCTTCGAGAAGCATCTTGTCTACAACGACTTGAAGACTTTGTCTCCTGAACGGAAGTTGAAATATTTTGGTGTTCATGGGATTGAACATTTGGTTCAACCAGAGTTTAGAAAACTAAGTTTTATAAAGATGAAGTTGGACACAGTGACAAACTTCCTAAAAGAGCAAGAAAGGAAGAGAAAAGAAGGTCAGATGCAAGAACATTCTGCCGACCGTTCGTTGAGTACTAGACAAAAAGCTGGGCAAGCTCGTCTATATGATGAAGTCCAACCTTCTGATCAACCAACTATTCCTAAATCCAAGAGAAAAAGGAAGCTGGTTCTTCAGACGGTCCAAGAGGAAGAAGATGATGATGATTAACCTATTGACAAGGTGATCAAGGGTCAGAAGCACCAAGCTCTAGCTGAAGCACCAAGGTCTAAGCTGCTTATGCAAAGGCCAACTTATTCAAGGGCAAAGAGCTCTAATCCTTCTTCCATAGGTAACATTGAACACTTAACTCCTTCTGGTTCAGTTCTAATACCTGTTGTTGATCAACTCGTGTGGCTGAGAAGATTGATCCTGAGTATAGACAATCACTAGGCACTTCACCCCTTCCCCAAACAGTAACCTCACACAACCTTCCCCTCACCAATCACAAGAAAACTTACCTTATCTCTCACCACAAACCTCATCTCATTACTTACCTTCACCAAATGAGCCCTTAAGCCAATCCTCACCAGAACAACATTTCGACATAACCTCACAACCCTCACCTTCAACGGCTGAACCTGAAGACAGGTTCACACCTTGAAGAGATCAACCCTTCAAACCCTATGGTGCAATCTACCCCACCATTAGATATCCATGCCAAACCTTCCCATACATTGATCCTACTCCCATCTTAGAAAACCAAACTGAAACCCTCTCTGATGTCATAAGAACTTGACGAATTCTCTTTATTAGACAACCTACCATTCGTCCAACCCCTCTACCACATCTACCCTTCCCTGAATATGAATATGAGCCCCTAACTCTTCCTGCCCCCTCAGTTATATTCCCCACCCTTTTCAACCGTTCGGTGAAGCCCTTCCAAATAAACATTTCACTTCCAATGGGCCATTGCTCGTCCATTTGGAGCATAAGAGATTTCCACCGAGGAAGATTTATTCAAATCTCATTATGGATAAAGCTTTCAAATGGTGCAACTACTACATGGGATGCCACATCATTCCATCTCATGAGCGGAAAAAATGTTGGCAAACCATTGAGGAGCTAAGGTCACGAACCTTTGCACGACACAAATTCATCATGGATCGTGATGTCAGGTTCATTCCTAGTCATCCCTCAGGCTGGAAAGAGTACTCTTATGTCACAGATCTCTTCCCTTATTATGCATGCAAGAATGAACTTGAAATGGCCCGGGAGGCGAAGATTTCTCACAGCCTTCCCAAGAGCTTCTGGAGGAAGACTGCAGCTACTAGTTTGGGAGTGGTTCCTCCATGTGCATGTCCTTGTATCCCGATGTTGGATATGAACAGGGATAAAGATGCACGAAAAAGAAGGTCCAAGGAGGTCAAACCCTTCCCCATCTCCTTCGATCCCTTGTTCTGGAAAAGGTAGCATAAAGATGGTGCTGTCTTTGCAAAAATTCTAAAGAAAAATGTTTGGGAGTGTGATGATGAAGATGCTACTATTTTCTGGGAAACACGCATTTGGAGATGCGGTGCTGAAGCTTCATCATCTGAACAGTCTGGGGAAGAAAAGTCTGGGATTCCTACCGTCCATGGGAAGTACCGAATCACATATGTCACCTTTATGATTCTGGACGATATCTTTGGGATCCCTCTTTATTGTACAAATATTGAGGAGGCCAATGATATTCCATGGATTGAACCAACTGTCCAAGATCTTGCTCAAAAACATATTCAAGTGCCTAAGGTGGATGAACCATCAGCTATTCAAGAGCAAATAGGAGAGTCTGAGCACCTTGCTTCTAATAGTCCAAGTTCTCAGCCTCATCCTGTTTCAACCGTCCATACGGTTGATCCCTCTTCGTGCATGGCCTTGAGCGTGGTTCCGGGCAATGTTAATGCTGAAGCAACCAAAGCCACTGCTGAAAGCGTTGTCTCAACTATCCCTCCCAGAAGTTCAAGACTTTGTTCAAAAGTCCTTTCAAGCCAATAATGAAGTATTGTTGGCACAGTTAACTGCCATAATTCTAATCCCCCTCCCCCTCCTCCCTCTTCTTAGTTTCCTTTTATTATTTTCTAAAGACAATGATGTACCTACTTCACCTTTTGTCTGGTGACAAAAAAGGGGAGAAAGGCATCAGAATTTGATTGATGTTGCATTATTCATTGCTTATTATTCTTTGCTCATTATTCTTTGCTAATTTTAATCTGGTGCATTCTAAGTTATTACACACTTAATATTATATGCTCTGATACCTTGAATGCCGATAAATGCTATATCTGATAGACGCTTTTTCTTAGGAGGAGCCTTCTGGCTCTTTAGAAAAACGTTATTCAATCAAATTTAGTATATTTTTGTCATCATAAAAAAGAGAGAGATTGTTGGAACCAAAATGGTTATGGTAACAAAGAACTAAATTAGATGAACAAAGATCTATTATGGTCTAACAAGTTTATCCTAAGTGTGCAGGAATTCATAGTCCAAAGACTAATCACACCGTGAGTGTTATCGCACATGTCCATCGTTTTGCTATAAACAATAAACGGATGAAGTCCATCATGAACTGAGAATCTTTCTGATAACTTATCAAAGTCCAAAGACTCATCAGAGTAAATTATACATTCTTTTAATTTAAGATCCAATATAATTGCTTATCTGTACTTTACTAAAAGTTATTCATAGCGCGCCAATGTAAAAAATTACGAAGTTTAAACTATTATCTTTCATGTAAAAAGGGAATATCCCTTAGACATTAGTTCTTTGTATCTTAGTACTTTCGAACGCTAAAGCCAGTCTGTCCCAGTCATGTTGAAGTTGACTATCTCCAACAAGGAAAGACAAAAGGCAACTTTTAGGTATATAGAAAAGTTGCCAGTGCTACTTTCAGCTATCTCTCTGATAGCCTATTCTACTTTTCAGAAGCTCTTCACAAGCTATCAGACTCAACAGGATTTTGCATTTAATGCTTATCAGAGTGGCTCTCTTGTAAACCGTTAAAGAAACAAAGATTGCTCAAGACTTGAAGGCTATATATACCCTTATTCTTGATGAAGAAAGATGACGAAAACTTGAACATATTTCATACAAGCTTACAAACAATCAAGAAAGCAAAGAAAAATAAAAAGCTCACAAGCTTCTCTGAACTTAATTTTCATATCACTCTCTACGTAGAGTTGTTTTTCAGAATCTGCTATTAAGTTTTACATCCTCACACACAGTGAGTTAGATTTAATCTTAAAATCTTTTCAAAATATTCTTAGTTGAGCCTGGAGAGGCTTGTCTGAAAAGAATACTTGAGTTGTGTCTAAAGAGGTTTTGAATACTTGTGCCTGAAGAGGTGTAGAGTACTTATTGTGACAAGGTTTTGTTATAGTGGATAAAGTTCTCACGTAGAGGGGGTTGTACGTAGCTCTTAGGTTAAGAGTGAACCAGGATAAATTTCTTGTTTTATCTTCTCTCCCTTACTCTTGCCTTTAATTTATTTATAACTAACGTTTGGGATTGAAATTGTTTTCTTAACGTTCGTTCTTCAAGAAAACATATAGCATGCATCCAAGCTTTAAGCTTACACGCTTTGTGTTTTTCTTGTCTTCTTTGCATCCATCATCTTAAGAAAAGATATTTGCTTGCAAAAAGTTTCTCAAAAACTTAAGAAACACAATTCAACTCCCCTTCTTGTGTTTTAAAAAGGTTCCTTCACAAACAATGGACAGTGTGTACATTCATCAGACGAAGTACACAAAGGAGCTTCTTAAACACTTCAAAATGGATGACTGCAAACCAATGAATACACCTATGCATCCAACGCCGATCATGAGCAAAGATGTTAAAGATAAAAGGTAGACCAAAAGGTATATAGAGGTATAAATGGTTCCCTCTTATATCTAACTGCATTCATATCAGATATCATGTTCAATGTTTGTACTTGTGCTCATTTTCGATATGATCTTAGAAGGTCTCACCTCTCAGCAGTTAAACGCATATTTAGGGTTCGTTTGATTTGTAATATTTTAAGGGACAGCACAACACAAAATTACTTGTTTTGTGTTTGATTTGCAAAATGAGTATGGGACAGCATAAAACAAAGGACAGCACAAAAATCAATTTTTTTGTCCCACACCAAACCATGGGACAAAAAGTTGTTCTAAGCACAAACAACCAAAAAGACAAAAATACCCACTTATTTCCTATTAACCTCTCTCTCTCTCTCTCTCCTTCTCTCTCTCTCGTAACTTGACATAATTACTTAATTTATAATACCTATGTTTATGTCATGTATATAATTTTGTGATTATATAACATAATAATATTATATATTATATATAAAACTTATTTAATATAATATTAAATAAAGTTATATATTATAAAGGGTATTTTAAGTAAATTTTACATTATTTTATTTGTGTTGTCCATTGTCCACCAAACAATATACTGGACAAAAAGTTGTCCTGTAACTCAAGCATTTGTCTTGTGCTGTTCTCCTTATCCTGTGCCTCAATGCGAATCAAACGCACCCCTCAATGCGAATCAAACGCACCCTTAGATATCTTAAAGGTTCTATTAATCTAAGTTTGCTTTATAAGAAATTTGATGAGTACAGATTAGTTGGATTTTGTAATGCTGGCTATGCTGGAGACCTTATAGAACGAAAGAGCACCAACAAAGATTGGTACTTCATTAGAGCAAACTTAGTCTCCTCTCAAGCAAAAGGCAAAACACAATTGCTTATCAACTGCTGAAGCTATATACATTGCTGTTGCAAGCTGTTGCTCGCAAATTCTTTAGATCAAACATCAGTTAGAAGACTACAACGTGTTTGTAAGTAATATGCCTATAATGTGTGATAATACAATTGCTATAAATCTATCTAAAAATTTTATACTGCATTCTAGAGCTAAGCATATAGAGATTAAACATCATTTCATTAGATATTATGTGCAAAAAAGGGGTAATTAATATTCAATTCGTTGATACTGACCATCAATGACCAGATATCTTCACCAAACCTCTAGCTGAAGATAGGTTCACATTCATAAGAAAACATTTGAACATGCATTTTATAGACTGATCATAAGTCCAATGCATGCGTCCAATACATGATAGAGTCCAATGAGTGTGAGTCCAATGTATGTGCTTTACTTGTTTATGTTTGTTAATCCATAACATTTAATGAAATAAATCTTTGTCGGAAGACAAATTTATTTCACATTCCCTTAACTGAGCCAATTTTGTTTTCAAGATTACAACCGTTGTTTTACAGTTTTCAAAATTGGAACGTGCGTCAGATATTAAATGTGCACGTCACCTCACCTTTCTTTTCTTTTTTCTTTTTTAACTTATTTCGAAAATAAAATGTGAAGTGTTTTTAAAGCTCGCTCCTATAAAAGTTTAAACCTTTAAAAAGTCTTTTCTTCTTCAACCTTTTTCTCTCTGAATCTTTTGTGAAAAACCTCTACCCTCTCTTTTCTGCATCAATGGCTGCTTCTGGTTTTGCTAAAGAAAAGGTAAGTCTCTGGATGTCGAGAATGCTAAGATTCTCCTGGAATACAAGTTCGACTTGAAGTTCTTCGCTGATCATGGGATTGACATCTCATCTCACATCCAAGCTGTTGGATGGGTGAGCTTCTTTGAAGATTCTTCGGTTATCTATCTCGCATTGATAAGGGAGTTCTGGACGAACCTTACTATTACCATGAGGGAGATCAAAAACATCATTCTAGATACTGAGCTAAAAATATTGGAGTCAACCGTCTCAAATGTCACTGGTTGCGCTCAATCTGGGATAACGTACGAAAATGAATGGGAAAAGACTTGGGAGGTCAAGAGTTCATGAAGAATTGTTTACTGAAAAACATCTCTGACAAGCTGATTGGGTCTAAAATGACTGATAAGGGTAGGATTCTTCATCAAATCCTGAATAAGTCAATCATTCACAAGGCAGGCTCTAAAGACTCAATCCCTAAGCCACATCAGTTTTTACTGGTTCATCTACTGTTGGATAGGAAACTGAATCTTCCTTACCTTCTCTTTGGTATATTCAAAGTCACCATTCAAGGGTCTAGAAAGAACACAGTTATTACCTATGCTGGATTTCTATCAAAGATTTTTTAGAAGCATCTTGTCTACAATGATCTAAAAACTCTGTCTCCAGAACGCCAGTTGAAATATTTTGGAGTTCATGGGATTGAACGACTGGTTCAACCTATGTTTGGGAAACAAAGCCTGATGAAGATGAAGCTAGATACAAAATAAGCTTCTTGGAAGAGTAAGACAAGAAGAGGAAAGAAGATCAGATGAAGGATGCTGTTGAAAGTCACACGCAAGGAAAGTCTAATGATCGTCCATTGGCTATTGGATGTAAATATGTGTGTCCAACTGTTCCTACCGTCCAACAAAAGAGAAAAGAAAGCTGGTTCTTCAGACGGTACAAGAAGAAGAAGATGAAGATGATGATGATCTACCTATCTCCAAGGTGATCAAGGGTCAGAAACAACAAACTCCAGCTAAAGCACCAAGACCACAGATAACGTTGAAGAGGCCAAGGTCTTCAAGGACAAAGGACTCTGCATGCAAACCTAGAGGTAACACTGAACACCTTACTCCATCTCATTCAGTACTTGTTCCCATTGTTGATCAACCCACTGTGGTTGAAAGAATTGTCTATAGTTATCAACAAACTCTGGGCACCTCACGCTCTCCTCAAACACAAGCCTCACCCCTTCCCCAAACAGTAACCTCACCACAAACCTCTCCTCACCAATCACCAGAAAACTCACATCACCTCTCACCACAAACCTCATCTTATCACTCACCTTCACCATATGATCCCATAACAATATCCTCTCCTGACTAAGAAATAGACATAGTCTCACAACCCTCATCACCACAGTCTGAACCTCAAGATTGGTTCACTCTTGCGGTTGAAAAACCCCTCAAGCCTTATGGAGAAATCTACCCTACACTCAGATACCCAAGACAAACCTTTACATACATTGATCCCACCCCCCATAATAGAAAGTCAAACAGAAACTTTATCAGACGTTATATGAACATGGCCTCTTCTCTTTCATAGACGTCCAACGACATCTCTCATAGAAATCCCACAACGACTATTCCCTCCACCCAAATATGAATATGAGCCCCCATCCCTTCCTACCCCCATCAGTGATATCCCTCACCCTTATCAACCCTCTAGTGAGACCTAGTGAACATTATACTTCCAATCGACCGTTGCTCGTCCATCTAGAACAAAAGAGATTTTCACCTAGGAAGATTTATCCAAATCTCATCATGGATAAAGTATTCCAGTGGTGCCACTACAGTGTGGGACGCCACATCATTCCACCTTATGAGAAAAAGAGAGGCTGGAAAGCTCTTGAGGAACAAAGGTCAAGAACTTTTGGGCTGCCAAAGTTTATCTTGGAACGAGATGTCAAGTTCATCCCTGCACATCCCTTTGTCTTCAAAGAATATTCAGACGTAAGGGACTTCATGCCATACTATGCCTGCAAGAGAGAGCCGAAGATGCCCAAGAAAGCAGCAAAGATCGCTCACAATCTTCCAAAGAGTTTCTGGAAGAAATCTACAAAGACAAATCTAGGAGTTGTACCTCCACGTGCCTGTCCTCGTATTCCTATGCTAGATATGAATAAGGACAAGGACAAAATAAAAAGATTGTCCAAGGAATTGAAGTCATACCCTTTCGCTTTTGATCCACTGTTTTGGAAGAGACCTCACGATGACAAGTCTGTCTTTCCAAGTATCATGAAGAAACACTCTTCGGAGCGTGGAGATCATGAAGTAAGAACCTTCTGGGAAAGGCATATCTAGAAGTGCGCATCAGAAGCCACATTTCCTGGTCTGAATAAGGAAGATAAGTCTGAGACCCCCACCGTCCATGCGAAATACAGAATCTCAGATGTCACCTTCATGATCATGGACGATCTATTAGGGATTCCTCTTTACTGCACAACCATTGAGGAAGTCTTTGATTCTCCGTGGATTGAAACTCTTGTTCAAGAGCCTAAGGAAGTTGAGCCAACTGCTCCGCAAGAGCAAATAGGAGAGTCTGCGCATGACGTGTTTGATCGTCCAAGCACTCAGCCTCTTCCTATATCTGTTGTTCATCTGGCTGATCCTTCTCTCTCTTTGGCCCTTAGTGTGGTTCCTGGAAATGCAAAGGAAGAGGCAACCAAGGCTACTGCTTAAAGCTCTATCTCTACTGCTCCTCCTGATCTTCAAGAGTTTGTTCAGAGGTCCATATCTGTTCTTCAAGCAAATAATGTAGCACGGATGGCACGAATGGCTGCTATGATGGAGAACTTTTCAAAAATCTTCTGATCCACCTCCACCTCCTCCTTCTTGATAGTTTTCTTTTGTTTCTTTTCTAACTATGATGATACTTTTCACCCTTTGTCTGATGACAAAAAAGGGGAGAAAGACTGGGAATTTGTTTGAGAATTGCTTTGGAAATTTTGATTGAGAATTTCTTATTGATTATCTGATGCATTTCATTCTATAAGTCGTATGCTTTTACATGTTTGCTGTTATTGAATTGAATGTTGTGGTATGATATATATGCTCTGATAACTTATGTGTTGGACGTATAATTTTTGTTTACATTGTTATTCTCTACCTAACTCCAATCTTTAAATGCTGATAAATGTTATCTTTGATAGAAGCTTTTTCTTAGGGGGAGCCTTCCGGCTCTTTAGAAAAACTTTGCTCAATCAAATTTAGTATGTTTGTCATCATCAAAAAGGGGGAGATTGTTGGAACCAAAGTGCTTATGGTCCATAACTCTTTAAGATTTTGATGTTAACAAAAGACTAAATTAGTTGAACAAGGATTTGTTATGATCTAATAAGTTTATCCTAAGTGTGCAGGTAAACGATCATCAGACCTTGAGTCTAATCGCACAGACCATCGTTTTGCTGTAAACGATAAATGGACGAAGTCCTTCTTGGACTGTGGTCTTTTCAGTTACATATCTGAGTCCAAAGACTTATCAGAGTAAAGTATAAACATTTTTTTTATTAAAAGTCCAACAATAATTATTTAAATTTACTTTATTGGACCATGTTCAAAGCGCGTCAATGTAAAAAGTTAACAGTTTCAAATTATTATCTTCCATGTAAAAGGTTATTATCCCTTAGATAAAAATTCTTTGTATATTAGTACTCTTGAACGCATAAAGCGAGTCTATTCCTGACACATTCAAGTTGACTATCCTAACAAGGAAAGACAAAAGGCAACTTTCGGGTACAAGAAAAAGCTGTCAGTATCACTTTCAACTATCACTCTCTGATAGTCTACTTTGTTTTTCGAAGCTATTCACAAGCTATCAAACTCAATGGGTTTTTGCATTTAATGCTTATCAGAACGACTCTCTTACCAACCATTGGAGAAACAAGTTTGCTCAAGACCGAAGGCTATAAATACCTTCAACCTTGAAGAAGCAAAGTTACGAAGAACGATGAAAACACTAAACTTGAACTAAAATCATACAAGCTTACAAGCAAACAAGAAATCAAAGCGTAAAAAAGCTCTTAAGCTTTCTCTGAAGTTTAACTTTCATATTTACTCTCTTCTAAGAATCTTTTCTAAACCATCTTGGTTGAGCCTGGAGAGGATTATCTGTAAAAGAATAATTATAGTTACCTGAAAAGGTGTTGAATACTTGTGCCTGAAGAGGTGTATAATATTTATTGTAACAAGGTTTTTGTTATTTTGAAAAAGCTCTCACATAGAGGGGACTGGACATAGATCTTGGGTTAAGAATGAACCAGGATAATTTTTTTGTGTTACCTTTTCTCCCTTAACTCTGTCTTTAGATTATTTATGTATAACTAGCACTTGGGATTGAATTTGTTTTCTTAACTACCGTCTTTCAAGAAAACGTTTTAGCGTGCGTCCAAAGTTCAGTATACACACGTTCAGCGTTCGTTTAACATCTTTACGTTCAAAAGCATACAAAAGGATATATGCTTGCAAAAAAGTTTTCAAAAACTTAAGAAACATGATTCAACCCCCCTTCTTGTGTCTCCAATAGGTTCCTTCAGTTTAGCCTTTAGAAAGGGTTAATCCATTCGAGTCCAAGTAACCTGTTTCACGGTTTTGGTCGTGTCTTGAGTTCTAGATGTCCGATTGAGGTGATCTTGGATGCGTTGAAAGCTTAGAGAATTATATACAAGTCTTATTTCAGGTGTCAGGGTCAAATTCGGCTCCTATCAACTCGCTTCACGAATTCAAATTTGCCTCGTGAGTCTTGTAGACAGCTTCTTGGAACTCTCTGATTCGCCTCGTGAAAATTGATTCGTCTAGCGAATCGACGCGCAGCAGAAACGTGTTTTTGGGCTTCTAATCATCCCATAATAATGCTAACTCATATTTAAATACCTAATACATGATCTAAACCCTAAATCATCAGTTGTTAACTTCTGAAAACTGCTTATCTTCATATCTAAGAGGTTTCTCTTGATCTCTTCCAAGAATCTTTGAAGGAGATTGGTCATGTTTGTCGTTCTTTGTCACCTTTCGCTTGAAGGACGTCGGTGCTTTCATGCGTTCTCGTAGTGATCTCCATCACTTATTTATGACCTTTGGAGTTGTAAACAAGGTAAATTTGTGTATCCTTGTTCCCTTTTGCTTCTCTCTTGAGTTTCTTGATTTATTGGTTGAATCAAGATGTTTTTGTGTCGTTTCTTGATACAATGATCGTGCATTCGTGAGATATGACCCAAATGGATCTTTTTCTCTTCCCTTTTCTCTTTGTGATTGTAATACCAGGTATGAGGGGAAAGGAAAGATCATGAATATGTGGGTTTCGGGATAGATTAAGATGAAGGGATTAACCCGTGACCCCTATGTTTTCGTTGATGTGTATAGGCCTATACGCATGCCTATGAATGTTGTGAATGCCTATGAGTGTTATGAATTCCTATGAATATTATGAATGCCTAAGGGTATTGTTCTTGATATTTGCTTGATGTTGTGATATGCGATGTTATTCCATTGAATGCTATGACATGTAATTAAGATAAGCATCAATGATATGAATTTATAATGATATTTTGAATGTGCATTGATGATGACATGATGATTGTAATGATAATTTGATCGTGAACTTTATGAAGAAATCAGGATTTGTTAAAGAACATAGTTTTTAGGTTGATTGGTACCCCATAATGAATGAGTTGTTAATAGTGGTGAGATTTATGAATATGGGTTTAGTTTGGGACACGTAGGCATGATCCTCAAGAGATATTGGCTTAGAAAAACTTAGTGAAATTGGTAAGGCTCCTCTCTCTGTCATGATTCGCCTAACGAATGAAGATTCACGATGAGATACAGAGAAGACCAAACGTGGTCTGATGCGATTCGCCTAGCGGATTGTAATCCGTGCGTTGAATGAGAGCAGCAGTTTTAGGAGCTCTCGGGCTCGCCTGACAAGCCAGGATTCGCGCGATGAATCTGGGTTCCCTACCCATATTCTGGTGTACAATTTATAATTAAACGTGAGTATCTAGAAAAATAATGTGAGATAATAATTTAAGTAAGTAATCTAAAAAGAACGTTAATGCTAATGAAAATGATGGATTATCATTAGTGATGTTGATAAAGGCAACAACAATGGTTAATGCCTAGTTGATGTTGATGATCATTGTTAATGGTCATTGTTGATAATCAATGTGATTGATTATGATAATGGATAGTTGGACATCTGTTTGCATGTTGTTGAGCATAGAATGCATCATTCGTTGACGTTGATATATTGGGTGGAAAGCAAACGATGAATCGCGACGGTGGGGCCACGAAAAGTGTTATCTTGGCCTTGAGGGTAGAGTCGAGTGTGGAAGTTCCATTATGGCATGGGCTAGCTACCTTTCGCCGGAGTGACCACTCAACCAAGCCTGAGTACCTTGACTAGTCACAGTATGTTATCAGGACTGGTGAGAGTATTCAATGGAGACCATTTGGTATAGTGAGTCGTCCAAGTTGATAACCGGATATGTACTTCTTGTCGTCTTTCCAAAGTTAGTGTTGTTGGCCGCATATGCATGTAGTAGTGGTCCTGCACTTGCATTGACATACATACCATGGTATATATATTATTATGACCTGCGGATTGGTGTATGTTGTATGTCATCTTAATAACTATTCCTTTCCAATTACATATATTTATGATTGTGTTTCTTACCCCTCTCTTTTGCTGTTCTTGTGCATATGATGTTGTATGAGCGGAGGAGAGTGAGCATGCTGACGAGGAATGATCCGTGGAGATCTCTCTTAGTAGTTTGGATTTATGTTTAGTTGTTCAGTTTTATTCCGGTGTAATATCAGTATATGTATATCAGCTCTGATATGTGACATCGGGATTGGGTTATGTTTATGTTTTATGTTTTTCTGCAGTTTAGTTTTAAAAAGGATTTTGATTATTTCAAATTCCTACGTTTTATGTTATTGATTATGTGATACACATTACCCTGAGAATATGTTTTTCTTTTAATTGATATTTTTTTAAAGGCATGTATGATTTTATTTATGTTTTATCATATGTGGGGTAATGGGTGTCATATTTAGTGGTATCATAGCCGGTTTGTCCTATAGGTTGGGGTATGTGTCTGTTGTGTTATCTTCCGTGTGCTCTTATATGATTGTCCATGACGATAATATAAAGTATTAAGTGTTTTGTTTTGTTTTGCTTGACTTTCTCTATTAGGTGGTTGCTTTGGACGATGCAGGAAGTTATGACAGGTAGAAACGATCAGGTAATTGCTAATGCCCTGGAGGCGTTGGCTAATGCCATAGGGCATAATCAAAATCACAACAGAGGTGGACCTGCTGAATTTCGGGGTTTGGATAAGTTCCAGAGGAACAATCCTTCGTCCTTCAAGGGAGCTTATGACCCTGAAGGTGCTCCGACATGGATCCGTGAGCTTGAGAAGATCTTTCGGACCATGGCATGCACCGATGCTCAGAAGGTTACCTTTTCTACCTTCATGCTAGTGGAGGAATCCGAGCATTGGTGGGAGAATTGCCGCCAACTTTTGGAAGCTAAAGGCACCGCTATTACTTGGGATGCTTTCAAGGAGAGGTTCTTGGGAAAGTATTTCCCTGCTGACATACGCGACAAGAAGGAGATGGAGTTTCTGGATTTGACTCAAGGAAGCATGTCCGTGGGAGAGTATGCCGCTAAGTTCGAGGAGCTGTCACGTTACTATCCACTTTACTAGCATGCAATGGATGATCACTCCAAGTGTGTGAAGTTCGAGAATGGTTTGCGCCCGAAAGTCAAGCAAGCCGTTAGCTACCAGGAGATCTGTGTTTTCCCTACCTTGGTGAACAAGTGTAGATCATGGATGACTACAAGTCGACAGTTGCTCAGTTCAAAAGTTCTGATTCTCAAGGTAATAAAAGGACGAATCAACAAGATAAAGGAAAGTAGCAGCTGGCACCAATTGGTCGTGGGTTCAAGTACGCCGGCAATAAACCGCAGTATACGTCTGGACTAGCTAGTGGCAGAGGATTTGTCTCTTCTAGACCAATCAAGTGTTGCAAGTGTGATAAGGAGCACTTTACTCGTGACTGCAAGGAGACCGACATCGTCCGCTTCAAGTGTGGAAAGCCTGGCCATATCCGCCGAGATTGTGATGGAGCGAAGACTGATTGAGTCACAAAGCGCCAGCAAGAGTTCTCAACCAGTCGATTGAGGACAAGTGGAAGAGTCTTCACTCTCAGTGGAGCTGAAGCCTCAAAATCTAAAGATCTGATCCAAGGTAAGTGCCTCATTAAAGGGACTCCTTTAATAGTGTTGTTTGATTCGGGTGCATTGCATTCCTTTATATCACATGATTGTGTTGAGTACCTTAGATTACCTAGTTCCCATCTTGAGTATGATCTGGATGTTGCTATCCCTACAAATAAGCTTATTATTGCCTCACATGTTTGTAAAGGTTGTTCTATTGTCATTGATGATAAGAATTTCATAGTTGATCATATATGCTTACCTCATAAATAGTTAGACATTATTCTTGGTATGGACTGGTTATCTTCCAATCATGTCCTTTTAAATTTTTTTTCATAAAACTGATGTTTTTGGAACTGTTGTTGGTGCTAAGGATCTGAGTTTTCTGACTGCCAACCAAGTCAAGGCTTCTATTAGAGAAGAGGCCCAAGTATGCATGATCTTATCTTCCCTGGAAGTAGAGAAAAAGGCTGAGGTTAAGGATGTGCCATTTGTGAGAGAGTTCCCTAAGGTTTTTCTCGAGGATATTTATAGTATACCACCTGAGAAAGAGAGGTTGAGTTTAACATAGACTTAGTGCCAGGTACAAAACCTATATCTATAACACCTTATAGGATGTCCCCTCTAGAGCTAACTGAGTTGAAAAAATGGTTACAGGAATTGCTTCAGAAGCAGTTTTTAGGCCTAGTGTGTCTCCGTGGGGAACATCGATGTTGTTGGTAAAAAAAAGGATGGTAGCATGAGGTTATGTGTCGATTATCGACAGCTCAACAAAGTGGCTCTTAAGAATAGGTACCCTCTCCCTAGGATAGATGACCTTATGGATCAGCTGATAGGATGTTGCGTGTTTTCTAAGATAGATTTGAGATCAGGTTATCACCAAATTCAGGTCAAGTCTGAGGACATTCCAAAGACTGCGTCCAGAACGTGCTATGGCCATTATGAGTACCTAGTTATGCCTTTTGGTGTGACTAATGCCCCTGCTGTGTTCATGGACTACATGAACAATACATTTCATCCATGCTTGGATAGGTTTTCAGTTGTCATCATAGATTATATCCTAGTATACTCTAAGACTAAGGAGGAACATGAGGAGCATTTGAGAATAGTCTTGTAGACCCTTAAGGAAAAGCAGTTGTATGCTACGTTGTCTAAGTGTAAGTTCTGGTTAGAGTAGATGAGTTTCGTAGGACACATCATCTCTAAAGGAGGGATAGCTGTAGACCCAGCTAAGGTAGAAACCGTGCTCCATTGGGAAGTGCCTAAGTCAATGATCGAGGTTAGACGTTTCTTGGGTTTAGCCGGGTACTATAAGAGGTTTATAGAAGGGTTCTCTAAGATAGCTTTGCCTATGATCCGCCTTACTAAGAAAGGTCAGATCTTTGTTTGGGACTCTAAGTGTGAGAAAAGTTTTCAGGAGTTGAAAAATAGGTTGAAATCTGCACCTGTGTTAGTTTTACCCAATCCTAGTGGACTTTTTGTAGTATACTATAATGCTTCAAAGCGAGGTTTAGCTGGGGTGTTGATGCAGAATGGTCAGGTAGTAGTTTATGCTTCTAGGCAGCTTAAGACCCATGAGAAGAATTACCCTACCCATGACTTGGAGTTAGGAGCCGTAGTGTTTGCCTTAAAGTTTTGGAGGCATTATCTTTATGGAGCTAGATTTAAGATCTTTAGCAATCATAAGAGTTTGAAATACTTGTCTGACCAAAAGGAGTTGAATATGAAAAAACATAGGTGGATGGAATTTCTTAAGGATTATGACTTTGAGTTGAGTTACCACCCAAGTAAAGCCAATGTAGTGGTAGATGCTTTGAGTAGCAAACTTTACATGTTTTAGCTTTGATGGTTAGAGAGATGAACTTGATCGAGAAGTTTAGAGACTTGAGTTTTGCTTGGGAAGTTACCCCTAAGAGTATTAGGCTAGGAATGTTGAAAATCACTAGCAGTTTGATGGATCAGATTAGAGAAGAGCAAAAAAATAGATAGACCAAAGAGAGTCGATTGCTCAAGGTATAAACCTTAGTTTTAAGGAAGGGAATGATGAAATTTTGCGGTTCCAAGATAGAGTTTGTATACCTGATTTTCCAGAGCTTAGGAAGTTGATCATTGAGGAAGGACACATGCGTAATTTGGGTGTTCAGCCAGGAGCCACAAAGATGTATCAGGATCTGAAACAGATGTTTTGGTGGCCTAGGATGAAAAAAAATGTGGATGAGTTTGTTTATACTTGCTTAGTGTGGCAGAAGGCTAAGATAGAGCACCAAAAACCTTCGGGTAAATTGCAACCTTTGAGTATTCCTGAGTGGAAATGGGATAATATCTCTATGAATTTTGTGTCTGGACTCCCTAGGACTCTAGCCTATTGTGTTGCCATATGGGTTGTTGTGGACAAGTTAACCAAATTTGCCCATTTCATTCCTATGAACATGGAGTATCCATTAGAGAAGTTGATTGGGTTGTATATCTGAGAGATAGTTAGTTTGCATGGTGTACCCTTTAGCATAGTGTCAGATAGAGATCCTAGATTTACTTCTAGATTTTGGAATAGTTTGCATGAGACTTTAGGAACTAGGCTTAGATTGAGTTCAGCTTATCACCCACAGTTTCTTGACAAAACCACTTACGACGTCGCAAAGTTCATTTGGCATGGCGAACCAGTGATTCTCCGCCACCTCTTGCTTCTCCGACTCGTTCTCCTCCTCTATTGCGGGGCTATAACGCACTAACAACAGTTTTTTGCTAAACAAATCTCCTCCTCCTTTAATCTTGACATCTATTGCTGGCTCCGGTTGCAGCACTAGCACCGGCATCGCCAAAGCTTCTCAAAGTGCTGCTCCTTCTGTTGCCATCACTCTTTCACTTACTAATTGCCTTCGTGCTTGCTGTGCAGCACTATCAGTCCACTGACCATGACCATCTGAAGATTTGCGTTCCTTCATCTTGTCACTCATTTTTTTCAACACCTTGATTGGCTTTGTTCAAGTTGTCCCAAGCCTCTTTTGTTGTGTTGGCTGTAGAAATCTTCTCAAAATTTTCTTCATCCACACATTGATGAAGAATAGAGAGAGCAATGTAATATCTCCTTTTGGATTACTTATAGGATCTAGCACTGCCCTCCTCTTCTTGGATCCCATCCTTCACTATTTCTAGCACCTCATGGAAACCAAATATGACTCTCATCTTCACCACCCATTGATAAAAGTTTCTTGTCATCAAGAACCGGTAAAGGAACCGAAAAATGCCCAGTCATAATCGTTGTAGACATGGACACACCCTCACAAATCTCTTTTCGTTCCAGAACCGTAATAGTTCTGATACCATGTTGAAACACAAGCACACACTCAATGGACACACACAGTAATTGAATAGAGAGAATATTGAGAGGAAGGAGAAAGAGATAGAAGAAAATACTCTACATGAAAGAAAACTTTATTCACTTCACTATTATTATATTTTCTCTATCTCACATTGATTATACATAAACATCCATTTATAGTGTTATACACACTTAATTCTCACATGGACTATTTGATCATTTATTAGTTACAACAAATTAACTAACTAACACTAATTGAATTACCTAATCCGAATTATACTCCGACAATTATCAAATGATGTCACATAAAATATGGTTAATAATTGATTAAACAATGTCCTTAGGCCACTCGTTAGCATTCTCCGTAAATAATTATAATATTCACTATAAGTGATTAAAACAAGAGTAAAGGCTCATTTTAGTCTCTAACAATGTTTGAGGTACCACATTTCGTCCCTGGAGGAAAAAAAACTCACTGAGTAGTCCCTAACAATGATAAAAGAGGGACACGTCAGTCCTTCTGTTTGTTTCCATCCTAAAAATAATGTTAAAGTGTTGATATATACTATTGATGTGCCTAGGTATCTATTAAACTGGTCCATATGACCGGTGTTGGTACATCTGGTGCATGTGGTGTGTTGTTTGTAATATATAGGGATTAATATGTCCTACGATAGAATTTGTCAGGGACTAAATTGGGTTATTTAAATAATAGTTGGGGACTTTATTGGGTCAATGCATAATTATTCTCATGGTCTATTATGCATGTAGAGATTATTGTCTTGACACCTGACATATAAACGATACATATCAGCACTTTAATGATATGTTCAGGATGAAAATAAATGAAGGGACTAAAATGTCCCTCTTTTGTCATTTTCGGGGATTATTCGGTGAGTTTTTTTTCCAGCGATGAAAAGTAATATCTCAAAAATTATTGGAGACTTAAATTGATATTTACTCTTAAAACAATTAAATAAATTTGTAGCTAGATATATAAATAAATAATTCCATTTTATAATTGATTAATTCAATTTATGTACCCAAGTGCGTAAGGACGTGAGGTAGTGCGCCATCTTGCCAATAATCAAGAATTGACAACTTCCCGTAAGATTTTGTGGCTCGTGACGCACCACCACTTAACCAACCAACAATAGTATTAGTAGTTTAGTACGTCTCTTTATGCGGGGATGGTGACCCTTCAATTGAAGGGTGCGTATTCCGTGATACCTGCCACAAAAAGATTATTTATAGGGAAATGTTTAAGGTTCCGCTCGTGAGTTATAAGGAAAAGAAAAAGGAAAAGGAAAGGATTATACAGAAAGGAAGGCGAAGGGAGGAAAGGAAGGAAAAAAGAATATTATCCCTCTTTTTATTTAGGAATACATATTGTGGAAGGAGAAGGAAATGAAGGATATTTGACATACTTTTATAATTTTATCCTTATTTAAGAAAATTAATATAATTAATATTCTATAACTAATATTAATTCAGAAAATAAATAATAATTTCTCCAAAAAAAATATTTTCCTAATTTTTTTTATGTAAATAATTTCTTATTCTAAATTTTTTTTGTCTCTAATTTTAAAGATTTTTTTTATGAAAAAAAAGACGGGTACAATTTGAAGTTATTAAAGAGTAAGTTGGTAAATTACATCTATTATCTCCAAAATACACCAAATTGGAGGAAAGGAGAAAATGGCTCATACGAGGATTTTGGAGAGTTTACAAAATATCTTGGAATCTTTCTATCTCTTTTACTAAACTCTCAAACAGGGGGTTTAATGTAAATTTATCTTTCTTTCCTTCCCTTTTCTTCGTAGAATTGTCTAGCAAACAAAGCTGTAAGATTTATAAAAGCAAATTTTTATATTGAAATGATGTAATTAATGTATGAAGAAATGAAGCTGTTAATTTTATAATATAACATTTTTATTTCTTAATTACTTAATTAATATCGTCAGTATATTGATTAGGGAGATCCTTATTTATATACATTGTCGGTCAATGTCCTCACCACCTCGGAATTTTTGGTGTCTGTGAGCATTGTGCTTTTATTCATTTAGCTTAGCTGGATGAGATGAGATGCCAGTACATGGCAGAGCTTGTGATCCACTGTTAGGTATTGATGATGCAATGGCAACATAACTATTAATATAAGTGAAAGAGGACCCAAAAACAAAGCATGTTTGATGGGTTTTTTTGACCAAACTAATATTATTTTAGAAACTATTAATAAGATTATTTTATAACATTTTATCAAAATAAGGTTGTTTTTGTCAGTGTGTCAATTGTTTTTAATTTGCAAACGTGGAAAGCGCCAGTCAGGCGCCACTTCGACTGGCGCCTTCCATGTCAGCAAATTAAAAATGGCACATCTCAACCAATGATTGGTTGATTGTTTTTTTTTTAAAAAAACAGAAAAAACAAAAAAAAAAGTCTTGTAGCCTTCCTTATGCACGTCACGTGGCGCAACGCAGGGAAAGGTTGTCCCCCTCCCCAAGCAGCACCCCAACCCCCCACGCATACCCATGCCCCTCCCCTATTTAATCCCCTCCCCTTCCCCTTAACACCCACTCTTCATATCCTAACACTAACACACTTTATCTCAAACCCTAACCCTATACTAATATATTATTTTTAACTTCTACTAGATCATGTATCCGTGCGATGCACGGGTGTATAATGATTTTTTATTTTTTTGTTTGAATGTTTTTGTAAATGTAAGAAGTAACACATTAAAAGATGAACAAATACATATTTGTGTTATATTTGAATGGTTTGAAAGAGGGGTTTGTATATTTGAGTCATTAAAGTGAAATCGTTGGGGAAATGTACTTCTGTGAACAACTCAGACGACGTTATGATTTGCAAATTGATATTCTCTTAGATACTCATTAAGTTATCTCACTAATGGTGGTTATTCTATCGTTGTTGACATGTTTGCTTCTTTATACAAAGAAAATTAACATAAAAAAAAAATTATAAGATATAACTTTAGTTTCCTATTTCTAATCATTAAATTATTCACTAAGTGCAAATAAAAGTACAAAACTTCAAAGGATATCCCAAAAATACCCAGTTTGAAGAGTCCCTTCTAATACTTGCATCTCCATTGATGCAAAATCAACGGTTGTCCTTGTAAGTTGTAACACCTTAAGCTTCACAATGACCAACCCCAATACCAAACTACAACATGACTTTTGACCAATGAAGTCAAACCCAAAAAAAATCAAAAAAAAAATTGCATATAAAAATAAAATGTTAACATATCATCATTCAGAGTCTCTACAGTCTTTGTTTTATTGAAGATAATTTAAGACATGAATTAAACCACAAAAAAAAAAAAAAACTTCGCCTATTATATTGTTATTTTCCATGGCACGGGTGTATCATGTTTTTCTATTTTTTTTTGTTTGAATAATTTTTTTTAAATGTAGGAAGTAACACATTAAAAGATGAATGAATGCATATTTGTGTTGCATTTGAATGGTTTGGGAGAGGGGTTTGCATGTTAGATTCATTAAAGTTAAATAATTGGAGAAATGCACTTTTGTGAATAACTCTTAAGACGACGTTATAGTTTGCAAATTGTCATTCTCTTATATGCTCATTAAGTTATCTCAAATGTTGAATGGTTGTTCTATCATTATTGACATGTTTACTTCTTTATACAAAGAAAATTAACATAAAAAATGATAAAAAATAACCTTAGTTTCCTATTTCTAATCATTGAACTATCCATTCATTGAAAATAAAACTACAAAATTTCAAAGGATATTCCAAAAAGGGACAGTTTGAGCAGTCCCTTCTAATACTTGCATCTCCTTTGATGCAAAATTAGCGTTCGTCCTTGTAACACCCTAAGCTTCACACGGACCAACCCCAATAGCAGTCTATAACAACAACAACTTTGATCAATGAAGCCAAACCCAAAAAGATCACATTTTTTGCATATAAAAGTAAAATATTAACATATATCATTATTCACAATCTCTACGATCTTTGTTCTTTTGACGATAATTTAAGACATGAAGCAAACCACAAAAAAAGAATGTCGCCCAGTATATTATTCTTTTCCATAAAATATTAAACTTGATTTTACTATCAATTTGTTAGGTTGTAACAAATTATAAAATTTATTTTGGGGCCATATCTAATTTTCAGTTATAATTCCTCTATCTCTGGTTTGATCTTATTGGACCATAAAAATTATGATTGTATGCTTAATGGTTATAAACTGGAATACAATAATAGAAGTTAAAAAGATAAAACACAATAAAGTAAGATCGTGAGATGGAAATATACACTTTGAAAAAGAAAAAAATTTACTTAATAATATTTTTTTATTTATTTATTTGTTTTGATAAAGCACAATCAAGTTAATCAGCTTGATTGTTCTTTCTTGAGTGTGAATATATTATTTTTATAAGCAAAATTTCATTAAAATAAATAAAAGAGGAAGGTGGAGAAAAGCACAATATTTGCCGGACACAAACAACTGTGAATAGAACAGAAAACAAAACAAAAAATCCAAAAGTCTCACTATTTGCAATACACCAACTCTATAGCAGCAAAACTGAAGTAGAAAAAGAAAAGCCAGAATTAGCACTACAATTAAGATATCGTCCTAAGCGAGTGAAATCAACAAAAAGGCATTGAAATGAAAAACTGTGGGCGTACACCAGTTGACACATTGGGAACTCCGTACCAGTGATATGCTCAAAAAAATTATGATATTTCTTATGTATGAGTATATTAAGCTTGTGGTATAATCCATTCTCGAGGCAAACTGCGCTCTATACTCGTATGTTCTATTGCTTACTCTTTTATATGTCCCATATCGAAAAATCACAATAATCCTTCAACCTTGGAGCCAGGGATATTGAACTTTCACCACTTTGGATGCATAAATTATTATGAGAGAAAGAAGAAGAATGGTCACAACAACAATAATTGCCATTTTTGGAGAAACATATGTAGAGATGTAGAGATTGTGTAGATAACAATAGTGAAACTAAAACAAATCACATGTTACTGCAAGAAAAGGAAAGGACATGCAAGTGAAGAGACTGCAAAGTGAAACTGCTCACAAGTAGTGTCTATTTCATAATGTCTATGAAATAGACGGATGCAAACACTAGAAGGGGGTTGAATGGTGTTTGAAAAATTTATGCGGAATTTAGAAACTTTTTCGCAAGCACGGACGGGTTATGATAGACGAGTAGACACAGACAAGTCAATCAGACTGATAATTGGTCTAAAGGTTTTCACAGAAAACACACAATCATGCAAGATAAAATTTTTTTTTGATAAACACAATTATAAACCCCTTTAGTTAGATGATAGTTAAGACAAATAATCAAACTAAAGAGTTAAGGAAAAGAGAGATCACTCAGCAGGTTTTATCCTGATTCACCCCTTAACAATAAGGCTATGTCCAGTCCTTGGCAGCACCAAGTTTTCTCACTATAACTGATTTTGGTTACAGGACAGACAAGTATTATTTTCACACCTAGCCTCTTCAGGCTCCAGACGAGTATTGTTTTCACACCTAGCCTCTCCAGGCTCCAGACAAATATTGTTTGCACACTTAGCCTCTTCAGGCTCAGATGGGTTTGTTTGAGAGAAGTTGTAAAATGATTACACTTTACAAGTCTTTCACAAGCACTCAGACGAGTGTATTAAATGTGAAGTTCTAAAGACTGCGTAATAACTTCAAATGATTGAAGAATAAATAATGTAAGAATGAAGATATAAATGTACAGAGTAATTGCTCTTGATTGCTTTGATCGTTCTCTTGTCTGCTTGAATTTTCGAAGTCTTCTTCATTAAATAGGCTTCAAGATTTTAAAGCCGTTAGACACAAAGTCTGAAGGCTTGGCTTCTTGCAGATCTTCAATAAATGCAATACAGTCGTTCTGATCAGCCATTAAAGCACAGGGAACTTCGCTTGTTCTCTTTCATCCGAGTGATGCAGACTTCTGATATACCTTTGGTCTCAGCAGGTCTATATACGTGCTTTTTGTTTGCAGAGGGAAGACTTTCCTTTTTGGTGTCAGATGCAGTTGTGTTGAGGCAAAATACTTTGTTGAAGTTCCTTATCAGAGTCGAGACAGCTTTCATCCAATGTATTCTTTAACGTTAGTCACTAGACGGATGAGTAGCTTCATTAGACGGGTTGACTCTTTAACAAAGAGATGACATCAGTTGCAAAGTCTTTTAGACGGGTGAGTCTTCCTTTGATTAGACGGTTGAAGACTTCATTAGACGAGTAAACTTCTCTTAGTTCAGACGAGTGAACCTTAGCTAGTTCAGACGATTGAACTTAGCTCAGTTCAGACGAGTGAACTTTAGTTAGTTCAGACTTGTGAACTTAAGTTAGTTCAGACGGGTGAACTTATCTAAGTTCAGACGAGTGAACAGTTCATATAGACACTTAATGTTTTAATCTGTACACTAAGTAGACGAGTTAAATACCACAGACGGGTTCAATTAAATCATTGAATAACTGTTTTAATCTCATCAAAACTAAGGCAAATGCACATCATACATTTGGAGACTCAACAATCTCCCCCTTTTTGATGATGACAAAACATGTTAAATGATTTAATGAACTTAAGAAAATTCACATAAAGCAGTCATGTATATGATCAGACAGATTAAAAAACATTGTTCCATAATTATAACATACTCAGACAGATAAGCATTTAACTTTTTATCTTAGTCTTATCTTAGTATTTTCTCCCCCTTTTGACATTATCAAAAGCAATAGAATATAGACAGAGAGAAAAGAAAAGATACATCATATTTAGATAAACATTTGTTCATATCAGACAGTTGTAACATTAAAACATTTTTCATTTAACTTTCTCCCCCTTTTGTCATAATCAAAAAAGAGAAACAGAGGAGGTAATTTGTATTTAACCATCATTGGCTGTGTACAAGGTAATTTAAAAAGAAAATTACAAATAAGTGTTAAAAAGATCAAAAAGAGTTAAAAGCAAGTTTGTCCTTTGGTTTTGCCTAAAGGCTTCTTCAACTGCTCCCCCTGAGCAGATGCATCCTCTTTGATGGTTTTAAAAAAAACGAAGAGAAAAAGATTTGAAAACGTAAGAACGAAATACCTTTTAAAAGAAAAAAATTTCCCTTTTAAAGACCAAAGACAGTTGTAATTTTAAATGAAAGCAACAAAAAGATGGAGGTTTAAAAAAAATAGAATTAAAATAAAAACAGCCATGTACAAATTTTGCCTGAGAGAAAGAAATGGCATTAAAGATAATAACCATTTAAAAGAAAATATTTCAAATAAAGAGTATGATTCAAAGAGTCAGACAGTTAAACATAGACGGGTATCATAAACACTCATCAGACAGGTTATTGAGCAAAACAATGTATATTCAAGTTGTCTCTTATAAACTTAAACCTATCCTCAGCTAAAGGTTTTGTAAAGATATCAGCCTATTGATTTTCAGTTTTAACAAACTTAACATCAAATACACCTTTTTGAACATAATCTCTTATGAAGTGATGTTTGATTTCTACGTGCTTAGCCTTAGAATGTTGTATGGGATTCTTGGTTAAGCAAATAGCACTAGAATTATCACACCAGACAGGTATATTATGCTCAAATATAGAGTAATCTTCTAGTTGATGTTTTACCCATAATAGCTGTGAGCAGCAACTTGCATCAGAGACATATTCTGCTTCTGCAGTTGAGATTGCGATAGTCGTCTGTCTTTTGCTTGACCAGGAGACTAAGTTTGCTCCAATGAACTGACATCCTCCACTGATGCTTTTCCTTTCAATTCTATCTCCAGCAAAGTCAGCATCACAAAAACCAACTAATCTGTAATCTTGTGTTCTCAAATACATTAAACCAAGATTAGTGGTTCCAAGCAAATATCTAAATATTCTTTTAACAGCCTTAAGATGAGATTCTTTGGGATCAGAATGGAATCTAGCACACATACAGACACTAAATTGAATATCAGGTCTGCTAGATGTTAAGTAAAGAAGAGATCCAATCATATCTCTGTAGACAGTTTGGTCTACCTTTTTACCTTCATTATCTTTGCTTAGATTAGCATTAGTTTGCATTCGAGTTTCATGATCTTTGAGTTATCCATTTTGTACTTCTTTAGAATCTCCTTGATGTACTTTTGTTGATGGATGTAGATTCCATCACACGTCTGCTTGATTTGCAGTCCAAGGAAGAACTTCAATTCTCCCATCATGCCCATTTCAAATTCTGCTTGCATCAACTTAGAGAATTCTTTGCACAATTTTTCATTAGTAGCTCCAAAAATAATATCATCAACATATATTTGAACTACTATGAAGTTATCTTTTGAGCATTTCTTAAACAAAGTTGTATCAACTTTTCCTCTTATAAAACCATTATTCATAAGAAAAGAACTAAGTCTATCATACCATGCTCTAGGCGCTTGTTTTAAACCATATAAAGCTTTTTTAAGTTTGAAAACATAATTTGGTTTTTCATTATCTTCAAAACCAGGAGGTTGTTTAACATACACTTCTTCTTCAATTATTCCATTTAAAAAAGCACTTTTTACATCCATTTGAAATAAAGTAATTTGATGTTGTGCAGCATATGACATGAGTATGCGAATAGCTTCTATTCTAGCTACAGGTGCAAAAGTCTCAGTATAGGCAATACCTTCTTGTTGGTTGTAGCCTTGAGCTACTAACCTTGCTTTGTTTCTGACAACTCTGCCATCTTCATCTAGCTTGTTTCTAAAAACCCATCTTCTTCCAATAACAGACTTGTCTGTTGGTTTGGAGACAAGTTTCCAGACATCATTCCTTTTGAATTGATTAAGTTCCTCTTTCATAGCAAGAATCCAGCTTTCATCTTCAAGAGCTTCCTCCATATGCTTTGGTTCAATTTCAGATAGAAAAGCCATATTGCTTGACTCTCTTAAGACAGATCTGGTTCTAACACCTTCAGAGGGACTTCCAATGATAAGATCTTCAGGACGATGAGCTTTGAACATCCAGTCTCTTCTGAGATAATCATTTTGATGTTAACTTGACTGATGACTCGTCTGCTCCACTTGTCTGACAGATTCCTCAGCAGATTCAATTTTTGATACGTCTGGCTGTTGACTCGTCTGCTGGGTAAGATCAAGTCCTGCAAGATCATCTTCTAGATCTGATAGTTCCCTATCAGTCTTTAGATTATCATTGAATTTTACATGAATGGATTCCTCAACAACAGAGGTTCTAGAGTTTAAAACTCTATATGCCTTAGAGACTTCAGAATATCCAATGAAGATACCTTTGTCTACCTTGGAATCAAACTTTCCAAGTTGATCCTTGGTATTTAAGATGAAGCATTCACATCCAAATGCATGGAAATAAGATATGTTGGGTTTTCTACCTTTCCACAATTCATAAGGAGTCTTCTTTAGGATAGACCTTATAAGTATTCTATTTTGCACATAACATGCAGTGTTTACTGCTTCAGCCCAGAAGTACTTAGGGAGATTATTTTCATTGAGCATTGATCTAGCCATCTCTTGCAGAGATCTGTTCTTTCTCTCAACCACTCCATTTTGCTGTGGAGTTCTAGGTGCAGAGAAGTTGTGAGAGATTCCATTCTCTTCACAGAACAGTTTGAATTGCTCATTTTCAAATTCTCCCCCATGATCACTTCTAAGGGTAGAAATACAGAAACCTTGCTCATTTTGTACTTTCTTACAGAATACAGAGAAGACCTTAAAAGACTCATCCTTGTGGGTTAAGAAAAGTACCCAAGTAAATCTAGAATAGTCATCAACAATGACAAATCCATATTTCCTTCCAGCTAAACTGGCAACACTAACTGGTCCAAACAGATCCATGTGTAACAACTGAAGAAGTCTAGAGGTTGATACAAGGTTTTTTGATTTGAAACTTGATTTTACTTGTTTACCTCTCTGACATGCATCACATAAAACATCTTTCTTAAAACTAATGTCAGGCAATCCTCTCACAAGGTTATCCTTTTTCAATTTCGAAATAAGTTTCATACTAGCATGTCCTAGTTTTTTATGCCATAACCATCTTTCATCCTCTTTAGACATCAAATAGATTACACTTTGATCTGAGAGTTTAGTTAGCTCAATCTTATAAAGATTTTGCTGTCAGCTGAAAAAAGGGTCTTGCCACTCTTGTCTTTGACTATGCATTCATTCTTAGTGAAGGAGACATCAAATCCACTATCACATAATTGACTTATGCTAAGTAAATTGTGTCTTAGTCCTTCAACCATAAGTACATTTGAGATAGAGCGAAGAGGGGGTTTACCACCAATTGTACCAATACCAATTACTCTTCCTTTTTGATTGCCTCCAAAGGCAACAAATCCACCATTCTTCGACTGGAGGTCTTGGAACATAGACCTTTCTCCGGTCATATGTCGCGAGCAGCCACTGTCCAGGTACCAGCAGAGGCGTCTGCTTTGTCCCATTAAGGATGTCTGCAACAGAAATTATTTTATCTTTAGGTACCCATATTTTTCTGGGTCCTTTTCTATTAGTTCTAGGAGTCTGTGAAGACTTCCTCTTCTTCTTGTGAAAATACTTAGACATAACATGTCCAGCCTTTCCACAGAAGTTACAGACGGGTCTAATTCTAACTGGAATGGGATTAACATAGACAGTTGAAGATTTTGTTTATACTTTATGATCAGCTTGATGATCATATCCAATGCCTTCTTTGTTAAGAGAGTGTCTCTGACATCCTAGCAGTTTTGCAGATTATCTCTGCCATTAACAAATCTAGCAAGATCAGAAGTGAGCTCCTTCACTTTCTATTGAAGTGTGACCACTTCTTCAGAATGTGATGTTTCACTTGAGATCGAAGCTTCATCATACTTTTCAGTCCTCAGCTGGCTATTCTCTTTGGCCAGCATCTCACACTCTTGAGATTTTTGTTTATGCTCACTGAGGAGTTTAACATAATCTCTCTTGAGGGATTTGAAGGCCTTAGATAAGCCTTTGGATTCCTCTACCATCTCATCATAAGCATCATGCAATTTCTCAAGTTCAGAATGTACCTCAGTTTCAGGTTCTGAATCTATATTGGCCATCAGACAGAGATTGGCTTCCTCTTCTGTCTCTTCTCCTTCAGAAGATGAGCATTCAAGATCTTCCCATGTGGCCATCATTCCTTTCTTCTTCTTCTTTCTGAAGAACTTCTTTTTGGAAGCTTTCTTCAAAAGAGGGCATTCAGGTTTGATGTGACCAGGCTTCTTGCACTCAGAGCAGACAATTGGACTCTTGTCTGTTGATGTGGATTCTTTGTGGGATTTTCTGAAAGGCTTCTCCTTTCTGAACTTCTTCTTTCTCTAGAGCTTTTTCATCTTTCTAGTCATGAGAAAAGTCTCTTCATCATCATCAGAATCCTCATCATCAGACTCGTCTATGTCACAGTCAGACTCGTCTGCCTTTGAAGCTTTTAAGGCTTTAGCTGCCTTTAGATCAACTTTTAGAGCAATGGCTTTGCTCTTTTTGATTGACACATCTTCATTGAGCTCTTGCTCATGGACAGTGAGTGTGCCAAGAAGTTCATCCATAGTAAAGGAGGAGAGATCCTTAGCTTGAGAAATAGCAGTGACAAGAGGTCTCCACTGCCTTGGAAGACTTCTAAGAATCTTAGCAACTTTCTCGGTATTAGTATATGTTTTACCAAGATATTTTAAACCATTAGTAATAGTTTGGAATCTACCAATCATTTGAGCAACAGATTGACCTTCATCCATGGTGAACAATTCATATTTTCTAACAAGAATAGAAATTTTAGATTCTTTTACCTTTGAAGTTCCTTCATGTGTGACAGATAAGGAGTCCCACATTTCTTTAGCAGAATCACAAGCACATACCTTTTCAAACTCTTCTGGACTGAGAGCACAGATTATAGCATATCTGGCTTTATGGTTTAGATCCCATCCTGTCTTTTCTGCAGGTGTCCACTGAGCCTTAGGCTTGTCTGAGCCATCATTATTTTGAGGAGTGTAAGGACCATCAGTAATGACATCCCATACATCAGAATTTGTTGACAAGATGAACCAGTGAAACCTTTCTTTCTAATAGTTATAATTTGAACCATTGAAAAAGGGAGGTCTGGTCATAGAGCCTCCTTCAAGTTGGGGGTTCCCACTTGAGCTTGCTCCAGAATACATTATCTATTCTTCAGGATCTTTTCTCTACACTGTTAGACGGGTGAGTCTTCCTTTGATTAGACGGTTGAAGACTTCATTAGACGAGTGAACTTCTCTTAGTTCAGACGAGTGAACCTTAGCTAGTTCAGACGAGTGAACTTAACTCAGTTCAGACGAGTGAACTTTAGTTAGTTCAGACGTGTGAACTTAAGTTAGTTCAGACGGGTGAACTTATCTAAGTTCAGACGAGTGAACTTATCTAAGTTCAGACGAGTGAACAGTTCATATAGACACTTAATGTTTTAATCTGTACACTAAGTAGACGAGTTAAATACCACAGACGGGTTCAATTAAATGATTGAATAACTATTTTAATCTCATCAAAACTAAGGTAAATGCACATCATACATTTGGAGACTCAATAGTCTATTTATTAAATCGTTTTGTTTTTACATATTCTTGCATCTTTATATATGCGTGTTAATATACAAAAATCAATAACTCAACCTAATAACCCATCCCATCATGGAATAGCAAATAAAAAATTTAAAAAAAAAGTATTAATATGGAAGATGAAGCATTCAAGCATTTTTATTGATATTAAAATCAAACGAAAATGACATAAAATAAATTATAAAAATGAATAGTAAAATTTATAGTTAAAAAATGGAATTAATTTTAAAATATAAAAATGACAATGAAAATAAAATTTAGATTCGAAAAAAATTTAAAAATAAATGTTAGAATTGAATGAAAATTTATAATTAAAATTGGAAAATAAATTTAAAATTAAATTATAATTGCACATTTAAAAATAAATAAGACCCAAAAATGAGTGCTCATAACCATAAAGACCTATTAAGTAGTGACTTAAGAAGACTCATTTTTAAGGGAATTAAAAAAAGAAATATAATATAAAAACATATATACATAAATATCCTTTATTAGGTATACACACTAACCATTATGAAGTGATTTTACAAATTTAACCAAATCACCACTATACTTTTATATATAAAGATACTCTTATGGTATAATGATTTATTTATTAATGAAATTATTATGATTATGATTATTATTAATTATTATTAATGTTGTCATTATTATTAATATTGTTTATTGTTATTGTTGCTACTTTTATTTTGATTATTATAATTATTATTATTACTATAAATTTGTCATTATTATTAATCATCAATATTGTAAATTATTGTTATTGTTGCTATTTTTATTGTGATTATTATTATTATTTTTATTTACAAATGATTGCTATTATTATTATTATTGTTGTTGTTACTGTTACTATAATTACTAAGATATTTTATTATTATTGTAGGTCACACAATATGCCTCTAATTGTAGTGTTCGTGTATTTTAATGGGAGGATCTTTGATGGAGAAGAAGGAATCACATTCGAAGGGGATAAAAAAACAATGCAAATAAAAGGTGGAGTCGGATATGAACTTCTAAGGACAAAGATTCATGCTAGGTTGAAACTTCATCTAAATCAATGTGTTTTGAAAATTGTCACCCGGGTTATGATCGATATCGCAAAATCAGACAAAATACATTGTTTATCAAATTAGTGACGATGAGGATGTGGAGTGCATGATTAACGCTTTTGAGCAGAATTCGTGGATGACAACATTAGAGTTATACTGCGATATCGATGTTGTCGGTATTTCGACAGTCCCAAAGCCATCATTATATAGTAATTTCGAGGTACAGCAATATGATGTAGACCTCAGATCATTAGATGAAGATATGGATTGGAACAGTGAAATGGAGCTCAATTCTACTGGAGACGAAGACGAAGATAAAATATCAGATGGTGATTCGTTGGACACTGAAGATGAAGCTGATCTAGGATCCAATCAAATCGTATCTTCAATGGCACCGCCGGTAATCATGGCTTCTCCCGTTACATCTGTAAGGTCTGCAGCACATTGTGTTTCACAACAAACAAGTATGATATTATTGTTAATATTTTTCTTACTAATATTGATGGTGTTATTATTATTATTATTATTATTATTATTATTATTATTATTATTATTATTATTATTAAGGTTATTACTATTATTGTATATTTACAAGCTAATCGCACGGTGCATTCTTCAATTCATATCCTCATTACAGCTATATTAATTGGGACAACCCAGACGAAGAATTGGATTTTCAAGGGTTGGATGTTCTTGGGTCATGGCGTGTGGGTCATGAATTATATGTCGGTTTACGATTCGACAGTAAACAGGTAGTTCAGCTAGCTGTGAAGCATTACTCAATGAGCATTCATCAGTCATTCATAGTTGTTAAATCAAAACCAACAGTTTTATATATTAAATGTCCAAATCATGCAGGAGGTTGCCCATGGAGGATGAGGGCAATTTTATCAAAGAAGACAAACAAGTGGCATGTTATAAAGTGGGATGGCCAACACATTTGTGTGAATCCTATGCTGTCGCAAGACCATACAAAGTTGGATTCTAACTTTGTTTGCTCATGTCAACCTAGAACAACCCAAGTTGTGCAATTCCCAAGAAACCAGCTTGACTCAGATAGCCTATGATCTTCTCCGGAATATGTGCAGCTCACAATGAGTACTTGCTGCTATTACTCCTCAATATTTGATCCTCTTCTTCTTTCCATATATATGTAGAAATATGGGTTGATTGCATCCTTAACAATGACGTATCAATTGGGCCGGGATTAATCAAACGTCGACCTCCAGCCGAACTTGAAGCCATTTTTTCCACACTGAAATAACAAAAATATAAGATTAATGTTAATAATGATTATAATCATAATAGTAAAACTAATAACAATAACACTAAAAAATAGTAACAATAAATAAACATATAATAATAACATTGATAATAATAACAATAGCAAGAATAATTATAGTAATAATAGCAATAATAAAAATAAAAATAAAATTACAACAAACTAAAAATTATAAAGCTAGTAATAATACTAGTAATAATATAATAACACAAATAACAACTATATTTATAATAACATATAAATAAATTACTTATTAATAATAACAATAAAAAATAATACTAATTAATAATAACAATAAAAAATAGTAAAAATAATTAAAAATAACAATAATAATTATTGTAATAATACCTTGATTAAAATTTGTGTATCTAAAAATAAAAGAGTAGAAAAAGTAGAAGTAGAAGTAGTGTAATGTATGAGTGGAGGGGGGTTTAAATAGGGGAGGGAGGGGGGCTCTTACGTATAAATGTTGGGGGTGTATATGTTGGGGGGTTGGGGTGGTGCTGGGGAGGGGGGCAACCTTCCCTGCGTCGTGTCATTGAGCTTGACGCCTTTAAAAAAAGCGCCACTTGGACTGACGTCTTCCACATCAGCAAATTAAAAAAAATGACACGCTGGCAAACACAATCATATTTTGGTAAAATGTTACAAAATAAACCCATTTTGGTAAATAGTTTGTAAAACAACACCAGTTTGGTCAAAATCCCATGTTTGATACCATCAAAGAAATGCATTGAATTGAATTAATAAAAATATGGGAAATGCTAATCAGTATTCAAAATGCACGGATCAAAAAATTAAAAAGGTAAGATTTCATGGGGAAATGATATAGTCAATGCATAAAGGAGTGAAGGTATTATTCTCCAATAAAACTTTATATTTTCTTAATTCCTTAACCAATAAGGACACTGATTAGCAAGACCCTAAAAATATAATGGAAAAAAGCATATATATATATATATATATATATATATATATATATATATATATAAAAGGAATTTAAATGTGAAGACAAATATGATATGAAGTAAATCTTCAAATAGCAGTCAATCTATAAGAGTTGGTGGAGTTTAGACGAAAGACCCAATTTAGTCCCTAAAAAAATGGGACACTTTTTGTTTCTGAAAAAAAAATTAACTACTTAGTCTCTCAAATTTACAAGCACGATATATTGTTAGTCCCTCAGTCCAGTTTCTTCCAGGAACATCCGTTAGCTTTTCTATATGTCCCGTTAACCATCCTACGTGTCTCGTTAGCTATTTTGTGTGGCAAATGATAAATTTCCACTGCGAAAAATGAAAAAAGACGGAAAAAATGTGCACATCACATGCCATTTAAAATAATTTAAGTAACCCAAATGAGTCATTTAAAATTTTATCCTAAGACAAAATAGTCCTTGCGTGCACAACTAACCAAAAACATGGAACATACCATGTGCACTAAACTAAAAACCTTAGGCAGCATAATATGCACCATTTTGCACCAGAGACCAAGAACCATATGCACCAATCTGTAAACCTCTCTAATTCCTCTGAAATCGTTGTCCGTTCATGAGTGTGATTTTGGAGATATATCTTTATCGGTGTTTTTTGCTCTAAAATTTCACGTAACAGAGGTGGGTTTCCTTTGTATTTTATGTTTTGTCCTTTTCAGCTTGCCCATTCCGTCTTGTTTGTTGTGTGCTTGTGGTGGTCATGTGTGAAGTGCATTGGGGACATTGTTTGATTTTTTTCTTATTGCATGTGCATGTCTTCGGACGTTAGGCACAATTTTTTTGTTGCATATTTGGTTCACGTGTGGTCCCTGTGGTGGATGTGTTTTGAAGTGAGGGGCACATCCTGCATTTGCTTGTGGTTTTTGCTTTAAGTTTGTGTTTTGTGTTTGTGTGGGGTGGTGCAAGTAGAGGCATTATATGGGGCATTGGTGCATTTTAAAATGCTGAAAAATGTGGTGGGTGCATGTTTGGTCCTTCTGGTTTCAGGTGCCTGGTGCATGTGTGTGTTTCTAGTTTCTGGTTTTTGGTGTTTGATGCATGTGTGTGATTCTGGTTTCTGGTTGTTAGTACATATGGTCTGGATTGTTTCTGGTTAATGGTTTGGTGAGTTTTCTAGTTTGGCAAGGTTTCTTGTTTGGTGCATTTGGCGCCTAGTGCATGTATTTGTTCCAAGTGTGTGTGGTGCTTGGTGTGCTTTGGTGAGCTTTCTGATGCAATGTGTGTGGTGCATATGGTGTGTGTGTGTGTTTCCGTTTTGTCTATGTGTTGTCTAGTGTGGTGAGTTTCCTGGTGCAAATTGGTGCATATTGTGATACATAAGGTTTCTGGTTTGGTGCATATGTGGTTTCTTCCATGTTTCTGGTTTGGTGCAGATGGTGCGTGTGTTTCTGTTTTGATGTGTATGTTTTCTAGTGCATGTGTGCTTGGCGCATATGGTGCATAAGGTCAGTTGCATGTTGCAAATTGAGACGACCCGCCGTCCCATCAGTAGAACCTAAGATATTAACTAATCTTAATCGCATAATAACGTTAGCGCGCCTTATTAAAACGAAGCGAAGCGGAAAATTTAGCGCGGAAGCAAAACAATAAACGGCACGCAACACTTCAGAGTAACATTCAATATAAATCAAGTGATATATATATATATATATATATATATATATATATATATATATATATATATATATATATATCATGTGCCCTACGAATAAAACAGTTATCACTCTCGATAACATGCACATCAGACACACTACCCTTTTCCTAACACGGTTAGTACCCAATGTGGCCATAACTGTCAATGCTAATATACTTTCTAAACCACACAGTCCGATATTAGAATCGAACTGCTCTGATACCAATAAATGAGACGACCCGCCGTCCCATCAGTAGAACCTAAGATATTAACTAATCTTAATCGCAATAACGTTACGCGCGCCTTATTAAAACAAAGCGAAGCGAAATTTAGCGCGGAAGCAAAACAATAAACGGCACGCAACACTTCAGAGTACATAGCTTAAAATATAAAGAAATATATCATATAGAGCATTGCCCCAACAGTAGGGCTACATTAATAAAGTAATACATACGATTATATTATTACAAACCAAAATAAAAGTATAAAAGGTAGGCCGAGAGATAGCTCTCCGACTAATCACGATCATTGCCAAACCTCTCGAGGCTAGGGTCCGTGGCACGTCCTCTAGCGTCAGGCTCGTAAGGAATGCCGTCCAGCTCTTCAGCAACTGGTTCCTCCTCGGGGTCTTTCCATAAAATAAGAGCAACACATACAGAAAGATAGCGGGAGATAACAAACATATATCATCAATATGGGAGAGGGGCATCAGTACAGCATATATAAATACATCACACAACACAGATAACATATATAACACAACCTCATCCATCTCTTAAGTCACCAATCACAATCATCTCCAACATCGTTCTCTCAAATAAGCCTATAGGAGGGATACTAATCCCTATGTATATGCTGTCTTCCCTATATGCATGTCGGCCGATACATCACGTCCCCAATTGGACATCCCCGTCGGGATTACATCAAATCATATCCCGCCTCGGGATTTTACGTAACGTCCCCAATTGGACATCCCCCTTTAGGACCAAATGCTGTGGTATGAAATGTTATGAAAATGCTTTATTCTTGTTGGGAATAGATGAGGATCTGAGGAATTTCGCTAAGCGAAATTAATATCGCTAAGCGAAATGGTTTTCGTTAAGCGAATTTGATCTCGCGGAGCGATCCAGAGAAGTTCCAATCACTGTCTCAATTTCGCTAAGCGAAATTGATCTCGCTAAGCGAACCAGAGGAGTTTCAAATGGTGCATCACTGCCTCAATTCCACTAAACGGATGGATCCTCGCTAAGCGAAATTCACCCAGGATACCGCTGCTGCATATCCTCTTCACGTTCCCAGGTGGCATCTCCTGTTGTAGCATCCCATATGACCTTGACTAAGGGAATCTGCTTTCCGCGGAGTTCTTTCACCCTCGTGTCTTCAATCCGTGCAGGCAATGCTTCGTATTCTAAGTTCTCCCTTACCTGGATTGATTCGGGCTCTATCACGTGTGATGGATCAGGATGGTATTTTCTGAGTTGGGATACATGGAATACATTGTGAATATTGGATAGGTTGGGAGGTAAGGCAATTTGGTAGGCAACTGGACCAATTCGGCGAAGAATTTGAAATGGTCCAATGAATCTAGGTGTAAGCTTTCTGGATTTGATTGCCCTGCCGATTCCAGTTCTTGGAGTGACTCTCATAAAGACATGATCGCCTTCCTGGAACTCCAAAGGTCTCCTCCTCTTGTCACTGTAGCTCTTCTGCCGATCCCGTGCGACTTTCATCTTTTCCCGAATTTTCTTAACTTGCTCCGTCGTTCGCTGTACCATCTCAGGTCCTATCAACTGATTTTCCCCGGTTTCATACCAACAGAGTGGTGTTCGACACTTCCGTCCATACAGTGCCTCGTATGGCGCCATGCCAATACTCAAGTGGAAACTATTATTGTATGTGAATTCAATCAATGGAAGGAATTCGTCCCAACTTCCTGTGTTTTCCAAAACACATGCTCTTAAAAGATCCTCCAACGATTGAATCGTCCTTTCAGACTGACCATCCGTTTGTGGATGATAAGCTGAACTCATCCTGAGCTTCGTCCCCAATGCACCATGTAGACTCTGCCAAAACCTAGAAGTAAACCTCGGATCCCTGTCCGAAATTATACTCAAAGGTACCCCGTGTAATCTTGCCACTTCTCTGATGTAAATCTGGGTTAATCTTTCCAAAGAATACCTTTGGTTGATCGGCAAGAAATGAGCACATTTCGTAAGCCTGTCAACGATTACCCAAACTGCATCGTATCTCTTTTGCGTTCTTGGTAGTCCGGAAACAAAATCCATTGCAATGCTATCCCATTTCCATTCTGGGACGTCCAGTGATTGTAATAACTCTGCTGGTTTCTGGTGTTCAATCTTTGCCTTTTGACACACCAGACAGGATTGGACATATTCTGCTACTTCCTTCTTCATCCCAGGCCACCAAAACATTCCCTTTAGGTCCTGATACATCTTTGTAGATCCGGGATGAAAACTCAGTTTGCTCTTGTGTGCTTCTTCCAAGATCATGTTCCTAACTTCACTATCCTTAGGCACACATATCCTGTCTCCAAACTTCAGGATTCCATCAGTACCCTTCTTGAACTCTGAAGTCCTTCCTTCTTCTACCATCTGGCTCTTTTCTTGTAGGTACTGATCTTCTCCTTGCTTTTTCCAGATCAAGTTCAGAAAATCACTAGTGATAGTGATCATTCCTAAACTTATCTTATCTCTGGATAACTCCACGTCCAGGTTCAGATTCCTGAACTGTTCCAGCAGTTCCAGTTCTTTCATCATCATAGCGGACATATGCAAAGATTTCCGACTCAATGCATCTGCCACCACGTTGGCCTTTCCTGGGTGGTACTGTAGATCAAATTCATAATCCTTTATGAATTCCATCCATCTCCTCTGCCGCATGTTCAACTCCTTTTGGTCGAACAAATACTTTAAACTTTTATGATCGCTAAACACGCTGAATTTAGCGCCATAAAGATAGTGTCTCCATATCTTCAATGAAAACACTATTGCGGCCAACTCTAGGTCGTGGGTTGGGTAATTCCGTTCGTGCACTTTTAGCTGTCTGGAGGCTTAGGCTACCACTTTCCTTTCTTGCATAAGCACACAACCCAAACCTTGATACGATGCGTCACAGTACACATCGAACGACATTGATGGATTTGGCAAGACTACTACCGAAGATGTAGTTAGCCTCCCTTTCAGCTCTTGGAAACTAGTCTCACACTCTTCTGTCCATTCGTACGCTTTTCCTTTCCTCGTTAATTGCGTCAGAGGTAACGCAATCTTCGAGAATCCCTCGATGAACCTCCTGTAGTATCCTGCTAGTCCGAGAAAACTTATGATCTCGGTTACCGTCTTAGGACTTTCCTATTTGACCACAGCTTCTACTTTTGCAGGATCTACTGCGATACCATCCTTATCGATCACATGCCTAAGGAATTGTACCTTCTCCAGCCAGAACTCGCACTTCGACAACTTGGCATAGACTTGTCTGTCCTTAAGAACTTGAAGTACAATCCTCAAATGCTCTTGATGTTCTTCCTTGTCTAAGGAGTAGATAAGGATGTCATCGATAAAAACAACGACAAACTTATCGAGGTACGGTCTGAAGATTCTATTCATGTAGTCCATGAACACTGTAGGAGCATTAGTCACACCAAAAGGCATAACTAGATGCTCGTAGTGTCCGTACCGACTCCTGAAAGTCGTCTTTGGTATATCATCTTCTTTCACCCTTATTTGATGATAACCGGATCTCAAATCAATCTTAGAAAATACCGTTGCTCCCCTTAATTTGTCCATAAGATCGTCAATCCTTGGCAATGGGTATTTATTCTTGATCGTCACCTTGTTGAGTTGTCTGTAGTCCACACACAACCTTGAACTGCCGTCCTTCTTCTTGACGAACAGCACAGGTGCTCCCTGAAATAGACAGATGCAAACACTAGAAGGGGGTTGAATGGTGTTTGACAAATTTATGCGGAATATAGAAACTTTTTCGCAAGCACAGACGGGTTGTAATAGACGAGTAAACACAGACAGGTCAATCAGACTGATAACTCGTCTGAAGGTTTTCACAGAAAACACACAATCATGCAAGATAAGAAAAGTTTTGATAAACACAATTATAAACCCCTTTAGTTAGATGGTAGTTAAGACACAAAGTCAAATTAAAGAGTTAAGGGAAAGAGAGATCACTCAGCAGATTTTATCCTGGTTCACCCCTTAACAATGAGGCTACGTCCAGTCCTTGGCAGCACCAAGTTTTCTCACTATAACTGATTTAGGTTACAGAACAGACAAGTATTGTTTTCACACCTAGCCTCTTCAGGCTCCAGACGAGTATTGTTTTCACACCTAGCCTCTCCAGGCTCCAGACAAGTATTATTTTCACACTTAGCCTCTTCAGGCTCAGACGGGTTCGTTTGAGAGAAGTTGTAAAAAGATTACACTTTGCAAGTCTTTCACAAGCACTCAGACGAGTGTATTAAATGTGAAGTTCTAAAAGACTGCGTATTAACTTCAAATGATTGAAGAATAAATAATGAAAGAATGAAGATATAAATGTACAGAGTAATTGCTCTTGATTGGTTTTTTCTTTCTCTTGTCTATGTACTTGAATCTTCGAAGTCTTCATCATTAAATAGTCTTCAAAATTTAAAGCCGTTGGACACAAAGTCTGAAGTCTTTGGCTTCTTGCAGATCTTTAATAAATGCAATAGAGTTGTTCTGATCAGCCATTAAAGCATAGGGAACTTCGCTTGTTCTCTTTCATCAGAGTGATGCAGACTTTTGATATACCTTTGTTCTCAGCAGGTCTGTATACGTGCTTTTTGTTTGCAGAGGGAAGACTTTCCCTTTTGGTGTAAGATGCAGTTGTGTTTAAGCAAAGCACTTTGTTGAAGTTCTTTATCAGGGTCGAGACAGCTTTCATCTAATGTATTCTTTAACGTTAGTCTTTAGACGGATGAGCAGCTTCATTAGACGGGTTGACTCTTTAACAAAGAGATGACGTCAGTTGCAAAGTCTTTTAGACGGGTGAGTCTTCCTTTGATCAGACGGTTGAAGACTTCATTAGACGAGTGAACTTCTCTTGGTTCAGACGAGTGAACCTTAGCTAGTTCAGACGAGTGAACTTATCTCAGTTCAGACGAGTGAACTTTAGTTAGTTCAGACGTGTGAACTTAAGCTAGTTCAGACGTGTGAACAGTTCATATAGACGCTTAATGTTATAATCTGCACACTAAGTAGACGAGTTAAATACCACAGACGGGTTCAATTAAATCATTAAATAACTGTTTTAATCTCATCAAAACTAAGATAAATGCACATCAGTCATTTGGAGACTCAACAATCTCCCCCTTTTTGATGATGACAAAACATGTTAAATGATTTAATGAACTTAAGAAAATTCACATAAATCAGTCATGTATATAATTAGTCAGATTAAAACATTGTTTCATAATTATAACATACTCAGAAAGATAAGCTTTTAACTTTTTATCTTAGTCTTATCTTAGTATTTTCTCCCCCTTTTGACATTATCAAAAGCAATAGAATATAGAGAGAAAAGAAAAGATACATCATATTAAAAGTAAACATTTGTTCATATCAGACAGTTGTAATATAAAGACATTTTTTATTTAACTTTCTCCCCCTTTTGTCATAATCAAAAAAGAGAAAAGGAGGTATTTGACCATCATTGGCTGTGTACAAGGTTCTTTAAAAAGAAGAAAATTACAAATAAGTGTTGAAAAGATCAAAAAGAGCTTCTACTCTAGCTTCTAAAACAGTTCTAGCTCTTCTTTCTGTAGCAAGATCTTGGTGAGCAGCTTCTACCAAGGTCCTGAGAGATGCTACTTCAAAAAAACAAAGCTTGAAGATCTAGTCTGGGCACAGGAATGTGATCAGCAGAGTCATCAGAATGCCAGGGAAGAGCATAGACAGGTGGTGCAGAAGGGATAGAGAAGGCTTCCGAAATCCGGGGAAAGAAGCATAAGTGAAGATTGCGATAGAAGATAAAGGGTAGAAAGGTGATCTTATGGAAAGAATCATCAGAGGAGTTATCTGCTGGAGGTGAGGGAAAAACAGAGGACAGAATGGAGAGAGATGGATGAAAAGATGCGGGTAAAGGTGCAACAGGAAGTGAGGGATAATCAGGGATTAATAGATCAAGATATTCCATGAAGAAAGTTGATCCAGTAATTAGAATGAAACAAGGTTGTGAATAGTTAGGAAGAATAACAACAGAGTTTGGATGGGTGATGGAAGGATTAGGGTGATGAAACATGATAACAATAGGTTCAAAAACACATATATCTCTACAAGTATTGGTAAAGTGAGATGGAGGAGGAGGCACAACAGAGAGGTTAGAGACACTGGTAGACATTAAAAGTTGCAAATCAGACTTGAACAAAAAAGAATTGCCAATAGGTTTCTCAGGAGTTGAATCCCTTGAAATATGACACAAATCAGACACAATGATGAAAAAGGAGGAAGGAGAGGAGTTTTCCTGAAAGGGTGAAGCCTGAGGTTCATCATGAGATGAGGAGGAAGAGGGTGGTGAATACTTGCCAAGGGTAGAGTTTTCTGACATTCTGAGCTTAATGCGTTTAGGAGCCACAAAGACAGCAGGTTGGCTAACTTGAGGAGCTTAATGCGTTTGGGAACAAGGTTACTCTATTTGAGATTTGTAGGGTTAGGGTTACCAAAAAGGGCGATGTTGATGTCGCTCTGGCTTACTGAATCTACCCAGTTGTCTGTATAACCAGCACCATGTCTAGGGCATCCAGTTACCAGTTCCAGAGTGTTGAGGGAGAAGGAGAAGCGTTGGTTGGAAATACGAGCTTGAATCTCCATGGGAAAGCCACTTGGAGAGTGAAGAATGACGGCATTGGTCCAGAAGTCAGTGACCAACTTGGGGTGCACAGGCTCCTTCAAGTCGAAGAAAGGAGTCCAGTTGGAGTAGTTGAGTTCTTCAAGCACATCTAAACCCGACCGACTTAGAGCCGAAAGGTCAATAAGTTTCCCTGGGATGATTTTGTGAACATCTTCAACATCAAAGTCGTAACGCTTAGCAATGACATCAGCAGAGAGTTGCTTTGGGGGTGCCATTTCAGAGAAGTTAGGTTTAGAGAAGTTTGGGAGTTAGAGAGTGAGTGAAGAGGGAAGAAGACGAAACGAGTGAGAAATAAAGAGAGTGATTTTGAAAAACGTAAGGATGGAGATTTTAAAAGGGAACAAAAAAGAAAAAGGATGGTTCAGATTTAAAGTAAGACAAAAACATCCACATACACATTTTGCCTCAAATAATGAAACGACACTTAAGAGAAAATGAAATAGCCATTTAAAAAAAAAAATTTAAAAGAAGAGCGAATGACTCATAAGGTCAGACGATTAAACATAGACAGGTATCATAAAAACTCATCAGACAGGTTATTCAGCAAAGCAATGTATATTCAAGTTGTCTCTTATAAACTTAAACCTATCCTCAGCTAATGGTTTTGTAAAGATATCAGCCCATTGATTTTCAGTTTTAACAAACTTAACATCAAATACACCTTTTTGAACATAATCTCTTATGAAGTGATGTTTGATTTCTATGTGCTTAGCCTTAGAATGTTGTATGGGATTCTTGGTTAAGCAAATAGCACTAGAATTATCACACCAGACAGGTATATTATGCTCAAATATAGAGTAATCTTCTAGTTGATGTTTTACCCATAATAGCTGTGAGCAGCAACTTGCAGCAGAGACATATTCTGCTTCTACAGTTGAGAGGGCGATAGTCGTCTGTCTTTTGCTTGACTAGGAGACTAAGTTTGCTCCAATGAAGTGACATCCTCCACTGGTGCTTTTCCTTTCAAGTCTATCTCCAGCAAAGTCAGCATCACAAAAACCAACTAATCTGTAATCTTGTGTTCTCAAATACATTAAACCAAGATTAGTGGTTCCAAGCAAATATCTAAATATTCTTTTAGCAGCCTTAAGATGAGATTCTTTGGGATCAGATTGGAATCTAGCACACATACAGACACTAAATTGAATATCAGGTCTGCTAGATGTTAAGTAAAGAAAAGATCCAATCATATCTCTGTAGACAGTTTGGTCTACCTTTTTACCTTCATCATCTTTGCTTAGATTAGCATTAGTTTGCATTGGAGTTTTCATGATCTTTGAGCTATCCATTTTGTACTTATTTAGAATCTCCTTGATGTACTTTTGTTGATGGATGTAGATTCCATCACACGTCTGCTTGATTTGCAGTCCAAGGAAGAATTTCAATTCTCCCATCATGGTCATTTCAAATTCTGCTTGCATCAACTTAGAGAATTCTTTGCACAATTTTTCATTAGTAGCTCCAAAAATAATATCATCAACATATATTTGAACTACTATGAAGTTATCTTTTGAGCATTTCTTAAACAAAGTTGTATCAACTTTTCCTCTTATAAAACCATTATTCATAAGAAAAGAACTAAGTCTATCATACCATGCTCTAGGCGCTTGTTTTAAACCATATAAAGCTTTTTTTAAGTTTGAAAACATAATTTGGTTTTTCATTATCTTCAAAACCAGGAGGTTGTTTAACATACACTTCTTCTTCAATTATTCTATTTAAAAAAGCACTTTTTACATCCATTTGAAATAAAATAATTTGATGTTGTGCAGCATATGACATGAGTATGCGAATAGCTTCTATTCTAGCTACAGGTGCAAAAGTCTCAGTATAGGCAATACCTTCTTGTTGGTTGTAGCCTTGAGCTACTAACCTTGCTTTGTTTCTGACAACTCTGCCATCTTCATCTAGCTTGTTTCTAAAAACCCATCTTCTTCCAATAACAGACTTGTCTGTTGGTTTGGAGACAAGTTTCCAGACATCATTCCTTTTGAATTGATTAAGTTCCTCTTTCATAGCAAGAATCCAGCTTTCATCTTCAAGAGCTTCCTCCATATGCTTTGGTTCAATTTCAGATAGGAAAAGCCATATTGCTTGACTCTCTTAAGACAGATCTGGTTCTAACACCTTCAGACGGACTTCCAATGATAAGATCTTCAGGACGATGAGCTTTGAACTTCCAGTCTCTTCTGAGATAATCATTTTGATGTTAACTTGACTGATGACTCGTCTGCTCCACTTGTCTGACAGATTCCTCAGCAGATTCAATTTTTGATACGTCTGGCTGTTGACCCATCTGCTGGGTAAGATCAAGTCCTGCAAGATCATCTCCCAGATCTGATAGTTCCTTATCAGTCTTTAAATTATCATTGAATTTTACATGAATAGATTCCTCAACAACAGAGGTCCTAGAGTTAAAAACTCTATATGCTTTAGATACTTCAGAATATCCAATGAAGATACCTTTGTCTACCTTGGAATCAAACTTTCCAAGTTGATCCTTGGTATTTAAGATGAAGCATTCACATCCAAATGCATGGAAATAAGATATGTTGGGTTTTCTACCTTTCCACAATTCATAAGGAGTCTTCTTTAGGATAGACCTTATAAGTATTCTATTTTGCACATAACATGCAGTGTTTACTGCTTCATCCCAGAAGTACTTAGGGAGATTATTTTCATTGAGCATTGATCTAGCCATCTCTTGCAGAGATCTGTTCTTTCTCTCAACCACTCCATTTTGCTGTGGAGTTCTTGGTGCAGAGAAGTTGTGAGAGATTCCATTCTCTTCACAGAACAGTTTGAATTGCTCATTTTCAAATTCTCCTCCATGATCACTTCTAAGGGTAGAAATACAGAAACCTTGCTCATTTTGTACTTTCTTACAGAATACAGAGAAGGCCTTAAAAGACTCATCCTTGTGGGTTAAGAAAAGTACCCAAGTAAATCTAGAATACTCATCAACAATGACAAATCCATATTTCCTTCCAGCTAAACTGACAACACTAACTGGTCCAAACAGATCCAAGTGTAACAACTGAAGAGGTCTAGAGGTTGATATAATGTTTTTTGATTTGAAACTTGATTTTACTTGTTTACCTCTCTGACATGCATCACATAAGACATCTTTCTTGAAACTGATATCAGGCAATCCTCTCACAAGGTTATCCTTTTTAATTTCGAAATAAGTTTCATACTAGCATGTCCTAATTTCTTATGCCATAACCATCTTTCATCCTCTCTAGACATCAGACAGGTTAAACTTTGATCTGAGAGTTCAGTTAGCTCAATTTTATAAAGATTTTGCTGTCTATTAGCTGAAAAGAGGGTCATGCCACTCTTGTTTTTGACTATGCATTCATTCTTAGTGAAGGAGACATCAAATCCACTATCACATAATTGACTTATGCTAAGTAAATTGTGTCTTAGTCCTTCAACCACGAGCACATTTGAGATAGAGCGAAGAGGGGGTTTACCACCAATTGTACCAACACCAATTACTCTTCCTTTTTGATTGCCTCCAAAGGCAACAAATCCACCATTCTTAGACTGGAGGTCTTGGAACATAGACCTTTCTCCTGTCATATGTCGCGAGCAGCCACTGTCCAGGTACCAGCAGAGGCGTCTGCTTTGTCCTATTAAGGATGTCTGCAACAGAAATTATTTTATCTTTAGGTACCCATATTTTTCTGGGTCCTTTTCTGTTAGTTCTAGGAGTCTGTGAAGACTTCCTCTTCTTCTTGTGAAAACACTTAGACATAACATGTCCAGCCTTTCCACATAGGTTACAGACGGGTCTAGGTCTAACTGAAATGGGTTTAACATAGACAGTTGAAGATTTTGTTGATACTTAATGATCAACTTGATGATCATATCCAATGCCTTCTTTGTTAAGAGAGTGTCTCTGACATCCTAGAAGTTTTGTCAGATTATCTCTGCCATTAACAAATCTAGCAAGATCAGAAGTGAGCTCCTTCACTTTCTGTTGAAGTGTGACCACTTCTTCAGAATGTGATGTTTCACTTGAGATCGAAGCTTCATCAGACTTTTCAGTCCTCAGCTGGCTATTCTCTTTGGCCAGCATCTCACACTCTTGAGATTTTTGTTTATGCTCACTGAGGAGTTTAACATAATCTCTCTTGAGGGATTTGAAGGCCTTAGATAAGCCTTTGGATTCCTCTACCAGCTCATCATAAGCATCATGCAATTCCTCAAGTTCAGAATGTACGTCAGTTTCAGGTTCTGAATCTGTATTGGCCATTAGACAGAGATTAGCTTCCTCTTCTATCTCTTCTCCTTCAGAAGATGAGCATTCAAGATCTTCCCATGTGGCCATCATTCCTTTCTTCTTCTTTCTGAAAAACTTCTTTTTGGAAGCTTTCTTCAAAAGAGGGCATTCAGGTTTGATGTGACCAGGCTTCTTGCACTCATAGCAAACAACTGGACTCTTGTCTGTTGATGTGGATTCTTTGTGACATTTTCTGAAAGGCTTCTCCTTTCCGAACTTCTTCTTTCTCCAGAGCTTTTTCATCTTTCTGGTCATGAGAGAAGTCTCTTCATCATCCTCAGAATCCTCATCCTCAGACTCGTCTATGTCACAGTCAGACTCGTCTGCCTGTGAAGCTTTTAAGGCTTTAGCTGCCTTTAGATCAACTTTTAGAGCAATTGCTTTGCTCTTTTTGATTGACACATCTTCATTGAGCTTTTGCTCATGAACAGTGAGTGTGCCAAGAAGTTCATCCATAGTAAAGGAGGTGAGATCCTTAGCTTGAGAAATAGCAGTGACAAGAGGTCTCCACTGCCTTGGAAGACTTCTGAGAATCTTAGCAACTTTCTCAGCATTTGTATATGTTTTACCAAGAGATTTCAAACCATTAGTAATAGTTTGGAATCTACCAATCATTTGAGCAACAGATTCACCTTCATCCATGGTGAACAATTCATATTTTCTAACAAGAAAAAGAAATTTTAGATTCTTTTACCTTTGCAGTACCTTCATGTGTGACAGATAAGGAGTCCCACATTTCTTTAGCAGAATCACAAGCACATACCTTTGCAAACTCTTCTGGACTGAGAGCATAGATTATAGCATATCTGGCTTTATGGTTTAGATCCCATCTTGTCTTTTCTGTATGTGTCCACTGAGCCTTAGGCTTGTCTGAGCCATCATCATTGCGAAGAATGTAAGGACCATCAGTGATGACATCCCATACATCAGAGTTTGTTGACAAGATGAATCAGTGAAACCTTTCTTTCCAGTAGTTATAGTTTACACCATTGAAGAAAGGGGGTCTGGTCATAGAGCCTCCTTCAGGTTGGGGGTTCCCACTTGAGCTTGCTCCAGAATACATTGTCTATACTTCAGGATCTTTTCTCTACACTGTTAGGTGCTCAACCCAGAGGCTGAGCTCTGATACCAACTGAAATAGACATATGCAAACATTAGAAGGGGGGTTGAATGGTGTTTGACAAATTTATGCGGAATATAGAAACTTTTTCGCAAGCACAGACAGGTTGTAATAGACGAGTAAACACAGACAGGTCAATCAGACTGATAACTCGTCTGAAGGTTTTCACAGAAAACACACAATCATGCAAGATAAGAAAAGTTTTGATAAACGCAATTATAAACCCCTTTAGCTAGATGGTAGTTAAAACACAAAGTCAAATTAAAGGGTTAAGGGAAAGAGAGATCACTCAGCAGGTTTTATCCTGGTTCACCCCTTAACAATGAGGCTACATCCAGTCCTTGGCAGCACCAAGTTTTCTCACTATAACTGATTTAGGTTACAGGACAGACAAGTATTGTTTTCACACCTAGCCTCTTCAGGCTCCAGACGAGTATTGTTTTCACACCTAGCCTCTCCAGGCTCCAGACAAGTATTATTTTCACATTTAGCCTCTTCAGGCTCAGACGGGTTCGTTTGAGAGAAGTTGTAAAAAGATTACACTTTGCAAGTCTTTCACAAGCACTCAGACGAGTGTATTAAATGTGAAGTTCTAAAAGACTGCGTATTAACTTCAAATGATTGAAAAATAAATAATGAAAGAATGAAGATATAAATGTACAGAGTAATTGCTCTTGATTGCTTTTTTCTTTCTCTTGTCTATATACTTGAATCTTCGAACTTCATCATTAAATAGTCTTCAAAATTTAAAGCCGTTGGACACAAAGTCTGAAGTCTTTGGCTTCTTGCAGATCTTCAATAAATGCAATAGAGTCGTTCTGATCAGCCATTAAAGCATAGGGAACTTCGCTTGTTCTCTTTCATCAGAGTGATGCAGACTTCTGATATACCTTTGTTCTCAGCAGGTCTGTATACGTGCTTTTTGTTTGCAGAGGCAAGACTTTCCCTTTTGGTGTAAGATGCAGTTGTGTTTAGGCAAAGCACTTTGTTGAAGTTCTTTATCAGGGTCGAGACAGCTTTCATCCAACGTATTCTTTAACGTTAGTCTTTAGACGGATGAGTAGCTTCATTAGACGGGTTGACTCTTTAACAAAGAGATGACGTCAGTTGCAAAGTCTTTTAGACGGGTGAGTCTTCCTTTGATCAGACGGTTGAAGACTTCATTAGACGAGTGAACTTCTCTTGGTTCAGACGAGTGAACCTTAGCTAGTTCAGACGAGTGAACTTATCTCAGTTTAGACGAGTGAACTTTAATTAGTTCAGACGTGTGAACTTAAGCTAGTTCAGACTTGTGAATAGTTCATATAGACGCTTAATGTTATAATCTGCACACTAAGTAGACGAGTTAAATACCACAGACGGGTTCAATTAAATCATTGAATAACTGTTTTAATCTCATCAAAACTAAGGTAAATGCACATCAGACATTTGGAGACTCAACACTCCCCATGGTGAAACACTCGGTCTAATAAACTGCTTGTGCAGCATGTCGTCCAATTGCTTCTTCAGCTCTGCCAACTCTGTTAAGGACATTCGATAGGGTGCTATCGAAATCGGTCCGGCCCCGGGTGTAAGGTCGATTGCGAACTCCACCTCTCTCTTGGGTGGCAATCCTGGCACATCATCCGGGAAGATGTCTGGAAACTCACGCACCACAGGCAAAACATCAAGACTTGGAGTCTCTTCGGCTTCCAAAGAAAACAGCACCATGCACTCTCCTGATTGTACACCTCCCGATATACCATCACTGGCAGGCAATGATCCAGATTGTTTGGAAAAGCAGAGGGTTTTATTTGAACAGTCCAGTACTACATGGTTGGCCGAAAGCCAATCCATGCCTAAGATAATATCAATCTGCTGCATAGGCAGACAGACTAGGTCCACAAGAAAAGATCGGTTTTATAACATAACCGGGCATTTTAAACAGACAAATAGAGTTGTCAGGGAATCACCCGGAGGTGTAGAAACAGTCAAGTTATATGGTAAGGAAGAAATAGGTAAATTCAAATGATCCACACACGCTAAAGAAATAAAGGAATGTGTAGCCCCCGAATCAAATAAAACAGATAAGAGTCCCCCTGCAACTAGGCACTTACCTTGTATCAGATCGGGACATTGAGAGGCTTCAGACCCTCTCACGGCGAACACTCTTCCCATTGTCTGCGGCCTGTTCTGCTGGCCCACCACTTGTTGTCCAGTCCCAACACTCTGAGCCCTCCCGGCTTGCTGTTGAACTTGACCCTTACCAGCGTCCCCTGTTTGACATTCGTTGGCATAGTGGCCCCACGTGCCACAACGGAAGCAAGTGACATTCGGTGCCTGAGCACAATCTTTCACTTGATGCGGCCCGCCACATCGAAAGCACTTGGAGAATCCTGGTTGCCCTTGACTGGCATTTCCTCTTCCATAGTTTGCTGGTTGTTGATTCGGGCGAATGTAAGGCTTCGCCCTCGGTTGGAAATTTCCTCCTCGGCCTTTCTGACCAAAGCTCCTGGTTGGTCCACCACTTGTTACTGGAGTTTGTGTAATTCTCTCTTGATCGTGTCCTTCCAGTATAGTACATTTTTCCACTAACTCGGGAAATGATCGGATACTCAACGACAGCATGGCTCTCTTCAGCTCGGGCCTTAGTCCGTCTTCGAACCTTCGGCACACCCAGTCTTCATCCGGGTACACTTGGTAAAATTGGGAGAATTTCAGCAGCGCCTCGAACCTCATGGCGTATTCTCCAACCGACTTCTAGTCCTGCTTCAGGCTTAGGAATTCTTTTTCTTTCTCTTGACGAACACTCCTTGGAAAATATTTCTGTAAGAAGCTCTCACGGAATACCTCCTAGGTCAGTAGTCTTCCTCCAGCCTCTAGCAGTCTCTATTGTTTTTCCACCATGCTTCAGCTGCTCCGACTAACATGAAAGCAGCGTAAGTAACCTTCCTATCCTCTCTGCACTGGATAGCCACAAAGACTTTCTCGATTTCTTGCAGCCATAACTCAGCAGCTTCCGGATTGTACTCTCCATGGAATTGGGGAGGATTCCCCTTCATGAAAGCATTCAGTCCAGTGTGTACAACTTCACCTCCTCCGACCGGATTCTGTTGTTGTCTAGCATCCCTCTCTTCCTGTCGCTGCATGAACTGGGCATTCTGCTGTGTTTGTTGCAGCATTGCAGCGGCCAAATCCCTCATGGCCCTCATCGCTTCATTCTGATCTCCGCTACCTCCAACTCCCGAGGTATCCCCACTACTGTCGGGGCTCCCGGTTCCAACTAGTGCTCCCCTTCATCTACCACGTCCTCTGGCCATTCTTTCCTGGTAAAAGAAGTGTTAGTTCAAATCCATAAGTCATATCTAGTTTGTTAGTTAGAAAAGAAAATGAAGAAAACAAGAGAAAGGCAAAAACAAAGTTGCGCTTAGCGAAACTACATCCGCTTAGCGAAATTGAGTGAATTTCGCTTAGCGAAGCTCCATTCGCTTAGCGAAATAAACAAATAATCAATTAAACAAATCAACACATCAACCTCAATCAATTTCATCATCCATAATATCAACATAGTGGTGATAGCCCATAAGTACCTACACCCAAGGTTCAGGCACTTTATCCAGGGCTCAACCTCTAGTAGGGTTTAAGGGTTCCCCTACACAGATATATATATATATATATATATATATATATATATATATATATATATATATATATATATATATATATATATATATATATATACTAAGCTTGCCTTCCCGACGATATTAGTTCTTTCTCCCCACCTTAGTGATTTCCTCGTGCAGCTCCGGCTACGACTCTGCAGCTGTCAGTCGGGTGCGCTGTCGGATGTTCGAATCCTATCCGATTCTATACAACAAAACACAACCAAAAATCAGTACGGTTAAATCAAAAATTCCCCTAACCTTAGGACTAGGCTGCTGCCCCTATTTAATTACTTAGGCTAGGGATGTTGAAATTCTACCAACTCCTGGATCAATGATCCTTAAGCATACCTAATGCATAATCAATGATCAATTATCAAAGATTTGAACCAAAACCCCTTAAACTCACAAGGTAGGTTTTCGGCCATCACCATGAAAAATAGGTGCGAGTTTGATTTGGCCTCCTAATAACTTGGATTACATGATTAAGGGATGCAACATGTGGAATCAAGAACAAAGAACAAAAACCCCTTTTCCCCCAAAAACTCATACATTCGGCCCTTAAAAGATAAATAGGCTAGAGATTTTATTTCATCACAAGTTCTTGGATTATGATAGTAGGGGGTGATACTAGCTCATAGGAATTGATTTGGTCTCAAAATAATTTTTCCACAATTTTCTAGAGATTTTTGAAGTTTAGATCTAGAAATTGAAATTCATGAAAATAAATGGAGAAAATAAAGATTGAGAGCTCAAGGATGAAATCTATACCTTCTAGGTGATAGAGGAGGATGAGAGGATCAACTTTGCTTCACAAACTTGCTTGAAAATCCTTGTGGAAGCTTGAGAAAAATGGAGATGAAAATGGAGGAAGAAAAGAAATGGAGGAGAAGAAGAAAGAAGGAAGAAGAAGAAGAAGATGAAGGTGAGAGAAGAGAGAGAGAGCTCGAAAATAAGAGAGAGAAAGTGAGGGTGATCATGAAAATTTAGATATTTTCTTAAGTTTTCTTAAGAGTTAAGAAAGGTAAAAAGGGTAAAAAGGTAATTAGTAAAAATAACCAAGGGCAATTTGGTCATTTCACGTCCCGACATTTTGAAAATCCTCACGACACTTGTAGGAGTCCCCAAATGATTTATCATAACGCTGGTATGAAAATCATTGGCTCAAGGTTCTCGAAAAACCCTAAGACAACTCGAATCGTCTATCCGATCGATTTTCTGTCCGAATAGAAAAATATTATTTTCATTTTCGAACGTCAGGACGAACTTTTTCGAAAATATAGGAAACGTGATTATAAGACTAACTGTCTCGTTCACGGGTCCAAATTAGGTCTCGATAGCAGTAAAGCACTACTGTCAAGCAAAAACGCAGACCGGGCTCCATCTAAGTTTTTGGCCCAAAACTTAACCATAGTCTCCTACGATGGCGTAGAGTGTGACTATGGCCTCAGAATAATTTATTAAAGTTTCTAGACCCTCAAATAAAATACAATTACTTAATTACTGATTAAAGACCAAGAGTTTATACAAATTGGTGCATATGGTGCTTGACGTCTGGTGCAAATTGGTGCATATTGTGTTATATAAGGTTTCCCGTTTGGTGCATATGGCTTGTTCCATGTTTCTGGTCAATTATTCATGCATAGACTATTTTGTCCCACGATAAAATTTTAAGGGACACTAAGGTCACTTAAATCATTTTAAGTGGCACATGATGTGCATGTTTTTCTGTTTTTCATTCATTTTTCACGATGGAAATCCATCACTTGCCCCTTCAAGACAGCTAATGGGACACGTAGTATGGTTAACAAGACACGTAGGATAGCTAACGAACGTTCTTGGATGGAACTAGACAAAGGGACTAATGTGTCCCGTATTTGTAAATTTGAGGGACTAAGTGGTTAATTTTTTTTTTCAAAGACCAAGAGTTTCTCATTTTTCTTTTTAAAGACCAAATTAAGTCTTTAGTCTGGAGTTTATTTTAAAATACTCTAAATCACAAAAAGACTAAACTAAAAGTAGCTACTATCAGTAGATGTGTACAAAAAAACACACTAGAGGGAGATTATTATAGAGGTGGCAATTCGGGTTACCCCGCCTGCGTCGAGCTTTATCGGACCGGGCCAATAGCCCGATTTCAATTCAGATTGGAAAAATGGTGCCCAAGCCTGGCCCTATGCGGACTACTAGCTTATGCAAGGTGTCCCGCTTCTATGTTCAAAATTATATTTTTGCTTTTAATGTCATCTATTAATGCCTCATTTTCTTTGACCAAAATAGAGAAAAAGTTCGTGCTATAGCATGTTTGATATCTATATAACAACAACCATTATTTCTGCTGTACATTCCAATATAGTGTCTCTAATATCTGGGAAGTAAAAATCTCTTCACGTAATATTAGCTCCATTGCTTCGCGATAGATTCAATTTCTTCACGTAATATTAGATACAATGAAAAACCTATATTAGCTTCGCAATACTAGCTCCATGGCTTCGCAATAGATTCAATCTGTTCACGTAATATTAGATACAATGAACCTATATTAGCTCCGCAATATTAGCTTCATGGCTTTGTAGCACAAAAAATGATAATGAAACCTAAAGAATTGTTAGTATATTACCTTCACGAGCTAGCTGCCACTGTGCCTCTGCTATTGTTTCTCAAAGTTCCACCTATTATTTAAAAGCATAAGTGAGTAGTTACAATCACTTGCCCTCTTATTAAAAGTTAAAAAATTAAAATTAAAAATATACAACAGAAATAATGATTTAGGAAAATAAAAATAGTTAAAAATTACAATATATATTATTATTTGGGCTGTCCGAGCCCGGCCGGGTTAGCCCGCTTCGGGTTCAGGTTCTATCGAGCCGGACCAAAAAAGCTCAAAATTAATTCGAACTCAAATTTTACAGCTCAAATCCTATACTTTATCGGACTTATTCGTACTGATCTGACCGGACCGGTCCATTTTGCCAGTTCCAGAGCTTAAGAAGTTGCTGGTATGAGTGATGACTAGCAAACTATTAGTTTGTGGTTATATATATATATATATATATATAGGAGCTTTCCTCATGCCATCCAATGGCGGGAATCTCGTGCATTTGATGACCCTGGCATCACATGATGCAGATGATATTGTTATTGTAGAAGTTGAATTTTCAAGTGTGCGTATGTATTAGTATTTGCTGATGGTAGTTTGTTTTTGCGCAAAACGTAACATGTGAGATATATCAAATAGCTCTGCTCCTTGTAATTTTTCTTGATTTACATATTTCTTGAATTTAAGCAATAAGAAGCGAAGCCAGCACTCTTCCGCGCTAAAGGCAATATAAGTATAAAAAAATATCAATTGATAATATTTAATTATTTATACATAAAAATATATATTAAAAAATTCGAAAGATTAATTTCTAATTATTTTTTCGTGTTTTTATATTTTAAAAATATTGAATGAATTATTTAATATCAATACAATCAAAATTTTCCATTTCTATATATGTAACCAAGCAATCATGTGGGATACAGCTTGAAAAATAATGAGATATATGTTAGGTGATGTTTAGTTTGTAATATTTTTATTTTTAGTTGGTACATTTACACTTATAATTATCAAAATGTCACATTATTTTTACTTTGTTTTTTGAATTCAATCTTTTGTCTTTTGTAAAATTATAAAAACTGGAAATAATGTAAAATTATTGTAACAATTTTGTAATTAAGATAAAAAACATATCATAGAAAATAAAAATAAAAAATAAACTAAGACCATCTCCAATGCAAGAGAGTTAAGAACACTAAATAAGTGGACCCTACCTTACCACATAGTGTAAGAACACTTCACTCCAATGGCACAAGTTTAAGAACAATTCTTGCAACAATATGTTGAACGCAGGCAGAAAGAGACAAACAAAATAGTGTTAAGAGTGGTTCTTACCAAAGTTGTGCAGCAAGAACATGTTCTACACTTGCATCACACATCATCTAACTCCAACATAAAAATCCATTATTATATTTAAGAACCATGCTAAGAGCATGCATTGGAGATATTCTAAGAATTTAATTGACCTGCACTGATAATGTAAAGATTTTTTATACTGTCAACTAATTATAAATTGTCACATCATTGAAAATGATTAAAAGTCACTCATATCATGATTTATAATTGATTAATAGTGTAAAAGACTTTACACTGACTATACATACCTATTAGACTCAAACTACACACCTTAAATTTTCACGTTGCAAATTTACTCATTTATTCATTATATATGAACAAAGTTAGAAATATGGACGACATCGAAATGAAAAATACTTATCATAGATGAATGTTACCATGGTATCCTTAAAAAGTAAAAGGTTTGGATACCCTATGTCCAATCAGAATATATCGTCTCAATTAAATAAGTCATGTCAATGTCACATAAAACTAAATTTTCATCATCTGATTGAACCATATAGACAAGGGTAAATTATCAAAGATGTACCATAGAATCGTTCATTATGGATAATACAAAAGTTCCAAAGTTAGTGGGTATATGTGTAGATTTTGGTATATAATTTTACTTTTCATTGAACAAGCTTTTCATATTAAATAGCAGAAAGGCTTTGGATGCCATTCAACTTGTTCTCTCTGATTGCTTTTGCTGGATTCTTAGTAGAGTAGCTTGATGTGCCATTCTTTCTTTGGATCCCCAGTAGGATATATATGCAACATTTCTTACATTTGTTTATCGATGGCAGTTTGTAAGAAATCTGGGATCTAATATATTTTGTTAATAAATGGATCATCATCGTGCTAAGTAACATTACAATACTACGCATTAGAGTATACAACAATCTTCATACTAAGTAGCAAAAAGAATCAACCACATACCAGTTGAACTCAGTTTTCCTCAGTAACATTCAGACAATCACACTTTGGAATGAAATAATAACCCTATATGCCCAACCTAAGCATAAAAAGGTAAATTACAGAAAGGATGAACCTAGTGAGTCCCATTAGGAAACATAAGCAACCATCATATAAGGGTATTAAAACACCACACATTCTAAGATGCACCTTCTCAATTTTAACCATTGATCAATAAGAAAAATTGATCAGTGGTTAAGATTTATGACCTGTAAACTATTAAATGTTTTTAGTATATTTCATTTTTACCCCACATTATATTTTATTCCCCCACCACCACATTTTTTAAATTTATTAAGAACCCAAAAATCATCAATAATGAAATTTCAGGTAGACAGCATGCAGTATCATACGTTATTAACCCCATACTGTATCATGTTTGTTCAAATAACATTTTTATAGCATTACAAACCATTCACAGACAGTTAGATATTATACAAAAGTATAAATCTGCTAAAGCTTTATATCCAAATTTAGCCAAGCTAACACCTTTCCTCATCACCTGTACCGCCGCAATTATCATTAAGGTTGCTAGTTCCTTCCAGCCACTCCTCCAGTTTAGCTTCTTTATTAGCTTTCAAGTCATCATAATTTTCTGATACTGACAGTAACTTATTGCCAATATCACTAATATCAGTCTGTTCATGTTGAGATTCATCTTCAACCTGGCTTGATACGGGCAACTCGTCAGTTTCGGTACCCTGCAAAGATGAAGAAGTGCTCACAGATGTGACTGATAATGGCAAATTTGGGTAAATCTGTGGCTTCTCACCCTTGGAATCTATTGATCCCCTAGCATCAAGCTGTGGCCACTTGAGACTGTTAGCCTTCTGTTTTGCTGACTTAAAAACACTTGAAAAATAATTACTCCTTTTTTCATTGCCCCCTTGGGCGTAAAATACAGTATTACCCCAAAAAGTAGCTTTTTCTGTCTGAGAACTTGATGCCAGCTGATGGATTAATCCTCTTTTTGGTTGTTTTGTTGTCATAGTAACCAGAGATTTTGTAATCTCTCCGATCATCTCATCAGCTATGGGAAATCCACACTTTTTCATCGACCTAACCATTGTGATAGAATCCTCCATATCTTCCCTGTGCAAAGTTGTTTCATGAGACTTCTCAACAAGATTTTTCTTAACTTTGATCACATTGGGCACCGCATTTTGAGTATGATGTTGAATAAAGAAAAGCCCAACAGATGGTTCATTAGCCACATAATTCATCATATTTGCCACGCATTCACTTATCTCCACAAAACCATCAACGGTGGAGAATTCATGCATCTTCCTAGAGGAAAATTATAATTCATCATTGACATTGACCAGGAAAGAAACAATTAGATAACTAGGGCAAAACAAAAGAGAGTAACAAGTCCAATCAACATTTGCTGATGTAGTAGGCTAATTTACAGAACCGCTAGGTTGATGCATTTCATTCTTAGTCTATGTCCCAAATCCTAAAAGGTGTTGCAGCAGATTAACAGCTTCAATAAAATGGATCACATCTATATACAATTAGATGTACATGCTGAAAAAACAACATGCTAGGTGACTCTAATTGCTATATGCTGCATCAGACAACATATGTGCATTCTTTTTTTGAAGCATATGTTAATCTTTGCACCTTGACTGTTCACCTATGTTGAGAATGGATTTTTGAACTGAAAGGATTCCACATTTTAGTGGAATGATTGAAGAATAGGATTGAAGATAGTAAGCTTCACCTAAGTTTGACCACAAAAATTTTCATTCAAACTCTTAAATCCATATATGAATGAATTCCATAAAACTCTACCCGCTCCCTAGTGGCATTGAACTGAAAAGTTGAAATCAAATTTCTTTACAATTCAATCTACCTATTGAAACCTACCTAGAATTGTGGCATCAATTATGTGTACGATTGAAGAGAATGGAGGAGAAAGGCTGTGTGCGGTAATGGGATGGAACAAAGAGAAATGGAAATATAAGATGTCTAGACAACTGGGGAAAGACAAATTAAATGATGAGCTTTAATCCAAAAAAGAAAAAAAGTAAAAGGAATTGAATGGAGGAGAGATACATATACATTAGCACCATAAAAGGAAGCATCCCCAATTGATAAAGAAATCCGATAACAGAAATAGGGATACACCAGAGATATGAACTTCAAGGGACTTGCACGAAACTATAATACTATTTTATCAACATTATTTTTACAATTATCAATTATTCAAACTCAAGTAGCAATAACTATCATTTTCCTTTTTCTCTATCCATCCCAAGAGTATGGCATGCACTGTTGGTATTAAATACCCCTAAGCCATAACAAGTCCCTGTTAGATATACTTTGCAGTTTAGGCAGTGCACAAATAAAACAGTGAAAAAAACAATGGCAGCTAAGGGCTCTCTCTTTTCCTTTTAAAAAAATAATAACCCATGCTTGTCTAATCCCTACTATTATACATAGCACTACCTAGGTTAGGATCTTTAGCATGTTTGAGTTGATTGAGTCACACCAACACAGTTGCTCCAGTCAGTCGGTAGTTACAGAATAAGAGTAAAATTAAGCAATGAATCCAATCATAGTAAGGATGCAGGATGAATACAAATTTCCCATCAATTTTTGTATTGAAAAGGAAAGTAACAATTTCCCACTATGGAAGGAAGAAACAAGTAACAAGAAAGGAGACAAGCAATCCTCCATAAAGATAGAACAAAAGATAATACAAGGAGAAACACCAGCTCTATAAATAAAAATAACCATGGTCCCCAAGTCCCTCCAAATATTCACAAGTAGAATCCCCTTGAAGAAGTTATGCACTGAACGGCATGGTGAAGCAAGATGAAGATTATCCCACAGCAAAAAAAAACTTGGCTTACTTATAAAATTTCTCGGAGTTCCTTCTATTTATAAAGATCAAACTAGGGCAAATGAAGAATATCCCCATAAAAACCTACTCTCATTTTTCTTCGTAAAACCCTTCCACAACAAATTAGAAATCGTTTAAAGATGGAGGGCGTACCTAGTCTCCCTTCTCATAAAAAACCAAACAGCTTACACCATGAGTTCCAATCAACAGGGCAACAAAGAACAAATGACAATGAATCTCAAAGCTATTGTAACATATCTCAAAAAATTGTGGAATAAGGACGCTATGAAGTCTTTTCACTCGTGACAAATCATTACGGTTGATTCTACTGGGTGCGACAGACAAAACGAACCATTCAAGGAGCATTAGACTCCCAAGATGAAATCTACAAGCAGAAAACTAATCATAAGGATGGAAACTGGAGAGACATTCAAACTCCCTTATCATATTATTGTTTCTCTCTCCATTCCTCATCCTTATCCTCTTCCTTTCATACAAATCTCATGTTTGTTAAACAAAATGATGATGTATATTGTGCCAAAAAAAAGTGAATTTCTCAATCCCTACAATTTCAGAGTAGCCAATTCCCATAATTGTCTACACATTTCCTCTCACATAAATGTATAATCAACTCATAAGAGGTTTTGTATATGCTTTGCTTTAACTAAACATACATAAAAGAATAATTTTAGTTAAGAGATTACAAGAAAATACATCCTCCAAAACAAAGAGACTAAAAGAAAACATGGAGCCCAAAAGGCTAAAAAAATGGACAAAGCTGTCGAACCTTTAAGCACATCAGTCAGGGAAACAAACACACTTAAAACCCAGGTACCAAACACCTATAAGTAAGGCCAGAAAAACAACCTATCCCATGTATAGTAAGAACAAATAAACGGCTTTGAAAATGCATGCATTCCGCTCCAACAACATACACCAAAATAGAAAATGAATCAGGATGCATTCTTGTGAAAGCCAAGACACTGGCATCTACAATGCAAATACCAAACAATATAATATGGAAGGTCAAGGGGTAAAAACATAAAATAAAATTAAAATCCACGGTATTAGTACCATGAAAGCATCCAAAACTGCATATAACAAGCATGACTAGAGGAAATCTCACACACACAAAAATGGACTTGGAAAAAGTAAATAGCTGACAACTCCAACCTAGAAGGAAAAATAGGGGTGTTTGGTGGCTACTCAAGGGATAGTTACTTTTTATTAAAATCAAATTTGAGTGTAGATACAATTTACTACCTTATTCATACTAAAGTACAAAGTATTATAAGCATTTGAAATCGGGGGGAGGGGGGCTTCATTCATGTTAAATTGGTAATCCAGGTAAATGAACCAAGTGACCAAAAGGTCATTGATTTCAATACCCCCTCTACTGGGGCATAAAGGGTGGCCATTTGAGGCAATTCCACCCATAAATCCAAGCCTAATAATATGGACACATCAAAAGAGCTGGATAGGTTACTGAAAAATAAGAGCTTTTGTCATATGTAGAAGAAGAAAGAGAATGAGAACCCAACCTTCACAGTGAAGATAAGATGGTGATGGGAGCATCAAGCAAAGAAACCCATGTTAGTGCACCCCTTCTCTTCTCTTTCTCTTGGTCTCCATACACGACAGTGCCAGTGACACGGACAGTAATTTTCTGTCCCTCCCACCCGTGTATGAACTACGAAGTATCCAACACTTCCGTACATCAGCTTCTGATAAGCTCCTATACAGCTATACTCCTCGTACAGTCCTACTTTTTGTCTTGTATTGCAATTGGAATTGGGCCAAGGTGTAAGTAGTAATCACACTCCAATGGTCCACTGATTGTGTATCAATTTTTTTTTTTTTTTTTGGTTCTGAATTTTCCTCCGCATGTAACTGCGGAGATTAATTATTCGAGGTATTGGACGACATTTATTTATGATTGACCTCTCTCAAACAGATTTTCTCCATACACAAGATTCAGGGATCGAACTCCTGAACACTTACTTAAGGGGTCAAAGCTCATATATATAGATCAATGGTAAATTTTGATACATGATAGTAAAAAAAATAATTCAAGCCTCTAGATTAACTACAATATTTTGTTATTTGGATAAGCAACATTTTATACATTATGCTTATTCATCATCAAGTCAAATATGAGTGCAAGTAAGACACATGCTATTGTAAACTGAAAGTTTGTTATGCATATGTAATCAAAAAATTTACTGTGTTGTTGTAAGTTAGCTATTTACTAGTCTAAATAATTTTTTATTTGGCATATGGTCACTTAGACTATCCTAAGTCACTATTGATAATTCATATTGATATCATTAAAGAATCAAAATATTCTTCAATACAGTAAGTTTGTATGTTTTGTGTATTCTTAATGCAGATTGCTTATAAGATTATTTACTAGCTAAAATAGAGTTTAGTGTTCTAAATTTTTAGATCAGATTTAAGATGACATTTAGAGATTATATCATAAATCATGTATAATATTTAGATGTTTATAGCTAGAAATTAGATGGTCATGTATGTATTTATTATCACCTTACAATCAAACATTTGCGAATGTAATTGAATGTTACGAAAGATCCTATATTATGTTTCCAAATAGAACAAAATTATATTTTTATGTGCTGTATTCTAATAGATCCCAAAGAATAGATCCCAAAGAAATCTACCACGTTTCAAAGATATACGTCGTAACGATCATCATATTGAAACCATAAAAGATGAAAATATAGAATATTTCTATATTACCTCTACAATTTTCAAACCAAAAGTTCACATTATTAAAGTAGCTTAATTGCACTTTTCCATTTTTTTATTCGATTTCGTCCTGACATTTTTTTCCAATCGTGCAAAAATAGTCCCTCCATCCAATTGCAATCCAAAAGCTAATAAAAGTTGATGAGGTGACACAAGTTTTGTCACATGTCAATAATCAATAATGGGAAAAAAAAACTCATCCCCTACCTTCATTTCATTGTGATTCAACTCCAAGGAAAAATCCAAAATCCATTTTCACCATCAACAATGAGCATCCATTCTCCCCTAAAAATCCAAAATCCACACCAAATATCATCAACCTCAACTAAAGAACCGCCATAACCATGTTCCAACCAAAATAATCTCAAAACTGTCAATCACCATAAACATAAAAATACCATCATCCTCTAGCATAAAAAAACAGAACAACCCCATCCTCCCTATCCTTCTCACCTTAACCCAAAAATGCAAGAAAAACACTCCCAGAAACACTTCTTTCATAGCACAAATACAACATCTCCCACCATCTTCTTCCATCACCTCCCATCATCTTGCTTTGAACTGGCAGCCTCTAATTTAAGTAATAACACGTGAGGGAGTGGTAGTGACGACGGGACAGAGGGATAGGTGGTGTGCAACTTGTAATGCCCCGGAAATCCTTATCTGTTACATTTAACTGTCGGCTGTGAATAAATTGATCGAAAACGTAATTCAGATAATTATATTTAATAATCAGAGGTTGATACCAAGAATTCATTGTAGAATTCGAAAATCAACCCTCATTCCATAAAAAGATTGATTGAGCTTTATCTGCTGTTTTAGAGCGAAGCTGATAAAAATATTATCGAGCTCACGAAGTAATGGGCTTTGGGCCCGGGGCCAAGAATGTTTGGGCCTGGAGCTAGGTCAAGGACCATAACCTAAAATCCTCACCTACACGTCACTATCACACCTTCTTCCTTTGTCTCCACTTTTTCCCAACAATATGTTCACTTTTTCCTCTTATGGTAAGAGACCATTATGCTTTTTCTCTACCAACCCTTTTGTCCCTCCCATATCAAGCAATGCTCATACAACAAGTCAAAATCCCCTCCACTCATATCAACTCTTCATCTCATCACACTTGGATTGCAAGACAACATTCCCTCCCTTCATACTCCTTATTTTCGAACCTAAGAAGCCAAGGGAGACAAAGTTCATTTGCTCTCTTCTCTCATCCATCTTTATCTTCTCTAAGGGTAAGAACCCTAGTGTATACCTTCAAACTCTATTGATGGACCTTTGAAGTATACATTTCCATATACCTTTTCTTGTTCTTTTCAAGAACTAACTTCATATCTCTAATCCTTTCTTCATGTTCTTCATCTTTAGTGAAAGTGATTTCTCCATTTGAGGACTTTGAGCTTAGAGTCAAGAACCACCCTCTCCTTCAAAGTTGAAGCTCTTGTGGTGAGCATCCTATCTTCATCCTTCTCTTCATTTTCTACTTCAAAAACATGAACATCTTGTTATGTTCATAGCATTTTCGAAAGTGACTTTCTTAAGGGTTTCATGTTCTTTTGCTAGGAAGCAAGCTTATGAGTCTTGGAACTTCATCTCTTCTCTTCTCAACCTTCGAAATCTTCAAATGTAATGGGGAGTGAACCTTCGTCTCACCTCATAGGTGGATGAAAATGGCTTCTAGTATGGGTGAAAACCCTAAGTTGTGTAAATAGGTTTTCCTATCTTGTGTAGTTGTGTATTTAGTGACTTGGTTTGTAATAATCTTAGTTTTATGTGCTATATACTTGTTTGATATTTAACATGACGCTATGCTTTGAAAATGATAAAAACCCTAGCCTTGATCTTGGTCAAGGTAGAATATTTTGATAGTATGTTTAGATCTATGATGTTTATGAGCTGCTCATCATATTCATATGCTATCATGCTTGTTATGAGAATATGTTGGTGAAGTGGAACCTCACTCTTAGTCTTGTGATGACAAGTTTTGCTTGAGTGTGTGTAAGGGAGAAAACTACCTTTAGAACTTAAAAGAACTTTTGAATGATCCAAAGATCATGTTTTTGAACTTACGATGTTAATGGATATCAAGTTTTATGAGTTTTTGAAACTAAAACATGTTTTGATTTTCATGAAAAACCTTAAAGAGGACCAAGGAAGATTTTTGAAAACCAAAGAAAATCTTTATAGGCGAAACAATAGGGAACACGACCTGTCCCTGATGGGTATCACGGCCGTGATGCCCCATAATTTGAGAAACAGAGAGTATCACGGCCTGGCCGTGAAGTGGCTCACGATCGTGATCTCTTAAAATATGAGAAACAGAAAGCATCACGGCCTGGCCGTGATGAGGCTCACGGTCGTGATCTTTCTACGTGATAGAGACAGAACCTGGCCATGATAGTAGCCACGGCCGTGATAGGCAGGGAGTGTTTTACACACTCCTTTCCCTCTCTTCTTGTTTGAACCTACCTTTTGAAAGGGAAATGGCTTTGAAGTTAAATTTAAGGATCTTTAATCTCAAATGTTTTCAAACCAAAGCGAATTGAGATGTGCAAACACGGTTTAGGCTTGGATGGACCCTCTAAGATTAAGCTTGTACTTGCTCTCCATATCCATTCATTGGTTGACTTGTGTTCACTCTCACTCAATTCCTTTAGAACTCAATTGTCTTTTAAGAAGTTTTTTTACCCAAAAATAACTAAAGGGTACCAATGTACCTCCTTTTTCAATGAGAAAAGGGATTCTCTTATCTTAACCTTAAAAGAAAATTAAGGATTTACAAAATAAAGCTTTTGTGAAACAAGAACCTAAGTCAAGAAAGGACTTAGAATTCTCAGATATGAATGCTTAAGTGTGTCATGTAGTGGATCAAGACTACAATTCCTACCCTTGGTGACTTGGTCACAAAGGTAACCATAATATTTAAATAACAAAGAATGTTTCCTAAATAATTGATCAACAAGTGATCATGTCTTAGTAAGCATTAAAGAATTGCTAAGGGAAGGATTGTGAATCCTCCGTCATAAGACATATAGGATTGCAGGACAATCAAATAATACATGAACATGAACGAAACCATGTGCTTGATAACAATTATCGCAAGAAGGCGTGGAGATCGATCAAGTAACTTGAGTTACCTTATGAGGCCTAGTGATGACTAGTTTCTTGGAGAAACACGTTGTTATACGTCGAACACACATTGATCGCATTTGCATGAGAATTTCAACATGTTGCATATGGTTTTCAGTTAAGGCCTGTGAGCCTAGGAGTTGAGCTTACACCTTGTGCGGGTGCGAATATAATGGTGACGACCTGTTTGACCTAGGGGACGTTGGGGTGTGAAACTCCACATGTGGCCAATTGGTAGCTCTTTTGTGCCGTGGTAAATCAAGATCCCACACCAACGCTCTTGACTAGACACCGCCTTGTTCAAGATTGGTGTAGAGTGTGTTTGCAAAAAACTAGTATTCACGCGTGGTTACGAATGTTGTAGCACACTTTTCCGAATGGCTATCGCATGCAAAACATGTACTCCTGATCACTCTCTCCGATGTTTGTCTAGCTCCATGGAGTAGGGATTGTGTCGTACAATTGCATTGTTGGTCCTTGCATCATGACATCATCCCACATAACTTTGAACTGTTTAATTGAGACATCTTATGGTTGAAGTGATATGAATATTCATGATGATATGACATGTATATATGATTATATGAGTATGCCATGCTTGTTGTGTCGTGTCGTCTTTATCTACCTTATGTTGTGATCGATGAATGGGAGTCTCACCTATTACTGTTATTCTTCTGTTATATTTTCCCCTTCTGTTGTAAAGATGACATCGTTCCAGACGCGAACGATGTCTCCTTATGTTTACGTTGAGTTCCACGGGGGAGATGACTCTTGGATCGAGCACATGGACACCTGGCACATGGAATACGCAGGAGACGCCTCCATCACCATCCGGGAGAGCCGGAGCGGCTGTTTGTGATTCACCATCTATCTACCTCTCCACATGGAGCGGCATCAAAGAAGGAGGACAGGTCTGTGGGCTGTGACCAAGATCAGGATCATTGGGCCACGTTCTTCTGCTTCTTCTTGTGGTTTCCCTCCATGGTGAGATGGTGCTCCACCTGTTGTACCTCCAGTCGTAGCATCTATAGCTGCCCCTTTTGATGCACCACTGGTGCCGGTACCTGCTTTTCCAGTTGCTGCTGCGGATGACGATGTCCCTACGGTGCTTCCACCTCGCGATCCACCTGTTATGCCTTTGCACCCTCGCATTCGATATACGGCCCGAAAGAACATTCTATATAGGCCTAGACCCATCTTGAGGGAGTCAGATCCGATTGTGATTCCTAGCGACTCAGAGGAGGATCCGGTGGGGGATTCGGAGGCGGACATGGAGGAGGACCCCGAGGAGGACCCTGAGATGATGGTCGAGTCTGTTGAGGAGTGTTCTGAGTGGTAGTGTGTGTTGGGCCAGTCTGGTTGTTTTGTCCTTGAGTCAGAAACCTTTATTTTGAGGAGCTGTGACTCCTAGTCTTATTTACTATTTATTTCAGTCATATTTGGGGTTGTAGCAGATATTGATTACTTTGTTTAAGTTATGGAACCCTTTCTTCTTAACTTTATATTTTGGAAGAGAAAGATTCTATGTTTGAATTTATTGTGAGAAGGCATACGTCTCATTACGATATGGTTTATTATCTCATGTTTTCGAAAAGAGAAACCACATTTACAAACAAACCTAAGTTTTATTTTTCGCATTTTTTTATTTTCGACCTTATAAAATGTTAATAGTATCACAAACAATGTACCACTCGAGAAGGGTGTTACACAACTCGCACAAAGGTCTTACCAGTGAGGAAGTGGAGGTGATGACGACTTGCACGAACAGGGAGGAAGACGGTTGGTTGGCTTAGATCTGAAAACATAACTCAAATTCCACAGATCCAACAAGATGTCGAAAATAAAAATAAAACTAACTATAGAATTAGCAAAAACAAGCAAACACATCAAAATAAGAAAAAAAACGCGGATGGTCTCATTTCCCATGATGGTGGATAAGCGAGACAGATAGGGAAGGACGACGACACACACGACAGGTCGCTCGAGCTTCTCTCCGTACAATGAGTCCCAACAACATGAGGCTCGTGATGTGATTAACAATGGTTGGGTGCTATTTGTGGTGGTTTGCACAACAATTAGACACAGTTTTGTGAGGGAATGAGAGATGAATAGAAGCTAGGCATGGCTGATAGGGTTTAACAGACAATTCCACGTATGAGACAAAGTATAAGTCACGTACGGAGCATGTGGCAATTTTTTCTATATTTAAATACTTTTTAAACTTCATTATATTATTTATTAGTTATTATATCATTATATTATTCAATTATATTATTAGAATAGTTTTTATATTATTTAATTATTTCTATAATTCGTTTTGCTAATTGAGCATGCTATTTGGGTGTCGTGTAGCTAGATGTGTATTACCTCATCAACTTCTGTTGATTTTTGGACGACAACATGACGAAGGAATTGTTTTTGCACGATTGAAAAATTGCGAGAACAAAATCAAATAAAAAAAATAGAGGGACGAAATTATCTCAACTAGATAAGATGAGGAACGAAAAGTGCAATTAAGCTTATTAAAATTTTCAAGTTTCTTATTAGGATTATTTTTACAAAAGTAAGGATGGTCAAGTTAAATTATATGCACCAGAAGTGCTTAGATCCTAAAACTCTATACTTTGGCATGATTGTCATGGTCATCACTGTTTAATTTTTTTGCAAGATTTTTACTTTCTTTTTTCTTAGATGTCTATATAATGAAATTTGTAACTATGTTTAATATAATTTCCATGAACTTTGATGATTTGAATATTATTGGAATGACTTGAAGTTGTCCCAAAACTATAGAAAATATTAAGAAAAATCATGAAATGAATAGGTTTAGAGGACAAAGTTTTCTCTTAGCCTACCGATTGAGCTTTTAGCAACAAAGATCCTTGATCCTGAAGTATCATATCTTATTTTCATTTGAGCACTTTTGTATCTTGCAAATAGCACTAGACTAGATATAACTTTTTATATTTAATTTACTAGAAAAATTTTGTTATAGAGGAGATACTTGAGATCTGAATACCTAGTCGGAACATGCTATGATCTCCTTCTTTCCGTCTAACTCTGGGGTAGGATGAGCGATGGAGTACCTGTAAAGGCACTCCGACGCTTAAGTCAGCGACTAGAATAGAAGGGAGAGAGTGAGAGTTGAAACTTAATTTATCTTATATCCTTTTTGCTTTATAGGCTATTGTTACCGTGAATGACCTGCTCATGTAGCTCATCGTGAGCAACTATTGATAACCATTGATTAAGTAGTACCAGATGATATTATCATACACCTGCTCATACTATATAATTTTTTTATTTCCTTCTCTCCTCTCTCTCTCTATCACAGCTACTGAACACGTTATCACCTCCTCCGTCGGACACTCACCATGACCCTATACTGGTTACTCATGTAGATTCCATACATCAGAAAAATTACCATCGTGGTAGGAAGAAGTTAAAAAGAAAATAAGGAGAATCTCATATCAAATTATTCAAGTCTATACATTGAGTGGTGATGGTAAATAAATATTCCCTTTAACTCCTAAGAACAATTTGAAATCAGAAAAGTGGGATTCACCGTTTTCTACTTCTAAGCCAACAACAAAGTAACAAACACTATTCACTACTCTTCCACACACGCAAAGTTAAACCATAGTTCACAAAATTATCACGGGTAACCAGCCACTGCCCATGGTGAGGTCGACCTCTGCCCTATATACTGTCCCCATCGTCTCTCAAATCTAGCCCATGACCCTCGCCTCTACTCCACACCGCCCATGTCCCAGCCACCTTATGCTCCGCCAGATCCACCACGCCAGAGTAGGTTGTCGGCAGCTACCCTCTGTTTCTGCCTCTGCTTGACATTGTTGCGGTAGAGAAATGTATTGCAAGAAAGACACAAACTTGACTGTGAATGTGGTCAATGAGTTAATGGGTAAGCAATTATTGCAAGTGCGAGAGATGGTCGAGGTCATGGGTTGGTCTGGACTGTGCCAGTGTGAGAGAGAATGAAATGTGACAAAAAAAATGATGTGGACAGGTGGATGGTAGAATCTAGTGAACTTTTTGATCTAACGATGATAGAATATGATGCACGGTGAATGATATATGTCACTCGCTCACCCTAGAACGAGCTTTGCTTTATAACATAGAAGCGTAACTAATTATGACTAGGTTGCTATGTGGATAAGGCTGAAATCTTCGATTAGTAAGAGATATTCTCGATAGCAAATAAGTGATGAGTTCAATATCTGGGTTGTTGTGTTGTAACAGAGATTCTAGAAGGTCGAGTCTTTTGTGAGCCTAGAAGTCGTCTCAACTGGGGATATGTCGTCCCATATAGTCCGTGTTAGCTTTGGGGCTACGAAAATAAAACGTTTATGAGAATCCTGATTGTTTCCTTTGAATACGAAAGTGAATAAATAGATTACTTAAAACAAATATAGTAGAAGATTCACTATATAAATGAGAAGTGGAAGAAGTATATTACTCTAAAGATCAAGAGTAGAAGAAATGTCACTGTATAAATCAAGAATAGACGAAATGACACTTTATAAATCGAGAATAGAATGATTAAAAAAAAAAGTATGTAAAGAAATATAGAGTGTGGGGTAAGGAGACATCCCACATATTTTTTATCTTGGTTCAGTAACCAACCACTTATGACCTACGTCCATTCTCCAAGTTGGGCTCTGGATTTTTCACTATCACAAAAGCTTGTAGGTGCTTGTGAAACCTTTACACCACAAAGCATTCTTACCATGCCTCCTGGGATGTCGCACCCGCAAGTTAGAGCCTCCACAATCTTTAGCACTCTCCTTCATGTCTCTGAGATACCTCATCCATGCTTCTAAGTCTAAAGTCCAAAAAAGGATACCCCACCCCACCTTTTAACTACAGAAGGATACCTCATCCCCTTACAAAGGTCAAAAATGGTTTAGAAATACCAAGAAATGAAACACTCAAAGGTGTAAATAATACAACTTGAAGTACTATACACAAGTATATGATCAAGAAAGCTCAAACACAAGTAGAATCTTAATGAATTCTTTGAGAATTTGAAGTAAATGAGGGAGATACGGGAAACACTGATACAAATGGAAAAAAGGAATTTCTCATCCTCCTTCCTGCATTAAGGATGCAAACTGCATTTGTTATATAAATTAAAGTTTGAACTTTCCACCCTTTTTACACCAAATATGTCTTCTAATCAGAGTATGTTCAACACTAGCAAACAAAAAAATGAAATAATTCCACTTCTATCTAAATATTTTGAGCATCTCTAATTTAATTATGCATGATGCTAATTCCACAATCACTTTCATAATTATTAAAAACAACGAGCATGGTTCGAATGTATGCAGATAACATAATAACTTGTATAACCAACCATAGCAATTTCTAACATCACAGCAAGAAAGAGACTTTTCGCTTCCTCGAGATCAAATTAGGAAATTTAAGAGGGGCAGGAAGTGTCGCATGAAACATGTTATTCTGGCGTAGAATTTTGCAACCCAAATGCTCATAGAGATGTCTCAGGGACAAACCAGTCATCCTCAGATCCTTTGCTATATCACTGTAGTCAGTTTGGAATTCATCAGAGAAAAGGGTTAGCACCAAGACATAAGAAATGAGAAGATTGATCTTTTCAGAAGGCAGCCTTCTTGATTCAGAAACAGTAAACATTGTCGAAAATCTATGACGCAAAATGTTGGGGATTTTATCACTCTTTGCAGAGGAAGCACCATCCATGGAATGCTGATCTTTGAACTTTATGAGATGGTTGATGTATGAAAATATGCAAGAGAGCTTCTTCTTTTCTGACTCATCCTGCAAACATAAACATTAGATAATGAATATTATGTTGGATATAATTTGAATGCACTATCAATGAAAAAAGTTATATACAATTCAATCATACATTGCCAATTTACCATATCATTAAAAATATTTGTCTCTCACAATAATTATGACGTGATGATGTAAAAAACTTTACACTAACAGTGCAGTAAAATTAAACTAATATTTTAATTGGTAAAGGCAAATTGCAAAAACAAAAATACAAAAATGTTATTTATACATAAAAAATTTGACAACTTGCAACACCTACCTAATGTGGTTCAAAATTGTGGTTAATGGGTACGCCTGTAGTAGATGGGTGACTCGTTAAATGATAATTTGGTTAATGAAGCTCAGTAGATGGTTAATGAGTTACCCATCTTAGTGTACCCATTAACCAAGTCCAACATACCATTAACCACGATTTTGAAGCCCATTAACCAAGTGTAGCAAGTTGTCAAATTTCAGGTGTCCAAATAACATTACTGTAAAAAAAAACGGCTTTAGTACTGAAACTAGTCTAGAGAAGTTCAGATCCAGTATCTCCCACAATAGCGTTTGGGTAATAATATTAACTGGTTGATCACCTTCAGCAGTTGGGGTTCATTGAAAATTGTTTACAGTATCCCCTGAATAAGAATTCTACAATGTTAATTAAAATATATTCTTTAATTATCGATTCAGAAGTCCAAACATTTCTTAACCATCAATAATATAAGTAGGTATAGAATATCACTAGACACTAGTACACCAAAACAATTCTTCCCAACTCAGATAGCTCTAAATGACCAAGAATTACTAAAACTGAACCTATTTAAGCGAAAAAACAAGTACTGGTACCTTGATATTTTTTAATCTCTCTATCCTGTTGCACACAAAAGTTGGGTAAGCACTGAAGTCTGCTTCTCCCAGCTGCAAATTATTGTAAATGTCTTCAAGATAATCCCACTCTCCTTTAAGGATGATTTTGTCCAATACATATGCCTCCTGAGGTGTAGTTGCAGAAGCATCGTATGGTGGTATATTACGAGAAACATGAGCATCTGTACTTTCAAGAGCCTTTTTGTTTACAACAACATTTTTCATTTTCACATCCAGACTCTTTTGGGAATCAGGTTCTTGGTCTTGTTGGAGAGCCAGCCTCTTTTTAGCCTGCAGAATGATACAAATCCAAAGACTAGTTTATCACAATTCCAATAATAATAAGCTGAGATTACTGTTAGGAGACTAAATTACTTAAATTCATCAACAAATGTTTTCATAGATGACATATAACCAAGGTAGATAGCCTTAAGTTTTGTGAGTTTTGCATGTAAAATTAAGCATCTAATCTACTCATGAATAGTGTTCTTTTCTAGCTAACTTTTTATCAAAATGGTGCTGTGTGTGTAAAATTATGTATTAAAGTAGCTCATGGTTGTAGTTCTGTCAAAGTGAAATAGAGAAATAAAGATTTTGATTCTGTACAAAGTTTTCTGCATCTAAACTAAGTACTAGTCGCTGCTCTGTTTATTCAATTAGGTAGCCATAAAAATGGTAAAGTTTCATTTATTAAATTCTGCATTTAAGTGCTTGATCCTTTTGTGTGAAGTGGATAGTAATAGGATTTGTAAATTCTCGTGCAATTTTCAGCACCAAAGTCTGCATACAGTTGCGGTCCTTTATAATCCTTGAATGCTATGCAAGGTTAACGTTTCATTATGGTAGTACAAGAGTTACCTTGTGGGTATACATATGTGCTTGAAATTAAGACTATCAACTGACATACATGTTTTGTTGTGTTTGATTCTTTAAACTACAGATTTAAGTATGGCTGTTGCAGGGGGAAAACCAAGACCTTTTGTCAATGCTTTGCATGTACAAGAGCTGTTATGTTTTGAGGGTTTTGCATGCTAAGCTGCTGTATAAATGCAGGAAGAAAAGTAGTATAAAATGATGTATTTTGGTGGTGGGTAAATAGCAGGTCAAGGTGTATAAGTGGTTAACTTGTTGAATTTAATGAAGGACTGAATGTATGATAGGTTTAACTTAAGGAACGCCCCTATACTACGTAAAAATTACCTAGACTTCAATTTCAACTTCTTCGTTATCATTCTTTTTTTCCTTCTAAGATAAGAAAGGATAAAATAAACAAAAAAATGGAAACATTAATTTTTTTCTCTTTTTGTAATACATATGACTTCACAAGCAATGTAAAAAAATGAGAAAAAGGTATAAATTAGAAATTACTAAAAAACAAACAAAAATAAGGAGTTGAGAAGTAAGAGTTTCACAAATTAATGGGTTAGAAAAGTATAACACAGCTTTGGGTTCCTAGTATTAAAAGTAGCCTAAGAGTAACAAATTCTTAAGTTGGTGAAACAACAGTAAATTGTGAACCTATGGGCTGAATCTCTAGGAAGTTATAGGTTAAGAACATGTTACGTTTAAAGAATTACTTAAGAGGCAGCTAAGGTAACCTCACATGTAAAAGGGGTTTTCTATATAAAAAGGTAATTCTGACTTTAGGAGGAGCTTTGTTGATTAAAATCATCTTGACTTGTAACAAACAAAGGAACTAATTAAAGGGAATTAAGGTAAGTTGATTCTAGATTACAAGCTTGATCACTAATAAGGACTTAGAGGATGTAATATGTGACTAATTTAAACTATAAGAAAATAGCCCCAGAGGGATGTTCTTGGGTTGTATATAATAAACGCCTCTTAACTCTTAAGAAGCTTATGTGTTTCTACTTTCCAGTGTATTGAAATTAAAGAGGATACTAACTATACAATTGTTAATCAAGTTCATAACACCAATTGAATAGTTTCTCACCCACATGGTGTTTAGTTGATTAGGCATCCTAAATTTTTAGAGCAAAGCTTTTATACTTATACCCTCATGCGGATTCCTTAAGGTTGTTCCGAAAAAAAAAAAGGAAAAGGAATGAAAAGGAAAATTTAAACGCATTAAGTAGTGACATCTAGTGTTAACTTCAATTTTCCATACTATAAATTGGGCACTGTATGTAAGGTTTGAACTTTACTGTCCCACTACAGTTTCGCCCCCTCCCTATTTTACACCTTCCCGCCCAAGCATACCCTAAGCAAATGGGGTAAAAATAAACAGTTTTTGCTATGTTCCTGTGTTACCACACATTGTCCTCTTCCAGACCTACTATCAGGATTCAGAATATCAGTGTATCACCATTGCAAATATGGGTTTGCTCTTACATTTAAATATATCTACACAGTCACACACTAATATCATTTTTTCATGCTGAATTCAGGATTTTGTTGTTGTTGTTAGCACAGCAAGCAAAAGGGTTAAACACGACTCAGAATATACCTTCTCTATGTCCTTCTTTGTTCCCCACAAAGCAGTAGGCTGTCTAGCTTTCTCTGCCCTCACCTCTAGAGTGAGCTCTTTAATTGTCGAGTTTGCAGGCTCCTTGTCAGCAGCCTCCAAGGCTTTAACTTTTGGTTCCAATCTGAATATCTGAACAACAGCACCCCACTAGTGAGCAAGACACATTAATGTGCTGCTGAAACAGTAAAGCGATTTTTTTTTCCTCTTCACAATTTACCTTATTAGCAGCAACCGGCACAACCTTCAGGGTCTGATTTTCCTTGTCAAAAACACCAAGCGCGTACATGGCCCGGTATCCAGCTGCAGCCTCACCAGAATAACTCATTCCGACGAATTCCACCGGAGACCCAGCAGGGCTGACCACAAGCTGCAGCCTTTTGGTCATGTTCCTGTTTCGGTGAACCTGAAAACCTGTGGAACCAGACGTCTTTACGAGATCAAATCCTGAAGGAAAGTAGCCGATGATAGGAGCTATTTTATGCGGGTGCTCATTGACGACTTGGACCTTGGCCTGAACCGGAACATGTTGATGTGGAGGATCACTTTTCTTCTTGTTCTTCTTTTTCTTGACCTTCTTGGGTAGTGGCTCTGGTCAGGATTTTGTGTCTTCAGCCTTTGAGTCCATTAGACTGTATCATATTGAAGAATTTGAGGATTACATCATATAATACATAGACCTAGCTAGTCTAGAGATGTCAAATCGGGCCACGCAGCCCAGCCCTGTGGGGCCCGAATGTATAATCAGGGCGGGCCAAATTTACTTCGGAGTGTGAATTTGATGGCCCGGCCTAGTCCTATGCCGGGCCACCTGGCCAAATCAGACCTAATTATAAATAAACTTGTTTAATTTGCAAATTCTGAGCTTCAATGATTTAACATGATCTTTTGAAGCTTTAATGGTTTCCAGTTCAAAACTGGACAAAACAAATCATTCACTTTTATATACGATATTGAATACTATAGAAGACTGAGATTTTTTTACTTTTAACTATAGATCATACTATTGTAAGCAATTCTTATATAACAGATCATACTATCCTACAGAAAACAAATTGCAAAAGAAAACTTATATAAGCTGCAAAATAAGTAGCCAGACAACAAGTTCAAGTATATAAGCTTTTTTATCCTTATCAGCATGGTTTATGGTTGATCTCAGACCTATACAAAATTATGTTAAAATATAAGTAAAACATAAATAATGCAATATGTCTGAAGTAAATGAAAGTGACAATTAAACAATAGAAATAACAACAACAACACAATAACTCAAAATACTAAGACACACAACAAATAAAACAACATATATAATTTACTTTGAACCTTTTATTTTATTAAGTGTTCACAATGATATCAGATATAAATTCAGTAGCTACTACGAAAAGCTTTTAAGAAGTTTGCTTTCAGCCACAAATATTAAGTAGCAAAAAGAATCTGAACAATTAGATGGTTTCATTTACTTTTGCTTGCCAACTAAAATGGTTTTTTTTTTTTTTTTATTGTTGTTCCCATATTCAAGAGAGTCTAGGCAGTGTAGAGTAAAAAAAGAAGCTAAATAAAAAATAAAAGGAAGCTCTTATCAGTTGTATACAAAATTTCAATAATGACCCAGCTTCACTCCATCATGGGGTCTATAGGCATTCTTAATCATAGAGTAAGAAACTATATATTCAAATACAAATAGTGATAATAATTCTTGGCAGGCATCATTCCATATGGTTTGATCACAAGTTTTTCAGACAATTGAAAGTATTAATACCTTTAATAAAGCAGCAGAGTTTGTGCGCGAGTCTGAGCAGAGTCCGTCGGCGATTGGGCAACATGGCGGCGGCGCTAGAGCGAGGCGGAGAGAGTGATGGGATTACAACAGCACAGGTTAGGGAGAGAGTGAGACGGAGAGTACGTACAGGCTTACAGCAGGGAGAGGGAGATAGGAGATATCGTTTCTTGCGTCTTATGCCCTACCGGGGCTCTCATAATGGGGTGTAGCTACATAACGATAAGGTAGTTCATGGTGAATAGCGGAAAAGATAGTTAATAATGGATAGTGGATAATGAATAAGTTAGCTTATATTTTATGAAAGTGTTTGATAAAATTAGCGGTTGAATTAGCTGAAAAATATAAAATGACATAAAAGGACATCTTCATTAATGATTTTACATAAGAGAGAGAAGAAAATAAAGGTAGAATTAAATGAAGATAATAAGGATAAAAGTGGAAATAAAAATGAAACGCTATAAGCTATAAGCTCAAACGCTACTTCAAGTAACGTCTAGAAAAAATACTATAAGCTGATGAAAAAATGTTATAAGCTCGTGATAGATGCGCTTACCAAACGTGGCTACTTTCTCATCCGCTATAAGCTATCCGCTATAAGCTCGTTGAAGTGCCTTGCCAAATAGGCTCTAAGTGGTTCCACGGAGATCGATTCTGCTATCGGATTCCAAAAATAGGAACTGCTACGATCGAAACCCTTTAAAAATAATACATTATTAATAGATGCTTTCTTTGGTACTCTCAATAATTTTATGATAAAAGTTATTCTGTTCAATTAGAATGTGTCATCTCAATTAAATGTGTCATTTTAGTAAATCAAGTCAAATGATTTTTATCATCTGATTAAGTTATCTGAACAAGATAAAGATATTTCTGATACACCAGAGAATTCACCTTAATTTTTTTATTAGAAACAAAGTTCTTTTGGAGGCAAAAAATGAGTTTATCTCAAATATATATATGCACTAAAATTTTGATGTAGGTTTGGCTACTATTGAGGCCGACCTTTTTGGAACACAAGCATGATGGCTGATCGCAAGTAGACAACACTGGATTTTCAAATTGGCACATGGGAAACCAATACACATTGACACGAAACAGAACAAAATTCCATAACTGATTATATTATATTATTTGAATAAAAACGAAATGGTAAAGCGATGATAATGATTTTAAACAAGTGCCTTGTCTCTCTCCCCGCTCCCCACGGACCCGTTGCGACCCTTTCACTCCCTCTCAACCCAGTGTTCATTTTCGTTAAACCGGCCCAACCAAATCATACTCCAACGCTCCTTCTTTCGCGATTCACAACTACGCGATCTAACAGGCCACCAACACTCACCAACCGACTCCGAGTTGATATTTGATGGTCGAGCTATTAACAATTAACAATTTTTTTAAAAATTAATTATTCTTTTAACTTGATTATTTCAATAATTGATTATATACTTGATCGATTATTATTATAATCGATTATAATAAAATCAATTTTATATTTAGATGTGTTTATTGAAAAACGATTTTAAGATAATATATTTCGTTTGGATAATACAAAAAATTAGTTTTATATAATAAATTACAAAAAAAGATGTGATATATTTTATATTTTAATAATATTTGATTAATAGTTAGTTTTACAGAGGTGAAATTGAAAAAATGTTAGTATTGGTTTCAAAATAATCTAACAGTTTTTTAAAAAAACTTCAGACTTCTAGCTTATCTAAAAATGATTTTTTCTCATAAAAATGGTTGTTTTAAGATTTAATCAGTTTACCCAAGCATACCAACTTCTACTAAAAAACAGCTTTTATCATAAAAAACAGTTGTAAATCTTACCCAAACATCCTATTAATAGCAGAAGTTGATTTCAACGCTAGTAAAAATTATTTATAATTTCAGAGAATTTGAATATTGAGTCGCTATTTTAGAAATAATTTTAGTTAATTATTATCGTGTCTTGAAATTAAGTGAATAATTAGTAAAAAAAGACATGATGTTATATACTCAAAATAATTAATTAAGATTTATCAAGAATTAAGATAACGTCTACTAAATTTAACAAAACTATTATCTAATATTTTTCTTTTTAAATTTCTTTGATCTATAAGGCTTTTGTAAGACATAAATTGACCCTAATAATCATTGGAGGAAAAAATGGTGACGTATTTGCGGTTGTTGTCATGTTGTCAGATATGGTGATGAGTTTCATGTCTTTTAGTTCTACTTAGTTTTTACTTTCACTACAGATGGTATGTTTCGGATAGAAAAACCGAGAGCAAGCTTAAGGACCAAAAATCATTTATAGGCATTATACTATTAAGAATGCAACCAATTATTACCACTTCCTATAATGGTCGTTCATGACCAATCAAAACCAAAACGTTTGCAACGTATGGGCCATACTAATTGTGACTTAATGACATATTCAATTTGAAACTGAAGCAATTGTTACATTTTCCCACTTGGTCCATACATTTTAATTTTTGTCTTAAATAGGTCAACAAACATGTGAATCATAAAGATAGTTCCTCTAAGAGTGAGTATTATCATCCAAGTATTACGATGTAATTAGTTTCTCAAGTATATACTTAATGTGGTAACAAAAACTTAATGAATAAACTCTACCCTTATTCTTGGTTCAAAATAAAATACATTTTCTCAAATAAATTAAAGTGCACACGAATATGAGAAAACATCACAATATATAAGAGTTTTATCCCGTATGTATACAATCATAAACTAGAACCAAGTCTCGTTTTCTCTGTATGATCCTTAAACTTTAGTGGTGGCATGCCCTTAGCCATTGGATTAGCGATCATCAACTCAGTGCTAATGTGCTCAAGGACCACTTTCTTTTTTTTTTACTCATTCTATAATAGCTAAGTACTTAATGTCAATGTGTTTGTTTCGACTTCCACTTTTGTTGTTTTTAGCTATAAATACAACAGTTGAATTATCGTAGAAAAATTTTAATGGCCTATAAATAAAGTCCATGACTCTAAGCCCAGAAAATGAAACTCTTAAGCCATACACCATTTGAAGTGGCCTCAAAACAAGAGACAAACTTAGCTTCCGTAGTAGAAGTAGCAATCAAGGTCTGCTTAACACTTCTCCAAGAAATAGCTCCATCGACCATCGTGAAAATGTATCCCGATGTAGATTTGCGAGAATCAACACAGCCGCCAAAGTCTGAATCTGAGTATCCGACCACATCGAGAATGTTCGTCTGGCTATGCATAAGCATATAGTCTTTGGTTCCTTGAAGGTACCTCATCACTTTCTATGCAACTCTCCACGAGTCAAGACTTGGATTACTATGATATCTTCGTAACATTTCAACAAAAAATGCAATGTTAGGCCTTGTGCAAACCTGATCATATATAAGACTTCCAACAACATAAGCATACATAATGTTTTTCATTTGTTTCCTCGCAAAATCATTCTTTGGGCACTGGTTCAAATGGAACCAATCACCCTTCACAATGGGAGCAATGTGACGCCTGAGGCTGACGAGGACGGGAGTGATCGCCGGTGCATGAGGCACGAATAAGAAGCGGCTCCTGGCAGACTTTTAAACAAAGAGACACATGAATGAACCGAATTCACATCACAATAAAAGGGATCCTGAGACTGTGCAGGTATGAGACTGCATAGTTAAGGAAGGCTTAAAGGAATTGATTGGTACTATCTATTCCAACAAGATGCATCTTCTTTTCGGGAGCCCAGAATATAAAAACTCCATAGTTAAGCGTGCTTGACTTGGAGCACTTGTGGGATGGGTGACCTTCTGGGAAGTTTCCCAGAAAGCGTGTGAGTGAGGACAAAGCACGCTGAAAAGACCCATGTTGGTTTGTGAGGACAGTCGGTAATCCTGAAAGTAGTCCGAGTCGTTACAAACAACACTTGGTCAACAATCCTTCATCTGAAGTTTCTCCAAAACCTTGTTGATATAGGTTTCTTGTGACATTCCTAAAACACCTCGAGGTCCATCTCTATGGATCTAATGCTAATGACATAAGATGCCTCACCCATATCCTTCATGGTCAAAATTTTAAGTTTTTATTTCATTCAATTGAACTGTTTTCTGTTTTCAATTCCATGGGAGATGAAAAAAACAAAGGATTCGAATCGGACCGATCAGACCGAAAATCGGCCATACGACAACACTTCATCGGATCAGTTATGCAATCAACTCGGATTAAAGCTAGTTATAAATTAGATTATTGACTCAACAATTTAAACATGGGTCAAACAGTCAAATTAAAAAGTTGTGGAGACACCCCGGTGGACCCATTAGGGAGCCAAAGGCCTTCATTACGGTGGGTTACGAACAAAAAAAACATGGTTCAAGTAGTCAAATTAAAAAGTTGGAATAAAGAACAAATTAAAAAACTATATGAAAAAAATACACCATGTAGAAAAAGAACTAGAATACACTTCATCACAAGGGTCATGACTCGGGTTGGATTAGCGCATAGCCCAACTTTGATTAGGTTTAAGGGCGTGTTAGAGAATATGGTTGGAGCCTCCAATAATGGTTTGGATGTTAAAAACGTAAAATTGAGTTTCACTTTTTTAAAACACATTTAAAAAAAAAACAATTGTTAATTATTTGTAGCTAGGTTGGGCGTCCAAACACTGTTTATTAAACCTTAATCATGTATATTTAAGTACTGCCTTAACCATAATAGCCTTACGGAAATTAAAGTATCTAAGCAATATTAATTCTACTTTTATCGAAATATAAATTATTTTACTATAAATTCACTTTCAATCAAAATCAAGATTGTAAAACCAAGTTTATCATAACTCCGTTTCACAAGCTATAATCCAAATATATACTAAGGCCCCGTTTGGATGAGTTTTTTTAAAAAATGGCTTCTATGATGTAGAAGTAAAAACATAAATTATTATTATAAGCAAAAGTTATTTTTCTTTTGGATGGGCTTTTAAAAAAGGACTTTTATGAGATTTGTTACGGAGCATTATTGTCCAATAAAATATGACAGGTTCTCTCTCTTTCTCTCTTCTACTATTAATCTTTAGGTGTGCTGCAGATGATTGGTAAGGTCCAGGGTGCCAACCTAGTTGGATGTTTTTACTTATTATGATGCTTTTACATGCCTCTGTTTATAAAAAAAGTTAGAAATTGGAGCTTCTTAAAAAAACATTAAATTGTGTTTTTTTTCACTGTTTATGTTTTTTTTTAAAAGCTCATCCAAACACTAATATATTTTAAAAGCACTTTTATTTTAAAAATAAGTGTTTTCTCATAAAAAGTCCATCCAAACGGCTTCTATGTGCTTCATTACGAAAAAAATTGTTATGAGTAAGAACCAGATTTAGCTCAAAAGTCGGTTGGATAAATACAAATATGCTACAAACTTGTGGCAAAGTAATGCTTCCATTGAAAGTCATTATATGTTGCATCTACTATTTTACTAGGGAGTAAACCCTCATTTTAGTCCCTAAAAGTGTGAAGCGTTGTCAGTTCAGTCTCTGAAAGCAGTTAAATTATGAAAAAATCCCTCAATATTAATTTTGTTAGTCAAAATAGTCCCTCAATGTTAATTTTGTTAGTCAAGTTGATCCCTAATTGGGTGAAGGCAGGGACTAACTTGACTAACAAAATTAATATTGATGGACTTTTTCATAATTTAACTGCTTTCAGGGACTAAACTGACAACATCTCACACTTTCAGGAACCAAAATGATGGTTTACTCTTTACTAAGAGATTTCTTTTATTTTATTTCTTGGATCAGTTTACCTGCATATTTCATGTTTTTCTTTTACTTTAATGATTATATTTTTCTTGTCATAACTGAAATATTATGCATTAAGGGAATTTCTATAATCTTGTGATATGTATCCTATTATATAGGTGAAAAACTAAAATTTCAAAGTACAAACAAACAGGGGTATTAATCAACGGATCCAAACCAATTCAAATCGTAAAAATCGAATTGAAATATCGAATATCGAAAACCACAAAAGCCCTTTTTATTTCATTGGATTGGATCGGATTTCAGATCCCCTAGTGAAAACCGATTCAATCCAATCCAAATCGACTTACTATATACATATACTATTATTTTGAAATTTTTAGTATTATTGATACTTAAACACTGTTTTTATATTTTGATGAACGAACACCCTTATTCTCCTAATTTTTTTTGTTTCAATTGTCAAATAGATATATTGGAATTTATATAGTTATTCCATTTACCTAGAAATCAATAGTTATTCATGTTTCTAGGAATCAATAGTTATCCATGTACCTAGAAGATTTCATGCATGTACTTAGGAACTAAAACTACATTAATGATCTTGTAAATCACACGTTGTATATACTCCCTAAAGTGTATATATAATCATATCAGCTGAGTGGAATTTCACTGAATCATCTTTACAAATTCCTTAGTCTAAATTATATTCAAAGTCTTTCAAGAATTTTGATTGTGTTTTGTGGATTATATATGGTATTCGAAATGCACCTCATTTGTTTTTTATAAGCAAATACACTCTATTTGTTATTTGAGGATTATAATTCATAAACTTGTATGGTGTTATGTACCTTTGTTCCACTTAACTAAGAGTAATTTGTTTACGTAAATGTAGAATAAGTTAATCCTATGGATCGAAATTGTATGTTTTTATTCAAAATCAAAAGGTTCAATTTTAAACTGAAATACTTTGTAGCTTCTTTAGAAAAATAAAAAACCAATGGAATTCAAATCGAAATAAATTGGATCAAATTGTATTGAATTTGATTTTAAAATCAAACCAATCACAAGATCAAAGAACAAAATCGAAGAAAATGGTTCAGATGATTTTTCCTCAAAATCGATCCAATCTAATCTGCTAACATTTCTACAAACAAATGCTTAGGTATAGATCTCTCTCGGTAATTTTTTTCCATGTACATAAATCTTATAATCGAATCACTGCTTTGATGAGTAAGATATTTAGAATGAGTAGTGAAAGACTTATTAAAGATTAATTTTGTAATAAATATTTAAAATTATATTAAATGTAACAAAATATTTAACAACTTACACTAAATAATAAATATCATAAATACGTATAAAAATGAAAAATAATTAATTCAAATCCTATTTTTCAATATAAATTATAAATATATAATTTAGAGTGTATTTGTTTAAGATTATTTGATGATAAAAATCATTTTTTAAGTTAAAAATCATTCTTTTTGTTTTAATTGTGTTTGTTTAAGATTTTTAGGGAATCATTTTTAAAAAAAATCATTTTTATGGTTAAAATGAGAAGTTATTCCATTTAGCTTCTCACTAAAATCTGATTCTATAGAGGAGAGAAGATATGTTTGTTACAGATTATGAAAAGTAATTTTCATATAATCTCTAAATTATTTTATATGAAAATCATTTTTTCATAAGCTATAACAAACTGGTCCCTATTTTCTCAAGCATAACTTGTTAATTTCTAAATTTAATCAAACAGTTTCAAATTTCTCAATGAATGTGACTCAATTATTTGTACAGGATGAGCTTGTAGAGGAAGATTTCGGTTCGAATCCCACAAAATGCATGAGAGGGACAAAAATCTTTAACTGTGATTAAGCATCCGAGCGGAGATTAGTTCCATAGCGAATTCAAATGATCTAAACTTATGAGATATTTTATGAATTCATTGGAGAGACAAAAATCCTAATTATCATTAGTTAAAAAAATCCATTTCAAATTTCAAATACAACCCTGTTCAAATAAAAGAAAGAAATGTAATAATTTCTCTATTCTCTATTTCGGAGCTATCCCTCAAATTCAAATTTTTTCCACGCATAGTGTCCTCCGATTGGACGTTGCCTCCACGCTCCCCACTGTAACGTGGGTGTCAAGAACGTCAATCCCAACATACCACCTCTATCCCAAGTGAGAAACAAAAAGCATAAAACAAAAATTTAATTAATATGTGTAAAAATAAATTTTAACATGCTTAATTAACCATAAATCGTTATATCACTATAAATATTTTTACTATTGTCATAAATATTAATGTACCTTCTCCTTTATCTCTAATAGTTTTGGAATAAAAATTATCCTGCTCAATCAAATCATACCACTTCAGTTAAATAAGTCATTTAATGAGTTAAGTCAAATGATTATTACCATTTGATTGGACCATCTAGTAAGGATAAAGTTATCCTTGAGGTATCAAAGAATTCACCAAATATCAAATATCTTAAAATTTATATATTTATATATAAGATGACTTGTGATAAAAGGGTCGTGCTAGCTAATGTCTTAAGGATACTAGTTAAGGAATCCAAAGATGGTAATTACTCATTGAAAAACTAAGAATATCACTGTTTAATATATCAAATACACAACTTCACATGAAAATTATTTTTTTAGATTCTTTAAACAATATCTTAGAACACGGGTTAACATTTTCCATATAACAACATTAAACTCCAAAAAGAAAATTCCAAAACAAAAAAAAAAAACCTCCTTCCCTCTTTTGTAGAAGCCACCTTGTTTTTGAAGGCAACATAAAAAGGCATTTGCACGCTCTTTCCCCCTGTTTTGTTTATTTACTTCTTCCCCTTCTCGCCGGCACTTGCCACAGACAAACCGAACCAAAAAAAAGTAAAAATAAAAACGAAATCGCAGGAAAACTCTCACACAAACACACACACTCTCTTCTTTCTCTCTCTAGAATTCGGTTCGCGGAGATCGTTAGGGTTCGTGTTCGCTGATTGCAGATTTTGCGAAGCGAGCAACAATGTCGGAGGAAGAGAAGCTGTTGAAGGAGGCGAAGAAACTGCCATTTGAGGATCGTCTCTTCCACAAGAACTGGAAGGTTCGCAACGAGGCAAACATCGATTTGGCTTTGCTATGCGACTCCATTACCGATCCAAAGGACCATCGCATCCGCGAATTCGGTCAGTTTTTCTCTCCGTTAGGGTTTTTTATTTTTGAAGTTTCCGAATCGGAATAACGGCGGTTTTTGATCTCTCGATTGCGGATCTGGATGTGTTTTTGTGCGGATTTGGTGGTTGTTATGGTGCATTTTGATTTGGATCTTGATATTTTTGTTATTGGTTTTTGAATTTGGTAGGTCCGTTTTTTAAGAAGACTGTGGCGGACTCGAATGCGCCGGTTCAAGAGAAAGCACTCGATGCATTGATTGCTTACTTGCGAGCTGCTGATGCTGACGCTGGGAGGTGAAAATTTGATAGTTTTTGGTTTTTAAATTTTGTTGTTGGCTTTATAGTTGCATGTTTTTGTTTAGATTTTCTGTTAATAAAGTTACTGTTGTGGTGTGAATTTAAATTTGAATTTGAATTTGAATTTTGGTGTAGGTATGGGAAGGAAGTTTGTGATGCGGTTGTGGCGAAATGTCTGACTGGAAGGACTAAGACGGTGGAGAAGGCTCAGGCAGTGTTTATGCTCTGGGTAGAATTGGAGGCTGTGGATGCATTCCTGGTACTCTCATCTTTCGTGTATATGATTTGGTTGCCATTGGATGGTTTCCTGCTTTTGTTGTTTTTTTTGGTTTCTTACTTTCTTTTGTGGTTTGCTACGCGTGCTGTGTGCAGCTGACTACATGTTGGGCACACATTTTGTACTGTTTATTTAGTGTACTGTTTACTTTCTTTTGATGTTTGTACTGTTTATGTAGTGTATACATTTGCAATGCTCACGTAAAAAAAGAACTTGTTGCAGTTGTAATTACAATGCCAATTTTTGGCCTAGGTCTTGATTTCTTATATTTTCACTCCTTTGGCACACCTAGTCGTCGCTTAGTTTCATGCAGTTATATGGGCAGATAAAGTTAAAAGTTGATATTTATCATGATGATGCTTCTTAGTTTGTTTGGTGTTCAAGAGACCAACTTTGTTTTGCATGAGCCTTTATGATTCTTTCCAATATTTTGTCTGTTTGGGGCTTTTGGGAAATAGTCATCTCTCTTCCCTTCTATCTCCCTCTCAATGGGTAGTAGTGTGCAGTTCAATTACAGTATTCTATATGAGGTCTTTAATTTTAAGAATCATGCTGTCATATGTTCATATGCAAATTATATTTTTTAATTCCTGTTATTTTCTTATGATTGAACTGAATGGTCGGTACCTGGTTGTTGGTTTCTGCAAAATTTGTTTTCTGTATTTCATCAGGTGCAACAAAAATGATTTTTTTTACTTTTATTGGTCTATCATTTATTTTGTTAGCAATTTTGAGTTTGTATACTTTTTCAAGTTTAGGACTTGAGTATATAAGATTCATAGAAAAGGCAAAGGGTTGCCGTCCCAGTCTTCCAGACTAATAGTGGGAAGATGATGTCAGAGGTTTGATCCTTCATGACATGAGCCTACTTATTCTCCTTCCATACCCAATTGCTTAACATCCAATATTAGTAATGTACCAAAAAAAAAGAATACAAAATAAAGGAATGATTTTGTATTTAATTTTAAATCTGTATTAATTTTCACTAAAATTTAATTTCTTACTTATACATACTGATACAACTTAAGGATTTGGAATATGCACATAAGTGTCAATCAAGGGAAAATCATTTCTGATGAAACTACATATTTCGTGGGCCTCTACAGGGTAGGAAGTACTCCCTCTGGCCTTGCCCTTCCTCTGCCATTGGAGACAAAATCTTCTTCCATCCTTGTCCCCTGGAGGGAATGTTACCCTAGTACCTTTTCCATCATGGAATGTTCTGATTGGGAATCGGGTTTGTCAGGAAATTTATTTTCCACAAAAAGATTATGAATTTTATTAGAGTAGTAAAGGAGTACAAAAGAGGACGACGAAAATTTTCTCAAGGCAAATAAGACAAAGGAAAACCAAACATGAACATCAATATTAATTAATATATAGCTCCCCAACTCCTCTGGATATCTTTTATGAGAAGTTACTAATAGGTAAACAAAAACTAATCTATCGCAAAGGTTTATGTGGAAATTTCCAATTTACACCCACAAAGAACATCTTTGAATTCACTTAAACTTGTGAGCTTGACAACCAGTGTAGGGATCCGTATTGTTCTATATTTCCAACGGTTTGATCCGGAAAACAGAAAAACTTTGATTTCAAATAGCTTTGTTTTGGGTTTTATAATCTGTTTTACATGGTGAGTTTTCTTTGGTTTACTCGTCAATAGTTTGGATCTACTAGTCATCTTTTCCTTTTCTGTTGACTTCTGAAGGATTTTGGTAATTTTAGGATGCAATGGAGAAAGCGATAAAGAACAAAGTTGCTAAAGCTGTGGTTCCTGCGATTGATGTTATGTTTCAAGCGTTAAGGTTTGGAATCTCTTAGTTTCAAAATCTATAATAGCTTCTTTCTTTTCATGGATCTTATACAATTATCAATTTTTTATGCTGCTAGTGAATTTGGAGCAAAAGTTGTGCCCCCTAAAAGAATTTTGAAGATGCTTCCAGAACTCTTTGATCATCCAGATCAAAATGTTCGTGCATCTTCTAAAGGGTTGACTCTTGAACTTTGTCGTTGGATTGGTAAAGATCATGTAAAAGCAATTTTGTTTGAGAAAATGAGAGACACAATGGTATGCTAAATTGATTCCTTTAGTTATCCTGATTTGTTGCATTCTTCTTTGTATGGAAACCGTAAAGTACTCTTTTTCCCTTTTGTGAAGAAAAAAGAGCTGGAGGCTGAGCTTGTCAATGTTACGGGAACAGCAAAGCCATCACGCAAAATAAGGTACATCATACATGTCTTGTTTTGAATTTCCTCCTACTCAGTTTCTAGTGCAATGGTAGGATACTTTCTGTGCTCACTGGTGCATGTGTGTGATACAATGCACTCATCTCTTTGTTTTGTACTTGGTTTGGATTTGGATCTTTTTCTTTTTTCTTTCCATTGTTTGAAACTGTCTTATTTGTAAAAGTTGTCTATTTTTGTTTTTTTTTGGGAATCTTTGTCAGGGATTTGTGCACCCAGATATCATACTGTTTTTATGGGTTTTTACTGTGTTCAGACCCTTAAAAAAATTCTACTGTTAAAGAGCTGAACTTTTGGAAATATTGTTATATTCGTTTTTTGGTAAGTGCTATGCAATTTGGTGGAAAATGTTCAATTAGGACCTATATTCAGAGGTAGTATGCTAAAATTTTATACCTTCAAAGGAGCACAGCGTATCAAAAAGATAGATGCTGAAATCTTCCACAAAGACATATAATTTACATGGTCGGCAAGCCTATGCCTATGAAAAAACTGTTGGGATCTTTGTAAATATTATGTAGCTTTATTGTATAGGCATATCATATCGTATCATATAATGTAAATAGGGAAAGAATCCTCTATATTTATTTTGTAATTACTTCATTAAGCCTATATAAAGGAGCCTCCGTTGTGTAGTTGAAACACACGGATTTCGTCATATGCTTCTCTTCTCTCTTGTTACAAAAACTATAAGGGACCTTTCAAAACATGCAAAGATTTCTTGTTGCTATTGTAAATATGATAATTTCTATTAAGCCAAATATTCGTCATAATTCTAGGTGGTAGTAGCGACTTCAAATTTTAATTCCTAACATCAGAAACTTTTAGCCAGGCACATAAGGTTTTCCTCACAGATGATGGCATTTGGCATTGGACAGTGGGCAGCATAGATAGACTAGCCAACATTATAGACCAAAGTTGCTAAACACCATATATATATATATATATATATATATATAAGAAAAAAGTTAGGAAGTGGGAAGGTTGCTGCACACTTGCACAGCCAAGTTAGGGTGTACCACAATTAGTGGATGCTTACCAATTAAGAGATCAATGGCAGGAATTGAACCCCGGACCTCTTTTGTTGATCTTGATCCTACCAATTGAGTCAACCCTCAGTGCCCAAACACTATATTTTAAATTCTCCAAGTAAGTTGATGGCTGGAAGGGTGAATCTCATGTGTATTGTACATCTGAAGTTTCTGGGAGCACTGAATTAAACAATTAGAGTAAATTTTCTTTTTTGTGAAATTGTGTCCTGACCAACATATGGCAAATGCAACTGATGCTTACATAACTAATGTGAATATGTTTTAGCTTGATATGTCGATGAAAATCAATGTAAGGGAGTGATATGATCTGAATAAATATTTACCCTGTATTTTAGATCGGAGCAAGACAAGGAACCTGAACAGGAAGCTGTGTCTGAGGTTGTGGGTCCTGGTCCTTCTGAAGAATCTGGGACTGATGGTATGTGATTTATTTTGGAGCTGGAATACACTTTTTTTTGTCCCTCCAGGCATAGTTTAATTTACCTATACTTGCTTGTCGATTGTCAGCTCCTAAAGAAATAGATCAATATGAGCTTGTTGATCCTGTTGATATATTGACTCCTTTGGAGAAGTCAGGATTTTGGGAAGGAGTGGTCAGTTTTATCCCTCATCTCTCAGATTCTGCTTAGTAACTAATATGCCTTTACTTTTTGTTGGATGTGTTTGAATCTGTCTCAGTTTGTCTTTTATTTCCTTTTTGTCTTTTTAATCATTAGAAAGCTACTAAGTGGTCTGAGCGGAAGGAGGCTGTTGCTGAGCTAACAAGGCTTGCATCAACTATAAGAATTTCTCCTGGTGATTTTTCTGAAGTTTGCCGGACCTTAAAGAAGGTATTTCATATGTTTTGCATTTTATGGAAATGAAATAGCTTGGCCTTTTGCTTATTAAGCATGGCATTGTTTGGAGCTATATTTCTACTCAAATAGTGTGTCTGATTCCTAGTGACTTTGGATATATATGGTGTTGATGATTAGGTGACATTGGTGTGTTATTTCTTATTGGGAAGTACCCCAGGTCTCATTTGTTAGTTTGCCACTGTTAGAAGGAAAGTGACTTTCTAAGGATTGGGGCATAAGAGTTTTACGTACTATTGCTGGGCTCTTTTTTACGAGGGCCCATTATTGTTGGAGGTCAGAACTTGCTTGTGTAAATATCGGAAGAATTCTTTTCATAACATGACTGTGCTAAGATGCATTAGTTTGTAACTTTGTGTGATCATATTATGAAGGTTGCTTATCACAGAGTCACTCCATTAAATTCGTAGTGGTACGTTTTGTTATTTTCTGTCGTAGATGTTCATGTGAGACATAGGCTGTTAGCTTAATTTTGTACTTTGCAGAAAACTTGAAATTGTATTTGTAGTTGCGTCTTCTTAGTCATTGATGCATTTTATATTTGTTTTGCTGGCTGAAGTTAAACTAGTAGTTTTTGCTTGCAGCTTATTACAGATGTGAATATTGCTGTTGCTGTTGAAGCCATCCAGGCTATTGGCAATCTTGCTCGTGGATTAAGAACCCATTTTTCTGCGAGTTCTCGTTTTTTATTGCCTGTTTTACTTGTAAGTACTGTTGATCACATTTTTCTGTGAGGTTTATTAACTTTATATGTCTTAACTGGTTCTCTATTGTGTGTACCAATATTAACTAATAAGTGTCTTGCCTCCTTGTAATCAAGCCATTCTTTATCTTCAAGTGGTTGGTAAACGTAATTGGTTGAGAGAGGATGATGTTTCTCATTTTGAACTGTTCACCGCCTTGCATTTTACCTTTTTCTTTGGCGTTTCTAAGCAATTTATTCCTGATCAGTTTTGGCTAGGAGAAAGTTGATATTCTTTTGTATTGAATGACATGGGATTGACATATAATGATGATTTACTTAACTTCAAAATGATGCTTGCTTAAAATATGTTTCTTTCTTGAATAGGAAAAATTGAAGGAGAAAAAACCTACTTTGGCTGAGTCATTGACTCAGACTCTTCAAGCAATGCAGAAAGCTGGATGCATAAGCCTCCTTGATATTGTTGAAGGCAGGTTTCCCCTCAATGATTTTTTATGAGCTGAATAGTTGGCTTTAATTTTGAGGGCTACAGGTTAAAGGATTTATTTTTGGATTAACAGAATCTCAGAACCTACAACTGTCTTTGTTCTACATATGCTGAGTCCATGGTTATGCCCTGTTTGGTATTTTTGCTGGTGAAAATTAGTTGTCAAACAGAAGGTCATAGTATTTTTCCTACATTATAGAATAAAGAATTTACAATTTAGTGTCTTCTCCACAGTGAGGATGATGAAAATTTCGTTTAATAATTTCCTATCGTATTGTCGACATCAGTTTATGTTGGTACTTTCATTACCTGTATGAACTACTCCTGAATTTTGAATGGTGTTTGAAAGTTATTGTTTGGATGAATTGCCTATGTTGGTACTTTTTGTGTGGATTGGCCCTTGATTTGTCTTGTCATTGCTTTCTGTTAGTGTGCTATGGTTGCTTTTTGTTGAGTGTAAGTGTATTATGTTTAATCTACTGCAGATGTTAAGATAGCCACCAAAAACAAAGTCCCGCTAGTGCGATCGTTAACCTTGGCTTGGGTGACATTTTGTCTTGAAACAAGTAACAAAGGTGTCATTACAAAGGTGCATAAGGATTATGTGCCGATCTGTATGGAGGTTAGTTTGTCCATGTTGTTTTTGTTTTGTATGTACATGTTCTGTTTTTTCATGGGAATTTAAAAGTGATATATACTACTCTGGCTTTCGTATGGTTCATCAGCTTTAGTCCTCTTAGGTTACTGAGTATTGGCCGTCTTGCTTTTCATACACGGGCCACATGAGTTCTGGTGAAAGAGTTCTAAATGTCAATTTGGTCCTGTTTGATGCGACTAACTGTCTGATTACAATTCAGTTTATTTACCTTGCTGATAGCGTGAGTTCTGAGATGTTATTCTTTCTATGATCTGATTTATTTCAACTGTGTTTCTGTAGGAAGCACAAAAAATGTTTATGTGATGTGTCTAGTACTTCTTTTATGTTGTTTTGAAAATATTAAGATTTGGATCATGCAGTGCCTGAATGATGGTACTCCGGAAGTGAGGGATGCTGCCTTTTCTGCATTAGCTGCAATAGCTAAGGTAAAACTTGTTACAAATAAATCTACTTGTGGATTTGCTTTTGCTATTGAGGTTTTGAGCATCATATTGTTCATTCTGTCGTAGTCGGTTGGCATGAGACCTCTAGAGAGGTCACTGGAAAAACTTGATGATGTTAGAAGAAAGAAGCTTTCCGAAATGATTTCAGGTTCTGAAGATGCTGTGCCTGGCGGTTCTGCCACAGGTTTGTAAAATTGTACTTGTAATTTGATTGATTTGCCTCCCAAAGTTGCTGAAAGCCTGAATGGTATTCATATTCTGTAGAGATTTTTGTATTTTTTTTGCTGACACTTCATAATGATTTTCCAGCACCTGTGCAAAATACACGGTCGAGTGTGTCTACTGCGGAGGTGGGTTCACTTTTCTTTTATTTGATGTTTTTATTTAGTTTTAGAATTCTGACTTCAGCTTCATTCCTTTTATGTTTTGGACCTGGAGTTGAATGGTTATTATGCTGCATTCTTCTGTTACTTCATTATTTTTGTGATTGAATCATTGAATGGGTATTTTTGTCTTGTAAAATACAGGATGAAGGTTGTTAAATAGATAGTTTTAGGGTGCTCCTATGTCAAGCTTCTCTTTCTTTCTTTCTTTTTTTCTTTGGTTATCCCCCCACCTGTAAATTTGCTAGTGATAGGGACCTAGACCCAAGGCCCAATATTACTAAGCCCATTAATATCTCTAGTGTGTATAAGGTGCAAGCACCTGATCAGAGCAAAGGGGAGGGAAAATAGTAACTAATTCTGCCTAGCTGGCAGAGAGAGATAGTGGGGAGGTGCATGTGCATGTGCTGATGTATTGTGAGTGAGGTATAAGTGGAGAAAGGGAGGGCAGAAACAGTTAGGCTGGAATTAGACTTTTGGGAGCCATGGGAGAGAATAGGCCTCTCGAACTGCCTATACTATCTTGTATTTCCATTTTCTTCTTCCTCAAGCTCTGTAATACACTGCTACAAGCTTGATTCCATCAATAATACTATACAGATTTCCTATATTCTCTTTATTAATTCTTAGTTTCTAACAATGGTATCAAAGTTCTCGGTCCCGGGAGCTGGGATAGGCATTACGTGCTACGCAATGAGGTCCAGATGTGAGAATTGGGAGCGTGATCTTCAGGGAGGGAAAATTGAAAACCAGTTGCAGAGACATGAGATCAGGCAGCCCTGGCGAGAACGAGACCAAAAGCGCCGAGAACAATCTCGACATCGACGAACTCGGGAAGGGAGTCGCTATGATTTAGGAGGAAGAAAGCTCGAAATTCCAGTATTCAACGGAGTAGAAGACGCCTACGGGTGGGTGATTAGCCTTGAGAAGCACTTCCAGGAGAAGGGAACACCAGAGAAGGAGAAGTTGACGAAAGCGGTGACGGCACTAAGAGGGGGTGCACTCAAATGGTGGCACGAGTGGTATCGACGCCATCCACGAGCAAGTTGGCTAACATTCATGGTTGCACTACTCTGGCGTTTTAAGCCAGAGTACCGGGATGTTCTGCCGTATTCAGATGGAGACGAAGAAGAGGAGCCGGAATTGGTGGAACTGGAGTTTGCAGAAGAGAAGGAGGAAGATGAAGGTAAAGGAAGAGAAGTTCTGATTGATGCGGATCAACCCACTCAACCAACAAAGTGTGAACCAAGGAAGGAGATGATCCTTGAATCGCGTCCCAAATGTGAATGGAAGGAGAAGAAACGTGAGAGGGCTGAGACATCACACAGGCCAACGAACGTGACAGAAAAGAGGGTCGGTGAGGATTGGGTCCAAGGAAGAGGTTGTAGCCGGAGCAGAAGCGACGACGACCACTGTGTGGGGGGCAGGAGCCGAGGTCGTGAGAAGATGACGAGGGGCGACAGTGAGCGTACACTGCCGGAGCCACTGGATCCGAACACGACCATGGCGAAAGTTTGGTCGTCACAAGACATGGTCAAGCGTCCATTTCAAGTGGCTGAGGACAAAGAGAAGGTTGTTGTACAACAAACCCAAGTAAGAGGCGCAACTCATGAGAAGAAGGGAACGAGGATAGGATTGGAATTACAAGAAATGGGTCAGTTTTATGTGGGCCAGGCCCAAATAGTTGAAATTAAGATGGCAAATGAGAAACAGATGAGAGAGCAGAAGAAATTACATAAGATAGGGAAGGTTTACCGTGATATGGTGGGCAATGATTACTATGTTGCTCCTGAGGTTTTGCATCGTAGTTATGGGAAGGAAATAAATAATTGGAGTGCAGGCATCATATTGTATATTCTCCTGAATGGTGTACCTTCTTTTTGGGCCGAAACTGAAAAGGGAATATTTGATGCCCTATTGGAAGGAGAAATTGACTTTGAAAGTCAACCATGGCCATCAATATCAAATAGTGTTACAGATCTAGTCAGGAAGAGGTTGACAAGGGACCCAAAGAAGTGGATTAGTTTTGCTCAAGTCCTTGCTCAGGCCCAAAGTTGTGTTTCTAATTTGGTGGAGCAGCGTCAACCATACAAGCAGAGAGTGCGTGTACTGGCCAAGCAGGAATCCATTGCTTTAGGAAAATTTGCTCAAAATCACACTGAGAAATGGAAGTCTGAACCTGCTGGAGAACTTGTAGATGTTGATGACCCTATGTTTGATACTGGGAATACTAGTAAACAGGGATCATATTCTATTGCTGAAGCAGGGCCCCAAACATTGAATCACTTATTGCTGCCTGAACCCCCCACATCAAACGGTTCAGCTCTCCCTGCAAAGATTGATCCCACATTAGACCTATTCAGTGGTGACGGCTATAACTCACCAAAAACAGAGACTTCACTTGCTCTCGTTCCTCTCGGAGAACAACAGCCACCTTCATCAGTTTATGTACACCAAATGTTGGTCAGTTTCCTCAAGAGGAGAAATTGTATGACTTACCAACTTGCTGCAAGTGGAAAGTTGAAGACTTCTATTGGGGCCTTAGGAGATGCTATGATTACTAGTGTTCTTGAAGCTTCAGCTAAGGTTCTGGTTGCTGTTTTATTAGTGGATTTGTTGGTTCATGACTGCTCTAGCCAAGTGGAACATGCTGCCATTGTCCTTGTGCAAGACCAGGTGTGTTGCCCAGTTGATGTGAATATTGCAAAATTTGCAAGAGATGGAGTGAAGAAAGGAACAAATGCTTTGGCAATCAAGGAACGGAGTCTCAAGCCAACACACTCCAAGCAATGGGATCCTAGTGGGAATTACTATGCTACCTGCCTATGTTGTCAATAGCGGCGCTATAGCGAGCTATCGCGGAATAGCGGAGCGGATTTGGGGCTTGCTGCGACGCGTTTTGCAGTAGCGGTGCATTTTTCAGGAGCGGAAATCGCGGCCGCTATTCGCGGACAATCGCGGCCAATCGCGGCCAATTGCGGCCGTTATAGGGTATGGGCGTGAAATCCCCCCCTTTGCCCCTCTTTTTTTTCCTTTAGGTCTATATTTTAAAGAGTTTTCGGTCATTTTACCCTACCCTCAGTATTTAGGTCAGGGTGCGAAGCCACCCTCACTCACTCTCCTCTGCGATTTGCGAACCTAAGTGCCACCCTTCTCTGTTGTGATTTGCTCACCCTTCTGCGTCCCTCCTCTCCGGCGATGACGGCGGCGGCTAGTTCTCTGTCCAGTTTCTTGCCTCTGCAAAGCCAATACTCAATCAGTTTCTTGCCTCTGCAAAGCCAATACTCAATCAGTTTCTTGCCTCTGCAAAGCCAATACTCACTGCATCAGTTTCTTGCCTCTCTGTCCAGTTTTTTTGCCTCAGTTACTTACTGCATCACCATGGCATCATCTCACCCACCATCTCAACCACCTTCTCACCCACCATCTAATTAAGGAATCAGTTGTACTTATTTTGATTTTTACTTTTAGAACTTAAGTTAAATTAGTAGTTAAGTACTTATGTTATACTTTTTGAAGTGAGACATCATACTTTTTGAATGTTACTGACTATGGAGTATTTTAAATGTTATGACTACCCCTTTAATTTTGTGTATTTTTCTGTTTTTGAGTATGTATGTATGTATATAATATAAAATATAAAATATAACATATGTAATCTGTTTTCTAGTCTTCGCAATAGCGGCCATCCCGCTACCGCTATCCCGCTATAGCGTTTTTGGGTTCAGCCGCTCCGCGCTGCTATTTGGGATTGACAACTTAGCTACCTGCATAAGTTGGTCATTGTGTTTCCAGCTGTGGGATCCTGGAGGAAGACCTTTTGCTAGCTGCTTCTTGTACCTTCACCTTGAGGACAAGGTGTGTCTTGAGGAGGGGAGTGTTGATAGGGACCTAGACCCAAGGCCCAATATTACTAAGCCCATTAATATCTCTAATGTGTATAAGGTGCAAGCACCTGATCAGAGCAAAGGGGAGGGAAAATAGTAACTAATTCTGCCTAGCTGGCAGAGAGAGATAGTGGGGAGGTGCATGTGCATGTGCTGATGTATTGTGAGTGAGGTATAAGTGGAGAAAGGGAGGGCAGAAACAGTTAGGCTGGAATTAGACTTTTGGGAGCCATGGGAGAGAATAGGCCTCTCGAACTGCCTATACTATCTTGTATTTCCATTTTCTTCTTCCTCAAGCTCTGTAATACACTGCTACAAGCTTGATTCCATCAATAATACTATACAGATTTCCTATATTCTCTTTATTAATTCTTAGTTTCTAACAGCTAGCCATGAAAAAAATGTAATTTCAGATTTTGCCTGTAATATAGCATGGGAATACAAATGCTAATGGGTTCTGGACTGGAATATGAGAAACATGTTAAAGACACAGAAAATAAATATTTGTTCATTGTGAAGAAGTTGAAACTTTAAGGTTTGGAAAACTTGGTCAGAAACATTTACTTGGTTTGCTTGATTTACATACAGAGCTCTGAAAGTGCATTTGGTAAAAGGTCAGCAGCAAGCATGCTTAGTGGAAAGAGACCTGTTCAGGCAGCTGTAAGATTGCACCTTCTTGCGTGTAACTGAGTTTATGATGTTACTTCTTATGCCTCTGAATTGATTTATTGAATATTTTCCACATTCCAGCCTGTCATCAAGAAAGGTGGGGCTGCAAAGTCTGGAACAAACAAAAAAGCTGATGGAGTTGCACAAGTGAAGGCTTCGAAATCTATTGAACTTCCTGAAGATGTTGAGGTAAATTGATACCTGTTTGTGTGCTGTCTCTGATTTGATTCTGCCATCATAGTTTGTCATGTGGTGACTTATAATTGTTTATACATACAATCTATGTTTATCTAAAATTATTCAGCCAGCTGAGATGGGTCTTGAAGAGATTGAAAGCCGAATAGGTTCTCTTATACAGTCAGATACTATCACTCTATTAAAAAGCGCTGCGTGGAAGGAGCGTCTTGAAGGTTGGTAATCATCTATCAATTTTTAGGACTTTTTCCCCTATGTGCAAGCATGTAGGCAAGTAGGGGGATAGGTGGCCTGGTAGAGGATCTTACCTCCAACATCATCATTACAGCCTAGTTGTAATTTGGTGATTTATGTTTTTCTTTTGTAGAGATTGGTAGATCTTCTATGTACTTGTCAGGTCCTTTGTTGATTTGGACATGGGGAATTGGTTTATCTTGTAACACAAATTTTGTTGTCAGAGCACAGATCTAGCATAAGGTCTTTTTAGCTTATGATTTCATAATTGTGATATAAATCTTGCTTCTTTTTGAGTGTTTTTGTTGTTAACTATGCACAAGTTTATTTTTTGACTTTTTTATGTGAAGCTTTCTATTTTTTCGTTCCCTTATTTTACTTGTTTTGGTTTTGAAAAATTGTTATCATTAGTACTGAATATCTTTTATTTTGGATGGAGGGATTTTAGTGTCCTTTTATGGTAGGCCTTGGCTGCAATAATATTGTAAGGCAGTTTTTTGTATTTGGCATTAAACAATTACTTGAATATTGGTTGTTGATAATGTTTTGACATTTTGGTAGTTGGTATACTGCTTTTTTTGTTAAAAAAAATGTAATTGCCTGTATTTTGTCTTTTCAGCTCCATTGGATTTTAAGGATTTCACTGATTAAGTTGAGATTGTGACACTACGATTTTTTTCGAAATTGTATAGATATAGGACTCCAAATCATTATTTATGCTTGCATGAATTGCTTTTGTAATTTTAGCTACCACATGTTGTTTGGGTCCAATGCATTAAAGTAGGTGATCGTATGGTTGGTTTATGAATATATATACTCATGAATAATAATTACTTTGCGTTTGAGTAAACTACTGCATTTTCCTGCATTCCTTTTAAGCAGAAAATAGTTTATCTTAAGACTTTGGTTTGTCATTAATCTGGAGTCTTTGTTGTGGCCTCGTGATAGACTGGAAATTTGAGAGTTTGCAACCACAGACGATAGTTCTGTTTGCCCCTGTTCATTTTGACGTTTCGTTGTCTATTTTAGTATTGACTTGAGTCCTTGAGCAAAAGCTTTCGATTTGGTTTTGTTGAAAACTATGTTTCTGATTATTGACTTTTGTTTTGGTATGTTTCTGATTATTGACTTTTGTTTTGGTTATATGTTATCATCCATACTTAGTTGAAATTCAAAACTGTTTGTTTCTTCAAGGTTTCCATTTCTTAATGGTGGTGGATTCCTTGTATTTCTCCCATGTTGAGTTTTGGATTGTTATTTCGTTTCTATTGTTTATTTTCTTTTTCCATATTTGAATGTTCATCAATGACATATACATTTGTGTACTCTGCTTGCCTGTCACTATTTTAAGGCAATGTTTTTGTATGTTTTCTCCTGTACAGTGTTATCTACCATTAAATCACGACATTTGCTCAGTGATTGCATTGTTTCTTTTCTAAGATAAAATACCCCACCAATATTCACTAAATCTATTTGCTTTGGCTCAGTTTTTTCTTAAGTTGGAATACAAGAGAATGTTGTTGCATTTGTTTAAATGTAGTTAGTGCTTATTCTTGCTTTGACATCTATTGTAAATTTAGGGTGCGTTTGGAAGAGCTTATAAAAAGCTTATGAGAATAGCTTATGAAAAAAACTTATACAAATAACTTATTAAAATAGTTGATGATATTTCTATAAGCTCATTTTAGCTTATTTCAAGAAGCTTGTCAGAGAAGCTTATGATAATAAGCTGTTTTTAGCTTATTTGAAAAAAAAAACTTATTGTATAAACACTTAATTAAGCTGTTTACCCAATTGCGCCCTTAGTGTATTATTATTTTAAATTTTCGCATTATTATTTGTGGTTGTATTTTTGGCATGTTGAAATTGGGCTCCCATCTCCTTAAGCTCTGCCCCATCCATACCTTAATAGAACTTTATCTTGTGATCTCTAAGTTGGAATACCCAGTGGTCAAATGTTGGGCCATCTTTATTAATAAGTTGCATGGTTTGCTTTTTTTTTTTTCTATTAATTAGAGTTAGCAACTAGGGTTGCTTATTCCCCTGTGTATTTTCCAATGCTGTCTTTTGAACATGCTTGTTGAGTAAGGTTGCTGACGTTATATTTTTGCAGCCATTACTTCACTGAAACAGCAAGTAGAAGGCCTACAGAACCTTGACCAATCTGTAGAAATTTTGATTCGTTTACTTTGCACATTACCTGGATGGGGCGACAAAAATGTTCAGGTTCAGAAGTATTTTCTTTTGGAATATTAATGATTTATTTTATATAGTAATAATTGAAAATAAAAAGATAGTATAAGAGCCTCCCCTTAGTGCTTTTAATTTCCTTGAGCAGGTTCAACAGCAGGTTATTGAAGTTATCACTCATATAGCTTCAACTGCAACTAAATTTCCAAAGAAGTGTGTAGTACTTTGCCTTTTAGGTGGGTATTGTGGTTTGATTCAACTCTTTCGAATAATAGTTAGCCCTGTTTTAAAATGAAATCTTTTGTATTGTGATTTGGCTTTTGATTTGCTGCTTTTTTAAGAATGACCGGTATTGTGATTTGCTACCTCATTTTCTTCTGTTTTTATTTTGATAGGACTTAGTGAACGGGTAGCAGATATTAAGACACGTGCACATGCTATGAAGTGCCTTACTACTTTCTCTGAAGCAATTGGTCCAGGATTCATTTTTGAAAGAGTAAGCATGATTGCTATTTATGGGCATATTTTCTAATCATTGGATATGAGTGTGTTCCTAGCTTGTCTCTCCAAAATGTTTTTGAGCTATGAAGGGCATGGTTAATTTTTTTTCTCCTTGAAAAGAATCATGTCTTAATGTTATGATTATTTAGGAGCTTACTTCGTGATATCACTGTTTTAATTGAGTTTCCTTGCCATAACTGAATGTCATTATTCTATTTGCTCACTTGTCTGTCCGTCGGTATAGTGTTGCTAACCATCTGAACATTTATGGAAGGTGAATTTACTTTTCTTTGTTTGATGATTATCTATTGCTGCAGAACACACATTTTATGGCATATCATGTGTTTTTCTTTAACCAACTTTCCACTATTTTAGAAATCTTGTTCTTTTTGGTTGAAAATTGAAACCTTACAGAAAGTTTCTCAGAGTATAAAAAATAAGATAGCAGGAGATGAGTTTGGAGTTATAGGCTGCTGATATTGTATGTTTCTAACTGTTATACAATTGAAAGAGTAATTGGACCTATAGCTGAATAAGAAGTTCTATAACATGCTATTATATGTTTTAGAGCAAGCGTTCATTTTTGTAATCTATTTCTGTTATGACCTATGCTGGAATTCATATAAAATGTAAGTAGTACTATTTTCTATTTGACAGCCTACTTTCTTGTTTTGATTATCTTTTTTCTTAAGTAATAATGTTTTGAAATCTGTCATTGTTATTGTAGCTGTACAAGATCATGAAGGAGCATAAGAATCCTAAGGTTCTTAGTGAGGGAATTTTGTGGATGGTTTCTGCTGTTGAGGATTTTGGTGTATCACATTTAAAGCTTAAGGTGTATTATCTGAATTTACATGTTTTTAAATTCGTTAGTTTTGTATTTTGGGTTATTGAAATATCTTTTTGAAGTTTCTAAGTTTTGATGCCAAGTTTGTTTTTGCAGGATTTAATTGATTTTCTTAAAGAAATTGGGCTGCAGTCAAGTGCAGCTGCTACTAGAAATGCTTCAATTAAGCTCTTGGGTGTTCTGCACAGATTTCTTGGTCCAGGTGACGTGAACTTTCAAATGTCCATATCTTGTAATTTCATTGTTAAAGGTTCTAAGGTTATTCCCCTTGCAGACATTAAAGGGTTTCTTACTGATGTTAAGCCTGCACTGCTCAGTGCCCTTGATACTGAGTATGAGAAGAATCCATTTGAGGTATGTTATATTTGATGTTGTTAGTCCTAAGCAGTATTATGATTTCTGAATGCTCTCATTTTGTTTCTTGCTCTAGGGGGCATCTGCAGTTCCCAAGAAAACTATTAGGGCTTCGGACTCATCATCAGTGGTGGCTGGTGGACTGGATAGCTTGCCACGTGAAGACATTAGTGGAAAGATCACGCCGACTCTCCTGAAGAGCATGGAAAGTCCTGATTGGAAGGTTTGGTTGCTAATATCCAGCAAATAATTTAGGAAGTATATTTTCGTGCTATTGCATCACATTTTTCTGTGCATTTTTTGTTAATGAAGGTTCGTATGGAGTCTGTTGAAGCTGTGAACAAAATACTGGAAGAGGCTAATAAGCGAATTCAAGCTACTGGAACTGGTACCCCCATAACATTCGTTTTGTGTGTGCTTTATAAAATTGTGAACTTTGCTTTATCTCTCCCTCTCTCTGTCATCCACTTCGTCGTCCCTATGTGATAATATGCGTGCTATATTTTTAATAATCCCTCAAGTTGATTTTCTTGTTTATGATAAAATAGTTACTTCATAACAGTTCCTAACTGTTCTGTTACCAGGTGAGTTATTTGGGGCGCTTAAGGGACGACTCAATGATAGCAACAAAAACATTGTCATGGCATCCTTGACAACAATTGGTAATGTTGCATCTGCAATGGGACAAGCTGTGGAGAAGTCAAGCAAGGTGAGTGGATTCTGTTCTGCTTTTGTATTTTCTTTCTAGTTGGTAATGTTTGTTCACCTTTTTCAAGTTCAGACTTTCTTGAAATGGTTTGTTGCAGGGTATTCTGTCTGATATATTGAAATGTCTTGGTGACAATAAGAAGCACATGAGAGAATGTGCACTGAATACTTTGGACACTTGGCTAGCTGCTGTTCATCTTGATAAAATGGTCTGTCCTGATCTTGTGTTCAGTTATTCTTTTGTCTTGGTGTCTTTGTCCTGAGTATAATGTTATTGTAGGTTCCTTATGTTACAATTGCTTTGACGGATTCAAAACTTGGTGCGGAAGGGCGTAAAGATCTTTTTGATTGGTTATCTAGGCAACTTTCTGGGCTAAGTAGTTTTGCTGAAGCTGCACAACTTCTGAAACCCGCCTCTTCTGCAATGACAGTAAGTTCTGGTTACTCAGCTTTATGATTTTTCCTTGTTATTTCATTCATCAAAATAGTTGTATTGCATACTATTCTTGAAATTAAATGTATGATGGCCTCTTCTTAGGATAAATCCTCCGATGTTCGCAAGGCAGCAGAGGCTTGCATTAATGAGATACTGAGAGTTAGTGGACATGAAATGGTATGTGTATGAGAAAAATGTCGGTTTCTTCTCGTTTTCTTAACATTCATGTGATACCAAGCACCTTAAAATTGTTTATTTATTTAGATTGAAAAGATAGTTAAAGACATTCATGGACCAGCTCTGACTCTAGTTCTTGAGAAGCTGAAACCGTATGGAGCTTTTCAAGGTAGGTATTTTTGGTAACATAGCTCTTTCTTATTCTACTTTGCTATTCATGGTTC